>CM031243.1:155353162-156553162 GCA_018340775.1 Taxus wallichiana var. yunnanensis | reverse complement strand
TTCCCTATTTTCCTGTAATGGACTCAACGGGATATTCAAATAATGGGCTCATTGATTACCTTTTCCACTTACCTCTACAACCCTCAAGATGACTCGGCCCTTGGTGTTGCTCGAGAACTCACCTCTTCAAACCAGATGGAACATGTGTGTGAATAGGATTCTGTAACTTGTTTAAAAAATTTTCCCTGTTGGCTCGATCGTGACTCTATGAAGCTTGATCCCATTGAGTCATAGCTAAATCATCCTCCAAACGTAATAGCTCGGATTGAGCTCTGACTCATCTGATGTTTCAAATAGCTTGGTGGATTGGGAACTTTCCTCAACTTGGTCTATGTGAAGGTGACTCGGCTTTCTCTCGCAGGGAATTCTTTAAACATTAAGCAACTTGATCATCTCTAGAAGTCTTGGATTTTGATGAAATGGGATCGGGAAGGACTCTATACTTTACCTGGTAGGCCACATAATTAGCTCAAATTTGGGTATGGGGATTAACCTGCTCATGTCATGTTGAGCTCCATCGAGATACCTTTGTGTTCTCTATAGCTCTTCTACTCCAATGTCCAGCTTGGTTCATGAACTTGATGAGCTTGATGAACCATCCCAAGAGTTGGGGACCCTCTCGATAAACTTAGATTTCCTTATAAATTTTATAGGATTCCCTAGGCATATTGCATTAATTTGGAGATGCAAGGGGAGTCTTTGAAAAATATTCAGATTTTGTTATTTCTCCATAGGTGAATCTTTTAAATGTAATAATGCAAGATGCTCATTGTCCCATTTGACAAGAGAATAAAAATAGGATAATAGTTTGGCAACTCATAGGGACCATTAGCCTACTAAATAGAATGAACTAGCTACCTATATCCATCCTGTTGGACATGGAGTCCACTTTGTTATTACCGAATCACAACACCCTATGGTTTGCACAAGTGTGTGTGCTTGATCTCATAGTGTGATTGGATAACATGGGTACTATCTCCAAGTTGTGGGACTTGCTACTTGAGATAGACCTCTAGAGAAAGCTGGTTCTTACTCCTAAACTACCTACCACAATCTACTCTAATGCAGAAAAACTATCTATCCTAATCTAACTTTCCAAGGGACCAGGAGAGAGAATGCATGAAAAAGCCTACACTAAAGTGGTGATACACTAGAAGAGGAGAGTGTGAGAATGGTCTTCTAATGCGTAAAAATAGAAGCAAGGAGCATACTAGAGAGGGTGATAACAATTGTCCGAATCTAGAAAATGCATTAAAAAATGTTTCAAGCATACACAATGAGAATGAATCCATGGAATAACATAAGATAAACACAATATATATGTAATGAGATTGAAGGGGAAAAGAGAATGCAAATAGATACAATAGGGAAGATTTATTCACAACTTGCATCTAGTGCTTCATTGATATGTATAGTTTAATCCTTTACAATATAAGGTCCTAGATCACCATGCAAGGAGTCCACTACAAGGGTCAGTAGCACATTGGCTTCACAATAAAAATTTGACAGAGTTTTTCTAAATAGTAACTACCTAAGAATCATCAGAAGGACTCTTGATGAGAATCAGAGAACTTGGCACACAAAGCTCAAATCATCTCTATGGGCTGATAGGATCACACCCAAGAGGTCTACAGGCAGCTCCCCATTCAAGCTTGTATATGGGAGAGAAGTAGTCCTACCTATATCACTTGAGTTGCCAACATTGGAACTCATGAAATAGTTAGAACTAGCTAAATTTGAACCCATGGAAATCAGGTATGCAGAGTTAATGGAACTAGAAGAAGCAAGAGAACATGCAATGTAGACTATGGAGAAGGATCAAGCATCGATCAAGAAGAGATTTGACAAGAAAGCTAAGGATAGGACATTCCAAGTTGGAGACTTGGTACTAAAGTGGGATGTTGATTGTGTAAATCTAGACAAGCATTCTAAGTTTGATGCCATATGGAGTGGCCCATACATGATCACCGAATGTAAAGGTAGCAATGCCTTTTGGCTAGTTAAATTGGATGGTGAAGAATTACAGATTCTAATGAATGGGATCTATCTCAAACATTACTACTAAAAGGATAATTTCTCACCTTTGTACATATTAGTCTAGGATTTCCAATTTCTCTAAGTGCTTGTGCACATTGTTGTTGTTGTTAGAATAGGTTTCATTTCCCTAAGTGCTGGTGCACATGCTCTATTGCTCCTGGTGTATGCTTGTATACAGTTCATCTCACTCCCGGAAGACACTTGCAGCCACAAGATAATTAAATCAGCAAAGTATCCATGTCGAGTAGGTTTGGATGTTTTCACCGCACTAAAAATGAGGGAAAATCTTCCAAGTTTCAAGCAATTTTCTACTCTAACAAACCTTGAATACAAGGTTCTCTTACAAGAGATGAGAATGCAAGCATCGAAGGAAGTTTTGGATTAGATATGAGATTACCAGGTAGACTCCATGCCCAATGGATGCTCCAAGGCCACTGATCATCTCATCTAGCAGGCAGATGTCCACTATGAGAAGCCAAATTATTGTCCAAAATAAGCTCATGCTTAATTTTGGTCAACTAACACCATTTCCCCCTTTTAGTGCTTCAATCTGATTTTTTAAATATTTTAAGTACTTAAGGATTCCCGAAAGCATCTTCATTAGATAGGAAATTTCTTCCCCTTTCCAAAAATATAAAGAAGTCCTTCTAACTCTTCATATTTTGCAAGTTATGAGCTTGGGGGATTTTTTGCAAAATTTTTCAATTTCAGGCTTGGGGGCCTGGGGGAAATTTTTGAGAATTTTTCCAATTTTAGGCTTGGGGCCTAGGGGATTTTTTTGAGAATTTTGCCAATTTTGGGATTGGGGGCCTAGGGGATTTTTGAGAATTTTTCCAATTTCAGGCTTGGGGGCCTAGGGGATTTTGTGGAGAATTTTGCAATTTTTGCAAATGGTGCAATTTGCAATTTCGGGCCCTAGGGTCCATTTTGCAAATTTGCATTTTCGCCATTTCTTGTGTGGATTAATGCAAATTTTCAAATGGGCATAACTTTTGACCCGATGCTCAAAATTTAATAAATTTTATATCGTTGGAAAGCTATCGACATCCTCTACACCATGGAAACCTAAAATATTAATTTTGGTGAGGGTAGGTGGGTGAAAAGGAAGGAAACATATCCAATTCTAGAATATAAAATTACTCACCCCGTAAAAGGTAAAAAATTCCTGCAAACTCAAAATAGCTGCACGCACTCAGAAGGCCATAACTTTTGCAATTCTCAACAAAAAACACAAAATTGGTACTGTTGGAATCATGGTTCTGAGCCCAATGCACAAAAATCAAGATATTCAGAATTTGATGAAGGATTGATAGATATTTTATAGAAAATGTGATCAGGTTCAGAATAGTTATTTCAGTGGTGGTTGGGATGCATTCAATGAAGCATGGGCTAACATATTTCACTGTTGTAAGTTATGGGACAACATGGTGAGGCTTTTACAAGTAACATACCATCGTTTCAATTCATTTACTACCTCTTGCAAGTGATGAGAAGATAGATTTCGGGATTTCCATTTTCCCTCTCTCTCTCTCTCTTCTCAAATTTCTATAAATTGGAGTGTTAAGCTCATTGTAAAGGAGAGTTAGTTTTTGTGTAGCAAAACTCTTTTAAATTTGTTTTGTGAAACCAATGTGCTACGTAACCTATTAGTGGACTCCTTGCATCGTGATCTAGGAACTTATTTTATAAAGGATTTAACTGTGCATATCAATGAAGCACTAGATGTAATTTTGGATATATCTTCCCTATCAGATTCTATTTACATTCTCTTTTCCCCTTCAATCTCATTACATATATATTGTGTCTATCTTATGCTATTACAGGATTCATTCTCATTGTGTATGCTTGAAACATTGTTGTGAATGTATTTTCTAGATTGTGGAGAACTGTTATCACCCCCTCTAGTATGCACCTTGCTTCTATTTTTACACATTGGAAGACTATTCTCACACTCTCCTCTTCTAGTGTAGGATTTTTTTCATGCATTTTTCCTCCCTGTTCCTTGGAAATTTAGATTAAGATAGATATTTTTTTCTACAATATAGTAGATTGTGGCAAGTAGTTTAGGAGTAAGAACTAACTTTCTATGTAGGTCTATCTCAAGTAGCAAGTCCCACAACTCGCAGATAGTACCCATGTTATCTAATCACACCGTGAGCTCAAGCACACACATTTTTTCAAACCATAGGGTGCTATGATTTGATGATAATTTTTTTGGCATGCCCTGGTGGGAGTAGATGTCTTCATTTTAATTACAGCAAGACTGATGTGCACTTGTTGTAAGTATTCATCTTGTGAGAAGCTTTGAATTACACATCTGGTAACTCCAAAAGAGGTAGAGTCCACTGGTTTCAGCAGTCCAAACTTGGCAGATTTATGAGAAGAATTTAGACAAGATCAAGAACTAGAGAAGAAGGACTCTTCATCTATCTACACTTATCCCCAGACAGAACAAGAAGAGGAAGAAGAGCTCAAAGGTCACCATCTCCACCAAATAGAACCTTGTCAACACCTCCACCTAAGGCCTTTCATTCAATCAACTAGAGTTCTTTGACCAATCAAGATGGCATAGCCAAATCCTTATGTCAATTTCACTGAAGCACCCGCTTGCTCTCAATGCACAAAATCTAGTTCTAGTTGCAACATTGAAGAACATCCCATATTTCACTAGAGAGAACCAGACAACTCTGATTGACCACATCCAAGATATTGCAAATGTCTATGCAATTCATGAAATTACAAAAATGACATTTCGCTAAATTACTCACATCTTCATTTAAAGGTAAAGCTCTATAATGGTTCAAGTCTAACAACAGGGTCTATCCAGAATTGGGACCATTTGTGCACATCTCTTCATAATCAATTTGGAGAAAAAGGGGATAATCTATCTTTATTGGAACAATTGACAATAATCAAGAGGGCTCCTAATGAGCAGCTGACCGACTTCAACTTCAGATTTTAGAGGACGTGGGATAGGATTCCATTGGCTGTGAGACCAATAGCTGAAGGTGCTTTCCTATACTTTCTTAAATCTTTAAATTCTGATATTTCTATGATGATTCAATCCATGGGAGGTATAACTTTACTTGTAGCCTATAACATTTCTATTAGAGCTGAAAATTGCTTGATCCAAGCTAGTAAACTTGCACCTAGGCCACCTATGCCTCTATATCTAGAACTAGGAGCTCTAAGCACTAGTCAAGCACCCACATTAGCTCCCATTCCTGCTCCAAGAAATTAGAATTCAACTGAAGCTTCTACTTCATCTTCCAGTACCTCAAATGAGCTCCAAGAAGTCATGAAGCAACTACAAAATTTGGGTAATGAATTGGTGACACTTAAGAGGCAACAAGATCAAAATTTTAGACCTTCGTATCAGCCTCAAACTCAACCCAATAGACCTCCATATCATCCTAATAGGCCACCCATTCAAAACACAAATCAGAACTAGGTTAAGCCTCCTGCTAATAGACCATTCCAGCCTTACAATCCTAATGTTGCATCCACATCTAGAGCTTTGGTACCAGTGCAAAATAACATGGATCAGGAATATGACTGGTGTTTCCCATGAAATAAAACTCATAACCAATCAATGTGTTTTAATGGTGCTTTGAATCAAGCTCTGATGGTGAAAATAACTGGTGTAGAATAAGAGACATGTCAGGAAGGAAATCAGCATTAGGGAGCATCTCAAAAAGAGGCACCTCCAAATGAGACTACACTCGTGAATTAGAAGACACAATATTTCTATGGTATAAACCAAGCACCTTCTCAAAGTGTAGCAGCTAATACACGATCCAAGAAAAGGAATATTGGAGAAGGAAAATCATCCAATTCAAGTGACCCATAACCCTCTGTCACTCAACAAGGTATGGGAAATCAAGGTGCAGCTCCCAATGGTGCAATTATATGGGACAATGGCAACAACAACTAGAGTAATCAAAGATTTGATCCTCACATTGCATGCATGTCCCAATGTGACCATCTTACAAGATGTATCAGTCATAGACTTGCCACCACTCTTTGCATTGTTCTTGTCAAGAGACTTCACTACCAAAATTGGAGGCTATTTGTCTGTTGATTGGTCACACATGTTGTTTAGAACAAGGTATGGAGCTAAGGCTATAATCATATCTGATCCCATTGCAAAGTTCCACATAGAGCCTCATACATCAAGTCCAATCAATTCAAACTATTCAAATTTTGATTAGGAAGATCTCCCAAGCACTTATGAAGTAGATACCAAAGTCAAATGCATACCAGACTTGACTCTTGATGAATGGGAAAACAAAATACATGCTTTTGACCCTTACAAAGAAATGGAGGAATCTGAGCTAGGAGTTTATTGTTTACATGAAGAGAATCATCCTCTCCCTAGCATCACTAAGCCAGACCACAAGGATGATAATGAGATATGAAAATTATTCTTTGATGGCTCAAGAAGTAGACAAGGTGAAGGAGGAGGAGTTATGCTTGTTTCACCTTAAGGAACAAATTATTACTCATCTTTCCATTTCTAGTTTTCTTTTTCAAACAACACAAATGAGTATGAAGCCTTAATTCACGGATTGTATTGGGTGAGAAAGAGAAGTATAAAAAACTTGTAATTCTTTGGAGAAAACAAGATTATTGTGAATTAAGTCGAGAGGAAAAAATGATTCCAAGAATGATCTATTTAAGAACTATAAGAATCGGTAGGGATCTCATTGAATATTTTGAAGCCTTTAGCATCAATTCCATCCCAAGAAAGAAGAATGAAGCAACAGATAGATTGGAAGTGATTGTGGCTACATTTGGTGTTGTAGAAAGTATCAAAAGTGATAAAACCTAGGCTCATATCAAAGTGGTTGTAAGGCCGGCTGTCCTAGATAACAACACAAGTTGGCAGGTCTTTGAGAATGATCATTTTGTCAATTTTCTACAAGAAGATTCTGATTATGTGCTAGAAACCAAGACAAGTTGGAATAACAAGATGGAAACCAAGTGGTGCAGTGAAGACTAACAAACTACCAAGAGATCTTGTTACTTTGGATTCAATATTCAACCAAAATGATTAGTTCTGAAAAGAAAAGACAAACATTCAAGTAAAGGGTGAAGATTCGTGAGCCCATTTCGAGTAGGTGAAGGAAAGACATTGCAAATTGGTAAAGTAGGTACCCTACAAGAAAGAAATGATTTGTTCAACTTTGTCAAGAATTTCCAGATTTCTTTGCATAGAATTATAAATATTTATGATTGTTCAACCCAAGGTTAGCTCAACATACTATTGAACTAGATCCATAATCCAAGCCTATCAGAAAAAATCAAAGACCGGTAAATCCTCACATTGAGCCCCTCATGAGAAGAAAGTTGAACAAGCTTATTTAAGCTAGCATAATTTTTCCTATCAAACATTCAAATTGGGTTGCAAACTTGGTGCCATTGAGAAAGAAAAATGGAGAAATCAGATTGTGTGTAGACATCCATGACCTAAATATAGCATCACTCGAGGATCATTATCCACTTCCATTAATGGAGCAAATCTTGTAGGTCGTATCTAGTTATGAAAGATTTTCATTGCTAGATGGATACTTGGGCTATAATTAGATAATGGTGAAAGAAGAGGATCAGTTCAAGACATCCTTCACCAAAAAATGGGGTACATATGCTTACAAGAAGATGTAATTTGGATTTTCAAATGCTAGAGCAACATTTCAGCAAGCTACATTTCAGCGAGCTATGGATATGGCATTTAAAGGCTTAATCAACAAGATAGTGCTGGTGTATCTAGATGATATCACTATCTTCTCAAAGAATGCAACAGACCACCTCTTTCACCTCAGGAAATTATTTCAAAGATGTAGAAGATTCGAGTGTCTTTGAATCCAAAGAAGTGTGTATTCTTGGCGCGACAAGGAAATTTTTTTGGGCCACATTGTCTCAAGGGAAGGGTTGACAATTGATCCTGAGAGAGTTGAAGCCATCCGAACACTTCCATTACCACATCATAAGAAATCTCTCAAAAGATTCTTAGGAAGGATAAATTTTTCCATAGATTTGTGCCTAATTTTGCCACTCTTGTGAAGCCTTTGACAATGATGTTGAAGAAGAGTCTTTCATTCAAATGGAAAATAGAAGGAAAAGAGAGTTTTGAGGCCATAAAGCATGCAATATCACAAGCTCCAACTCTTATCAACCTAGACTTCTCAAGGGACTTCATGTTGTATGATTTTGGAGGATCAAACACAATCTCAACTATCTTAGTACAACCAAATAGAGAAGGTTCATAACAACCCATAGCCTTCTTCAGTTAGAGCTTGGAAGATTACGAAGTAAAGTATTCTTTCATTGAAAAGCATGTCCTTACTGTCATTAGGAGTTTAAAGAAGTTCATACACTTGGTCTTGAACAATAAGATTCAACTGTTGGTGTCTCATGTTGGTGTCAAGGACTTTCTCCTAAACAAGGACTTGAACGAGAAGAGAGAAGGTTGGATCACTCAAGTAATGGAATATGATATTGAAATCAAGGTAACCAAGCTGGTTCATGGCAAAGGTTTGTGTGAGCAGCTTGCTTCTAAACCACATGATGAGTCAAAAGGAGAAGAAGAGGTTGTCCTACTACTGTAGAATGATCAAGAACAGCCAGCTAATGATGCACCCATTCCATGTTGGACTCAGGACTTAGTGCATTATCTCCAAACAAGTTTGTGCCCTCCAGAAATGAGAAAAGCAAAGAGGAGATACTTCAGATTGCAATCCATCCCATATGTGCTTATTGATGGTGTCTTGTTCAAGAAAGATATCAATAGTGTTCTGTTGAGATGCATTGAAACATGTCAAGTTGGGAAGATATTACATGAGTTCCATGATGGATAATCGGAGGCCACTTTGCTCCTTGAGTAACAACTCTCAAAATCATGAAGGTTGGTTACTATTAGCCTATAGTGTTTAGTGATTTCTACTCATGGATTGAGAAATGCAAGAAGTGTGCATTCTTCACAGGGAAAGAAAAGTTAGCAGCCCTTCCCTTCATCCAATTTCAGTAGATCAGCCATTCATGCAATGGGGATTAGACTTCATTGGAATGATCAACCCAAATTCAAGTCAAGGGCACAAGTGGATACTTACGACAATAGACTACTTCACCAAGTGGACTAAAGTAGTGGCACTTAAGGAGGAAAATGAATCTAATATCTTGGATTTCTATGAAGGGATAGTCACTAGGTTTGGAGTCCCTACCACTATCATATCAGATAATGCATTGGCATTTCTTGGTACAAAGATCACCGAATGGGCTGTCAAGAATGGTGTATACCTCAACACTTCATCAAACTATTACCCTCAAGGTAATGGCCAAGTAGATTCCACAAACAAAACTTACTAAGAATCATCGAAGGAATCTTGATGAGAATAAAAGAACTTGGCACATAAAGCTCAAATAAGCTCTATGGGATGATAGGATCACACCCAAGAGGTCTATAAGAAGCTCCCCATTCAAGCTTGTATACGGGAGAGAAGTAGTCTTACCTATATCACTTGATTTGCCAACATTGGAACTCATGAAACAGTTGGAACTAGCTGAATTTGAACCCATGGAAATCAGGTATGCAGAGTTAATGGAACTAGAAGAAGTAAGAGAACATGCAATGCAAACTATGGAGAAGGATCAAGCATCGATCAAGAAGAGATTTGAAAAGAAAGCTAAGGCCAAGACATTCCAAGTTGGAGACTTGGTACTGAAGTGGGATGTTGATCATGTAAATCCAGGAAAGCATTCTAAGTTTGATGCCATATGGAGTGGCCCATACATGATCACCAAATGCAAAGGTAGTAATGCCTTCCAGCTGGTTAAATTGGATGGTGAATAATTGTAGATTCTAGTGAATGGGATCTATCTCAAACATTTCTACTAAAAGGAGAATTTCTCACCTTTTTACATATAAGTATAGGATTTCTCCAAGTGCTTATGCACATTGTTGTTGATGTTAGAATAGGTTTCATTTCCCTAAATTCTGGTGCATGTGCTCTATTTCTCCTAGTGTATGCTTGTATACAGTTCATCTCACTCCCAGGAAGACACTTGCAGCCATAAGAGAATTAAATCAGCAGAGTATCCATGTTGGAGTAGGTTTGGATGTTTTCATTGCACTCCAATAGATCAGATTTGTAGAAAATCAAATGAGGGAAAAGCTTCCAAGTTTCAGGTAATTTTCTACTCTCACAAACCTTGACTACAAGGTTCTCTTACAAAAGATGAGAGTGCAAGCATCAAAAGGCAGTTCCAGATCAGATATGAGATTACCAGGTAGACTCCATGCCCAATGGATGCTCCAAGGCCACTGATCATCTCATCTAGCAGGTAGATGTCCACTATGAGTCACCAAATTGTTGTCCAAAATAAGCTCATGCTTAATTTTGGTCAACTAACACCATTTTCCCCCTTTTAGTGCTTCAATATGATTTTTACGTACTTTAAGTTCTTCCCCTTTCTAAAATATAAATAATTCCTTCTAACTCTTCATATTTTGCAAGTTACGAGCACTGGGGATTTTTTTGCAAAATTTGCCAATTTCGGGCTTGGGGGCCAGGGGAATTTTTGAGAATTTTGCCAATTTCGGGCTTGGGGCCTAGGGAATTTTTGAGAATTTTGCCAATTTCAGGCTTGGGGCTTGGGGGATTTTTTTGAGAATTTTGCAATTTTTACAAATGGTGCAATTTGCAATTTTGGCCCTAGGGTCTGTTTTGCAAATTTGCATTTTTCGCCATTTCTTGTGCAAATTAATGTAAATTTTCAAATGGGCATAACTTTTGACCCGATGCTCGAAATTTAATAAATTTTATATCATTGGAAAGCTCTCAACATCCTCTATGCCATGGAAACCTGAAATATTAATTTTGGTGAGGTTAGGTGGGTGAAAAGGAAGGAAATGTATCCAGTTCCAAAATTTAAATATTCAGTCCCGTAAAAGGTAAGAAATCCTTGGCAAACTCAAAATAGTTGCATGCACTTAGAAGACCATAACTTTTGCAATTATTAGCAAAAAAGAACAAAATTGGTACCATTGGAATTGTGGTTCCGAGACCAATGAAAAAAAATCAAGATACTTAGAAATTGATGAAGGATCAATACATATTTTATAGAAAATGTGATCATGTTCAAAACAATTATTTCAGTGGTGGTTGGGATGCATTCAATGAAACATGGGTTAACATATTTCACTACTGCAAGTTATGGGATAGCATGGTGATCCTTTTGAAAGAAACATACCATCATTTCAATTCATTTAATACCACTTACAAGTGGTGAGAGGATAGATTTCAGGATTTCCATTTCTCTCTCTCTCTCTCTCTCTCTCTCTCTCTCTCTCTCTTCTCAAATGTCTATAAATTGGAGAGTTAAGATCATCAGAAAGAAGAGGTAGTTTTTGTGTAGCAAAACTCTGTAAAATTTGTTTTGTGAAGCCAATGTGTTGTATGCCCTTATAGTGGAATCCTTGCATGGTGATCTAGGCCCTTATTTTGTAAAGGATTGAACTGTGCATATCAATGAAGCACTAGATGCAAGTTGTGGATATATCTTCCCCTGTTGTATCTGTTTGCATTCTCTTTTCCCCTTCAATCTCATTACATATATATTGTGTCTATCTTATGCTATTGCAGGATTCATTCTCATTGTGTATGCTTGAAACATTGTTGTGAATGCATTTGCTAGATTGTGGAGAATTGTTATCACCCCCTCTAGTATGCACCTTGATTCTGTTTTTACACATTGGAAGACTATTCTCACACTCTCCTCTTCTCGGTGTATCACCGTGTTAGTGTAGGATTTGTTTTCATGCATTTTATCTCTTTGGTCCCTTATAAAGTTATATTAGGATAGATAGTTTTTTTACATTAGAGTAGATTGTGCTAGGTAGTTTAGGAGCAAGAAACAACTTTCTCTATAGGTCTATCTCAAGTAGCAATTCCCACAACTTGGAGATATTACCCATGTTATCCAATCACACAATGAGCTTAAGCACACACATTTGTTTAAACTATAGGGTGATGTGATTCGGTGATAACATCCACATCATTATTATGAACTGATCTAAACCTTGATTCCATAAAAAAATGTTGTTGCTTGCTTTATGAAACTTCTTTCTGTTGGTTGTACTTTCCAAATCTCATAAGAAAGTATTAGAATTTATTTTTGTGAGAGTAGAAAGTTGTTTTAATCTTGAATTTGTACTCATTCTTGTAGTTATAAAACTAAAAGGCCTAGTGCATTGCACCACCTGAAGTAATATAGATAAAAGCTATATATAAAAGAGACAAAAATCACGTGCCTAAAATGAGTCACATAGAGTGTGCGTAAGGACTTATTCTGCTGAAAGAAAATCTACGCCTACTCCTACACTAACCAAAACAAATAAAAGCTAAAAAAATCCCAATAGGCAGGAGAAATAGCTTCCTCTTTTTAAAAAGTGTGGCCATGTAATTATTTAATAGCGGTTATGGCCTATACCAAAAGTGAAAAAATACCTTCCACTCTTCTACCCAAGCTATCAACACAAAAAGAGAATACCTCCTCAAGATGTTTGTCTTTTGGTTGGAGGTATTATAGCTTATCCTCGGCATATTGAAGACCATCCTCATGCCCCGAAATGAGCATGACTGTGTTGGCTTCTCCATTGGCTTTAATGAATTCAAATACCTATAGAACATGGGGCCTTAGGGATCAATGTGCCATTCCTTTTGTTTTGACATTTTCTTTGAATCTTAACTCCATCAATGGAGTCATTTTTTAGACTTTCTAGAAGAAGGTACTTGCTTATGAGTAGGTCTAATTGTTGCTTCTCCTCTACAAACAATTTTTCTTCTTCCAAAACTTCCCTT
This sequence comes from Taxus wallichiana var. yunnanensis, assembly GCA_018340775.1. NCBI lineage: Eukaryota > Viridiplantae > Streptophyta > Pinopsida > Cupressales > Taxaceae > Taxus > Taxus wallichiana. The sequence continues at coordinate 156,540,266 of CM031243.1, read as the reverse complement.
TCCATGATGACTGATTTGATCTTGTTGTCATCATCTTTTTCTTCCTCCTCAAACATAAAGTTTGAGATATCAAACTCCTCCACAAAATTAGATTCCTGTAAAGATGTGAGAAGAATAATCTAAAATTTCATCATTAAAAGAAAGCAAGGAGCTTCCAATGATTTCTTCTTCATTCAAGGATCCAAAATCTGATTTGTTCTCCTCCTCAACATGAAGCTCTCCATTATTGGTCACAATTGATGATGATGACTATGGTGGCTCCATACAACTTCCAATAGTGCAACAATCTCTAGGCATGCAAGAAAATGAGGTTCATTACATTAAATTGAAACACCTTGTACTTTAGGGGATTTTACTCTTGTTTTTGCACCTCCTCCTTTCTGTGGGTGTGGGGCTACCTTTTTCATAGATTTAACCAACAAGTGGATCTTATCAATCTCGAAACTACAAGCCCATTTTTTCCAATCTTCAATTACTTCTTCTTGACTAGTTTTAGTATTGCTTTCTTCCCAAGATGAAATTTAGACAACAAGAGGAGGGTTGGGTTTATTTACCACAAATTTTGTAACCATTTTGTGGTGGAAAAGGAAGTGGAAGTTTTTGTTTTCATGGAGGGAGTGACTGTTGTGAAGGGAAAAGGGAAGAAGAATCGAGATGGGACAGAATACTAGCAAATGGGGAAGGGAACTCAACATTTAGAGCAGTATATAATGGGCTTGAATCTTGACAATGCTGAAATGATAAAGCTTGAGAGAGAGAAAGAAGAACAAAGAGCTGGTGATTGAATTACCCATTAATAAGGTTATCTTATACTTTTCTCATATGTTTCAATACCCTCGATCCATCGTGTAAGTCGGGAAACATTTCATCTAATAAATAAATCTTTTCCTACATATTATAGTGTCTTAGAAAGGGACTTCCCACGAGACAAGGTGCCTAGTAACCAATCCTAGATGCTTTCATTTTTTCCATAGACGAAGATTGGACTATACCACCTCCATTCTTTGGAGCTTCTCCATTAGACCAACATCCTCTATTTGACTATTGTATCCATATGCGTACATGTTTTCTTAACAGTTCCAAATCCAAAGTGATTTTGGCATAGCCCATATGGGTAATCATAGTGGTTCTAAATCTGGTCATAGTGTTGATCTAGAGGAGTTGTGAAGCTCATTAGATTTTGATTGTCTTCTTTGAAAGTGCAAATTCCACTATGGGAATGAATTTGTGGTTTCATAACTTCATAAAATGAAATGAAATGAGAGGTATGAAAGGAAGCACGAATAGAAATGGATGGAAGAAAGGTATTCAAAATCAAAGAGTGGGTCGTTCGGACTAAATGGAGTCACCAAATGTGCTTTATATGTGCCTCCAAAGCTAAATCTCACCAAGAACACACCAACTTGATGAAATAAAATGGTAAGGTGATTCAAACTGTCCCACCGAGCATGCCAGGAAAACTGTTGACAATTATCCTTGAGGATGAACCATCATAGTTGTAGGAAACCTTAGGTTAGTGAGACGTGCACCCTAAGGTAACCTCTAGATTTTAAAGAAGTTGGATCTTCTCTAGTGGTATGAGATGAACGTCAAAACAATAAAACATATCAAAAAAATTAACAAAAAGTGATGTGCCAAAAGAAGGAGTTAATAAAGAATCTAAATACCTAAAATAGAGAAAAGGTGAGCAATAAAAAGGGTGGACAAGATGCACCATAGGCTAGAGAAGATCATATAGAAAACTCGCTTCAAACTTACAAGTTATAAATCAATGAAAGACTCCACGGATGTTGATCAGATTTCTAGTTTGATCATCCTAAGCATCCAGTGTGATTGCACAACATTGAATCCTTTCCCCAAGTGTGGGACTTGTAAAATGGGAAAGGAATCTCTAGATTAGAGGCTGGTTCCTCAACTCCTCTGATCAGATTTGTCACTTGCAAGTTATACAGAGGTTTCAAACTCAAAATCCTACTCTAGATTCCAAAGTGGGTAGAGATGGAGAATGCAAAAAAAAAAGCTGAAACTAGTGCTAATAAGGTGATACACCAAAGGAGTGGTGGACATTTTTTACTTCTGCAAATTGACACAGTTCATAAAAATGCAACAAAACTTCATGCACAAACTGATAACTGTAATGGAAGGTTAGAAATGAATCAAACAACACAGACAAAGGATTAAAACTCATTCACAGAGCTTGTATTGTCATTTTTACATCAAAAAAACACTTGCATTACAACACCTGAGAGGAAAAATAGGTTGCAGTCTTGGAAGAGGTCTGGTTTTCCACAAAAATCACTTTAAGTGACAAAGGGAGCCTGCCATACATGGAAAAAATGTTCCACCCTTTGAAAATGAGCCAAAACTAGCTTTTACAGTGCAAGGGAGGAGCCCAGAGAGAGAAACACGAGAAAACATGGAAGGGATTCAACCATTGACCAAAATGTAATCAAAATAGCATGGGCATCCTTACAGACCCATCCCTTGACATTTTTAGCCATGATGGGAGAGAATGCGAGCCATTCTTCATTAAAAACAGTGGTTGAAATGTCATTTCTGTCCATGACCACGTGCTAGAGGAATTTTTAAATTTTATCTCTCTAAACTCCATCAAAATGCAAAAATGACCCCAAAATCTTGTAGAGAATTTTACCAACTTTCCATTGATATCAAGAACGTAAAAAAATGAGCTCTAGATCGAAAGATATGGCCATTTGAAATTTTAGGGCAAAACAAGGCCAAATCAGATTGGCGGGTGAAAATTTGAATTTTTTCACCTTTTTTGCATTTGGGAAAAATTCCCAAAAAATCCCCATGCTCCGCCATTCTAGGTGCCACGTGGCACGTTCTGATTGGGCATGGGCCTTTCCTTTCCAAATTTTCCCATCGGTGTTTGACCATTTTCCCTGTTGGACACGTGGCAAAACCCCATTGGATGCGGGTTTGCCCTTTGAATTTTTCATGCGGGCTTTTCTTTGATTTTTTGCCAACACCTGACACGTGGCATAATTCCATTGGCTCGCATCTTGGGAGTGGGATTTTTCCTTTTAACTTTCCTTTGTTTTTCCCTGTGGAAATTTTCTCAATTTCTCCCCACCCCCTACTGGTCTGAAACACATGGCGGCATTTCATTGGTTGTGGGCCATCCACAAACATTTTTACCTTTACACCAACACTTTGGGAAAAAATCTTGATTTCCTCCCACGCTCCACCTTTCCAAGCTCCGGTGACACATGGCCTTATCTGATTGGTTGATGGGGCAATGGGCAAAACTTTCCTTTTGAACTTCGGCAAACACTTCACCAAAATTCCAACTTCTCCTCCGCCTCCAAACTCCCACACCATAAAACACATGGCGCAATATGATTGGGCACGAACCTTCCTCCAAAATTTTGCATGTGCAACACTTAGCCAAAATTTTCAAATTTCTCCCCTAGACACGTGGCACCATCTGATTTGTCGGGCTCAAGCTGAAAAAATCTTCCTTTTGAAATTTTTCCAAAACACTTGGTAAAAACCAAGTTTTCCTCCGACCCCTACCACTTCCTTGGACACGTGGTAGCATCTCATTGGTCAGGGCCTTTTAGGGAAAATTTCCCATAAAAACTCTCTTTGAGCCATAACTTTAAAAATACATGGAGTTAGGAGGAAAACTTTACCTTTTCGGAAAGTTGAGAGAGAGCTCTATCCAATAGTGTCATTTCCGAGAAAGTCTTGAATGCCCGAAAAGCAAAAAATTATGACTCGAGGCACAAGAGAGGGAATAATGAAAGGATTTAACCACAAAATGAGCAAGGGGCACATTTTGGATAAAAATTTTGGCGACTCAGAGGGGTCATCTGCCTGCTCAATGAAATTACCAATTGCCTAAAATAATCCATTGGGCATGGAGTCATCGAATTCTCTGTTTGATACCCCAACTGACTAGAACACTACAAGGAGGAAGATGGAATATCACCTGATGGAGCAAGGCCTACAAACACATCTCCAGGAATAGCAAGCTGTGCCAAAGCACTTAGGGAAAACAAACTAACCTACAACAAAAAAATGTGCACAAGCACTTAGAGGAATGGAAACCTAAGCTAATATGTACAAGGTGGAGATTTCCTTTCAATAGCAATGCTTTAGATGGATTGCATTGACTGAAATTTGTAGTTCCTTTCCATCCAATGAAGACAATTGGAAAGCATTGTTGTCCTTACACTTTGTGACCATGTATGGGCCACTCCAAATGGCATCAAATTTTGAATGCCTTCCCAATTTTTCTCTGTCTGCATCCCATTTTAACACTAGATCTCTGACTTGGAAGGATCTATTCTTGGCCTTTCTATCAAAGGTCTTCTTTATCAAATCCTGACCCTTCTCCATTGCTTGGGATGCCTGATTTCTGATTTCTTGGAGCTCCATAAATTCTACATATCTGACTTCCATGGGCTCAAACTCCAACAACTCCAACTATTTCATGAATTCCAATGTTGGCAACTCAAGTGACATGGGCAAAATTGCCTCTCTCCCATAAACAAGCTTAAACAGAGAGTTACCTGTAGATCTCTTGGGAGTTATCCTATCAACCCATAAGGCTGATTTCAACTTAGTATGCCAAGACCTCTGATTTTCATCAAGAGTCCTCCTAATGATCCTCAAAAAGTTCTTGTTTGTAGACTCACCCCGCCATTACCATGAGGGTAATAGTTTAATGAATTACTTAGGAAGATCCCATTCTTGACATCCCATTCAACACTTTGGACCCAATGAATGCCAATGCATTATCTGATATTATTGTAGCAGGTATGCCAAATATAGTTGTTATTCCCTCATAGAAGTCTAGGATGCTAGATTCATTTGCTTCCTTGAGTGCTACTACTTCAGTCCACTTGGTGAAATAATCTGTTGCTGTTAGAATCCATTTGTTCCTTTGCTTGAATTGGGATTAATGACTCCAATGAAGTATAAACCCCATTGCATGAATGGCTGGTCAACTAAAATTGATGCAATGGAAGGGAAGCTAGCCTCTCTTTACCTGTGAAGAATGCACAATTCTTGCACCTCTTGATCCATGCATAACAATCATTGAAAATCTTGGGCCAATAATAGCCAACCCTCATGATCTTTAGAGTTATCACTCTTGGTGCAAAATGACCACTAGCTGGTCCACCATGGAACTCTTCCAACACCCTATGAATTTGATTTGTACCAATGCATCTCAGTAGTACTCCATTCACATCTCTTTTGAACAAAACACCATCAACAAGAGCATATGGGAAAACCTGCAATCTGAAGTGTCTTCTCTTGGTCTTGTTCATCTCTGGAGGGCATAGACCTATGCTTAGGAAGTGCATTATGTTTTGGGTCTAGCAAGGAATGGGGAACCATTATTTTCCTCTTGAGTGCTTCCTTTCTCATGGCTTTCTTGCAATGCCAAAACAACCTCCTTCTCATTGCATGCTTCCTTTTGTTTTCTCAAAATTAGATGCTCACACAATCCTTTCCTCTTACCAACTTGGTGACTTTGATCTCAATGTCATACTCCATGACATGAGTAATCCAACCTTCTCTCTTTTCATTCAAGTCTTTGTTGAGGAGGAAGTCTTTAACTCCCACATGAGAAACCAACAATTGGACCTTATTGTTTGAAACTAAATGCTTGAATTTCTTCAAGCTCCTGATTACTGCAAGAACATGCTTCTCAATGAAGGAATACTTCACCTCATAGTCCTCCAGGATTTGGCTGAAGAAAGAAATTGGCTTCTCATCATTGTCTTTGTTCTGCTGTACCAAAATTGTAGAGATAGTATCATCACCCCCAAACGCATAGAGGGTCAAATCCTTGGAGAAATCTGGGTTGATGAGAGTTGGGGCTTGAGAGATGGATTCTTTGATTGCTTCAAAACTTTCCTTGCCTTCTGCTGTCCATTTGAAAGCCATGCTTTTCTTTAACATCTTGGTGATAGGCTTGACTAGGGCTGCAAAATTTGGGACAAACCTCCGAACAAAATTTATTCTCCCCAAGAAACTTTGAAGGGCCTTCTTATGGCTTGGCAATGGTAGGGATCTTATGGCTTCAACTCTTTCTAGATAAATTGCTAATCCTTCTTTGGAGACAATGTGGCCAAGGAGATTTCCTTCATGGGCTAGAAAAATACACTTTTTAGGATTCAAGGATACTCCAAATATTCTACACCTTTGGAACACTTGTCTCAAATGAAAGAGGTGGTCTGCTGTATTTTTTTTTAAAAATAGTGATATCATCAAGATATATTAGTACAATGTTGTTAATCAAACCTTTGAATGCCATGTCCATTGCTCTTTAGAAAGTAGCTCCAGCATTGGACAACCCAAATGGCATTTTCTTGTATGCATAAGTTCCCATTTGGTTGTAAAGGTTGTCTTGAACTAATCTTCTTCCTTCACCATGATCTGATTATACCCGAATAGCCATCAAGTAATGAAAACCTCTCGAGCCAACAACAACTTGCAAAATTTTCTCCATAGAAGGAAGTGTATAATGGTCCTTGAGAGATGCTCTATTCAAATATCTCAAGTCAACACACAATCTGATTTCTCCACTCTTCTTTCTTACTAGAACCAAGTTGGCTACCCAATTGGAATGCTTGATAGGGAATATGATTCTTGATTCTATAAACTTATTCAATTCTTTTCTCATGAGAGGCTCCATGTCGGGGTTGATGCCTTTGTTTTTACTTGATGGGTTTAGTACTTGGATCCAATTCAATGGTATGTTGAGCTAACTCAGGATTGAAACCTTTCAAATCTTCATAGCTCCAAGCAAATGCATCAGGGAATTCTTGACAAAGCCAGTATGAACTCATACCTTTCTTGCTCAATTGTCATCTTACCAATTTGGAGTGATTTGCCTCCTTCTACCGAGATGGACACTGAATCTTCTCCCTTGATTTGGATGTTTGCTTTCTCCTTCCTAAACTGATCATTAGGATTGAAAATGGACTCCAAAGTAATAAGTCCCTTAGGTAGCTTGTTGGTTCTCAGCTGTACCACCTGGTCACCATACTGTTGCTCCAACTTTTCCTAATTTTTAGTTGAGAACTCAGCCTCTTCTTGCAAGAAATGGATGATTTGTTGATCATTCTCAAACACTTGCCAACTTACATTGTTGTCTGGCACTGAAGGCCTCACAATCACATGGATGTTTGGTTCTACCTTATCTTTCTGAATTCTTTCAACAACGTCAAAGGCTACCCTAACTGCTGCAATCCTATCAAAGAGCTTGGTTCTCTTTTCTAGGAATGAATTTTATGCCAAAACCCTCAAAATCTTTAATGAGGTCCCACACCCTATTCTTGTAGCATTTGAGCAGATCATTCTTGATGGTATGCTGCCCCTTAACTTAACTTTGGTTGACAATCAACTCACTATCACCAAAGACCTACAAGTTCTTTATTCCTCTCTTGATTGACCAATGCAATCCTTGTATCAAAGCTTCATATTCAACAGTATTATTAGAGCATGCAAACTGAAATCTAAAAGATGAATAATACTTAACTCCTTGTGGTGAAACAAGCATAGCTCCCCCCCGCACCTTGTCTACTTCTTGACCTATCAAAAACAACCGCCATACCTCATTTTCATCCTTGTGGTCTGCCTTGGTGATGCTAGGAATAGGCTGATTTTCTTCATGCATGCAATAGACTCCTAGCTCATATTCTTCTATTTCTTGATAAGGGTCAAAAGCATGCACCTTGTTTGCCCATTCATCAAGAGTTAGATCTAGGATGCTTCCAACCTTGGTGTCAGCTTCATCAGTGCTTGGATAATCTTCTTGATCAAACGTTGAACAATTGGTATTGATCTGGCTTGGAGTGTAAGGCTCAATGTGAAAGTTTGTAATAGGTTCAGATCTGATTGTGGCCTTGGTTCCATATCTCATTTTAAACAACATGTGTGACCAATCAGTAGATAAGTAACCTCCAATCTTGGCTATGAAATCCCTTGACAAACATAGGGAAAAGAGTGGTGGAAGGTCTATTACTGAGACATCTTGCAAAAAAACAACGTTGGGGCAGGCATGCAAGGTAAGACTCAAGTTTTTTATCACTCCAAATATTGTCACTGCTGTCCCATCCAATTACACTACCCCTTTGGATATGAATTCATACTGAATTCCCAACTGATCAGCTATTTTCTTGGGCATTACTGAACTACTTGCCCCGAATCAATCATGCAATTGTGTACTAGTTGATTTCCAATGATCAATGAAACATAGAATGGAGGGGGCTTCAACATTTTACCTTGCATTCCTCCATGATTCCACTCGGTGGGAAGCATTTGTGAGCACCTTCTCTTGCATTTGGACCTTCGATTTGAATTTGACCAATCCTTCATGGTAGCTTGTAGCAAAGTCTCTTTGGCCTGGGATAGATAGTGATTCCCACATTGATATGTTTACATTTGTCTTCTTCATCTGATCAATGATATTGAATGGAGATGAAGCATCTCTTTGTTGTCCCTTGGCCTGCACATTCATTCCTTGCACATGGGCAGCAGCAACTGGCATTTGGGTTGGCTTAAGAGTTGTTTTGGGCAGTCCTTGCATGTTTGGGATTGAATTTTGTTTACCAATAGTTTGTGGGGTGATAGAAGATTGAGGATTTCTTGGGGCTAATGGATGTTCTTCACCCAAATTTCTCCTCTTTGACCTTGTGTTGGCTGCAACACTTTGGGAAACCATTTGATTCATGCCACAAAAACCTTCTACCTGCCATTTTACAAGTGTGGTATCATTTAGAGTTGACTGCTGCTGGAATGTTTCTTGACTACCCTCACCTATCACACCAGCTTGTTGTCACCATTAATACTTGATTCAAGGCACCGTTGAAGAACATGGATTGGTTATGAGGTTCATTGCATGGGAAACACCAATCATACTCTTGAGCTATATTGTTTTGAACTGGCACTAATGCTTTAGAGGAAGATGTAACATTGGGATTATAGGGCACTTGCTACCTCTTGAGTGTAACCAGCTCATTACCTAAATTTTGCAATTGCTTCATGACTTCTTGAAGTTCATTTGAGGCACTAGAAGATGAAGTAGAAGCTTCACTTAAATTCTGATTTCTAGGAGTGGGGATAAGAGCTAAATTAGGTGTTTGATTAGTGTTTGGGCTCTCTAAACTTGGAAATAGTGGCATTGGAGGACTAGGAGCTAGCTTGTCAGCTTGAATCAAACAATTTTCAGCTCTAATGGCAATGCTATAAGCAATGGGGATAGTTGCGCCTCCCATGGATTGAATTAACATAGAAATATCAGAATTTAAAGCTTTAAGGTAATAAAGGAAAGAACCTTCTACTGTTGGCCTGACTGCCACTGGAATTATCTCCCAAGTCCTTTGAAATCTGAAATTAAAATCGTCACCGCTCATTGGGAGCTCTCTTGATGGTTGTCAACTACTCCAAAAGCGACAGAGTTATCTCCCTTTTCTCCAAACTGCTCATGGAGGGCTATACATAACTCGGTTCTAATTTTGAATAGAACTGAGGCAAGACTCCTGAACCATTGAAAAGCCTTCCCTTTGAATGAAGATGCCAGCAGTTTGACAGTAACTTGCATCTCATGATCTCATGGATTGCACAAATGTTAGCAATATCCTTGACATGATCACTAGGAGTAGTTTGATTCTCTCCAGTAAAGTATGGGATGTTCTTCAATGCTGCAACTAGGATTGGGTTCTGTGCATTGAGAGCAAGTGGGATGCTACCAGTGAAATTGACATAGGGGTTGTTTTGTGCCATTCTGATTGGCCTTAGAACCCTTGTTGATTGAATGAAAGGCCTACCAGGTGGAGGAGTTGAGAGAGTTCTATTTGGTGGAGATGGAGACCTTTGAATTCTCCTCCCTCTTTTCCTTCTTCTTGGAGATAACTGTAGATACTCAAATAACACTTCTTCTTCTCCAACTCTTGACCTTGTGGTGATTCTTCTCATGAGTTTTTTCAGGCCTATACTACTAAAACCAGTTGATTCTTCTTCCTTGGAGTCGCCAGATGTGTAATTTAGGGCTCTTTAAACTTGGGAACTTGCAACAAATGCACATCAATTTGTTGCAATGAAGATGAAGACCTCTAAGGTCCCACCAGGCGTGCCAAAACTGTTGTTACAAATTAGCAACACCCCTGGATGTTGATCAGATTTCTAGTTTGATCATCCTAAGCATCTAGTGTGATTGCACAACATTGAATCCTTTCCCCAAGTGTGGGACTTGTAAAATGGGAAAGGAATCTCCAGATTAGAGGCTGGTTCCTCAACTCCTCTGATTAGATTTGTCACTTGCAAGTTATACAGAGGTTTCAAACTCAAAATCCTACTCTAGATTCCAAAGTGGGCAGAGATGGAGAATGAAAAACTGAAACTAGTGCTAATAAGGTGATACACCAAAGGAGTGGTGGACATTTTTTACTTCTGCAAATTGACACAGTTCATAAAAATGCAACAAAACTTCATGCACAAACTGATAACTATAATGGAAGGTTAGAAATGAATCAAACAACACAGAAAAGGATTAAAACTCATTCATAGAGCTTACATTGTCATTTTCACCAAAAATGCTTGCATTGCAACACCTGAGAGGCAAAACAGGTTGCAGTCTTGGAAGAGGTCCATTTTTCCACAAAAAATCACTTTAAGTGACAAAAGGAGCCTGCCATACATGGAAAAAATGTTCCACACTTTGAAAATGAGCCAAAACTAGCTTTTACAGTGCAAGGGACGAGCCCAGGAGAGAAAATGTGGGAAAACATGGAAGGGATTCAACCATTGACCAAAATGCAATCAAAACAGCATGGGCATCCTTACAGACCCATCCCCTGAAATTTTTAGCCATGCTGGGAGAGAATGCGAGCCATTCTTCATTAAAAACGGTGGTTGAAACATCATTTCTTTCCATGACCACGTGCCATAGGTGTTTTTCAATTTTCTCTCTCCAAACTCCATCAAATGCAAAAATGACCCTGGAATCTTGTAGAGAATTTTACCATCTTTCCATTAATATCAAGAACACAAAAATCAAGTTCTGGATCGAAATATATGGCCATTTGAAATTTTAAGGCAAAACAGTAGGCCAAATCGGATTGGCAGGTGAAAATTTGAATTTTTCACCTTTTTTACATTTCGAAAAATTTCCCAAAAAAAACCCATGCTCCATCATTCCGGTGCCACGTGGCACGTTACGATTAGGCATGGGCCTTTCCTTTCCAAATTTTCCCTTCGGTGTTTGACCATTTTCCTGTTTGACACGTGGAAAAACCCCATTGGATGTGGGTTTTCCCCTTCAAATTTTTCATGTGGGCTTTTCTTTGATTTTTTACCAAAGACTGACACACATGGCATAATTCCATTGGCTCACATCTTGGGGGTGGGCTTTTTCCTTTTAAATTTCCTTTGTTTTTCCTCTGTGGAAATTTTCTAAATTTCTCCCCACCCTCCGCCTCGATCTCAAACACGTGGCGGCATTTCATTGGTTGCGGGCCATCCACAAACATTTTTACCTTTGCACCAACACTTTGGGAAAAATCCCAATTTCCTCCCAAGCTTCGCCTTTCCAAGCTCCGGTGACACATTCCCGATTTGATTTATCGACGGGCAAGGGCCAAAACTTTCCCTTTTGAACTTTGGCGAAACACTTCACCAAAATTCCAACTTCTCCTCCACCCTCCGAAACTCCCACGCCATAAAACACGTGGCACAATATGATTGGGCATGGACCTTCCCTCCAAAATTTTCCATGCGCAACACTTAGCCAAATTTTCCAAATTTCTCCCCTGGACACGTGGCACCATCTAATTCGTCGGCGGGCCTGTGGGAAAAAATCTTCCTTTTGAAATTTTGCCAAAACACTTGGTAAAAAACATGGAGTTAGGAGAAAACTTTACCTTTCTGGAAAGCTGAGAGAGAGCTCTATCCAATGGTGTCATTTCCAGAAAGTTTTGAGTGCCTGAAAAGTAAAAAATTATGACTGAGGCACAAGAGAGGGAAGAATGAAAGGAGTTAGCCACAAAATGAGCAAGGGGCACATTTTGGATAATAACTACTTAAGCACAACTTCTAAGATAGTAATAAAATTATAGATGTGCATAGTTTCTATGTGAAAATAAAGGCAATAAGAGACAACAAATATATGCAAAGGATGGACAAAATGCACCACAGGGAATATTATGTTACTCCAAAACTTGTGCACAATATTACAATAGAAAAGAGATAAAATTATATTACAAAACCCAGAAAGAAGGCTAGAGCTCCGTGTTCCTTCTTTTTACAAAAAAATAACTAAGGTAAAGAAGAAAAACTCTCCCCTAGTGTTGAGACTGAAATTACAATATATAGAATGAGGAAGAGGGAAGAGTTTGATCCCAAAATTTCTTTTCCAACCACTTGTAAGATGTAATACATGAATTTAATCAATGGTACTTTACTTATGAAAGACTCCTCTTTCGTCCTATGAATTTCTTAAAGAAAATGATGGCCATACTAATTATTCACATTCCCAACCACTTTCCAATTGTTTCTTTGAACTGGTCACATTTTCTATGAAATACGCCCTCAAATCTTCATTAATTCCTGAATTTATTAATTTTTGTGCATCGGGCTCGAAGCCACGATTCCAATGACACCATTTTTGTGTAATTTTGTTAATAAATACCCCAGTTATGGCCCTCTGAGTGTAGGTGGGTAATTTGAAACTCTCAGGAATTTGGTCTTCATGGGACTATGTATTTAATATTTGGTTGGGAAAAGAAAACTTTAATAATTCCTCTTCCCAACATTTTGCATATCTTTTGAATGATTTTTTCATTTAATATTGAGGGGACCATTCGTTGATTTCTTCATGCTTTAATGTGAGAGAGGTTAGGTTGGGTTTCTAATGTCCCAACTCTTGCCAGCTCAGCATATAGCTCACTAGGCTGGAACCTCCCTCTTCATTTCCCTAAGTGGTAGGTTTCTAACTTTGCATTGGGTACCGGTACTCCATATTAGTGCTCCAACTCGGTGTTGACTCACATTTTCTTAAACATGTTGTTGAATAATTTACCCTTCCATGTACCGATAACCTCTCTCCAAAGCTAAGTTATAATTTAGATGATGAGATCCTCTTTTGGTTTCTAACTCAAAGTGCCTTGACACTAACCTCCATTTAATGCACAACCATCCCGTAACCCCTAGGTTCGAGCTTATTTAATCTTCCACCGGTGTAGAGTCTCCATGTTTGGCATTGTTTGAAACTGCTGTGACACCCATCAACTTGGTTTCCTTCCCACCTGGCCACCTCACCACATCAATACACATGTACCAAGCTACTTCATGTCATACTGGATCCCACAATCCTCTCTACTTTGCATAGTCATTATTCCGCTTCCTCGCATCATTGTGGATTTATCCTCACTCAACTTCCTAGTGTTATGCCATGTTTCCACATGGAATCCTCCTTTACCTTTTTCTCACAATAGACTTAATGGGATATTCAAATCATGGGCTCATTGATTACCTTTTCCACTTACCTCTATGACCCTCAAGATGACTCGGCCCTTGGTGTTTCTCGAGAACTCGCCTCTTTGAACCAGATGGAACATGCATGTGGATAGGCTTCTGTAACTTGTTTAAAACCTTTTCCTTATTGGCCCGATCATGAATCTATGAAGCTTGATCCCATCGAGTCATAGTTGAATGTCCTCCAAACATAATAGCTTGGATTGAGCTCTGACTCATTTGATGTTTCAAATAGCTAGGTGGATTAGGAACTTTCCTCAACTTGGTATGTGTGAAGGTGACTCAGATTTCTCTCACAGTCACTCTCTAAACATTAAGCAATTCGATCATCTCTAGAAGGCTCATATTTTGATGAAATGGGCTTGGAAAGAGCTTTGAAATTTACAGTAGACCACATAATTAACTCGTCAGATTTGGGTATGGGGATTCACCTGCTCATGTCATGTTGAGATCCATCGAGATACCTTTGTTTTCTCTGTAGGTCTTGTACTCTAATGCCGATCTTGGTTCATGGACTCAATGAGCTAGATGAACCATCCCAAGATTTGGGGACCCTCTTGATCAACTTAGATTTCCTTAGACATTTTATAGGATTCCTTAGGCATATTGCAGTAATTTGAAGATGCAAGGGAAGTCTTTGATGAATATATGGATTTTGATATTTCTCTGGAGGTGCATATTTTACATGTAATAATGCAAGATTCTCATTGTCTCATTTTATAAAAGACTAAAAATGGGATAACAGGTCCTAACCAATGGACTTTCAACTTCCCAGGATGGTACAGATACTTGGAATCATACAACAACACCATATTCCCAACCTCAAACTACTTGTTCTTGATATGACGATCATGCCATGCCTTTTTTTCTTGTTTTTTATGTCTTCTAACTCCATCTAGCAAGTGATCACCTTTTGTCTAACTGCATCAACTTATCAATCCTCTCTTCCAACACTTGTTCATCATCTAACCCTCCTGCGCGCACTATACATAGCGATGGTAACATGAATTCAACTAGAAAAATAGCCTCCATGCCAAACACCAATTGAAATGGTGTGGCCTTGTTCAACCTCTTGTAGGTTGTCCTATATGCCCATAGAATGGTTGATACTTTTTCATCTTAGTTTTGTCTTCCAACATGGCATATTTTAGTCAACACGTGACTTAGTATTTTGTTAAATGCCTCAGTAGTTCCATTTACTTGAGGATGAGAAGGGGTAGTCTTATGATGGGCCACCATAAATTTCGCTAACAAAATCATGACCATTTCATTAAGGAAATGTGTACCTCTATCACTTGATAAGATTAAAGGACAACCATACCAGCTGATTATGTTCTCCCATAAAATTCTAGTAGTTGTCACTACAATGCAATCCTTTGTAGGTTTTTCCTCTTCCCATCGTGTCAAATAATCAGCTCAAGTAATGATATACTTTGTAAACCAATTCTTCGCGTGGCTATTGAAATTGGCCCTATAAATTTGATTGCCCATTTTCCAAATGGTTCAGCACTGACTATTATTCGCAAGGTCATTTCATCCCTCTTCCCATGTTTTCCAAGGCATTGGAAATGGTCATAGGCCTTGCAAAACTCAATACAATCCTGGTAGATGGTTTCCCACCAAAGCCTTGCTAGTAAAATATTCCATGTGGTAGCATTTCCTACATAGTTTCCTCCTATAATCCCACCATTTACTTCCTCCATAATTGCCACATGCTCATGTTCCAATATGCATCAGTGTAGAACCTCATCATGACCTAACTTATATAGGTCTCCACTAAGCAACATGTAACATGTGGTGTGTATTGCTAACTAATTTCTCTCCACATCCTTCATCCCTTCCAAAGCCACACCTATTTTTAAGAACACTATGAAATCTTCCAATTCTAAGGGCATGTGCCACAACCTAAAAAGTTACATGTCTAACTTGGTATCTTCAATGCTTTGCATGCCCTTCCCTAAGTTAATACTTGATAAGGGGTCGTCCTAAATTTCTCTTTCCTAGATTTAAAACCACTGTGAACTCAAACTCTTGGAATAATAGGACCCAACGACATATGTGCCCTTGCAGAATAGGATTGTTGACTAAGTATTTCAATGTCATGTGGTTCATGTAGAATATAAATGGTATTTCCAATAAATAATTCCTAAACTTGTGTAGCACATTTTTTCACCGTTTTATTTACGTTTTTAAAATGTGACGAAATAGATAAGGGTAAGGGCCAAGGAGGAATAAATGTTATGTTGGTTTGTTGGAGGTTGATGCGTGCATTCTAAATTCTCAATCCAATGTTGACTATGAGAGATTCCTTTTGGCTAGGAGGAACTACCTGAAATAGAAAACAAGACCACCAAAGAAGAGTTAAACAATATATGACAGTGGACTGCCTAGCATATGCTAGATCCGGGAAGTGTGATACTCCCTAGAAGGTGTCAATCCACTATTTTAATAAAACAAATATGAAATAACTGAAATGTGTACATAAAAGAATCTAGTGCTAGTATTATGATTTTGGTACCTTAGATCACTATCAACGTCAATCCAGCTTAAATACTAAAACTATGTGGGTCAAGGTCTTTGGGTCAAGTTTCAGGTCATGTTCAAGTGGTCTCAGTGTCATGGATGGGGTCTTAGCAGGGTTGGGTGAGGTGTTTAGGTTGTTTTGATAGGTGGGTGGTTTTTAGTTTACACAGTATTGGCAAACAAAGAGACCGACATCGGTCGAGGTATGACCAACCATAGTTAGGCGAGCAACCGATGATGATTATGGGTAACCATCATTGGTAGAGGTGGGATTATAAGATTCATAAGTGTTTTCAAAGGTGGGATTTGAGCCGAGGTCGGTAGAGATGCCATAGGGTAGAATGAGGTATGTGGGGATCTTAGGAACACTTAGAAATATATAGAGGTTGGGTATGGGTGGTTTTATGGTGTGGGTGGAGGAATGGTTGGGTTCACAAGAAAGTAAGTGGTAGGGGAAAAGGGAAAGCAAGTAGGAGAGTGATAATAGCCATAGAAAAACCCAAAGAGACTATAGTATAAATAGATGATGCAAGTAAAAATTATACTTACTATTATGTAGGTCCAATGGCTATGTGGTGGTGATGATTGGTTGGTGGGATGGAGCTTGGTGCCATAGTGATGCTTCCCGGAATGTCACCGTGAGTGTAATACCTTTGGATCTATCCTGGTGCTAGCTATGGATGTTTGTAGGTATGAAAAGGCTCTGGTTCTACTTGCATGTAATTCTCTTCTTGTCTCCTTGATCTCAGAATGTGCCAACCCAAAAAAAGGTTTCCAAGGTGAATAAATGGTAACCAACGATGGTTCTTTGTTGACCGACATCGGTTTTGGGATGACCTCTCATTAGTTAAGGTAGGATTCCTTAGGTTTACTAAGAATGGTAGATCTCACATCATTTGGGTCAGGTTCATTCCTTTTTTGCAGATCAGAATGGACGTTACATTTTTATGAGCAGGAAGGTGGTTAGAGGAATAATAGGCCTTGATTTTTAGGGTTGAAATGAGTCTTATTCACTTATGGAAACATGCTATGAAAAATTCTATGGTGAGGTGTCTAAATGAGGTGTCCATCCATTTAATTAAAGAAATTAAATTAATAATGGGGTGAGGATGGCTATTAATTTAATTATAAATAATTAAATTAATGTTAATGTAGGGTATAAGGGTCATGGCTAGGTGAATGTGGTTAAGTTGGTTATTAGAAAGGTGACCAAGGGAGTGTGACCCAATTTTGGTGTCTACATTTTCCCCCTTTTTGTCACATGGCTTGTATTTGTAAGTGGCACCGAAAAAAATAGGAAATGGTTGTGTCTAGTGTAAGTGAGGGTGGTGTTGCCCCAAGCATGGGTGAAGGTAACCCCCCTCAAACTAGGAACCAATGAGGTGAGAGACGGAAGCGGTGAGTGGTTTGATAAAATGAGGAGGTGGGAAAATGAAGATCGGTGTGCACATTAGGTAAAGGGAAAAGGTCAAATTGGGTAAATAGGTAAATGGGTTAGGGTCAAAGGTAGTGGCAGTTGAATGTATGCACACGTTGGAAACTACGGCATGGTACCAAGTTGAGAAGCTTTCAAACTTTACGTCGGCTAAGGTCGATAGGTCTATCCAAATAGGGTTGAAGTGCTTCCAAGATATCTAAGGTATAGGATATGGTGTGGAAACACAATAGATGTCGTGTGTAGGAAAGTTTAGGTATGTTACGGTACACCAAGGTCGGGTAAGGATAAACACCACAAAATAGGCAATGTAAGGTTTGTAAGCTAAACAACACAGTAGCCATGTCATAAGGTACAAAAAAACAAAGAAGGTAAAATTTCACAAAAATTGGTTCAGGTCATGGTATATAGGTAACGGCAGGTAAGGCCAAGGTATAGGTAAAATAACAACTCCTAAGATGCAATAAAGGCAATGTAGGGGTAGGTTGGGTTTGTAGGTATGGTTCAAGGGGTGTCTGGGATGATAAAAAGGGATGTGGGCACAAATGGTGGTAGGAAAAAGGTAGCTTAGAAATATCAAATAGTTTGTAGGCTTGACCGATGCCGGTTAAAGGGTGACCAATGTCGGTTGGCTAGGAAAAAATAGGACTGACGTCTATCGTGTTGGGTTGAGTTTATAAAACAAAAATTATGTATTTTTAGAATCATTGTTATATTGTAATGTTGGATAAAATGACAAATGCATTTTAATTTGTTGCTTTTCAAGAGGGATAGTATGAGGTATTGTACCCGGCTAAGGTGGAGAGATCCAATTGGTGAGAGGAGCTAGGGAGATGGGTCCATGAGATCGGGGATGATTTGATTGGTGGAGAGATTCAAGTTAGATTTCAACATGGCGAGGGTGGGAGAGGGTTTGGGTGGACCATGGGCGAGTGGCTAGATGTTCCCCTATGGAGATGTCATCACAATGAGGTAATATCTAATCCCCTTCCTCATTAGTTAGATTTTTTTATAGAAATCGGGTCAAGGTAAAATGGGTTTTGGGGGAAGATTAAATTTGAATTTGGGAAGAAAATGGGTGAAATAGGAATGAAGAAAGGTCTAGTTAGGTGAATGAGGGTTAGAGAGGGGTTGAGGGGGATTTGGGTAGGAATGGATGGGTAGGTAGGGAGAAATGGGGAATTTTGAAAGAAATAAGGCAGGGTTTCCTAAATTTTTCGAGGACAAAGGACCGACGTTGGTCAAGGGTCATGATGTCGATGGGAGTTAGCCGACATTGGTCATGGATGGGGTGACTAATGCTAGTTTTGAGACCGATGTTGGCTAAGATGAACCAATGTCAATGGAATTGAGAGAAAAATGGTTTAGAGATGAGTAAGGGGGTTGGGTGAGATAGGAAGGTATTATTAAATGAAAATAGGGATGGTAATATTTATAGGTGGGGGTCAAGGGTGAATATGGGTATGGTCAAGGTTTAATAATGGGATGGTTTGTTAGATGCGGGCAAGTGACCAATTACGGATGCATGATAGAGTACCTCCCCTATTAGTAGCAGTATGAGCGAGCGTGATAGATGAGGAGTGGTAGCATGTGGATGAGGTAGGCTTGATTGGGGTTAGACATTACGGCATATAGTCCAGAGCCAAGTTTGATGGTTACCCTCATCGAAATATGGGATTCATGACCAAAACATTTCTTTTGCTAATAGGTGAGATGACCATCAACTTAGAGGATGTGTTTAGGATCCCGCAACCGCCGATAGTAGGGGCATAAGTGTATTTGATTTCTTTAGAGGCATCTAAGGACATGATGCTTGATGAGTGTTTGGTGAGGGGATGACTGAGTGTATGTTCCACAACGCTAGCATGAGTTATGGAGATATGTACCAAGCCCATTTAGAGGAGATGAGGCTAGTAGTTCGATGATGGAGGCAAAGGTGTGATGTTTTACATTGCCATATGTAGAGGGTGGGATATTTCCATGATCATTGATGGGGGTTACACAATATTATGGAGGACAAGACTAGGTTTACATGGGCACCAACCTTCTTAGTACAACCGTATAGAGTTATGGGCCTATGGGTGATTGTGGTGGTTCAGCCTGTGTTGCACCTTCCTACTACACTATTGGGTGTATGAGCACATCGTGTGTGTGTGTGTCCAGTGGGCATGCAATGACTTGATACATTCGAGCTAGGTTTTTTTGGGTGGGCTTCGGGGAGATGGGTACTGTGGTTGGAGAGTGCTGAGATGCCAAGGCTACACATGATGTAGCCTATTACAGGCATTTACTAGAGGGGTTGTCCGCATGGACATCATTTAGAGGCCATATGTGGGCTTCCCTTCATATAGGTAGATGGACATGGAGCTGGATGGATTACAACTAGTGAGATGGATAGAGGGGTGTCATCTTGGTGAAAACAGATGATCCACATTGATAGGGTTAGGAAAAAGTTGGGATTGCCCAAGGATATACTGCCACCATTTCCACAGACATGAGAGATGATATGGAGGGGCCTATAACTCTACTACATCCAATCGTGCCTACAAGGAAGGAGGATTAGGTTGTAGACCAGAGGTAGATTGATGATGTCGAGTGACATACATGTACCGATAGTGGTGGGTAGCATAGTTGTGAGATGTACCACCGAGGTTGAGGTAGGAAGATCTCGGCTACCATCACGGTTTAGAGAGATGCCCTACAAGGGTAGGTGGCGACTCTGGTCACATAGTTGGGGATAGTACAAGGATAGGACAAGGTCGAGGCAGGCATGTTTCCATGTTGCAGAATAAGTTGTAGCCCTACAGCCCGTGTAGCATAGGGACAGTACTTACACAGAACCTACATAAGATCGAGATAGCACGAGCATAGGTATCGACATAGGCACCCACACAGGCTCAGGGAGAGGGTCTCATTGTATAGAAAAGGGAAGGAAAGGGTCCTTGTACAGGTATAGGGTTAGAGGCCGATGGCACCATTACAAATAGTACTTATGGCTAGGTTCAGGGATGCCTTAGGTGAGGCACGATACTATCAGGATCACTTGATGGCTATAGGGATAGATGTCCCATCTTATACTGAGTATAGAGTATAACAGGCTTTGAGTGATAGGACCAAGTCCTACACTCATAGTGTAGAGAGTACAGGGGACTAGCGATCCCCGGGATAGGGTCAGGGTGAGGCTACCAGTGCATGGAGGCCAGCTCTAGGTGAGGGGCCATCAGAGGTTAGACCGAGGCCTATGATGGGTAGTGAGATGCTAGTAAGATGTCATACGGGAGCAAAGGAGGGGGTAGGTGAGACTAGCCCAGAGGATATCAGGTGAGGTGATGATTAGTCACTAGAGATGGGCATTATATATTGATTTTTTATATATATATATCGACCTAGGTGCCAAAGATGGCAAGCATGTATATGAGAGTTTTTAGTTTTGATTATATACCAGCCTACGTGTCGAAGATAGTGAGGATGTATATGAGTGATTTGAAATGTTTGTATTTTTCTGTTTATGTGTACATATGTATGTATACACGTACATTATGATTTATAGATGATGATATTTATATCATGGATTGTGTACCTATTTTTAATTTCTAGTGTTATGTGTGTGTGTGTGATGGAATCTAGGTGAATCAGGCATGATTGAGTCAAGGTCGTCTAGGCATGGCAGAGTTAGGTTGGTTTAGGCATGGTTGAGTTAGGTCAAGTTAGTCATGGTGGAGTCGGGTCGGGTGTAGGCATGATGGTGTCACGTCGGTTTAGGCATGATGGAATCAAGTTGGTTTAGGCATGGTTGAGTCAGGTTGGTTTAGGCATGGTTGAATTAGGTCATAGGCATGGTTGAGTTTAGGTGATAGGCATGGTTGACTTTAGGTCACACGCATGGTTGAATGTAGGTAATAGGCATGGTTGAGTTGTTGTTTTGAAAATAGGTGTCGATGATCTAGTCTTGTATAGGATAATCAATAAGTAATGAGGAAGGTGAAAGGTAATAAGTGGTAATAGATCCACTTAATTGATAAGAACCATAATGATTCTACGATACCCAATATGGGCTTATGAAAATAAGGCCCTAAAGGAGTTACACAATGGACTATTCTAAGGATGAAGAAAGTCACATAATCACGACATGTTGTGGTTGTGCAAGTCCCTTGAGTAAAGAGGAAATTAGGATGAAAATTCAATGAGGTGAGAATGGGTGGTTTAGTGTAACTTAGTTGACAATATCATGTTTTTCTTAGCAAGAAATCCAGGATCAAAAATAGGAAAGTCCATGACAAAAATTTCATCATTTTCTTCATTTGTTTGTTTTTAATAGACTGATCGATGTGGGAAGTCTATATGGGATGATTATATTATCTCCTTGAGGTCTTTATAAAGTTGATTGATGTGAGAAGCTTTTGGATATGTTTATTGTATTTTTGAAATGAATTTATATAGATGTCCTTCAAGGAGTACTCTATTCATAGTGGTGTAACTAGAGTGAAGAGATGTCCCTTTTGAGGGAGTCATATTTTTATTGGAATTTTACCTCAAGAGTTACATCCATTTATGTTTTTAGACATTTAATTCATGGACAAGACTATGGAGGAAGAAAAAAACCATAGTACACAGGAGTTAACTATGAAAAGGGTGGTTTTAAATGATGAAAAAACATTGGATTCCATCTTGGATAAGATAAAAAGTATCCATGATAATCATGCTATCAGAGAGTCATGGTACTCATGTTAAAAATAAGGCTGAAAGGTGATGGGTAATCATATGATTATTGTTTAGTTGTGGATCCTCAAAAATGGTTAATATGGAAGGTGAAAAGTTCTCAAGGATGAGTGAACAAATGAAAGAAAGTGATAGAGGACTCTATGTCAACAATAAAATGGTCAAAGATGTAAGACATTGAGGGGCTCAGGTTCAGGTTTACCTTCGAGTGAAGACAAATGATAAACACCTGACCCATATGCATGGGTAACGATATAGGGTCCAAGTCAAATAGCAAAAAAATTCCCAACTTACTTTTCTCTTGGTTACATGTTGATTTTCCTTCGATGAGGTTGTCGACACGAAAGGTTTGTTCATGAACACGATTTTCATAGGCATGTTTGATACACTTTTGGTAGATTTGGAGATGGTTAAGAGAATTGAAACGATGTTCATCTAATAACTCAAGTTGTGCTAAACAATCTTGGAAAAAGTCATTGTCGTTGAGCATGTCTTGTAGTGAGATATAGAGAGATGGAATCGGACTTCAAGAGGTAAGAAATCCTCGATACATAAACCATAGAAAAAGGTGTGGTAGCAAAGTCACAACATGAATACTAGTATGATAAGCCCATAAGGCAAACAGAATGTGCGTATGTCAATCCTTCCCAAAGATCGTTGACTACTTTCATGAGAATTTTTTCAAGGTTTTTATTGGTTGATTTATCTTGGACATTGGTTTGTAGGTAATAAGGTGATGAGAAACTGAGTTAGATGCTAAATGTGTTTCCTAGCTTATGTAGGGTTTTTTTAATTACTTTCCATTATTAGTGATGAGGCGGTGAGGAACATCAAAGCAACAAATGATGTGATGGTTGATGAATTCACATATTTCTTGACTTTTGTAGAAATGAGGAGAATGGCCTCTACCCATTTAGTGTAATATTTAGCAAAGATTAATGATCCATTAGTGGCATTGTGAAGAATGGGGATTGATCTCACCGACAAGATCCAAACCCCATTGAGAGAAATGAAAAAGGTCTCGTGAGACCTGCAAGGCATGACTAGATGTGTGATGGAGATTAGCATGTTGCTGGCATTTCTCACAATGCTTGACATAATCACAAAAATCATGGTTTAAGGTTGGCCAATAATAGCAAAGGTGAAGAATGCATTTTTCTATAGCTAAACCACTAAAGTGACCTTCACAAATTCCATCGTGGACTTCCTTAATGGTGTAGGAAATTTCAAAACTTTTAAGGAATCGTAAGAGAATACCATCAAATACATGCCTATAAAGGAGACCACCCATGATGACATAATGAGAGAAACTTATAAGAAAGGCTCGTTGTCCATTACGAGTGAGATCAACGGGTCAAATGGAAAGGGAAAGATAGTTTACATATTACTTATACTAAAGGTCACATGGTTCAGGTACAATGGTTTTAACAGAGTAGACCTCATGAGGTAAATAAGAGGGTGATTGTAGCCTTTGTATTGTGATAAAGATTTTAGAGTCAGTGGGAAAAGTAGGTATCTTAGAAGCCAAATAGGCCATGGTATCCGTAAATTTATTGGTAGAAAGTGGGGTTTTTTTAAGTTCGTAATGGTCAAAGGTGGTCAAAATTATATCTATGTGATGTTTATAATTTTGAAGTATCTCATTACGACACTAGTATATACCATTGACTTGGTTTACGACCAGCTGGGAATCGTCAAAGATATTTATGGACTTAACATCTAAGGCATAAGCAGCTTGGAGGCCCAATACGAGTGCTTTGTATTCAGAAATATTGTTTGTACAATCAAAATCGAGCTTGAAAGAAAAAGGCATAGGTTCACCATCAAGAGGAATGAGGATAATACCAGCCCCATCCCCATGTTGACACTTGGAGCCATCGAAGAAGAGTGTCATTTGGTAAGTCAGTTCATCTAAGGAGAGGGTAGCTATGGATTTTTTTGGTAAATCAAAGTTAGAGGGTTGATTCCTAAAAATGGGTGCATCAGCTAGTTGGTCAACAATAACATGGCCCTTGATGGACTTTTGATGAATGAATTCAAGGTCAAGGTTGACAAGAAGCATAATCCAACATGACATGTTGATGTTGATAGGGTTTGCGTACATATAGTGGAAGGGGTCAATGTTTGTAACAATAAAGGTTTTGTGGTTAAGGAGGTAATGGCATAGTTTTGTGGAGATGAAAACTAAGGCTAAGTAGAGTTTTTCGGCATGGGTATATCTAGTTTCGTAGTCCGTAAAGGGTGTGAGTTATGTAATAACCCACTTTCTCTCGTGTTATTCGTCACGATAAGCAAGCATGACACCTAAAGAATGGTTAGTGGTAGAAATATATAGGTAAAAGGGGATGGTCATTCTTAGAAGAATGAGCACTTTGTGATTGAAGGACATATTGTTTTAAGTCTTCAAGGCTTAATGGAATTCATCATCCCATTTGAATGAAACGTATTTCTTGAGAAGATGATATAATGGTTGACAAAGGTCGAAAGCTACGAGATAAAATGATGAATGGATTGGAGCTTGCCTTGTAGGCTACTTGAAGTTGACGAAGATTAGTAGGTAGAGGAATTTTCAAAATAGCCTTGACCTTAAGCAGGATCGAATTCTATGCCACGCAAAGAGACAATGAAACCAAGGAGTTTTCCTAAAATTACCACAAAGATTAACTTCTTTGGTTGAAGATGAACACAATACTTAATGAGGTGGTCAAATATGACCTTAGGAAGGTCATGTGTTTGGTTCAATGTTTGGATTTGGCAAGAATATCATCTACGTAATCTTAAAATATGTGATGCATGATGTCATGGAAGATGTAAGTCATGGCTCATTGGTATGTAGCACTAACATTTTTAAGGCCAAAATGCATGACTCGATAGCAGAAATTCCCCAAGCGATGATGAAGGTAGTCTTGTGTTGATCTTCTTGAGCTAGTAATATATAATTGTAACTTGAGAAACCATCCATGAGAGATAGTATTTCATGGCCAAAGTGGTGAGATCAACTAGTTGGTCAATGCATTGTAGGGGAAAGTCATCTTTAGGACAAGCTAGGTTGAGGTCACGAGAATTCTATGAAAATGCGAAGTCCTCTTGTTGCCTTTGTGACAAGAACGATGTTATAAATCCATTTGGGATAATCAATGGGTAGGATGAAGGAAACTAAGAGAAGGTGCTGAAGCTCTTATTTGACTAGAAGAGAAATGAAAGGATACATTTTATGTAGCTTTTTTTGATGGGCTTGGCATCAGGAATGGTTACGATATTGTGGACCATGATTTTTGGGTCAATACTAGGGCATATCAGCATAGGACTAGGAAAAAGCATTACTATGGTCCCAAAGGAAAGAGGTAAAAGCTTCATGTTCAATAACATCTAAAGATTGGCCTATCTTTAGAATGTGCAGGTTGTCTTGAGTGTTAATGTTGATTTCAATGGTTGATTCATTCAACATGGTTTGTGTCTTAGAAGGTAATGACCGGTGAATATAAGAATCTTCTCGCACCAAGGTAGGTGAGGATGGACTCATCATCCTGACATTGAACAACATTAATAGAAGGTGTATCATCATCGATCATGTCAAGATATAGGAATGGGAGAGAAGAGGGAGCCTTGCCATCACATTGATAGGTCAGAGGTCCCAAAGAAATTGTGTTTATGATTTTTTTTAGGAGGAATAGATTCGGGATTTATGGACTCCATGGGTGAAGATGGTGACATGGGTAAATGAGGTGGGGAAGTTTTGTCTTCCTTAATGAGGTCAACACGAGGATTCTTGGGAGGTGGTGCATAAAATCCAATGCCACTATAGTCATTATGTTTACGAGTGGTAGAGGAAATAATAGTATGGTGGCCTTATTCGTAAAAGCCAAAGCTAAATCCTTTCTATGCGCATTGATGGAGGAAAGTGTGAGCAAAGCGGTGGTTAGTGAGGGAGTGTAAGCCGATGAAAATGTTTGTGTTTAAGATGGAGGTTTGGGTTTATAAGTTGCGATATCAAGTCCCCCATACATTAGATTAGTGTGAAGGTGGGGAGGGCCATAAGGAAAAACCTTACCTACACGATACTCATAACCAGGGTGTTGATGCAGGTTTCCATACTCTTGCAGAGTGAGGAACATGTCGATATTGTATAGGTGGTACTCCCCAAAATGAGGCATTGAAAGACACCTTTTAAGGGATCGGTAGTCAATATGTGGGTAGTAGGGATATATGACTTGTTAGATGATGGGGAAGTAGGTGAGTCAGTGGTAGAGGTTGCGGCGATTAGGAATAATAGGGTTAGATGTGGGAGAAGCGTAGCAGCTTTGATGGATGGGCTTATAGGTGAAGGTTAAGTGGGGATAGTGGAAGATGCCTTGACTAGGAAAATCACATCATTAGGATGGTATATCATGTTACAAGTCTTGAAAGGTGATGGGTCAATCGGGATGGTGTAATTATGTCCCTCGTGTTAAAATTTTAGGTAGCGGTGTAAAGTCAAAGGAAATAACCCATGGCATGGATCCAAGGTCAGCTAAGAAATAGATTATATTGGAACTCCACTTCTAGGACATAGAAAATCGCTGGGATAGTGTAGGGACCTATGCAGACATGGAGAATGATGGTACCTAGGGTAGAGGTCATGGAGTAATTATTGGAGTGCAACATAATCGGGTTACCATGCATGTAATTGGAAGGCATGCGGATTTGTTTGTACACATGGGAAGATATGGTGTTAATACTAACACCAAAATTGATCATAATGCATCGTATACATATATTATTGATAAATATGGAGATGAAAAGATCAGGATCGGGGTCGTCATACTGAAAGGGGGTGATCTCTTCATCCGAAAAGCTGAGGGAGGCTACCTAGTGAGTAGGTGGAGGTGTAGAGTAAGGTGATGACTTAGTGAGAGAGGCTACATGATGAGGGGTAATGATGGAGGCTATAGGCATGGGGTCATTTGGTAAAACCTCAATAGATTGAAGGACCTCCATGAGGGCTTGATGATGTGACTCAGAGGTTTGGATGAGGTCATATAAAGACATTTTGAGGGAGGATTGGTGTAATTGTTTTAGCATTGTGTGATGTGTGACCCCATTAGAAATAGGATATGTGGGACCTCAAATGGTGACTTTTGGTGTGGGTAAAGATGGTATGTTGGGTATAGGGTTAGTTAATGGGCTAGCTTCCCTTTCTTTTCCCTTGTCTTTTTAGAGCAGCAAGAACAACATGTATTGTGTTAATTTTGAATTTTAGGGGTGGATAAAAGAGTTGTGGGGGCGAAGATAGTGGTCATTGAGAAAGTAATGGAAGAAGATTTGGGTATATTGGTGAAGGTGGAATGGGGTCCTCATCCAATAGATTGTCATCGCCAAAATTGTGCTCAGGAGGAAAAAGTTGGATAAGAACGGTTTTCAAGGCCTTACAGTTTTCAACATCGTGTCCTGGCACACGATGGTAGGCACAAATTTTAGTTTCATCAAACCCTTTTGGTTTTGTTTTGAGTGGTTAGTAAGGTTTAAGAGGTGGTAATGTGATGATAGAGGTTTCAAGAATATTGGTTAAGATCTTGGCATAGGACCCAATTAATGGATTGCAATGGGAGGTGAGCATGGGTTTGGGTACATGTGTGGCTGATTGTGGAGGAAGAGGCTTTATAGGAGGGGGAATGGGTTGGTCCACTATTTTGGTATGTGGAGTGGTCTTAGGTCTTGTGGGCATTTGTTTGGGTAAAGGTGGGGTAGAAGAGCTAGTGATGGAAGGTTTGGTTGGTTTGACTACCTTATTGAAGGGTAGCAAATACGTATCTTTGGGTTGCACCTTCTTAGGAAAAGGTGACATGAGAGTATGGGATGTAGAAGGAAAAGTAGATGGTGGAAAAGGATGGGTTACCCATGGGGGAAACTGAATTGTGATGGAGGTGGTTGGTAGAGGTTGGGTAGAAGGTGTGAGTGGAAGGGAAGAAAGTGTCATGGGTAGTGAAGAAGTTATGGAAGGTAGTGTTGATATGGGTGGTAAGGAGATCACGTGTGACGATGCAGGGGTTGTGTGGGTCACTTGGGTATATTAGAGGTTTGTGATGAGGAGGTGAGCTATTGCATTCTTAGTTTACCGGTGGAAGAAGGTTGCTTGGCCAAGGTTGAGGGGTGAGGTCCTAGGATGGATGGAAGAGGTGAAGGTGACAACGGTATGGTAGGTGAGGTTGGTGTATGAGGGGATAGGAGGTTGGGTCTTATTTTTAGGGGCTAGAATAAGTTTATTTTGGTTTGGGAATATGTGGCTAAGTCTAATTTGATGGGTGGGTGAGTAAGGTTTGATCTTGGCACGACCCCTAAGGTATTGATGGGTTTAGGCAAGGGAGATGATATAGGCCTAGGCATGTGTTTGGGTATAGGTGTATGTTGGGATGTGAATGATGACATGGATGGTGTTCCAATAGTCATGGTTGTGTATGGTTTGGTCATTTGAAACACTTTTGGATAGATTTTGAGGTGTCGGTGAGTGACAAATTACATCCTGGTTGAAGCAGAAGTAGAAGATGGCCCCAAAGTAAGGCTCTATCAACATAGTCTAGGAAAATGGCTAAGTCTAAAATGGTACTATTGTAGGTGGGGCTAATGTCGACCGAATGGCAATCCTTGTGAAATGTGTTTTAGAAATAGGAAATGGCTAGCTTCGACTGTGGGTAAGAGAGATGAAAAAGATCGAAGGATCTTGGAGGTCCGATGGAGAATGGTCATCTAAAGGTAATGGTATTTCTACAAGATCCTCTATGGGTAGAGGAGATTATGGGCTAGATGAGGTGCACTCTTCTTGTGATGGTGTAGGGAGTGGACTGTGTCCCCTATGAGTAGGAGAGGTGTTACCGATGACCGCTTGCAACTTGAGGGGCTAGAGGTAGAGTGCTAATTATGGGCTCTTCCACAGTGAAGGAGAAAATGAAGGGGTTTACTTTGTGGGTAGAGGAGTAGATGAAATAGGTTCCTATGCAGTGTACAGGATCTTAGGCTATGATTTTTCTATGGAAGGAAAAATGGGAAATTACAAAGCAACCTGGTATGTCATTAAAAATAGCATGGACCTCCTAAACATTTCTATCATTAGTTGAAGTTTCATAAGTTTGGTTGGAAGATGAGGCATGATTAGGGAATGGTTTTTGAATATATGTAGGTTTTGGTTAGTGGTTGCATTTAATTTATCCAATACTAGATCTCTATTGTCTAACATTTCTTGGAAAATATTCTTGAAGGTGATGTAGTTACCATCGCTATGACCTTTGACACAATGATAGTTGCAAAAGTTGTGTTCTTTATACCACATGGGCATTAGGTGATCAGGGTCAAAACTAGTGTGTGGTTTTATAGGTGGAAGGGTAATGGCACCAACCTTAATAAGCTTTTCCAAAATAGAAGAATAAGGTTTCCTATTGGGGTATAATTTTTTTGTTCTCATTTGAACTGAAAATCTTGGATAGGAAAAAGATGAGAAGAAGTTTTGGCTTGGTTTGGTGGGTGAGAGGGTCCAACCTTGAGAACTACGGCATTGGTAGATCCTTTTGGTTTTGAATAGTTGTTATGTGGTTTCAAATTTTCATGCCCTAGTGAATGAATCGTCAAAGGTGCGGAAGGTCTAGACCTACGGTGTGTGAGATGTGTCTAGTGCAAGACCGATTAAACATATCTATGAGCTCACTTGAGGCAACTCAAA
Organism: Taxus wallichiana var. yunnanensis; assembly: GCA_018340775.1. NCBI lineage: Eukaryota > Viridiplantae > Streptophyta > Pinopsida > Cupressales > Taxaceae > Taxus > Taxus wallichiana. The sequence continues at coordinate 156,510,384 of CM031243.1, read as the reverse complement.
TGTGAGTTGGTTAATTAGGCTACATCTATGAGTGACTAAGTCAAAGATAGACTCGCCTTCATACTTTCATGTGGAGTAAAGATCAATCATGGTGACTCTCTAAACAATGTTGATTGAGAAGTGATGTAAGAAGGCTTGGGCTACTTGATTAAATGAGTAGATGGAATGTCTAGGTAGCCCACCGTATGAGTCTAATGCAGTCCTATCGGGGACATCGGAAGGTCCATAGGAGTAAAGTGTCATCATGGGTGATTAGATAACACCCATGTTTAAAAGACCGCAAATGTTGCTACGAGTCTTATTTACTATTAAAGTGGTTGAATTTTGGCATTTCCCAATGTACAGGGTATGGGTGAATAAGAATGGATGGATGAATGGGCTCATTACAAATTTCATCATATGTGAGAGAATTACATGAGCCGAAACTGATGCTTCTAGTGTCTACATCCTTTCCATCATTAATTTGATGAGTTCATTGGTAGGTTGTGATGGAAGAGCACCTCCTGTGGAATAAGAGGGTTGGTACTAAACATGTGATGTGGGTGGTATTCTAGTGTATGGTAATGCTTTGAATAGGAAGGTTGAGAATAAGGGACCGACATAAAGGGCATATATCCGTAATGAATATCAAGAGAGATAGGGGTTTGTTGATAATATGTATATTTAGGTGGGGAAGATGTAGTGAATCTAGTAGTGATTGGGGGCGAGAGACTCATGGGATGGAGAGGAAAAGATTCTGGAATGGGGTAGGGGTCACCGACACCATGATAGGTTTTGTTACAATTGGTATCTATGAGATAATGGGCATAGATGGGGTTAAGGTCTTGGTGTTCAATGAAGGAACAACATATACTATAGGTGTGATGGATGTTACGGATGTAATGGTTGTAGCGGTGTAGGGCCTAGTCAAAACCACCGGGGTAAATCGTAAAGCAGGGGTAAAGTGGTCATAGAAGGTGTGGGATACTTACTATTGTGTAGTTCCAATGGCTATGTGGTGGTGATGATTGGTTGGTGGGATGGATCTTGGTGTCGTAGTGATGCTTCCCGGAATGTCACCATGAGTGCAATACCTCTAGATCTGTCCTAGTGCTAGCTATGGATGTATGTAGGTATAAAAAGGCTTTGGTTCTTCAGTGATGCAATTCTCTTCTCATCTCCTTGATCTCAGAATGTGTTAACCCAAAAATAAGGTTTCCAAGGTGAATAAATGGTAACAAAAATGGTTCCTTGTTGACCAACATTGGTTTCAGGATGACCACCGTTGAGTTAAGGTGGGATTCCCTAGGTTTACTAAAAATGGTAGATCTTGCATCATTTGGGTCAGGTTTGTTCATTTTTCCATGGATCAGAATGGACATTACGTTTTTATGAGAGATAAGGTGGTTAGAGGAATAATAGGCCTTGATTTTTAGGGTTTAACCAAGCCTTATTCATTTATGTAAACATGCTATGAATAGGACTATGGTGAGGTGTCTAGGCAAGGTGTACATCCATTTAATTAAAGTAATTAAATTAATAATGGGGTGAGGATGGATATTAATTTAATTGTAAATAATTAAATTAATGTTAATGTAGGGTATAAGGGTCATGGCTAGGTAAATATGTTTAAGTTGGCTATTCGAAAGGGGACCAAGGGAGTGTGACCCAATATTAGTGTCTACACACGTAGATCATAGAAAATTCTTCGCACTTAGTAGTTTAATTTTTTTCTACATGTGTCAACTTTCTATTGGAAAACACAAGGGATGATCAAAATTCCTTCACCAGGGTTGTGCTAGTACTACTCCCATAGCTTTCCCGAGGCATCAACATGCACATGGAAACGCTTATCCCAAGAAGGAAAATGTAGTATGGGCACCGTGACAAGCCTATCCTTCAAAGTGTCAAATGCGTTCTACTACACCTCCCCCTAATGAAAGGAACTCTCATGTTTAAGCAATTCCTCCAAGGGTGCAGTGATCTTTCCATACCCCTTGATGAATTTTTTGTAGTACCCCATATTCCCAAGGAATCCACACGTATCGTGCTCACTAGTAGGCTCCCTAATCCTATAATAACTGCAACTAATGTGTCCTAACAGGGTTTCAAATGGAGTAGTAAAGACACATTTCTTAATGTTGAGGGATATCCTCAATTGCCAACATCTCTAAAACATCAACCTCAAATTGTCACAATGGTCTTTTACCAACCCATACATAGTTCAGTCATCCAAGTAAACTTGAATAAACTTATGGATGAAGTCCTGAAATGCATGTACCACAATGCGTGAGAACACAACAGGTGCATTCTTCAATCCAAAGGCATAAGCGTGTAGGAAAAAATTCCCCATTATGTGGTGAAATTTTTCTTTCTCTCGGTCTTCCTTCACAATCCCGAATTGGTGATACCCTGAGAACCCATCCTTGAAAGAGTAGACTTTGTGCCTGGCTACTTCCTCCAAAATTTCTTCAATAAAGGGGGTATGGAAAAGGATCGATGACACATACTTGTATTCATATCCCTATAGTCCACATAGATCCTTATCCTCCCATCATGACCATTGGGCTTATCCATTTGGATTCTTCCACTTCTTTAATGATATGAGATGCTATCATCTTTTCTATCTCTTCCTTGACATGTACGCATATATTTGGATTCATCTAATAAGGCCTCTTTTAAATCAGTGCACACCTTCCTTTAACTTGATCTTTATCTCCCCTAAGGAATGGTGGATTCCTTTGATTTCATGGTACCCATGAGGGAACAAATCATGGAACTCCCACAATAGATCAATGACCTTTGAAACCTCTTTTTCTCGACTAATAGTCCCCAATGATAGATTCTTTAGGTTATGTTTATCTCCCAATGTTAACCTTTTTTTCAAGGGCTTCTATTAAGCGCATGCTCACTCATCAACTTTGTCTATGACTTTATTTGTACCTTCAGAATGGTTAAGATTCAAAGTTTCCATCTCTTCACCATCTAATACATAGAGCATCTTTCCTTTTCTTTTTCCATGCATCCGCACTCAAGTTGTACTTCCTTTGATTCTTCTTCATTGAGGCACGTTTCAAAATAAGGCTCACCCAAAAACTTTAGTAGCCTATCTTCTACCATAGAACTATCTCCCATCATAAGGCGCTTGATTACTTGCAACACCTTATCAACCGATGGCTTGGTACTCCTATACTTGAAAGCTTGAATGAGATCAGATGCCATCCTGTCAATTACCTATTTGATGATGCATCTTCGAGTGAATATACCATTCACACAAAAAATCTTCTAAGGTGGAATATAAATTATGCACCCATAATGAAGATGGTAAATTTTTTGTGCTTCCCATCCATGCCTTCTCACATGTTTGGACATGAAATGAGGTGGTCTCTTTACCATGGTAGTATTGTATGACAATGGGTACGTTGCTCCTAGAGAACCTTACATAAAATGTGATTCTTACCTCACGCCATTCTAGATGCTCTCCCAATGTGTATCCCATGAGCACGTTGCATTTTAGATCAAGTTATAACTAAGCATTCCTCTTATCTTGTCCTCATTTTTCCATTGAGCCTCCATCTCTCACAAGAAAATTTTAGGGTATGCTCCTTCAGAGTAACTTGGAAAATTATTTCCTCCTAGGTGCTTGACTAATCATGCCTTTGTTACCCTTATTACAGATCCTCTCAACTATCACCCAATCAAATCATAAGTCCCATGCACCCAACTGTCACATGACATGCTAGTGGTATCACTCAAGGACTGAGCATCTTCAAGCTAGATGACTCCCTCTATGGGATGAATCATCTCAGGATATCTAATGGAGCGCACATATATTTTTTTCAAAGACTTCCTCTCCTAAGGTCTCAATATAGGGTGTTGATTTCCCATCTATCAAAAGGATAATCACCCTTTATTCCTTGTTCTCAAATTTGATATACCCCTTGTTAAAATAAATCTTGAAATTGTTCTTGTAACACCATGGGTACCTAAGCAATGCTAGAAAGTTATCTTCCTCGATGAGTGCTATGACTTTGAAGTATCCAATGAACTTGGCCCCTTGAATGGTTATAACAACATCCTTCAAGATGCCAATGGGTATTGCATAAGTCTTTTTTTCCATGTACAACACATTCGAAGATGGTTGTAATATGGGCCTTCCCATTTTATGCTAGGCATCTAAGGTAAGAACATTGAACTCTTCTCCCATGTCAATGAGGATATTACTCAAAATCCATCCATCAACAACCGCATTCAAATTAATCTCTTTATCATAGTCAAGGATGTGAGGAGGAATTTTTGCATGAAAAACCTACCTTTCATGATCTTATTAGGTGTGTGGTGCATTCTCCCTTAGCCATTCTCCTAGCAAGGAAATAATATTCTCTTGGTTTAACATCCTACATACTTCCTTGAATTCATCCATGTCCTCCTTTGGAGCCTTGGCATTCTTCCTTTGATAAAACCGCTTTGATTTCTCCTTTAAACATTGGATTTCCCTTGCAAACTCTGAATCACATCCATATTCTCCGATACACCTCCTTGTAATGAGAAGGTTTTGGATACTTTCCAGTACCACTTCCTCTCTTGAAACTAGTTTCCTTTTTCTTGGCATCTCCACAGCGCATGTGGCCTTTGCTTGCATCATCACCAATATAGGTTCTATTCCTGACTCATGCACCACTCTTGGCATCTACTATGAATCAGATTTCTTGATGCTCACCATCCCAAAGACCTTTGTCCTTCTAGTGATGTTGGTTAATATGCTCATAAAGTTCTTGAAAATATTCATACTTATGTTTCTTCCTGCACCACAAGCATTACAATAGATCAGGACACTCACACTTGTAATGCTTTGTAGATCCATAGTTATAACAGGCTCCTCATGGAATCTCACTTCATCCTCTGTTGTAGTTACTGTGACCACAAAATCCTCCACGAAAACCTCTTCCACATGCTCCTCCATCTGCACCCTTCATAGCGATGGTCATCATCCTTGGAACTTCTTGCAAGACTAGTCTGGCATACACCAAGATTAATAGCATCATGGATCTAATCAATCAGTCTATAATCCTTGGTATCATGGGTCGTAGAGGTAAAAATATTATAATAGCAAGAAACATTCTTGTAGATTGCACGTTGTAGTAGAGGGAACCTACTTGCATCATGATCCCTATGGAAAATTTCACAGTCTACCACCATAGTGCATACCAACTTCCGAGGGAAAATATCCTTTACATGCCCTTCCACTTCATAGTCTGTACACCAAAGCCCACTACAAACCTCATGTGTTGAATTTGTAGACAAATTCTCCAATTACTTGGCCATTACAGCAATTTGAGCCTCCAGAAAAGGACTAACACTAATATTAATGCTCCCAACAACTTCATCATGTAAGGCGCTTTCCAATGCTTTATGAGGGTTTGTGAAAGTCTTGTGCGATAGAGCCCTTGTAAATGGTGTTATCAACCCTCTAACAAACCATTGAGCATGCTTGAGAAGGATGAATGTCATAGGATAGTTTTGAAAAGAGAGTATTAAAATGTGCATCATATTCCCGCATACTCTCTCGCCATTCCCTATCAGATATCCTTCGAGTGTTGATGATCTTCTATTTAAATACAATGTAGTCTACCACCATCCGATGGAGGTCATATTTCTGTACCAACTATGTGTGCACCCTTGTAACATTGTTTCAAACTAAATTACCTTTCACTCGGGGCGGTGATCCCTTTCATGCGCCACAAGAATTCACATTGGTGCACATACTCCACAACATCTTTAATACCCTTGTAGTATGTTAAGTATAAATTCATCTCAAAGAATATGTGTGGAGGTGGATGAGGCCCTTATCCTCCTGATCTAGAGCCTTGTTTCCCTCTAATGTTTCCTCCTCCACCAGATCCACCAGTCCTGTCCTCCTCGACCCACTAGATCCTCCAGATCCACTAGGTCCACTAGGTCCTCTAGCCCCTATACCACCAGATCTACCTCATGTAGTCAAAAAATGGCCTGAAGTGGTCACGCCTAGTGTTCCCAACGTCCCACTGAATTACACACTAATGTTTTGTGATATTGTCCCACTACCTGTTATGTGCCCTATGCCACTCCAAGATGTGATACCCAAACCTTGCATACTTGCACCTTCTCGAAAAATTCCTCAAATAATGGACTGGTTTACATAGCCATGGATGTTCCAAATGATAAATTATATCTCTTGGATGCATATCGGTTACTCCCACCGATACCAACTAGGTTAACAATGCTTCTCCTTTGATCTGGAAAACCAAGTGCCAGGGGTTGGTTGCTAGGTGGGTTTAGATGCGTGCCAATGGATCTCCTTTCTCCATGTAAAAAAATATCATTAGAAGTTGAAGGGTCCTCTTTCCTACACTTTCTAAAATGGGGTAGCATAGAATGATCAAGTTCCACATCCTCTATGTGAACCTCAACTCCTTCCCGCAACGTCTACCTCCATATATCCATCACACTTGCAACCTCACATTTTCTAGTCATATCCCTTTCACGAGCTTCACTATACATGAGTAGTATCTCCTCCCTTTCCTTATTAGCCATAATGTTCACCATCTTCCTCCACCCAAGATTCCTCTCCAAGATCTTAGAGAAGCTTAGCCGGTCATGTGAAGTGCCTCTAAACTGAGGGTAATGACAAAGATCTTCATAGCCAAAGGAATAACACACAAAAATATCCTTTGGGCTCCCTCGAAACTAAAAATTAGAAAATTATGGGAAAGAATACGTAGAAATGGAATATTCTAGATTATAATTGTTCAACACACCTTTCCAATAGTGATCAACAATAAGCATCCAAGGCGATCTCGCATCCCGCACCTATGATAATAATTTTAGGTCCATACGTGTGATCTATAGTACCAAACTTGATCTAGATGCATATGTTGAAATCCATTCATATAGTTCTACTTTGGAAAATAGTAGAATAATGTCTCGTAAAACTCATGATATAGGTTCTCCTCTACCCTTCTATACACATTGAACTCAAATCTAGTGTTGAATCTTTGAGCAAAACTCATCCTTCGTGCTCTTGAACCATCTTTCAAAAATTTCTAGGGTCAATTTTCCTATCATCACGTATCACAGGACCAAGATGCATGTCATGTCTCACAAAAATTCAAAAGAGGTCCTAAAAATAGAACCAAGATGTAGTCATTTTTATACCCTTAGACCAATAGTCTAATCCCATCTGCGTCGGCCTATCACCCAACGGGCACTAGCCTCTTACTCAAGGCAGATGCAGTTCCTATCCTCCCCTTTATATGAGTCTTGTGAGAATACATCATCTATTATATATGCTAAGAGAAAAGGAATGAAAAATAACCATGCATTATTCTTCTAGAACGTAGGACGAGTTATCCTTTCATAATGCATCCATAGAAGAGAAATAACAAAAACATACATAAATGGTTCATACATAAAGGAAATACACTAAGATTATACTCATGAACACATATATGATTTATAACAGAGCCTTATATTCATATTGATGAGTTTAATAACCACATTACATCCCTTGAGGTCATAATAGACCCATATAACAATGTAGAGTAAAGTCATGCATCAAAACTACACTATGTCCTTCACATTACAAAGATGAATACAAACCCATCCCTCTAAATATGTCATCACTCCTATATTTTCACTAATCCCAACCCATAGAATCCTTCATTATATTTATGCAGAGCTTCACCTTTCTTCCACCAGTCTACCACACTAATTACTCTCTGCATCTCTTCTCTTCACCCCTATATTATCCGTACACCTAAATATATAACCTTTCTACCTTCACCGCCATGCCTTCTGAGGTAACAAATCGGTTGTCAAGTTTCCAAGTGGTCCTCCAATGGAGTGTGCCTCCTTTGATCCGAGCTCTCCACTCTATGTAATGATGTTCTACAGAACCTTCTATCATATGTATGGAATATTTCCTTTTTGATCCTACAACAGCCAAGCTAGCACCTTATTCATTTCGCATGCTAGACGGGTCACACTTTTCTTGTGTGCTACCTATAATGCCAAATATGGCTAAGTCAAAAAACATGTCTTGCCTTATGTGCACATTGTGTGTTTTGTAAAACCCTTTCCTATAACACGCAAGTGAACAAGTCATGGCTAACAAAGCTCACAAAAGGGTGATGGCTAGAAAATGTGAGGTTGTAATTATGATGGATCCATGGAGGAAAACATTTCGAGAAGGAGTTGAGGTTCACCCGAGGACATGGAACCCGAGAATTTTGTGCTACCCCTTCTTGGAAAGTGCAGGAGAGAGGCCCCTTTAGCTTCTTATGAGATTTCATTGCATGGAGAAAGGAGATCCATCAGTGCACATCCAAACCCACCCAGTGACCAACCCTTGGTGCTTGGTTTTGAGATCAAGGGAGGAGTATTGTTAACCTAGTTCTTATCGGTGGTACTAACCGATCTACACCTAAGAGATATAATTTATTGTTTATAACATCTATGGCTATGTAGAGCATGTGCACAAGTGTGAATTACTATGGCGGCGTGAAAGGGATCACTACCTCGAGAGAAGAAGGAAGGTCATTTTACAACAACGTTACAAGCACATGTGCATAGTTGGTACCAGAAGTATGACCCCCATCATACAGTGGTAGACTACACTACATTGAAGAATGCCTTCCTAGTAGAGTTCCATATCTTGTAATTTTAACAGAAGATCATCATCACTTTGAAGAAGATCAAATAAGGATTAGTAGAGAGTGTACTAGAATATGACATGCATTTTAAGACTCTCTTATCAAAAATATCCTATGAAATTTATCCATTTTAGCATGCACAATGGTTTTTTTAGGGTTGATAACACCATTTAGAAGGGCTCTATCACACAATACTTTCACAGAATCATGTGAGGCATTGGAAGCTACCCTATGTACCGATGTTGTTTGGATCATTGATACTAGTGTTCATCCTTTTCTAGAGGCTCAAATTGTTGCAATTGCCAAGCAATTGGAGAAGTTGTTTGCAAACTTAGGGCATGAGGTTTGTAATGGGATTTTCTGTACATATTGTGAAGTGGAAGGACATACAAAGGATAGTTTCCCTTGGAAGTTGGTATGTGATATCATAGTAGACTATGAAATTTTCCATGGGGATCATGATGCAATAAGGTGCTCTCTACTAAAATGCATAATCTGTAAGAATGTTTCTTACTATTATAAGATATGTACCTCTACAACCCATGATACCAAGGATTGTAGACTGATTGATCAGATCCATGATGCTATTAATCTTGGTGTGCACTAGACTAGTCTTGCAAGTAGTTCCAAGGATGATGATCTTCTCTATGAAGGGAGAATAGACGGAGGAGCGCATGGAAGGGGTTTTCAGGGAGGATTTCATGGTCGCAGTAACCACAATGGAGGACAGAGTTATATCCCATGAGGAACCTATTATAACTATGGATCTACAGAGCATTACAAGTGTGAGTGTCTTGATCTGTTATAATGCTCATGGTGTAGGAAGAAACATAAGTATGAAGAGTGTCCAAAGATTTATGAGCATATGAACCAACAACACCGAAAGGACAAAGGTGCTTTGAGATGGTGAGCATCAAGAAATCCTATTCACACTTTGGATGCTAAGAGTGGAACATGAATCGGACTAGAACCTATACTAGTGACAATGTGAGTAGAGGTCACGTACATCGTGAGATTCCAAGACAAAGGACACTAGTTTTAAGAGAGGAAGTGGTACATGGAAAGTATCCAGACCCTTCTTATCGAAGGAAGTGTATCAAGAGACTATGTATGTGATTTAGAGTTTGCAAGGGTAAATTCAATGTCTAAAGGAGTGATCAAAGAATTTGGAGCAAAGGAAGAATGTTGAGGCTCCAAAGGAAGACTGGATGAAATCAAGGAAGAATGTAGGATGTTAAGGTAAGAGAATATTATTTCCCTACTAGGAGAATGTATGAGGGAGAAGGTTTGATGTGTCAAAGCAGAGTGTGAAAGGAAGGGTTTGCATGCAAATCTTCCTCCTCACAGCCTTGAATATGATAAGGAGATTACTTTTAATGTGGTTGTTGATGGATGGCTTCAAAGTAATATCCTCATTACATGGGTGTAGAGGTCAATGTTTTTACCTTAGATTCCCGACATCAAATGGGAAGGCCCACATTACAACCATCTTAGAATGTGATGTGTATGGAAAACAAGACTAATGAAATGCCCATTGACATCTTTAAGGATGCATTTATCACCATTCAAGGGCCAAGTTCACTAGAGAATTCGAATTCTTGGCACTCGTAGAGGAAGAAAACTTTCCGTGGTTGCTTGGGCACCCATGGTGTTACAAGAATAATTCCAACCTATGGTTTAACAAGGGGTTTATCATCTTTAAGAATAAGGAAGAAAGGGTGATCCTTGATAGAATCTATGTGTGCTCCATCGAGATCATAACATAATTCATCCCATGGAGGGAGTCATCTAGTTGAAAGATTCTCAATCCTTTAGTGATATCATTAGCATGACATGCGACAATTGGGTGCATGGGACTTATGAGTTGATTAGGTTATAGTTGAGAGGATATATAACAAGGGTAATAAAGGTGCACTCAGTTAAGTGCCTAGGAGGAAAGAAGTTTCTAGGTTACTCTAGAGGAGCATACCCTAAAATTTTCTTGCGAGAGATGGAGGCTCAAAGTGGAAACATGAGGACAAGAGAAGAGGAATGCTCGGTTATAACCTAATCGAACTATAGCACATTGGTGGCCTACATATCGGAGAGCCTCCTAGAATGGCTCAAGGTAAGAATCACATTTTTGTAAGGTTCTCCAGAAACAACGTGCCCACTATCATACAAGAATACCATGTAAAGAGATCACCTCATTTCATGTCCAAGCATGTGAGAAGGCCTGGATGAGAAGTGCAAAATCTTTACCGCCTTCATTATGGGTACATAAGTTATATTCCACCTTACAAGGCTTTGTGCATGCATGGTATATTCACTCATGTATGCATCATCTAACAAGTAATTGGTAGGAGTTAGATGTTGATCTCATTAAAGCTTTTGAGGATAGGAGTACCAAGCTATCAGTGGATAAGGAATTGCAATTAATCAAGCAATTTACGATGGGAGATAGTGTTATGGAAAAAATAGGTGGACTGGAGTTATTTGGTGAGCCTTATTTGGAGATGCACGTCAATGAAGAAGAATAAGGAAGTACAGCTTGAGCGTGCATGCATAGAAAAATTAAAAGGAAAGATGGTTTATGTACTAGATGGTGAAGAGATGGAAACTTTAAATTTCAACCATTCGACGTACGCACGAAGTCATAAAAATGTTGATGAGTGAGAATGCACCTATCATGAGCCCTTGAAAACAAATAAGGTTAACATTGGGATAGAAATAGAACCTAAGGATGCCATCATTGGGGACTATTGGTCGGAAAAAGAGGTTTTAAAGGTCATTGATCTATTGTGTGAGTTTCAAGATTTTTTCCCTTGTGGGTACTATGAATGCAAATGCATCTACCATTCCTTAGGGGAAATGAAGATCAAGTTGAAGGAAGGTACACGTCCGATTTGGAAGAGGCCTTATCAAATGAATGTAAATCAGTACGTACATGTCAAGGAAGAGATGGACAAGATTGTAACATCTCATATCATTGAGGAAATGAAAGAATCGGAATGGATAAGCCCAATGGTCATCAGTATCAAGAAGGATTGGAGGATAAGGATTTATGTGGACTATAGGAATCTGAATATAGTATGTGTCATTGATCCTTTTCCAACCCCCTTTACTGAAGAAATTTTGGAGTGAGTAGCCGTGAGAATTATACTCTTTCAAGGATAGGTTCTTAGGGTATCACCGCAAAGGAAGACTAGAGAAAGACAAATTTCTCCATAGAATGGGGAAGTTTTTCCTACATTATTATGCATTTCGTATTGAATAATGCACCTGCTATGTTCTTGTGTATTGTGGTACAAGCATTTCAGACTTCATCCATAAGTTTCTTCAAGTTTACTTGGATCACTAGACTGTGTATGGGTTGGTAAAAGTCACTTGTGATAATTTGAGGCTGATGTTTGAGAGATTTTGGAAATTGAGGATACCCATCAACATTAAGAAATGTGTCTTTTCTAATCTATTTGAAACCCTCTTAGGACACATTATATGCAAAGAAGGCTTACTAGTGGATCTTGCCAAAGTTAAATTTATTTTAGGATTAGGGAGCCTACTAGTCAAAGTGCGATGCGTCGATTCATTGGGAATATGAGATAATATAAGAAATTCATCAAGGGGTATGCCAAGATTGCCATACCCTTGGAGGAATTTCTAAAACACAAGAGTTCCTTTCATTGGGGAGAGGTGCAATAGAAGGTGTTTGACACTTTGAAGGATAAGCTTGTCACGTAGTACATACTACATTTTCCTTCTTGGGATAAGTGTTTCCATGTGCATGTTGATGCCTTAGGGAAAAATATGGGAGTAGTACTAGCACAACCCGGTGAGGGAATTTTTGATCATCCCTTTTGTTTTTTCAGTAGAAATTTGACACTAGCAAAATAGAATTACACAACTACTGAGCGCGAAGCATTGTTTATGATCTACGCATTGCACATGTTTAGGAAGTATATATTGGAAACATCGTTTAGAATCTACACGGACCACATGACATTGAAATACTTAGTAAACAAGATTTTTCTACAAGGGTGCATATTTTGTTGGGTCATATTATTCCAGGAGTTTGAGTTCACAATGGTTGTAAAGATAGGAAAGAGAAATTCAGGACCTGACCACTTATCAAGGATTAACATAGGGGAGGATGCACAAAGCATTGAGGATACCATGTCAATGCTCATTTGTTTAGGTTGTGGCACATGCCCTCAAACTTGGAAGATATCTCGGTGTTCTTACAAACAGGTGTGGTGTGAGAAGTGATTAAGGCTATGGAGAGAAAGTAGTTAGTAATATGCATTGCACCCTACATGTTGATTAGTGGAGTCCTATAAAAGTTAGGTCATGATGAGGTTCTGCACTAATGTGTATTGGAACATGAGCATGTGGAAATTATGGAGGAAGCACATGATGGGATTACAGGAGGACACTATGTAGGAAACACTACCGTGCAAAATATTTTACTAGTAGGGATTTGGTGGGAAACCGTCTACCATGATTATATTGAGTTTTGTAAGGCCTTTGACCATTTCCAGTGCCTTGGAAAACCTAGGAAGAGGGATGAAATTCCTTGTGACTAATATCTAGTGTTGAACCATTTGAAAAATGTGAAATCGAATTTGTAGGGCCAATATTTTCAGCCACGTGAAGGACTGGTTCATGGTATATCATTCTCTACACTCGATTATTTGACATGATAGGTAGAGGCAACGCCTCAAGGATTACACCACAAAGTGTGACATCTACTAAATTTTTATGGGAGAACATAATCGAAGGTATGGTTGTCCTTTAATCTTAACAAGTGATAAAGGTACACATTTCCTTAATGAAATGGTCAGGATTCTGTTAGCATAATTTATGGTGGCCCATCACAAGACTACCCCTTATCACCCTTAAGTGAATGGAACTGTTGAGGCATTTAACAAAATACTAAGTCACATGTTGACTAAAATATGTGATGTTGGAAAACAAGATTGGGATGACAAAGTATCATCCATTCTATGGGCATACGGGACAACATACAAGCCGTTGAACAAGGACACATGGTTTCAATGGTGTTTGGTGCGGAGGTTGTTTTTCTAGTTGAATTCATGTTACCATTGCTATGTATAGCATGTGAAGGAGGGTTAACTGATGAACAAGCACTGGAAGAGAGGATTGATAAGTTTATGTAGTTAGATGAAATGTGATCACTTGCTAGATGGAGTCAAAAGATAGATAAAGCAAGAAAAAATGCATGACATGATCATCATATCAAGAATAAGCGCTTTTGGTTAAGGCGGATGGTGTTGCTATATGATTCCAAGTATATGTGCCATCCTGGGAAGTTGAAAGTCCATTGGTTGGGACCCTACATCATCTCGTACATTCTTGATTCAGATTCTTTCTAGTTACAAGCACTACATGGGACGCGATTACCATGCCATTTCAATGGGAGTAAGCTGAAGCTCTACTATAAATAAGTCTTCTTGGTGTTTGTAAATAAGGTAGTATTTTCAGTTAGCATGGAATTTCCTTTATGATTTTCTTTTCCTATGTTTCCCTTTCTCGTTGTTTGTTCCTTTCTTTTTGTTTCATTTTACACCTTGTGCGGCAGTAACCATATTATTTTTCTAAGGTTTTGTATACACAGAGAACCACACATCTATTTTAGTGTAGCTTGGATTAATGGAAAGAAAAGTATGGTCTTGTAATACAAGTTGAGTGGCCCAGTAGAAGGAAGCGCGTAAGGTTGAGAAAGCACATGGGGAAATGATGGATAATGAATTATGGTGTTAAGAAGGTTGTAACAAAGACCACATACAAAGGATGAAGAGTGTAGGAACAACATGAGGTAGGTGAGGGAAAAAATAGGTAAAGGATAGAAGAAGTGCCTTCAGTGCTGTAGAATCACATGTAAGATTCTTTGGTCAGATTGGATTTTTGCATGCTAAAAGGTTGTAGAAGGTTTTTCACGTAGGATTGGGTGCATGGGTAAGGGCGCTTAATGTCGACCTAGTGGAAAAAATTACATTTAATATTAAAGTATGTTGGTAGGTGGCATATCATTTATTGCTGGAGGGAAGTAAAAATATAAATATAAGGTCAGGAAAGTCTTTATTCTACATTTTTATTACGAAGTTGAAGCACTCTTGCAAACTAGGGCATCCAAAGAGATTTGTGTGAAGGAAGAAGAATCTAAGAGATCTAAGTGTGTGACTAGAGTGGATCTGCAAACTAGGAGGAAGGAGTACATAGGCGTGAGAGAAGTTAGTTTGTAGTGTGTTGTCTTATGGAAGGTTTTCCTAGTTAGGGTTTGGCAGCTAGGGCATGGAGATAGAAGGATTTATTCTAGGAGTTGAGCTTTGGAGTTGAGTTTGGAGTTAAGAAGAGTAGTAGAGTAGAGTAAGGAGTTCTTAGTTTATCCCAATAGAAATCATGGCACCCAAGAGGGAAACTATTTCATTGAGAAAATAGAAGGGAAAGGGTAAAGGAAAATAAACTACCCGCCATCATGAGCTCTAATAAGGAATGGTACGTAGAAATGTAATACCCAGATGGAGTATTGCTAGGAAAGGAGTGGGTGTCACACTTAAGACAAATTTCCGTGAGTGATTATAACCATCGCACAAGCACAACTAAGAAGGAAATGGCATTATATTTGGTCTATCCAACTAACAAAAGGACACCAGATGGGATGCCTATATACAATGACGAGGTGAAATTAAAATTGGAGAAAAAAGGGTTATTGCAACTATATGTGTTGCCTTATTTTTGCAAGCCCAAGTGCCTTTATCAATGGTTGATTTTTCATGTGCATGAGGATTACTTCAATTTTTCAAGGCGTAAGATGCGCATAACACCACATTTGATAAGCAAGTTCACAGGCCTTATTTTTGAGTGAGAAATTATAGGTGATGGCCTCGAGCAATAAGAAGGCTATCAAGGAGACAGATCATCATATGACTAAAAGAAGGGTTCATGATATGTTAACATCATAGAGATTCCAAACCCCATTATGAGGATGGCCGTGTGTGCTTGGTGACCAAGCTTAATGATCAATAATGATGGACACAAGTGTACAAGGTATGGCTAAATGCATGCCGGAAGATATCGAGAGAAACCATCTATAACTTGTCCACATTCATTGTGGATGAGATTATAAGTAGCGCATAGGATGCGTAGAAGATATTATTGGGAAATGTCCTCCTCACCATTGTCTTCTCAAAGATTGGAGTACTCTCTGGGCTAGAAAAATTTGTTTGTGATTATCCAAAATAGGATCCCTCACCCATAAAGAGGTTTGAAAAGTATACCGGTGAAACCATGACGGTCACTCACAAGGCACGCCTAGAGAAGTGGTATAAAAAAATGTGGCACCGATGGGTGTCATTATTCCCTTCATTTAATCAACTCTTTATTGATGTCATAATCAAACCAGGGGTAGTGTCCGAAGATATATGCAACAATAAATCTTAGTGATGTAGTAATTGATGGTAGGTATTTGTTTTCTTTTTATATTTTATGGGAATTTTCTCAATGTCTTGAGGATTCCTAGGCTAAAAGCTATTGAAATCAAACTATGAGAACTTGCTTTGAAGTAAACACTCTTTGTAGAAATAGATTGTTGGAAATAAACACACATTTGTAAAATAGAATAGATTTTTGTAAGTAAACACATGTTATAGAAATGAACACACTTGCTTTGGAAATAAACACACAATTTGAGAATGTTGAAAGTTGATTGCAAAGAAAGAAGAATCTAATCTAGAACATCTGTAGGAACAAGTATACAAAAGATTTCAACTTGAATAATCAAAAGCATTTACATAATTAATAGATTTATATTATTTTCTCTCAAAATATAAATAACAATGAAATGAATATCCTGGTTCTTGTAAGAGTGGGCCCTTACTCCACCTTGAAATAGGATTTGACAACTTAATATACTCTCAAAACAGAATGGCTATTTTATTGATAAAATGTTCTACATTACAAAAACATACTTGTCTCTTCTTATCTCTCTATATTTTTTATGTATATATCTCTATCTATATATATTTATCTATCTATAGGTCTACATATATATACTTCTTCCACAGTGTATTTACAGCCATAGCTTTCCTACCGATTCAGATAGAACCGAATCGTGCCCAAAATAGATGCTAAATTGGATCATGGCTAGACGTACTATTGTATGATAGTTATCCCTAGATCTATGAATATGAAGAATAAAAATCTTCCAATCTACTCCTGATTGAAAGGATCATTGATTGATAAATCACCGGATGTTGTTGGAATAAATAAATTCTCATCGGTTCCAAAACTTTAGAGAAGTTTCAAAACTAAAGGAAATCATTCTAGATCTAACTGTGAGGATTCCAGAGCTACATGCAGATTTTCAGAACTAAGTCTGAAAGTTCTGTAACTAAGTGATGGAGTTAGGAAACTAAGTGGTATAGCTTGTATCGTAATGGAGCTCTGGAACTAAGTCTGGAAGTTCCGGAACTGATCCATATTGAAACCAATGCTTTCAAAAATATGCCGACTACTTCATACTTTGTTCTTTTGATTGATTGTGACCTGTTTTATTACAAAATTGAACTTCCAAAGCACTTAGTTAGGAATTACATATTTTTTAAATGTGAAAGCAATGCACCGATTAAATTAAATCAACACGAAAGATATTCTATTCAGCATGTTTGAATTACATTCATGAAGATATTAAATAGCCATATACATAGCCAAAACAACCTCCTACAAAATAGGGAGGTGTTACAACAATTAAACATATTTAGTTGTGATTGTTACTACCGTAACAATACACAACTCAATACTAATAATATATTATTGTTTATATAACAATAATATATTAATAACATATTAAACTATATAATAATAATTACCAACGTAATTATTATCTTGCACAATGTAAATACTAATTCCTAACAAAACGTTATAAATACAATAAAAAAAGATGGACAATTACATCCTAACTTATATTAGATCAAACAAAAGTCACAAAATGCAATCAATCTTGATTAAAAGGAGAGTAAAATAAGATCATGTATTGTACATTAACAAGACATATTCTTTCCTCATCATTTCCCATTACTTACTTTTTTGTAATTCCTCTTACCAAATTTACTCTTCAAGCCTTGGATTGTGTATTTTGAACTCCAATTGACTACTCAGGTCAAATGGATGAAACTGAATATCCTAGTGTTTTAGTTTAGAAACACTATACCCTGATCCTGATTCTACTTTCCTCTTCCATTCCTCAAATTGAGTGGGATCTTGAGGTTCTCTATTTTTCCATGGGGACATGGGAGCGAGAAGAAGGGGAGGCCTTGTTCTCATTCCCATCCATATGCCCCTGTGCTTTTCATTGATATGAGGGATTAGTGTGCACAAAGATTTTGCTCTTTCTAGACTCTAGATCAAATTTGTGGGAGATATTACTTCCCTTCTCCTCAAGGCAACTGTAAGAAGCTCCCATATTTTCAAACATCCATCATAAATCTCCTCAAAATTTTCCACTTCATAAAAAGTAAAGGCATCAATACTTCTCTGTAAACTAGCAAGATAATGTGTCTTGAACCATTTATCAAAGGCATGGGTTCTAAAATGTTTAACGAAAGTAGATGGTTTACCATAATGAGTCCTCATGCGAGAGATCGGATATGCTATCTTTCAATAGATGCTCAGAATCTCTTTCCTTCCATGTAATCTTATTTTTAAGAATAGAATCAAATGCATTAATCTGGCTTTCTCCCACATATAAATTGATCATGAAGCATGTGTTATTTTCTAGCATAATATTACATAGATAGAATTCACAGAGAAGATTCTTCTTCTCTACACTGGATGAAGAATAGGCTGTCATGAACTTAGATTCATCTTTTATTTCATGTGGAAGGTCACTTGTAATTCTTGACAGCTTCCAGTGAATGAATTGTTCTTTTATAAACACACTATATGCAGGAGAAGGTCTCCTGCATGTAAGCAATTTTTCACTCATTATGCAAACCATTTGTATTTTTGCAAGATTTTTACACGTGTCTCCCTCTTATTTGTAAACTTTTCTTCCCATTCCTTTCTTGATTTATTTTCATCTTTCATCTTGCTTCTCGATTCCTCATTGGATGTTTTAATTTCACCGAGTTCCCTACAAGTATCATCCCATAACTACTTGAGTGGAAAATATGTTAATTCAATCTATGCAAAGACTGTTCACATAGTACTCTATCTTCTTAAAATTTTACATTCTTCCTCTTTCTCCATCATCTACTACTTAAATATTGTTCATTCCTCAGTCATGTTTATAAGCTGAGTTGTTAGTTCCCAATGGGCATCTCTCTTTTTCCAACTTTAATTTAAGGAATTTCAATTCCTCATCCTTTTCTTTGATAACAATTTCTACTCTAGACAAGAACAAAGCTTGTCTAACTGTTGTTTCTCTTCTTTCTCTAAAAGTTCTTTGGGGGTTAAGCATTCCTCTTCTACCAAAGGAAATTTCTCTCTCCATCTCCACAATGCCAACTCTTCTTCTTCATGTGATAATGTTGCTAGTTCACCTAACTCTTAAAAAACATGTTCCTCAAATATCTCATCTTATTTTTCCATCTCATTTTGGCTTGGTCCAGGAGGAGTCATGGCCATGCTGCCCAAAATATCAACAGATTCTTTTTCCAACTTGTCTTATTATTTCATTTCCTCTAAAATTTCTCTAGACCTCTTATGAATTATTCTTCTTTGAGGAGCTTCAGTATGTTAAGAAATAGGTTTCCTCCTAGAGCTTCTTCTAATTTTCACCTTTTGCTCTTTCCTAGGTGAACTGTCACTATTAGAGAAAATATTAGCTCTCCTGTAGCTACTACAGAGGAAGGAGTTTCTTTTAAAGTTTAGTAGGTTTTACATCTTTAATTCTTCTTTTAGATCTTCTCCTTTTTGGTATAGTCTCCCCACCTATTTACTTATTTTTCTCTATAGAATCACCAATTTCTAGATTATTTGTAGGAGAAAAAAGAGTTGATATTACTCTCCTGACAATATCAGGGTTTTGCTTAAACTTGTTAAGAAATTTCTCCCATATTCCTTCTCCATTTTTCTTTGTAAGAAAATGGTGTTGGCACACCAAATGAACTAACCCATGATGTTTGATTGTTCTAAAACCCCAGGAATACCACTGAGCCATTGTCTTAATGGATTAAAAAAGAAACCACAAAGCTTTACTATGTATTCTGGTTTTGTAGCTCCATATCTAAGATGTATGAGCATTTTCAGAACTTCTCTTCCTACTGACCCAAAATGACCATCACAAGTTAAATACTTGACTATCCAAAATTCCACTCTATCAAAGGGTTTGGGAAAGCTAGCCCTTCTAACCCATTTTATGATTTTCTTAGTGTTGTAAATATATTGGGGTTCTGTTTCCCCCTCTTGTAGCAGGGTTTCAACTAATTATTTTAAGGTCCCCTTGATAGGATTTGGGACATGCATAATTGGAACACCAGATACATTTCTTATTGTATTCACAGAAAAAGAATTATAATATTTCTAACCTTTGTTTTGGATTGTTCTAAATTTATAATGAATTCTCTTACCAATTCATCATTATACTTTGAGAACTTTTTCAGAATTCTAACCATTCTGCCTCTTCAAATATATTTTCCACTTCTTCATCAGCAAGAAGTTGGATATCATCCTTAGGTTGTGACTTCTTTTTAATCCCCATGATAAAGTGGGTGATTCAGATTTGTTCTTATTTGAATTATTGCTCTACCCGTATTGGCTACATAACTCTTTGTTTAGTTTTGGAACTACATGTGCTTACCTACGGAATGTAATTTTAATTCTTTTGCTTCCTCTTTGAACTTTTTCATTTTGTAGTTGCTTATTTACTTTGTTTACTCTACACAAATGATAGATCATTATAAACATGCCGCCACTTTTTCTCCACCAACATCACCCTCATGATTACTCTCTTTTAATCATAATGTATAATAGATGACTCATCATACCACTTTTAAATCAAATCCAATCACACATGCAAAATTTTAATCTAACCTTTAATAAGTTAAAGACATAATTACCATCTTTGATGATGTGATCCCTTCATCATGATGACTCATCATTCCTAAAAGTGAAACAAAAAGAAAACGGTTAGAAAAGACAACTAGAATTTCAAGGAAATTCCTTTTATTTTGGATTAGCCATTTATTTGAGGACATCAACCACCATTGCTAGTTTTCAATTGATCTCGAGATATATATATATATATATATATATATATATATATATATATATATATATATGAAGATAACACCATTTACTGGTTTTCATTATCTTCTCTTTATTCTTGATTTATTCATCGATTATTTGATCATTTTGGAAGAACTGGGTTCTTCCATATGATCAAATTATTTGTCTGCTTCAATCTACCTCAATAATTCATCCTTAGTAGGAGGATTTCTATAATTTTTTAGCCAATGTCCATTGACCAAAATTTTCCTTTTGCTACCATCAATGGGAAGTAATTGAATAGACCCATTGCCAAAGATCTACTCAATTTGACAGGGTCCCAACCATTTGGTTCTCAATTTCCCCTTGAATTATTGGTACTTAGAATCAAATAGTAATGCCCAATCTCCTACCTTGAATTGCCTCTTATTGATATGTGTGTCATGCCATTGGTTTCTTTGATCTTGGATTATTGTTTTCTGTTGAAGTGCTTCCATCCTCAACTCATCCAACTCATTGAGTTGAAGAATTATTTCCTTTTGTGTTGCATCCAACTCAATACCTATTTTAGCTATTTTCCTCAATGTTTGTAGTTCAAATTCAATAGGTAACAAGGATTTTTCCCATAGACTAACTCATATGGTGAAAATATTGTTGTAGTTTTCCAAGTTGTATTATAGGCCCAGATAGCTTCAAGTAGTCTCTTTGCCCAATCTCTTCTGCCTGATTCAACTATTTTGGTAAGGATGTTTTCCAATTCTCTATTTGTTACTTCATCTTGTCCATTTACTTATGGGTGATAGGGATATGACTTCCTATGATTGATCTGATAATGCATTGTGAAGGCTTGGATCATATTAGACATGAATTGTGGCCCCTGATCTGAAACTATACTTCTTGGTGTGCCAAACTTTACCATAATTCTATGCCAAAGGAAATCAACAACTACTTCTTCAATGGCATTTGTTAAATCCTGCACTTCTTCCCACTTTGTCACATAATCAGTAGACACAAGAATTTACTCCTGTCCTTGTGTAGGAGGACTAAAGAAACTAACAAAATCCAACCCCCATATTTCAAATGGTTCAATCACCACTTGAGGTTGTAGAGGCATTTCATTGGTAAAAGTTGGTTGTCCCATCCTTTGACAGGGATCACACCACTTGATATATCTCTTCACATCCTTGTACAGAGATGGCTAATAATAGCCAGTGCCAAGTATCTTGTGAGTTGTTATTTTCACTGAAATTTTTCCTCCACTTGGTTCATCATGAAATGCCCTCAATATGTCAAATATTTCATCTTCTCTCACACACCTGCGTAAAACCAAATCAGGACCACATTTAAACAACATTCCATTTAACCATTTATATTGTGCACTAATTTTGATCAATTTTTTAATTTAGTTCTTAGAGAAAGGAGGAAACTTCCTGTTGCAAGATAGATTGCCATATCAACAAAGCATGGTGTATCAGCTGAAATAACAACCAATTGTTCATCTAGGAATTTTTCCTTAACGGATCTTTCTCCCCTGTAGTAGGTCGGTCTTGAAAAAAATCAGCTACCACATTAGATTTCCCTGGAGTATCTACTATGGTAATATCAAATTCTTGTAAAAGTAATAACCATCTAATTACCCTACCTCCAACCACTAGTTTTTTAATTGAGTACCTAATTGTTGAGTGATCTGTATTTACAAATATTTTATACCCTATGATATAATGTCTAAATTTATTAATTTCATAGATCACAACAAGAAATATTTTTTAGTGGTAGTGTAATTTCTTTCAGTGGGAGTAAGATTTTTACTAAGGTAATAAATAGCATACGTCATTCCATATTCATCTTTATATCCCAAAACTACACCAATGGAGTTATTTGAGGCATCTACTTGAATGTGAAAAGGTTTTTCCCAATTAGGTCCTCTCAATATTGGGGTAGTGATTAATTTTTCTTTGATTTCCTCAAAATCATGCTGACATCTCTCATCCCAAAGAAATTCACAGTCCTTGGTAAGAAAATTAAACATGGGGGAAATAATTTTACTAAAATCCTTGATAAAGTACCTATAGTATCCAACATGCCCTAAAAATGACTTGATATTTGTGGGGGTTTGAGGAATAGGTAAGTTTGAAATAATTCTGATTTTGTTTTGGTCAACTTGAATTCCTCTTTTTGAAATGTGGTGTCCCAATACAATCCCCTCATCAACCATCATCAAACACTTCTCATGACTAAGAGATAGATGGTGTTGCTCACATATTGTTAATAATTTGTCTAAATTCCTCAAAGCATCATCAAATGTGTCTCCATGTACAGTGAAATCATCCATGTATACCTCTACATAGTCATTTGTTAGGTCTGCAAAAATTGCTAATATAGCTCTTTGGAAAGTTGTTAGAGCATTACATAATCCAAATGGTAATACCCTGTAGGAAAAGGTACCCCATGGACATGTAAAGGTATTTTTTTCTTGATCCTCAGCAACAACTCTGATTTGATTATATCCACTAAATCCATCCAGGAAGGAAAAGTACTGCTTACCTGCAAGGTTGTCTAGGACTTGATCTATGAATGGTAGGGGAAAATAATATCTCAGTGTGGCTTTGTTTAGTTCCCTATAATGAACAAAAATTCTCCATTTTCCATTCTTTTTAGGAAAAATTACAAGAGGAGACACCCACTGACTATTTGAGATAGGGTAGATAAAACCTACTTGTAATAGTTTTTCAATTTCTTGTTTGACTATATCTCTTAAGGCTGGATTAATCCTTCTCTGAGGTTTCCTAACTAGTCTAATGTTTTCAGTATAGATGTGATGTGTGCAAATACTTGGATGGATTCCTTTCATATCTTTGTATTCCCAAGCAAAATATCTAGTATGATTTTTTAGAACATCAAACAATTTAGCTTCTTCATCATTTTTCAACCAATTGTTTATGTTCAAAATCTTACTCGCTCAATCTCCACATGTTTGGTTCCAACGTGTGATGAACTGATTTGTTGAAAGGGTTCCATTAAGGTATTTAGTGGACATTCATGTGGCAAAAACATATGATATGTAGAAACATCTCCAAAAGTTCCTTGAGATAGAATATTGGAAAAAGGATAGTAGGCAGGGTTATGATACTTATCTTGTTGTAGGTTGAACTCCTCATCACTGCTACTTTCCAAAAATTCTTCACCATTTCTGATATCTTAGAAACTGAAGCTACCGATTCTTCCTCCCCCAAGATAAATATCATTCCTCCGGAGTGAAATTATGTATAGTCACAGGGAATTACTATTATTGTGGTTCCAAAACTAATTTTGATGGTTCCAGAACTAAATCTGAGGATTCCAGAACAAAGTCTATATGTTCCGAAACTAAGTTCATAGGTTCTAGAACTATTCTTGATTGCTCCAAGGACATTTGGTGTTCATTCAATGGTTTTCTAATCATATCTTATACCTTGCATACGTGATAATGGACAAAGAAGGTAGGTTTTGCTTATTAGTATCGGGAGTATCAACACACAATTGTTCTCGACAATCAATAGAAGGTCATGTAAAAGGATATAAGGATATTTTCTTAGAATTATTACCATTTGAGATAGTCATATCACCTGATCTACAATCAATTAAAGCAGCAACTGTAGCTAACCATGGTCTGCCCAAAATAATGGGATAACCAAGTGTTTTACCTTTTGGCTGCAATATAAGGAAATCAACTGGATATTCCCATGACTCCACCATAACTGCTACATCTTCAATAACTCCTTCTATTTTTGCTATAGACTAATCTTCCATCTACAATATGGTGTTAGTAGGTTGTATACCTATTAATGGTAATGTTTTCAAAGTGTCCATTATCATCACATTTATAGCCACTCCCAAATCAACCAAAACATTATGTATATCTTTATTCCCTATAGAGACATAAATAACAAGACATCAAGGATCTCCATTTTGGGAAGCAAAAGTTTTCCTACTAATAAATCAAAAAGTTTCCCATATACTTTAATAGTCTTGAGTACTACTTTTTCCTTCCAGTCTTTTTAAACATAGCATTTTGATTAATTTTTTTAATTCTAGAATGTCCTTAATTACTTGTAACAATGGTATTTCAATATTCAATTTCCTTAGTTCCTGTACTAACTTAGATTCCTTAGTTTCTATGGCTTCCTTAAATCTCTCTGGAAATGGAGTCTCAGTAGAGTTTCTATTTGGCTCCTTATCCTTTTATTTTTCATCCTTCTTGGGAACAACCATACTAGGGGTTTCAATTTCTTCTATCATCTCAGTGATTATAATAGGTGGACTACTGATTACTTTTCCAGATCTAGTTTGAATATCCTTATAATCCATGGTATTCAGATCAACTGATTTTTCTAGTTCTGTTCCGTAGACATGAGTTGTTTGTTTGTTTCTTGGGTTTGCTACTGGTTGTGCTAGTATTTGGGTTTGGACCACATTTTCATTTTGTGAATTTTGTGCTGGGAACCCATTATGGCTTATTGATTTTGATTGGGATATGTCCTCCCTTGAACATAATTATTAGGGCTCCACCTAGTTTGTGATCAAACATTTGAGTTTCCTTGACCAAACCATGGTTGTTGGTGTCCTAGTGAATACCAAGATTGACCTAACTAATCCTAAGGATTCCGTGTTGGTTGAGGTGCCCAAGATGGCTATCCCTATTTTTGGCACTTTCTAAGCTGCCCATGGCATCATCCAGGGGTTAGGAACCAACCTAGACATGAACTTCCCTTCACTAGGTTGTCTTTGGACAAAATTCACTTCTTCTGATATGGATGGAATGCTTCTTTGTTTAACATGATTTTTAATGAATGGAAGAAGAGAACATGCATCACTCTCATGGTCCCTAGATTCACAAATAAGACACATTTTTTTCTTATCCAGGGAAAATATCTTATTGCATGCTTCTTCTTGCATCTAGGACAATACATAGCTAATTGTTCAATTTTAGAATTTTCTTTAGCTTGCAATCCATCCATGGTGGAAGTTAACTGAACTAAAATGTCTATTTTGAAATTTTCCAATTCATCCATCAGTTTGTTCATATTTGGGTTTAAATTTTTAACTATTTTTCCTTTTCTAGGTCCACCCCTTATTTGTGAATAGATTCTACAAATGTGTTTAATATCATTCATTCTTATTTGATCAATATTTACACCTCCTATTAGATCAATTTCCTATCTTGATTCATCATCCAGGACCTTTCAAAAAAATGGTTCTCGCTTAAGTCTTCTTGTAATACAAATCCAAATCTTTTGTTCGTAAAAAGGAATTTGTCTAAATAATCTTCCATATTATCATCCTCCTCCTGTTTGATTTTGAAAAAATCTTCCTTCCTATTCCTCCTCTATAGTAATCTTGATACTTGTCTAGGAAGGCAAATTCCATTTGTTCCCAAGTGGTAATAGAATTCTATGGTAATCCCATAAACCACCTCATTGATGCATACTTCGGGGTAGATGGAAACAAATTGAGTTTCGATTATTTGTTTTGTAATCAAAAGTTTGATAAAGTACTTTAAATTCAAAAAGAAATTGGTCAGGGTCTTCAGATGACATCCCTCTAAATGTGGATAAATGTGCAGGTGAAATATTTTTCATAGGTGCATCATCATCATCCAATTGAATTGGATAAGTGAAGGTCCTATCAGGTTCTCTTTCTACTTCTTGTGCCATTTCTATAGTACCTTCTAGAATTTTTCCCAATCAATATGGTATGTGATTTGTTTTGGGGAAGGTGAAAAGTCAGGAGTAGGAGGTTGACTACTCAATTGTGAATCAAAACTTTCTCTAAATGGGTCTTGGAATATGATATTTTTTCTAAAGGTTCTACTTCCTTCTGGTGATTGATCTAAGAATTCCAAAGGTGGAAATTCTACTTCGTGCCTAATAGGGGACAATGGTGCTTCTAATTCTTGATCAACTTCCTTATTTGATGATGATTCTTGTTTAGATATTTTTGGGAGGAATCGACCCTTGGAGTCTCTTGGTCTACTCATAAATTTTATGATGACATAGGGAAGATCTTGCAATTACTAGATGTATGATGGCTGCTCTTGTTGACACCTAATTAGACAATTCTAACTATTGGATCCCTAACAACAATGCCAAAAATGATGGGTGTCGTTATTCCCTTCATTTAATCAACTCTTTGTTGATGTCATATTCAAACCAGGGGTGGTGTCTGAAGCTATATGCAACAAGAAATATTAGTGATCTAGTAATTAATAGTAGGTATTTGTTTTCTTTTTATATTTTTTGGGGATTTTCTCAATGTCTTGAGGATTCCTTGGCTAAAACCTTATTAAAATCAAACTATGAGAACTTGTTGGAAGTAAACACTCTCTGCATAAATAGATTGCTAGAAATAAAAACACATTTGCAAAATAGAATAGATTTTTGTAAGTAAACACACATTACAGAAATGAACACACTTACTTTCGAAATAAACACATAATTTGAGAATGCTGAAAGTTGATTACAAAGAAAGAAGAATCTAATCTAGAACACCTACAGGAACAAGTATACAACAAATTTCAACTTGAGTAATCAAAAGAATTTACATAATTAATAGATCTATACTATTTTCTCTGGAAATATAAATACCAATAAAATGAAGATCCTGGTTCTTGGAAGAGTGGGCCCTTACTCCACCTTGAAATATGATTTGACAACTTAATATACTCTCGAATAGGAATGGCTATTTTATTGATAAAATGTTATGCATACAAAAACATACTGCCTCTCTCTTATTATCTCTCTGTCTTTTATATATATATATATATCTATATATATATATATATTTATCTATCTACAAGTCTACATATATATACTTCTTCCACAGGTGTATTTATAGCCATAGCTTTCCTACTAATTTAGATAGAACCGAATCATGCCCAAAATAGATGTTGAATTGGATCATGGCTGGACGTACTACTTTGTATGATAGTTATCCCTAGATCTACAAATATGAAGAATCAAAAATCTTCCAATCTACTCCTGATTGAAAGGATCATTGATTGATAAATCACCGATGTTGTTGGAATAAATAAATTCTCATTGGTTCCGAAACTTTAGAGAAGTTTCGAACTAAAGGAAATCATTCCAGATCTAATTGTGAGGATTCGAGAGCTACATGAAGGAATTCCAGAACTATGTCCAGAAAGTTCGGAACTAAGTGATGGAGCTCTAGAACTAAGTGGTAGATCTTATAACTACGTAATAGAGTTCGGGAACTAGTCTTTCAAAAAAAGGTCAACCGCTTCATACTTTGTTCTTATGACTGATTGTGACCTATTTTATTACAAAACTAAACTTCCAAAGCACTTAGTTAGGAATCAAAAATGTTTTAAACATTAGAGCTATAATCAACAAAAGATGGAAAATTACATCCTAACTTATATTAGATCAAACAAAAGTCACAAAATGTAATCAATCTTGATAAAAATGAGAGTAAAATAAGATCATTTATTGTACATTATCGAGACATATTTTGGCCTCATCAATCACATTCGGGGGTAGAGTGGAGAATCCCAGAGTAGTTTCCCACACTCATGAATGGAGAAGCATAATTTATAGTTTACCAACACTTCGCATTAACAAATTTATATTAAAAAATGTGACTATGGGTCCATGGTGAAAGCTACCCTTCTCCTTCACAGCGCAATACTTCCAAGTTGAAGTCAACCAGTTCAAAGAAGCCAAAATACTAGGGTTAGACCTTAGTGAGGTGGACCAAGACCACCACGAGCTGCACTCAAAGCTCGTGTACCTAAAAAGCATGCATACGTGGAGAAGTATGTCTCCCATAAAGTAAAAATGATGAATCCATTAACGTTGTCGATTGTCGGAAGGACCACAACAAGGGTGTATCTTTGCATAAGGACAAAGTTTGAGAAATGTTCCTATCTAGAGAGTGATTTCTCCATTCCGTAAAGACCCCACGGGAGAAAGAAGGCTGCGCCAAAGAAGAGAGAAAGAGAAGAGGAGTAGGAGAAGAAAGCACTAAGTGTGTAGACCACATAATCGGTGGGTGCACCTAGAGCATTCACAAAGCCTAATACTTACACACATAGAAAGAGGTACCCTTTCAAGGAAAATACCCCGAAGGAGAGGTGTCGAGCATGAAGAGTACCTCACCCATGAAGAATCACCAACAAATATTTCACCATCAAGGAGAAGGAGAAAGAAGAATATCCTGTACTAGAATCCCAATTAAGGAAGAAGTAGAAGGTGACAGAAAGTTTAGATACCTACATCGGTGACAAGGATGGTGATGATCTTAAAGGAGGTGAAGACTATATAGTATATGATGTACATGATTTCGAGGAGGAAGGAAATGAAGAGGAGTATAACAAAGAAGATGAGGGGAAGAACGCGAGGAAGAAGCGAGGATCAAGGCAAGGGGGCGAGTGAAGAAATAAGCACCAAAACCAAAAACCCTAACCTCACCAAGGAGAAAGTAGAGAAATTTGTGGAGAGAGAAGTGGCAGGAATCATGAAGGAGTTTGTGGAACAGGATTTGGAGCGGAGCGCAGATGAAATTATAAAGGACATAAAAGATGAAAGTGTTGGGAAGGAGTGTGGCAAGCATGGGTCGGGATTCCAAATTGGTAGTGAGCTTCCCAAAACCTGTAAAATAGGTGGGAAAGGCGTAGTGGTGGCACAAGGGCCCCGGGGAATGAGATACATTGATGATCCTATCAAGGTGCTACGCGTGCATTTCTAAAACACCATACTAAAAGAGAAACTGCTGGCTATGTCATCATTTGATGAAGAAGGAACATACCCACAGATAAAAAAGATGTTATCTAGGGAATTTTAGTCCCACGTGGATGAACCCAAATTTGAGATAAGATAGATAGCACTAATAAATGTTTCAAAATAAAATGGGTAAATCCTTGGTGAATGATCACCACTATTAGATGAAAAGGTCTCGTAATGTGTTTAAAGGTTTTAGTCAAAATTGAGGCTAGACTGTTTAGGAGAAATGATAGAGTGAGATTCCTAGAGGAGGAATTGGAGAAGAAAAATAAGGAGCTTGTGGAGAAGAGAAAGGACATAAAGCAAGAGAAGTTGGTTAGTGCTCAACCGAGGTGTGAGTTGAAAGAAGAAAAATCAAAGGTGCACAAAGTCTCCAAGAAGGTGGAGATGATTATAGATCCCACTATCCTGAAGTACCCTGACTTAGTGCCACCCGAGAAGAAGTATGAATCAACCTTGCAGTGTCTAGAGGATTTGAATCATGTTCTCATGATGGAAAGGAAACCACTCACTTTAGAGTCTGCAAAAGAAACACGAGACACCCTATGAGAAAGAGAACAATATGAAGTTTGTCGAGATTTTGGCTAGATACACTAAACTTCTAGCAGAGATAAAAGCCTCCGCATAATTCGTTGAAGCCGTGCATATGATAACTCGCACTGATAGGGATATAGTAAAAATCATCTTGGTTTCTACCCATGAAACAAAACTCAAGGAGTTCTAAGAGAAAAAAAGGGGAATAGAGCAAAAAGAGATAAGATCCTAGATGAGGTGGAGAATAAGTAAGAAGAAATCGAGACCTGTGAGGATTGATCAAGAGCTAGCTAAAGGAACTATACCCCCAAATCACTCGCAAGATGGATACGATTGAATACTTGGGAATGTAATGCCCGTTCTTTCCTTACTATTGTCAAAGTAATGATAGGAAAAATGGTTTTATCCTTTTTTTTTGCACCCTTTCATATAAAAAATTAAATGAAAACTTGATGTGAACATGTAATCACAATATCAAGAATAAGCTAAGGATGATCTCCTTAGATGAGAACCCTGCTAATCGGGGTCTATCTTATTGATGAACTATTTTCGCTAAGGTGACATTACGTAGTTTGTAATATTGTATGTCATAAAATCCTTGGTGTAAATTTAAGCCTTTAAAGTGATTTGTGATGTTGTTTCTTATCTCTATTAAATTGTTAACATTATAGATTTTATAACTAAGTAATGTTAAGGATTTGACAATTTTGATAGTTCACTTATCGACTTAATTTGAAATGCGATCAAGAATTCATGTTGGTTTATAAAAGGTTTTAAACTCGACCATCCGATAGTCTACCCATTTGATGACTAATGCCATCATGATCGTATTTCCAGGGATAAAGGGGTTATATTCGTTAGTCAAGGACTTAAATACTAAGAATTAATAGCATTAACTCCTTCAAGTATACATGAGCAAATTTCTTGATCAATGCTAACATTATAACATCTATATATATATATATATACATGTGAATATATATATATATATATATATATATATATATATATACACACACACACACACATATACATATATATAGATTGCAAAAAGGAAAGACAATCTAATCCTAGTGGTATAGTTCTAAACCTAACATTACTTTAGCTATTTGAAAGGATGTATATGCATATGAAAATAGTATGAAGCCTTAAGTTATGCTAAGAAAGGACATCTGAATTTCTATTTGTATAAAATATTGGTTGGTCATTAAAAAGGATATAATGTTTCCCAAATTCAAACGATTGATGAGGTGGCACCCACCACCTAATAGTTGTACTCACAGTCCTTAATTATCTCCGCCAACTGATTTTGAGATGAAGTATTTTAGTTATCTAAATCACCTTGCATGGCATGAAGTATGACTTGCTAAATTTAAGGGAGAGCTAAGAATAGTTGGTTTGTAAATTGGCGGAAACTCCATTAACTCTGCATTTAATGTCTTTTAATGCCCACCTTCCTCGGAAAGTGCATGGACAAATTGGAACAAAGGGGAATTTTTTGGTATCGATTCATTTCATGGCTAGAAACTTGTAGTATCTCGGCATGCAAAGAGAAATTTTAGCTATGTGTTGATGTGAGCTTGCATGGAGAAAAAACAGTTGAGTAGATGGAGCAGCAAGTTCCCGGACTAATTAAAATGTCATGTTGAATGAAGAAACTCATTTCAAAGGTTTGGGGATTTTCCTGAGTAATCGTGAAAGTTTTGCAAGGAAAGAAAACATCAGCATAACAGGCATGATACGCTCTGAACTTTTCATAATTTCTTGCTTTATTTAGTAATTTCACAAAATAACCTTTCCTTGAATGAAATTTTGTGTTTATAATTTCTGAGATGTAGAATCATTTAATACTTGCTCTATGGAGTATGAATTGCTATGGCTTCATGATGTATGTTGTTAAAAGTGATTAACTATGTACAGGCTTCAATGAGGGTTATTATCATTAAGAAAAGAATATAATCTTGAGATGTTTGAGACGACTACTAAAATGATTACTGGGTTTGATTTGATACGCTAGCATTGTTGAAATCTTCTTGCAATTGTGAATAGATATCTACCCATACTTGTAGAAAACTTTGTTTAATTTGTTACCCATCTCTTCAAGGATATGAATAATTATAGCAAGATATTGTGGTATGCTAGAAATTGTTCTGTGTGAGTTTTTGTTATAGATGTCTTTCCTTGACCTAGTGTTTGTTGGATTTACGCAACTAGGTTTGATTCTTTAAAGAAATCTATGCATGTGGAGTCATGTTGGTCTTGTATGTAACATTCCCATTTTAAGACTTTAAAAACAAGGGAATTTTATCTTTTTATATAATGTTCTCTGTTCTAAATAAAGCATTATTTAGAACAAACATTCCATGCCAATCAATTCAAATAGATAACCATATGCAATTGTAAATGACTCGGTGATCCACCGATCTATTCATTTCATAACTTAGTAATCGACTGATCTATTTATGTTATCTTATGTATTGAATACATACTATATACTTTGTATACTTGGTTTTCCTACCCTACATTGGGTACTTGAGTGATCTGTTTAAAGAACATATATGAATATTTGTTACCAATATTCATCTGATATCACGTTGTTTTAAACTTGGTGACATAGGACAATGCAACCAACAACTTGCAATACTTTGGCCAAAGATTTACAACATACTATGTATGTCACTATTCCTAGATGGCATACTCATCATATTGGAATACGTCCTTCACCTCACTCCTCTATTATCATGATTGGTCTTTACTGACTACCATCAGTCCACTTGTCCCAAGTTTAACCCTAGCCCTAGTTAGAAACATAACTTATTATAGGAAGACACTCACAATGGCTTAGGGTAAATGGGCATACTCGGTTGACCTAAGTCAACTAGATGTGCCAAGGTACCTTGAGCCATTGGAAGCTACTTCCTATCCTAAATATGCCACTAACCTAACCTAGAGAGAAACTAAGTTCAAGTCCAAGTTCTTATTGTGTGTAGATCTGGATGATCAATGTGGAAGGGTGATGCCACATGTCAACTACAATGTTGTATTCTCGAGAAGACCCAAGTCTTCTCAAAAGTACAGCCCTACAGTTGGCATGTGCCAACATCCTACAGAAACTACCTCATCGAGATGTACATACCCCAAGGAGATTGTTAATACATTGTTAATTTGGATTATGTCTTGATTACAACAACCCTGCTAAACCCTAATCCAACACTCCATAAGTTCTTATTGTATACTTGTATCAATCGAGTATTAAAGAACTTCGTTAAACTTATGGTTGCTTTTAATGTTTGTTTTCATGGTGTAACCAGCAATTAACCAAAATAGGATAGCGATATCATAAGTTTCATTAAAATGTACTTTAACTTTCAGGAAGGTTTAACAACCACATATATCCAATTAAAGTAGACTTCATACAAAATGAAGTCTAATAATTAGTAATCATATCTCCAAACCTTTTAGGTTTATATTCAATTGAGAGAGAGAAAGAGTCTTCCTCTAAATGATTAAGTATTAGGGTATATTATTCCCAATATCCATAGTTCTTACTTCATGTTTATTACACAACACATTACTATGTTAAATTGTTTAGATAAAACACATCATATTATGTAGCAAAATAATGCAAGTACAGTGCTAAATATGAACTCTAAGAAATAGTTCAACAATGCACGAGTTTTCCAAACACTGGTTCTAAAAAAAATGAAGATCTAGCACAAATTTAATCAAAACATAAAGTACCAATACAAGTCTACATCCAAATTCACAACCCAGAATCAAAATAAAAATAGAACTCAAGTTTCCCTAAGTTCAGATCCATATATTTTCATGAAAGTCAGTTCAAAGCTCAATAAATTTGAATAAAAGATCAAGAGTGCAAAAATAGAGATACAGAAACAAGTTTTGCATACCATTTTCACTTGCATGTTGGTCATAAAACTTGCACAGAAAGCCAATTTCCAAAACAACACTATTTTAGCCATAGTTTCATATCAAACACACAAGGATTCGTAAAACCTAGCAAGAAAAATAACTAGATAGGCATGAAAACATGAATCTCATGAGAGAATAGTTTTTCTAATGAATCATTTAGAAGAACAAAAGAATTTTAATAGTTAGAGCCTATCATGCTTGATAGTGCTTCCACCAAATCGAAGGAGACTTCCAAACGAGCTTCCAATTATTTTTCTCCTCCACGAAAGATCAACAACCAAAATTATTTTCCTCCTACACCTCATATATTTTCCTTCATTAAAAAATAGGCCAAAGAAACCAAAAATAGCTTTGAAGTGAAGGTCAAACTGTTGGTTCAAAGAACTAGTTAGCTCCATACAAAGTAAAATACACCATGCATGTAAAACCAAATGACCTCCTACAAACTCACCTTCTAAGTTTCCAAGATGGTTTACACATAAAGAACGAGGCTCATAAATGCCATAAATTCCATTCAATCCAAAATTCCTGCTTATCTTTCCTTTCCACCACCTCCTAAATTTGGTGAATGCCAATTCAACATAAAATACAATTCCATCTTTTAGTGGAGCTTCCACGTAAGCCTCTACCAAGTCTACTAGCCCCTACCAAATCTGGCAGTACTTCCTTCATTTAAACCCTTTCACCTCATTTAAATTCCATTGGAACCATCACCCTTGTGACATGCGACCCCTTAGGTTCCCTTAATAGTTTAGGATAGATTCAAATAGAACTTAGGTTAGTTTAACAATTACCAACATAG
Organism: Taxus wallichiana var. yunnanensis; assembly: GCA_018340775.1. NCBI lineage: Eukaryota > Viridiplantae > Streptophyta > Pinopsida > Cupressales > Taxaceae > Taxus > Taxus wallichiana. The sequence continues at coordinate 156,475,462 of CM031243.1, read as the reverse complement.
GTCTTAAAAAATTTTCCATTAGAATTCCCCACCTTAGGTTAGGCTCAATTCATAACCCTTTAGTATTAGGTATTAGTTAAAATAGCCTAGTATCACTTTATTTACCCTTCCCTCATTCATTTAGCATAATGCTTAGGTTAGGTCGCAACCCAACTAATAGAATAAGAGGCTTAGGTTAGAATAGAATTCAAATAAGTAAACGTAGCTAGAACATAGGTGTTCTTACCTAGCTTAGGATAATGTTAGGATAATTATTAGGTTTTAGGACTCTATATTCATCCTCTATGAATTGAATTTTACTTAAGTCCTTATAGTCCTACCAAGATCAATCACCAAAGACCCAAGAAAAAACATACAGTTGAACGAAAAAACATGTTCAAATAAGACCAAGAATTAGTATCATACAAAGTTTAGTCTTCTATGTCCCTTAAAATATTGAATGTCAATTTACCATTTAGTATATGAAGAAGATTTGAAACATTCCTTGGATCACTAAAATTGATCCAAGGATGAGTCAGAAGAAGAAATAAGTCTGCAACTCTTAAAGCCAAATTACAGCTCATCTTTCCAAAGTGAAAATGAATTCTTGATAACCATATAATTTTAGTCTAATGATTTTTAAGAACATAAAATATTTATCCTTATCAAGCATGATCTTCAATAGTCAAAAGAACACATCTTTATCCAGAAAATCACATGTCAACACTTGAATGCAAAAGAGGAATATATCAGTTGTTAAGGGTGTTACATGCTTCCCTCCTAAAAAGAATCATTGTCCCAATGATTATCTCATTTTTAATAGATTGCATCAAGGAAAAATCAACTTATTCACTTTTCTTACCATATGTCAAAAACATATCAACATTAATTAAGTTCCATAAATCAACATTATATAGTTGTTTATTCAAAATAAATAAATATCTACCCAAAACTGGCATACTTATTATATTATAAAGATAAAATCACACATTTTTATCAGTCAACAAAATCAATCCTGTTCAAATAGATATGGAAAAGTAGTTTTCATATCCTCAAGGTTTTCCCAAGTTACACTCTCTTCATTAAACTGGTCCCATTGGACCTTGCATTGACTTATCTCACGATTTCTCAAATGCAACTCGAGTTTCAAGCACTTGTATGGGTTTAACCATGATTATTCTTGGGTCCTGGACCTACAAGGAATTCCAATTTAACATGTGTGATAAATCTAAAATATATTTCTTAAGCAAAGAAATATGGAAAACATCATGCATTCATGACAAAGCAGGAGGTAATGCTAAATGATAAGTTACAAGGTTGATTACTTCAACTATCACAAAAGGTCCCACATTATGAGGTGATGATTTGGCAGCCTTCCCAAAAGTTATAGAACTCTTTTTCGATTTAACCTAAAGAAAGACTTTCTCACCAAGTTTAAATTTCCTATCAACCCTCTTTAAGTTAACATAACTCTTTTGCCTATCTACTACTTCTTTCAAGCATTCACAAATCAATTTAACTTGTTGTTCCATTTCAGTAAGAATTTTAGGTCTAATTACCTCTCTATCCTCTATGTTGTCCCAACTAACAGGGGTTCTGCATTTTCTTCCATATAATGCCTCGAAAGGTGTCATCTTAAGAGAAGCATGATATGTATTATTGTATGCAAATTCAACTAATGGAAGGTACTCTTCCCACTTATATTGTTGATCCATGCAATACATCCATAACATATCTTCTAAAACTTGATTTACTCTTTCAGTTTGTCCATCTGTTTCCAGATGATACGCAGAATTGAAATTAACCTTAGTACTCTATGTTCTAGGATCTCATTCTAGGATCTCTATCTGAAATGATTAAATGAAGAGTTAACAGAATTAAAAAATATTGACGTCATTCTAGGATCTCTATCTGAAATGATTAATTCAGGTACTCTATGTAATCTAAAAATTTCATGTACAAATATTTTAGCCAAAATAGGAGAATCATCCTTTAGATTCCTAGCAATAAAATGTGCTACCTTTGTTATTTTATCCATAACTACTAAAATAACATCATGTTTATTTCTTGACATAGGCAACCCTTGTACAAAATCCATGCTTATTACCTGTCACTTGTATTGTGGTATGCTATAAGGATACAACAAACTGGCTAGGTGCATATGTTCCACTTTAACACATTGACACTCAAGATAATGTGTCACAAAGTTTATAACATCCTTTTTCATCCCTTTCTAGAAATATTTCTATTTTATATCAGCAAACATCTTTGTAATGCTAGGGTTTCTAGAAAAAGGTGAATTATGAAATTCTGCTAACAATTTCTTTCTCAAATCATTTAGTGAAGGTACATGGACTCTATTTTCAAATCGTAAGATTCCTTCCTTATCAAAGCAAAAACCTTTATACCTCAAATCACTCAAATCTGGATCAAGTGCTACATTTACTTCTCAAGGTAAGAGTCAAATTCCATAACACTTTTTACTTCATCCTTAAACTTAGTTCTTAATGTTATAAGAGCAAACATGTGCTTCCTACGACTTAGAGCATCAACCACTCTATTTTTTTACCCTTGATATAATTCATGTCAAAATCATATTGAGACAAAAACTCTAACCACATTCATTGTCTTGCATTAAGATTTCGATGAGTGAAGATATACTTGATCCAAGGTGATCGAGTTTTCAATTCAAAATGTTTACCAAGTAGGTAGTGTCTCCAAAATTGAAGTGCATGAACAATGGCAGCGAGCTCTAAATCATGTGGATCATAATTCAACTCATGTAACTTAATTTTTCTACTTTCATAAGATATGAAATGTCTATTTTGTAACAAAATACCTCTTAGACCTTCACCAGATGCACCAGTTACCACCATAAAATCTCCATTAGGGTCTTGTACTGCAAGAATAGGTGTTGAAGTTAACTGTTCCTTCAAGGTTTTGAATGCAAATTCACATTTCTCACTCCAAACTATAATGCTCCATTCACTCCCATAGACCGAGACTCAAATTACATGGGGAGGTGGTTATGGTCCTTTGGTGGCGCCAATTTGTTTGAGGGGTCTACTAAATGTAATGTATATTGATTTATTCTCCCACCAGCTCCCCTTTTGGTGGTGACTTGTCCACATTAAGCACTTCTCCCAATAAATTCCCTTGCTTGGCATGTTAGGTGAAAATTCTTTATCTTTTGCTTCTTCTCAGATTAAAGTGGGTGAGTGGTTGGAGTGTTGGCCGCACCTTTCTTTTAATTAATTTTCTTGATTCACAAATCTACTTGGGCAGTTGTGTGTCTTCTCACGTCAATATTCTCTGACCGCGTGAGTGCTTCTATTGAAGCATCGTCCTCCTTCCCTGTTGTTGTTTCTGGCTGCTTTCATTTGGATGGTTGTCCCCCTGTACTCCACCCTGGTTCCTATTTGTAGCCTACAATGTCCTTCTAGTGTAGGTTGTGTGTTAGCTGGTGATGGAGACCACATCTCTTTTGAGGCATATTTTTTCAACAGGCTCGTGTAATCTCCCTGATGGAAAAGCTAAGATCCAGGCATCTCATGGATTTTTCAACTTCAAAATGTTTAGCCCAAAAAAATAAATAAATAAATAAATAAAATAAATAAATAATTAAAATTAAAAAAAAATCCCGTGAAATTTTAGGGCGGTTTAGGGAAAAAGAGGCGCTTGGGCTTCTTTTCTATTTTCTTTTTGTTCCTTTCTCCTTTTTGTTTGCTTGTGGGTAGAACAGCCACCACCACCTTAGGAAGGAAGCTTGAGACTAGTTTTTGTGCACCACAAGACGTGAAGAATCCATGGAGGAGGTTTTGGACTATTGTGGAAATTGAAAAATGCTCGGGGTAAAGGAAAATGCCTAAAGGAAACGTGGTTTCACGCCATGCTAGGGCCGCAGTTTTTACTCAAACCAATGCACTAAAGGGCCTTTTTTTGGACTATTTAAGGAATGCCTGCCGTAGATGTCACCTCACAGTGCCATGGATTATTGCGGCCTATGCCAACATCCTCCCAGCCCATGTCTTAAAAAAATGAGCCTTTATTCCTGCATGGATAAAAGATAGAGGGGTTTTGTTAGATGTTGTAGTTGAAAATGTTTTGTGGACGTGGTTTCAGTGGTTGACCAGATGAAAGAATGAAACAACTTCTCATGGAATGTGATTATTGCAGCATACAAAAGACATGTTTTCCTCATGGGGAAGTCACACTATTTCACCGTATGCAACAAAAAGGTCTCCAACTTGATCAGTTTACATTTTCCATTGTATGTCCAGCCTGTGCCAAAATGGAAGCTTTGGAATAGGGTATGAACAATAGAATCTAGTTTTTTGTAAGATTTTGTACTTGCAAGTGTCATAGTTGGTATGTATGAAAAATGTGGAAGTGTATTCAAGGCATGTGAATTGTTTGACAAAATGCCTCAGATATTTCATCTCATGGAATGCAATGGTTTCAGGGTATTCATAGATGAGCTTGTTGTAAAGGCCTTTGAAACTTTGAAGGAAATGTATTTGGTAGTTGTAAAGAAACACTTAACAACCTTTTTCCAACACCCTCTCAGCTGTGCCAAAATAAGTGTTTTAAATTGGGTATGGACATCCTTCAAAGAATTATGGAAAAGGGTTTTTTTGACATTTTATACAGTTGGAGAAAAGCATACACACAAGGTAGGAGAAATAGTTGACAAAATGCCTCAAAGAAATGTTGTCTCATGGAATTCCATGATTTTAGGATATGCACATAATGGATCTGTTCAAAAGGCTTTAGAAACTTTCAAGCAACTACACTCATAGGTGTAGAGCCTCATGTCCATTGCCAACATTCTCTCAGCCCGTGTGCAAGAATGGAGCCTTGTGTAGGCCCTAGAAAATTGTCAGAACATAATGGGAAACTTATTCTGTTGGAAAACTTCAAGTGATCGGGAAGTTTTTGTGACATTGTGGAGGTTAGATCGAGGCTCATCAAATGGTTGACGAAGTGCCCAAGTAAGATGTTGAGCCGAAGCTCATGGGTATGACCAACTTTGTTCCTTCAAGCATGATTCATCTTCCCTTACCTCTCATAATTATCGTGCTTTAGTTCTCATTTGAAACTTAATAGAATTTTTAAATATTAGGATTATAATACGCTTAATTGTTTTTATCAACTCGTTACAAAATAATGAAATGTCATGTCATAACTCACGAAGTCAAAATAAAATCGTTTGCATTAAAACATGAACTTCCTCCCTCATTCTGAGGTGATTTAGAAAACTTCATACCTAACTAGATCACTACAATATTTTTTTATCACCAGATGAAACTGACTTTCTTGTAATAATGATTGACCATATCCTTGTTTAAAAAGTTAATTTTTGCATTTTTCAGAGACTCATTAAGTACCCTTCGTAACCCTGAAAATGAGATGTTAAGTTTCATTCATGTACCTTGGTATGCGAGGAGTCACCTTGACCTCTGATTGACCCCGAATGAACATATGTGACCTTTTTGACACTCTTATAGGAGCCATGTTACACTGGTTTACAGCAGTAGAAAGTTGTTAAATCTAGTAAGTTGGCTTTCGTTTTGAACCACCATTTGAAACCTGGATAGAGAAATTATTTCCCGTCTTCACAAACCTCTAGTGTTTATACTCGAAAATTGTTTTTTTAGGGAAAATCACTTTTTTGGATAGTTTGGCAAAGCCATTTTGTAGGCCTCCGGTCACAATTTAACGAGGTCAAACTGGACCAATTTTGATTTGTCACTCTAGAAAACTTGTCGCCATTTGAAAATGGTTTTCTAGTTCTCATCCCAGCTTAACTCGATGAATTCTCATTATATAGGGAACTTGTAGGAAGTGTCTCATTATGTGATCACCCATCGAATGTCAGATTTGGACGTGGTTTTCTGAGCCCTCGAGCTAACTTTTTTCATTTTACACTGGGTCAACTATGACCAGTGGCCCCAGAAAACTAGCCACCAAATGCAAACCATTCACTTTTTCCCAATTCCATCAGTTGCTATGAACTCTTGGTATATCTAGGGACACATAGAAAGTTAATCGTGGTGTGCATTCTCATCGGAAGATAACTTCTGGAAGTGGTTTCTTAGCCTCCGAGCCCATTTTGAATATTTTGTAGCTAGTGAGAAAATGTAAAAATAGAAAGTTGTGGGACCCTCGTAGGGTTGCCAAACCACCCTGGAAACTTTTAACACATGCAAATAACTATTTAAAACTCTATAGTGTAACTTGTGTGAAATATAACTTTTGACAAATGGTGTTTTCTCTCTCTTCCCTCCTCTTTCTCTCTCTATGTTGCAAAAAGAAGTAAAATGAAATGTAATGAATACATGTCTCTAAACCTTTAATTTCGATTGTAAATTGTAATTATTAAGATATGTAAATGGGAAACTAAAAATGATAATTATGTTAGATTAGGGTGGATGCCATGCCAGCAATTTATCATTGATATCATGCTCACGTGGTTTTGCAGGATGAAAGAATGATGACGAAAAGGTGATGTGTAATTCATTTATTTGTCATTGTAATTTATATAGTTCATTGTTAAATGAATAAATGTATAATGTAGTCTCATGTTATAGAAGGTTATATTTGATAATTTTTTGCTATGTATGAGATGTTGGATTCAAGGACATCTAGGAAATGTGCATTTAATCATAGGTCAATTTGATTTATAGTACACCTGGTAAAAAAGTTTGATATTTATATAAGGTAAATGAATTTGAAGTAATATCTTGTAGTGCATATTTAGTGTTCAATAAATGATTAATGAGTCATCTTGTGCATTCATACTTTGTAAATGTAATAAAGAGATTTAATTGAAACACTCTACCCTTGTTCAATATCGAAGCATAACTTGTTTTTCATGTGTGATACTCCTTACCGTAGAAGACATTGAAAACCGTAGAATGAACTTAAACTTTGCACTCAATGGAATGTCCTAATTTAGGCAAATCAAGAGCCCAAGAATGGGCTTTTAGCCTTAGTGAGTGTTTAGTGACATTGTAATAAACCATGTAGATAGGAGCGACACATCAAAACTTTCTTGGAGTATGTAGACCTAACTCCTCCTTCGTAGCCTAGCGGACTACCTTGTCATCTGAAGATAGATTTAAAATTTAAGTTCTTCATCGAATGAAATCCCTGTTGGATCTAGATGACATAGATGGAGGTTGTGACTTAGTTTTTCTAGGTCTTAAACTCTTGTTAATGAACCCCTTAGCCTCCTCACTAAATGTGTTACCTTGGTTTCTCTCAACATAACACCTTGGTCCTTTCTGGAAGGTGGTTTAGCATAAATTTGTCCTCTCGCTTAAAAATCATATTTAGTTGAGGGGTAGACCCTTAGGTGAAGTTGGAATTAATCTAAACCTCAGTTGATTTGGATGTTAACTTAGGGTTCGTGTGAAGCATCAAGTCTCTTAATCATATATGTCTTCAAGAGGTTGGAAAACACTTCATAACTCCTTTCACAAAACAATGCTAAAAATAAGACCATAATGTGACGTAGAAAATAAAGCATATAAGAGTAAAGATGAGATTTGATGTTTGGAATAATGCCACCCTTGAAGACCTTGTAACGCAATTAAATATATTCATTTGTTTGAAATAATATGAATTCCTTGCTATGATCAACCCTCGAGAAAACAAAATACATATATAAAACAAAATGGAATGCCACAAGTCATTGAATTAGAATAACTATGGTAGGGAAATAACTATACCGTGATCAATGAATGTTTTGTGGTAAAAAGATATCTTGTATTTAAAACTCTGTTAAATCCTAATATCTCTATATGGACACCAAGCCTCATTCACTTGAGTTGTAAGAGTAAAAAAAAAGGGTAGACATTGAATTTATGTTCGATAAGAATATTCTTAACATAAGAACAAGATAATTAAGTATTTTATATGCATTCGAATTATGCCAAATAAGTATGCTAGTTATGGAAAAATTTGTAAAGAATAAGAAGAAAACTTAAAATGGTTGAATCAGTAAATTAAATGTTGAATGAATCCAAAATTTTCTCGTGGATGGAAAAACGAGAAATTTATCCTTGCACAATAATGTTCTTGGAATGTTAATCGTAACTAAAATAAAATTAAAGAAAAGATGTGTTGTGGGGTTTCCCATCCTTGAGTCTTTTTCTTGTGGTTGGGTCAGTACTAGTAACCATTCATTGGGAAAGGTGTGGCATCGACATGCCTATGTTGCTTTCTTGTGTCTATGTGAGTCGATGACTTATGTAATTGTCGTATGTGAGTCAAGTTTTTGTACTTGGAGTCCTTGCTATGTTGTGTGTAGTGAGCAATGTAAGTCAAAAAAATTACCTATTATTTTACTATTGTAATTGGGTGTGTAAAATGTGGGCACTACACAAACAAATTTTTTCTTTCTTTTGTAAGGAAGTTATTGGTGTAGCTATCTTAGAAAAATATTTTACAAATTTCCTATAGTAGCCAGCAAGTCCCATGAAGCTTCTAACTTCATGTACATTCTTAGGTGCAGGCCACTCTGTTATAGCTACAATTTTTGAAGGATCTACAACAATTCCATTCTTACTTATTACATGTCCCAAATAGTGTACTTCTGTGTCATAGAAAGAACATTTAGATAGCTTACCAAATAATTGTCTCTTTCTTAATATTCCCAAAACTATCTTCAAATGCTCATGATGTTCCTCAATACTTTTTTAATATATGAGAATGTCATCCAAGAATACGAGCACAAATTTTTCCAAGTATTCTTGAAAGATATTATCCACTAAACTCATAAATGTTGCAAGTGCATTAGTTAATCCAAAAGGTAAAATTGTGAACTCATAATGTCCATACATTGTTTTGAATGTTATATTATGAATATCCTCATCCATAATTCATAATTGATGATATCCAGATCAAATATCTATCTTAGAATATACCGATACTCCACGCATCTTATCAAATAAATCATCAATCCTAGGGAGTGGGTATCTATTCTTGATTGTTGCTTTGTTTAACATTTTGTAATCAATGCAAAATCTAAGGGTTCCATCCTTCTTTTTCACAAAAATTACAGGTGCTCCCAAGGCGAAACACTTGGTCTAATCAATCCTTTAGAAAAAATTTCATACAACCGAGCCTTAAGCTCTACTAATTCTATAGTATTCATTCGATACGGTGATTTAGAAATAGGTTCGATTCAAGCTTGATATCAATAGTGAAATCAAATTCCCTTTTGGGTGGAAGACCTAACAATTCTTCCGGAAATACATCACAAAGTCTCGTAACAATAGATATCGTTCCATAACATCGTTGTTCTCTTCTATTGATTCAGTAATTTTTACTGCATATAAGGTACAACCTTTATTTTTGGCCTTTTTAAGTTGCATAGTTGATAGTTTTCTAACAAAAATCTCATGTTTCACACCCTGAATCTCTGTTGTTTTCTATAGGTCGTCTAAACAACTAATGTGTTTTTCAAAACAGTCCACTTTAGCCTTATGTTCTGCTAACCAATTAACACCTATGATTACATCATAAGACCCCAAAGGTACAACATAAAGATCAACCTTAGTGGAAAAGTTAGGTAAATCAAGGACTACTCCAAAAAGACACATACTAACCGTATGAACAGCATTGTTCCCATACTGTACAGTCCATGTTTTATCCATGTTTCTAGATTTTATTTTTAGTTTTGATGCTAATTTACTAGAAATAAAACATTCAAAGAGTCTCGATATCAAAAATAATAGTTATAGGTTAGCCAAATAACTTACTCGAACTTCTATGGGTGTGGCCTGCTTTCTCACCTACTTGTCACCATCTTTGTAGCATGTATCTTGTGTTGTTAATTATGTTCATCCTTCTTCAAAGGAAATTAATTCATGTAATGATCTTTTCCACAGCTTATAACATCCTCATACAGTCTCTTCTTAGGCTCAGGTTTATTTCCATCCTTAGATTTATCATTTTAACCCCCATAGGACTTCTGTCCATTATTATTGTTCTTAGCAAAGTTGTTTTGTGCATTACCAACAAACTTGTTTGTTGCTGCTTTCTTATTAGTATTAGATGAAAACTTAATTTTCATTCTGAATTTATTCCATGGTCCTTTCTTCATGCAATAGATGATGAAGAGGATTCAGGATTTTTCTTCACATTACTTCCTCCTTGTGAGCAAAAATTGCCTTTAATTTTTGTTCTTTCCTTATGGATTTTTCAACAACCCCTTCCATCGTGGTTGGGATGTGAACATCCACCTCTCCCCTATAATGGGATTCAATCCCATGATGAATTTTTATATCCTGAACTTCTCATCAGTTTGGTACTGAGGTACATACTTAAGGAGTTTTGTAAATCACTCCCAGTATTTAGTTATAATTAGCTTTCCTTGAGCTAAGTTCCGAATTCAGTTTTTTTTTATCATACTAGAGTTGTGGTAGCCATTTTTCCTAAAGAAACCTTTAAATTGATACCATGTGATATTAGCTTCATCAATATTCAACTCACCTTACGGTTGTCCCACTATGAAGATGCTTTGAACGTGAGAAATATGATATGCTTCCCATATCACCTTTGTTTCTTCTAAAAATTCCTTATTACAAAGTATTTCTCCATTTCGCAAAGCCAATTCTTGGCTCCATCTCCTAATGTGGTGTCATAAAAATTAGGTGGAATTATATTTTTATATCATTAGTGAGTTCAAATTTGCACCTAGCCTTTTTGTTCTCAAGTGAATAGGTATGCTAGCATTTTTATTATCAACACCCAAATTGGCATTGTCCCTTGAGGTGGCTGATTATTGTTATCGCCTTCTTCTTCCTCTTCATTTCCATTACTTTTTGTTCAAGTATAGCCAAATGATCTCTTGTGTCCAACAGGGCAGCAAGGATCTCATCTAGTTTCTAGGCAGTTCTGCTCCTTCCTCAGGTAGAGGGTTATTTGTAACATTTCCTCTTTTCCTAACCATTTTCTGTTACAAGAAAATTTAAGTTTCATTAGATTATGGACACAATAGGTCCAAGAGTTGCAACCTTTAGCTCTGATACCAAGATGTAACATTCCCATTTTAAGACTTTAGAAACAAGGGAATTTTTTTTTAATATAATGTTCTCTGTTCTAAATAAAGCATTATTTAGAACAAACATTATATGCCAATCGAATTCAAATAGATAACCATATGCAGTTGTAAATGACTCAATGATCCACTGATCTATTCATTTCATAAATCAGTAATCTACCAATCTATTTATGTTATCTTATGTATTGAATACATATTGTATACTTCGTATACTTGGTTTTCCTACCCTACACTGGGTACTGAGTGATCTATTTAAAGAACATATCTGAATATTTGTTACCAATATTCATCTAATATCACGTTGTTTTAAACTTGGTGACATAGGACAACACAACCAAAAAATTATGATACTTTGGCCAAAGATTTACAACATACTTGTGTATGTCACTATTCTAGATGACATACTCGTCATATTAGAATACGTCCTTCACCTCAATCCTCTATTATTGTCAATCCACTTTTCCTAGGTTTAACCCTAGCCCTAGTTAGAAACATAACTTATTATAGGAAGACACTCATAATGGCTTAGGGTAAATGGGCATACTCGGTTGACCTAAGTCAACCAGATGTGCCAAGGTACCCTGAGCCATTAGAAGCTACTTCCTATCCTAAATATGCCACTAACCTGACCTAGAGAGAAACTAAGTTCAAGTCCAAGTTCTTATTGTGTGTAGATCTGGATGATCAATGCGGAAGGGTGATGCCACATGTCAACTACAACATTGTATTCTCGAGAAGACCCAAGTCTTCTCAAAAGTACAACCTTGTAGTTGGCATGTGCCAACATCCTATAGAAACTGCCTCATCGAGATGTACATACCCCAAGGAGATTGTTAATACATTGTTAATTTGGATTATGTCTTGATTATAAGCAACCCTGCTAAACCCTAATCCAACACTCCATAAGTTCTTATTATATACTTGTATCAATCGAGTATTAATAACTTCGTTAAACTTATGGTTGCTTTTAATGTTTATTTTCATGGTGTAACCAACAGTTAACCAAAACAGACAGTGATATCATAAGTTTCATTAAAAATTACTTTAACTTTCAGGAAGGTTTAACAACCGCATATAACCAATTAAAGTAGACTTCATACAAAATGAAGTCTAATAATTGGTAATCATATCTCCAAACCTTTTAGTTTTATATTTAATTGAGAGAGAGTGTTGGTGCCAATTTTGAGCTTGCACCATGTTGTCCTAATTTTCCAAATTTGTATTAGCTCAAAACATTTTACCCATTGATTTGATGGTATGTAATTCTTCCCCTCTATAGTTGAAATGCTATAAAAATGTTCACAAACTTCTTGTTTTCCCTAATTTGAAAGAATAATCCAAGCTTTCCCTTTTCTATACCCTAGTTTTTCCAATTTTGAGGGCTATGTCATTTTTCCCTTTCTAGATCATGGAAAAATTGAAATTGATCAAATCATCCTTGTTTATATTTGAAACTCAAAATCCTAGATTGGGAATGTTGTAAAAACATGGTTCAGATTGATTTAAAATTGAAAAATTTTCCATCCTTGGTGAAAAAATTGAATTCTAGTGCATCCTTTGAATTTTTTTGTGTTTTAACGATCATACGGGCATCATTTTCCTGTCAAATTCATCCTCAGAAGGTATTGGCAATATGGCAGCTTCTAATTGGCTGAGGAAAAGTGGGGAAGTGTTGTAACTTTTCATTTTTTGCCTTTTTGACAAATGGGGCATTTTCGGGCCTGGGACCCATTTTTTCCAAATTTTCCTACGTGGCATGTTTTGATTGGCGGGGGATGGTGGGTGGTCGATTCCCTTAAGGTTTTTAGACCTTATTTTGTAAAAATGTTAAAGTCACAAAATGGTCCAAAGCCCCGCAGCCAATCGGGAGTGGACACGTGTCCTAAAAGACCAAAAAGGGAGGAGCGGGCCAATGGGGGACTTAGAGTTTTTAGCTCTATTTTTCTAAAGTTTCAAAATTAATTTTCTCTTTCTCTAATCGAGAGGATGGCATGTGGCATCATTTTTGAGTGGGTTGGAGGGCGATGGAGGCAAAAGGAATTGTTTCCCTTTTGCGAAAAGAAGGGTAAAATTAAAAGTTTAGAGCGCGGCCCCATGGCCAATCATAGGTGGACACGTGTCCAACAAGGTCAAAGGAAGTGCGGGCTGCGGAGGGAAATGGGGATTTTTTCCCCTTTTTGTAAAAGGAGTTAAGGCAAAAATTTAAGCCACGGGCCTACAAGAAAATCAATGAGTGACACGTGGTAGGCAGAGCAAACAAGGTGGGTCGGTGGAGGCAGGAGAGAATTTTTCCCTTTTACAAAGAAGGCTTAAAATAAAAATTTGAAGCGCTAGCCCACTAGTGAATCATCGAGCGACACGTGGCAAGGGAGAAATCAGAGGTGCGGGCCTACGGGGAAAAAAGTGAAAATTTTCCAAAAATTCAAAAAAGGTCAAAATGCACAAAATTGAAGCGTGATCCCAATGGGACCCACCATGTGCCATGTGTCAGCTCCAAAATTCAAAGGCGGAGGGGCAGGGAAAAAGTCAAATTTTTCCATTTTTTCAAAAATGTCAAAAAGTCAAAAATAAGCCCAAATTTGTTCCCAATCATAGTTTGACATGTAGCAGATCAAGGGCAACTATGCATTTTCATTTTTGGCCACCATTTTTCCTCCAGGAAGCTTGGAATCATGAATTTTGCATCAAATTTCATCAATTTTTGGTGATTCCATGTCATTTTGGCCTTCTAGGATCATTGGAATCGGTTTCATGACTCAATATTTTGATTTGAGATGTTTTGAAATAAGTTTTGCCCACTGAGAAAACACGTGAAATGGTGAAATTAAAAGTTGCAGACATAATTTGAGAAGGTAAAAGGTGAAAATTATGAGTAAAAGGTGTTTTCATGCCTTAATGATGAAAAACGCTTCCCTATGATGGATAATGATCTAGATATTTGTAATGATTTAATCTATTTAGGCACACCTGACAACCTGCGAATGTTTTTTTGTTTGATGTTGTTTTCAGTGAATCATGAAGACTTGTTGTAACAGTAAATTGATCCCTTGGAATATTCTTTTCTTAGGAAAGAAGGATCAAATGTGGTAAGAGATATATAATGCATTTTTGGAGAAATACAAAAAGGGGTCAAGGGAAAAGTTCAAAAATCACGAGCAAATTTTGAGAAAAGCTCATCTTCTAAGAAACCCACCAAAGAACCAGGATAATTTCTTTTGTTTTGGATCTTCATGTATGTGAGTTGGTTACAAGTGTATAGCCATCACACAGCTCTGAGATTGTTCATGAAACTCTCCCCTGCTGATGAATCTAACAATATTTTGAGTTGATCTATGTTTTTTTGGGCAATATGGTGTCTGTTATCATTTTTAAATGCCTGTAAATAGTTTTCATTGTTCTTGTTGCAATCTTGCATTGAAAGTCTTTAGATATCACACAAGATCTCCATTTCTAGTTAATACTTTAGTGGCATTTTCAATCTCATATTCAGAAGAGCATTCATCTGATAAGGAGATAAACAAATTTAAAATCACTTTACCTTCCTTGACTATAGAGATTTCTTGTAAGCCTTTGGGGGCACATTGGTGTGGTTTGATCAATGATTTTTGTGTTTAATTGAGTTTTTACTTCAAGATTTTGTGGTGAGTTCTCAAAGATTGTGTGAAGAGTGTTTCTGGGCTTCCATTTATGCCTCTTCTCGGTTGAAAGAATGTCCCGATTATTTGAAGCATTTTATTTGATAGTTAGTCAAGTATTGTAGAGGTTGTTAAAGATCGATATATCCCAGGTTTGTCTTGTCAACGCCCCACCAAAAATTCATTCAAACAAAGTATTCCTAGCCATACTACCCCTACATTGCATTGTGTGTCAACAAAATAATACAACCCATTTATAAAAATGCACAAATAAAATCAAGATCATATAATGTCTATAGTAACCCTTGCCTTGCACCGAAAATATCTCCATAATCTGGGAGTGACAATTTGTGAAAGTCATATTTGGAGTGTTGATCATATTTTCTCAAAGCCTTTTCATACTATTTGCATAAATTGAAGGATATCTTCATCTCCTTCACCATTTGGGGGTTACAATTTAGGTTCTCTTACCTTGGTTGAAAGGCATAACCTAAAATAGTGAGGGTTAGATCAAATCCTTTCAAAGTTCTATCCATCTCTCCACAAATCTGAGTGCCAGTTAGATCACATCCCCGGCTATAAAATGACACACATCATGATCTATCTAACTTCAAGCTTCATGCCATATCTCTGATGCTTCTTAGACTGAAAAGGAGAACAAATTTGGGTACCAACACTTTCTCGGCATTGTTTAGGGACATTCTCTAGTATTTCAAGATTTCGATCCTGGTAATACTTCTTGTGTGATTTATGTGTAATTACAAATCTGAGTATCATCTTCTGATCAGATTTATAAGATTGGAATAAAAAGTAGAGCTCTGAGTTTGATATTCTCTTAGTTCAATCTGATCCATGTGCATGCATATTTGAGATATTTGAATGCATATCAAACCCTGGTAAAGTCCTTTGCAAATTCTGCATGTAAATACGTTGTTGAAGCATCATTTTATAATCATATTTGTAAGGATTGAGTGAAGATATAAGTTCTGCCTGTAATTTTACCAGTTTCCAATAGTTGTTGCACTTCATTTACATTTGTGATTGATAAATTCAGGAAGAAGGAAGGTCTGATTTGTAAATTTTGGCAATATTTTCAGTGCTGGTAAATATTTGACAGAGTATTTTAGTGCATTTGCACAACTAGGGTGAAAGTCCTTAGTGGTGACTCCATGCTGATTTGATATTGATAAATACCAATGTCTTAAGCTTTCTATCATTTATTTTTGTGTTGTTGATCTCTACAAAACTGGAAGGAAGAAGATCTCTCTTCCTTAGAGACTCTGCTAAGAAATTGTTCTCAGATTCAAGAAACTTAGAGTTAGAAGGGAGAAGAGTTTGGAAAGTGGTTAGAGGTCAGACATCAGAAAAGATATATCCATTGGTGAGAGAGATCAGCCTTTGGTAGAGGATTATCACTCTTTTCAAGTGATTCTTATTCAAATAATCCTCTCATAAATTTGTTTTCCTTAGCTAGTGAAGGCCCTTCTACTGCACTGTAAGTTCCTTCTCCAATCTGCACCTCTGCATTTTAATTCAATTAAAAATTTCTAAGAAAATCAGCACTTAGAGAATACCAATCTTGTAAATCACATTCTTAAGCCCCAAAGATCTTACACTCCTCATCAGCTTGTTTCACCTCCAAGATCACCTCCACCAAACAATATGGCTCAGCTTAGACCTCCATTTATTGTTAACACCTTTGGTCTTATAAATTTTAGAGGAATGGATGGTTACCCAAATGTTGTCCCATAGGATGTGAGAAATAGGCTGCCAAAGTTTCAAGGCAACAATGTTATGACTGGAGATTAGTATCTCAAACTTTTTGTTAACATGATGGAATACTTTGAGATAGAGTTTGAAGATGTGTATGTAAAAATTTTCATCCACACATTAGATGAGGATGCAAGGGATTGGTACAAGGCTCTACCTGATAATTCTATTGACTCATGGACTGAAATGAAAAGTGCATTTAGGTTGCAATATGGTGACAAGACTGATCCTAGATTTCTTTTGTCTGAGTTTGAGAATATCAATAAAAACCCTAATGAATCGGTCCATGACTTCAACACAAGGTTTAACAAAACTTTGAGAAGGCTTCCCGTTGGTTTGAGACCTTGCGATGAATCTTGTTTAATCAAATATGTAGATTCATTTGATAAAAAGGCATCCTATTACCTAAGATACAAGAACCCTACCAATTTAATACAAGATTTCACCATGGCACTTCAAATTGAAAATAATATCAAGGCTGTTGGGAAACCTCTCAAGAGAGATGGTGTAAAATTGATAAACCCTGAAAAACCTCAAGCTAGAAAATTTTCTGATTTAGAAGAGGTTGTGAAAACTTTGGTAGGGGCTGTCAAGGAAATATCATACAAGTTAGCAAGAGATGAGAAGGGAATTGGGTAGATTTCACAAGGTCAGCCTAGGCAAAAAAGCACAAGATAGATTTGGAAATCACCATAGGAATGAGTAGAGGTTGATGATAGAGGGAAAGGACCTATGGGGTCTACAAATAGACATCCTCAAGCACATGAAGGAAGAGTGTTACTTGATCCCTTAACTAGTAGGGTTGTTGTTGTTGAAGAGGTTACTGATATTGATTGGTGTGATAGGTTTTTTATGCCCCATCCTCCATGTGAAGTAGACCAACAAGAATGTGAAGCTAATAATGATGATGATATTTGTATGATGGGATGTTCTTCAAGCTCACAAAGAGGAGCAACATCTACTGAAGTAATAAGTGCTAGGACTACTACAACCTTTTGGGATTACATCAAATGGGTACAAGTCTTGCTTCCCCCTCATACTCTTGAAGTTGATGTAGTGAAAATTTTTGAAATTCCTAACAATGACTTTGAATACTTAAGATCTTTGATGATTAAGAAGTATGATGGTGGTATCCCTTTGGAGGAAGATAGACAATTGTTGATGAATGTTGTTGTAGCTCAAGAGAAAGATTATAACACTAGAATAAAAGTTGTTAAAGGAAGTGGGCCTCAAGCCAAACCTAAAACACCCTTGCTCACAAGCATTCCAAAAGAAGCTCCTAGGAAAGAAACACTTGCTAAAAGCTCTACTATCCCAAGCAAAAATTACAGTCCTCCTCATGCCTAGGCTGCCAAGAATATTTTGCCATATAATGAATCTTCTTGTCTCCCTTCCAATGTTATTTTTCCAAAGACTGGCCCTATGATATAGCCCAAGTATTAAGCCAAATTAAAGCAAGTGTTCCAATCATTGAGTTACTTAGAATTCCTGAGCATAAGAAGAGAGCATTTGAGTACTTGGGGTTGAAGGATGAGAAGATAACTCCAGGTAGAAATGTAAATGTTGTTGAGACTCCTCCTCAAATCATTGCTAACCTTGAAACACCACCAGTAGTAGAAGATCTTAGAGAGACACCTGAGGTATATTTGGGGATGTCTTTGGTTGATTCCCAATTGAATGTTGATCCATTCTTCACAACTTTGATCATAAAGGATAAGCTACTTCACAATTATATGTTTGATTCTCGGTGCATCATGTAATGTCATGCCTCTAGAAGTCATGAATGAGTTGGATATCAAAGTGACAACAGCCTATGGAAAATGTACTACCATGGACTCAAGAGAAGTGCCGTAGTTGGTTGTGTAAAAGGTTTGGTTGTGTAACTTGCATCTTATCCCGGGAGGAATTTAAAATTGGATGTTGTGATTGTTGATTACCCTACCAAATGGGGTATGCTTTTGTCAAGAAAGTGGGCTGCAAGTGTTGGAGGGAGTGTCCAAATGGATATTTCTTTTTCCACCATTCCCATTGAGGAAGCCTTGTCAAGCTCTATGGAGAAAATAAAATGTTACATCTAATTAAGGATCCAAATAATGCTTCCTATGAGGTGTTGTTTGCTGATGTTGATGCTGATAATTTTATTGGTTTTGCTGATGGAAAAGAACACAAAATGGATCAGTCAAAGTGCCTTGAGCAGGTATGTTCTCCTTGGACCTTGCTATTTGATGGATCTTGCTCCAAATTTGGAAATGGTGCTGGTGTAATTCTGATTTCTCCTAGCTTAGAAGAATTTATTTTTTCCTTCAAGCTTAATTTTGAATGTACTAACAACATTGTTGAGTATGAAGCCTTGTTGTTGGGTCTGAGAATTACATGGAAGTATGGTGTCAAGGACATCATTATAAAGAGAGATTCAGAGCTAGTTTCCAAACAAATAAGAAAATTGTATGCTAAAAAAAATCAACAGATGAAGCAGTATAAACATGAAGTTTGGGATCTAGTTGAGATGTTTGATTCTTTCAATATCATGCACCATGACAGAAGTTTGAATTCTGCGTTGAAAAGTTGGCGTGTTGGGGTCAAGATTTGGAGTTTGCACAATTTCACCTTATTGTGAGTACAATGTTGAATTGTTGACTAGGCCAGCTGTCCCTGACAACATCATTTGATGATGATTATCAAGTGCAAAGGTTCTTGAAAAATAAAGGGGATTTTGTAGATCAACATATTGATTAGGAACCAATGGTGTGTATGATCAAGGAAGAGAGACTTTGTTTGGAAAAGATATTATCTAATTGAAAACTAACACCATTCCTAAAGGCCTTGTTGCTCTTGAGTCTAATTTTAACAATGTTGATTACATTATCAATAGAAACATGTCTCGCCTCGAGGGACGTGGAAGATCATGAATTAAGAAAAAGGAAAAACCAAGAAAATTTTGGTTGGGCAGCGGTTTAAGCGGGGAAGAAAAATAGTCCTATCTTAAATTGTTGAAACAATATCAAGACTACATTTCTGGTCATATTCGAGATGAAAGCATATAGAGAAGACTTGTTTCAGCATGAGATCCCTCTTGAAATAAAAGATAATCCATCTAAACAGATGCAAAGGCCAATTAATCCACTCCTCTCCATGGAAATGCAAGGGGAATTGAATAAACTAAAGGAGGGAGGGATCATTCAGCCCACAAGGTATTCATCTTGGGTTACAAACCTTGTGCTAGTAAAAAAGAAGAATGGAGATATCGACTTTGTGTATACTTTAGAAACCTGAATAGAGCTTCATTAAAAGACAATTATCCTTTGCCAAACATGGAGAACATGTTGTAGTTAGTAACTCGAATCTAAATTGTTATCCACCTTGGATGGTTTCTCTAGCTACAATCAAGTTGTTGTCAATGAGTCGAGAAAGATTTAAAACTACCTTTACCACTCCTTGGGAACATATGTTTATGTGAGAATGCCTTTTGGTCTCATGAATGTTGGGGCTACCTTACAAAGAGTAATGGATGTTACTTTTTCTAGTTACATCAATGACTTTATTGTAGTTTACCAAGATGATGTGAGTGTATTTTCAAGGTAGAGAGGACTTGGAGAAGATGCTGATCAGATATAGGGAGTATGGCATTTCTCTTAATCCAAAGAAGTGTCATTTTCATGTGCACAAGGACAATCACCTAGGACATATTGTGTCTAAAGATGGTGTTATGATAGACCATGAGAGAGTGGAAGCAATCAACAAAGTACCTATCCCAAGAACCAAGAAAGGCATCTAATCTTTCTTTGGTCAAATTAATTTTATTAAAAGGTTTGTTTCCAACTTTGCTAAGTTGACTATTCCAATTACATGCATGTTAAAGAAGGACCAAGTTGTCAAATGGGAGGAGGTTATCATTCAATATTTTGAAGGAATTAAGGATGCACTTAAACATGCACCTGTTTTAGTAGCCCCAAACTATAAGAGGCCTTTCCAAATATTTTCCTTTACCTCTGAGTATACCATTTCTTCTATTTTGCTGCAAAATGATGAGAATGGGGCTGAGAGGCCTATTGCCTTCTTTAGTAAGGATTTTCAAGAATCTGATTTGAAGTATACAATCATGGAGAAATAAGCATTTTCCTTGGTGAAAGCAACTAAATTTTTAGGCCTTATATATTGAGTTCAAAAGTTTTTGCTTATGTTCCCCACATACCCCAATGATGATACAAGTCTCCATAAGATTTTAAGAGCAAGGTGTTCGAATCCGGGTAAAAACGATGTTCACCAAGTATACATTTGTATCCCGCATGCCCCACTCTCCTCTCGCATGCTTTTTTTTGCCCTTTGCCCCTTTTTTTCTTTGTTACATTTTTGTCTTCAGTGATGAAACCACCACCTCTGCTCTAGGGTGCTATGTTTTCCCTGACCACCACTTTACATTTAAGTCTTTCGTGATGAGACCCAGCAACCACCACCGGTCTGTGGCATGGCAGGTGGCGGTCCTGTACACATTTTCCAGATTCTTCCGATGATCGCATCAAATGTAAATCTTCAATTTTACATGCTTTCTTCAACCACTTTGGCTTGCATTAATGTTTTTGGTCCCCTGGTAATAGTGTTTTTCCTTTGTTTATAGTAAAAGAGTTCAATTGGGAGTTACCCTCTAGTAAATGCATTGGTTATAAATAGCCAACTTGTTTTCAAACAAATGGCCCCTCACCTTCTCAATTCTCTTATTCAGTCTTTGAATTTCTTGCTTAGAATTCTATTAGTTTCATGTTTTTCCTCCATTGTTGGTCTTTTAGAGGTCATTTGATCTTCTTGTTTCAGTCTTGCTTCATTGTTGTTCCATACAATCAGTTTAGCATAGAATAGCTTCATTTCTAGATTAGAATCCATTAAAGTTACAGGTTTTGTTTTGTCACAAGGATAGATTCTAAAACTCTCAGTACACTTGTGTTGTATTCCCAAATAAATCCCACTAGGAATTGCATAGTCAAGCTCTGTTCACTTGCTATCCCTCTCCTACTCGCATTGTATTTGGTCTATATCCAAAGCTACCATTGTTCAATACCATCTTCTATCGATACTATCATATACACACTTTTCTCGATTCACGAGGACACACGAAGGAATGAGGAGATCACACTGAGGGGATGAAATCACACACAACTAGATTTACCACTATTCTGTAAATGCCAGGTTTGAGCTATCAAAGTTCTAGTTACAACATATCAAATAGAGTAGTGAATTATTTTATTTCAATTAAAAGTTCACTCTCGATATCACCAGGGAAGTTATGGGGATTGATAGTTTCTGAGAAACTGTGATTCATTCCTCACTTCTGAGGTAGGATCGAGAGTCCTTTCAATTTAAAATAATTAGTTGCTTAGATATTTAGGATAAAATCACAACTACACAGGCAAATAGCCACACCAGGCTACTTTGTTTGTTTTAAATTCTGTTACTAGATTAGTTGTTCATTTTTCTAAATATACTAGAATAGCTGCTCTTTAATTTCATTAAAATACATCATCAAAAATACAAAAATAGAAGAATGCTTGCATAGTGTAAATACTTCTTTTGTAATCAGTTTATTAATTTTAGTTAAAAGTTGAATCATTTTGTATGACAATCACAGACCTAGAGAGCCTAGAGAATATATATTTGAACCAATAGTGCCTCAACCAAATCTACCCACAACATTAGCTGATATAGATCAAGACCTTAGGATACAGTTTCTTCGAGCAACAACAAACCTACAAGCAATTAGTGAACAACTGAGAGGTTTAAATATCAAAGACGATAAGGCATACACATTTTGGTCAAATCATCCTAACTATAGATTGCCTTGATAAAATATCCGAATGACCATACAAGGATTCAAAAGAGAACAAGCATTTGGTTGTGATCCTTTAGTTCCACAACCTGACGCAGGAGACCTCCTCATTGACATAGATACTAGCTTACGCATTCAAGTTTCCGTACTGTAACACCTGTAAGGTATTCGAAAATCATACAACTTCTAGTTCTAAACATAGAGGCTGAAAAGGCATATGATTACTAGATAGTTGGAAGAAGGGATTGATTCTTCACATGACCATAACAGGTCCACAACAACCACGAACTCACGGTTGTGATCCCCAAGTCCCACAAC
Source organism: Taxus wallichiana var. yunnanensis (assembly GCA_018340775.1). Classification (NCBI taxonomy): domain Eukaryota; kingdom Viridiplantae; phylum Streptophyta; class Pinopsida; order Cupressales; family Taxaceae; genus Taxus; species Taxus wallichiana. The sequence continues at coordinate 156,452,871 of CM031243.1, read as the reverse complement.
CCAACGGGCCTACAAATCAATTAAGTATTGACACCGGTTATGAATGCTATATTTAGATCCTCACCACTCCCACCGATATCATAACATAGTTCTCTCATATTAAATATAGAAGCCAATCAATCTAATATTTTCTGGGCTAGACCAGAAAACCACCCATAGTTCACTACAAATCCACTAAACCTCCTATCACCATTTTCATGACCTTGTCTGAGAGATATATACGAAGCTCCCACAGTCACTTCCCACGTATCCAACAACCAAGAAATAGGATCTCAGCAGAGCTCGACATTGATTGGAGCCTCCGAACAACCATTATATCCAAACAAACCATTACACCAATTCAGGTTAGGAGGGCCTTCTTCACCTTAGATTCACAGATTCCATTATTACGTATTGAGGATATAAGATTACCCGATTAGCTTGTCTATATCCATTCATATTCAACATTCACTGACTATCTCAACATGACCTCGGGAGGTCGGGTACGAGGAAGAGGTACTTGTAGATTCCCATGCTCGCATGTCACTTTTCCATCGTACAAAATTGGTGAACCCGACATGAACAAATAGTTCTTCCTCTTTTTTTTTTTCATTTCTTTCATCCACCTTCGCTCTTTCCCATTATTCTCATGGGTATTCATATACCCCCAAATATGTCGGGATACGATGCATATGGTAGACCTCTCTCAGGTCTCGAAGTAAACTATAGTCAAACAAATAGACAACCATCACCCTCACTTTCTACATGCATGGGCTGATAACTATTCAAGTAATTACTTGTCATCTCAAACTCCCCCTCAAAGAACTAGTTCAAGTTCTTCATTCCGAATTGAGGAGTTTGATCAGCTTGCACAAACACAACAGCCAGAGCCCTCAGCTCTAATAATATGATGTTTACTGAGAATCCACTTCATCTCCTCGGGTCTTGTTCAACCACATCAAGAGACAATTTACCCACTCCCTTTTTGATGAGGAGTACTTAGCACGCTTTACTAAAAGTGAAACAACACTTCCAAAATATGTATCCACCTATAGGGAGTTTACAAATACAATCTGATACCCTATTCCAAGAAAACACCCCCATTCCTCCACCTATGGGAAATACCCTCGTGAAGCTTGGCAGGGTAATGATCAATTCATAGCAGGGTATCACACCCCTTTACAACCTCAAGGTATACAACAAACACCATTAAGGCAAAACACCGTGTCTTCACCAATAGAGGTCATTTCAGCCTTAGTTGAAAAGGTTAGAGGGCTGGAACTTGCTCAAGCAAACCAAAATTCATATTTTGGGCAAGCAGAATCCCCAACCCTCCGCATCATCCTAGTCAAGTTGACCTCCTTACAGGAATAGGCACGTTAGGCATGCCTCCTCAAAATCCTTATAGTTACCCACAACAAACACCAACTAGGACCGTGTTTTCAAATGCCGCTCCAGTTGAAAACATGACACCTCCCGACTTGGCACCAAACAACCCATACCAGAACAATGCTCCTCCTTACTTAAACATTTATTCAAAGTCACCACAAGGAGACATGTTCTCTTCTCCTGAGATGTTCGTTCAACCACAGGGATTCCCTTATGTCCCTACAAACACATATGCTATGCCATATCAACAACCCATTCCACCTCCACCCCCTCAACAAGCGCCATCGATGGTCGAGGCCTACGGTAGGGACTTATTCAGAATATTTAAAAGAGCCCCTAGACTTCACCATACGAAGTGTTATGCTTCCAAGACCTCTTCCCGATTTACCCAAATATAAAGGGGAAGGGGATCCAAATGCACACATTAAGGCCTATGCCACAACCATACGGGAATTACTCCCTTGGGATGGGGTTGTTGCTAAAATATTCCCTAAGACCTTAGAAGGTATTGCCCTTGATTGGTATTATAGAATACCTAAGCCTCGATACACTCATTTAAACAACTCGTGTCAAAGTTCATCAAAGCTTTTGACATGAACAAATTGTTAAGAACAGGAATCAGGAATTCTTTGCATATTAAACAAGAACATAATGAATCCACTACTACTCATTTTATTCAAAGATGGTGTACGGTTCTCTACTCATCAACAAGTGCTCCAAACATGGATCAAATGGAACTATGTGATTTATTCCTTAATTCTCTCAATAGAGAGATAAAGGAAGAAGTCCAGAAGTTCCCACTAAGAACTTACGATGAAGTACTCGAGAGTGCTCTCCGAATCGACCAAGCAATGATAGATAGTGGTCATAAGACATATGGAACAAATGGGAAATTAACCACTCCCAATCAAAACACCGCAAGCCTATCCTAATACCGAGAACACTAATCAAGGACCTAAGATCCTTAACAAGAACCATGGAGTTACAACAAATGGAGTAATCGACTGTTAAAAGGGAAAACGTTGTAAACATTTCACCACCTATTAATAATCAATGAAATAACAATTTTACTCCAACAATCAACGCGTGGATTTTAATCATCCACCATGACAACAACAACAACAACAACAACAAAAAAAATCCAAACACAAAGTCCAAATCAAAACCCAACTGATATCAGAGTCAAAACCAAAGGCAACAACCTCAAAATTTTAACTCTAACAACCAACAACCTTATCAGAATTTTGGGCCACAACAAGTTTTAAATCAACAACCTCAAAATTATAATCCCAATTTATATTGTGGCTTCCACAAGATTCAAGGCCACGATACTAGGACTTGTCATGAATACAATAAATTCATGCAACATTTTCCAAAAGATCAAAAACAACTCTTTATAGATATGTTTTTAGCAAATTCTATAGTACCCACGCCAAACACTTATGCAGGGGCTAGTTTCCCTCAAAATGCACCCCTCAAGATCTTTAATGATCCACTCCCAAACCATTCTAACAATAACAGGCTAGATCCTAACGAACAAACAAGGGTGTCATAACAGGAAACAATGATCATGAAGCTTCAACTTCATTAAATCCACCAGTCACACCCCAACTAGGAACTCGACCCCAAACCAAGATAGTTGGTTTGGTAGAGTTAGACACCGAGCTACCCATAGAAACCATAACAAGAACACGGGATTATTCTTCTCAACCTACTCCAAGTTATCCATTAGAACCAGACAACAATCAACAAACATTGGTAAAACCCATAGGCCTATGATTTAATTAATGATTTAACTAAAACCTTCTCTCACATCTCCTTTTTGGATTTGTTAAAGAACTCTCCCGCCCATGGGGCTGCCTCTTAGAAGCATTAGGCCTTGGTCATTTAATCAACATCACTCCTCCTCCGAAACACAAGTAAACCATGTAGACTTTGACGTTTATCCTCCGGGGCAGCCAGATAGGGATACTGAATTTATATTTGATATAAGAAAATGCCAACAGACATTGAGATTACATGAAGAGGTGACCCAACTTTACATTTACAAGTATGGGTTTACAATAATTATGTTAAACATGCAATGGTTGATGATGGGGCAGCAGTTAACATAGTCCCCTTCACTTTTCTTCAAAAGTTAGGATATGGAGAGACAAACTGTTCCACAACACGAAATACGCTAAGAGGTTATGATAGCCTCAAGGCCACTTCAATTGGAACCATAGTTTTACTAGTCACTTTAGGACCCAAGATGGTCCTCACCGAAGTTTTATATTATAGATCGGAAACCAACTATAATATGATCCTTGGTCAGCCATGGATACACCGCATGAAGGCAATCCCTTCCACGTTATTCCAAGAAATAAGATTTCTACACTTAGGGAAAATATTTGTGGCACAAGGTGACCCAAAACCCTTCGATATACACCTAGCTGATTTGAAGAAAAGACCGGCATTCACTCCGAGTTTGAACTCCCAACAAATCAACTCATCAAACCAATTAATTCAAAACCAAAAGAAGAGTTGATACCCACCACAGAATTAGAAATTACAAATCCAGCCGAGGACATTCCAACACTCAAAAATGAGACCAATGTTATAAAAATAGTGTCACTAGGGACTACCACAAAAATTGTCGAGTTGCTAGAGAAAGACTTACCTATTCTCCTACCATTTGATTCTATGGGTATGGGACACACCCTAGGAATTGCTTCTCTTCCATCAGATGAAATTTTTATGGTAGAAGTAATCAAGCAAAAGAAATAGATACGATAGATATCCCAACATCCATTTTTCCAAGCAAGTATTGGACTCTCCACTTCGATGGAGCTAGATGTCACTTTGGAGCTCAGGGCGAGTAATCTTTACTTCACCCGAGGGAAAGATCCTACCTTTCACCTTTAAATTAAACTTTGAATGTACAAACAATGGGGCTGAGTACGAAGCTCTCCTCCTTGGCCTCATCCTAGCCAAAAGAATGGGTGTCGATAACATTAGAGTGCTAGGAGACTCACAACTAGTTGTAAACCAAGTCTCTGAGGTATATGAAACTAGGGCTGAACATTTACAACTCTATAAAACAAAAGTATTAGATCTAAGCAAGGGATTTAACTTCATATCAATTGAAGCAATCCCACGAGAGCAGAACCTTCTCGCAGACTCAATAAAGAACCTCAGCTTCCCCGTTTCACTCCAAACAAAGTGAGTCGAGGATACAAATTTCACAAGATCACTTCACTCAAACCATTAGTGCATAAAATACAACAAACTCACTCCTACTCATGGAGAAGCTGAGGATGATTTTTCTATCATGGATCACTTTGATGATGATAGAGTCACTCTCAAATATCTAAACGCCTATGCGAGCTACACCTTGCTCACCGTATAGTTGATCTTTCCTAATACCACATTCCTCTGCCTATTTTGGAAATCCCATGGTAGAGTCTCCTCCATAGAAGGATCTCGATATCTACGAGATAGAAAATGGAGAAAGTTTGGAACTACCTCCAACCCCACCTAAATTTGAGAAGGTAACACTTATTTAATAGAAGAAACCATTGACATAAACATTGGAATGGAGGAAGAACCAAAATTTTGAAGTTGGGATCCTCGTTAACTCCGGAGGAGATAGAAATACACACCCAAATCCTCAAAGAACATCAAAAGGCTTTCACATTTAACTATAAAGAAATGACGGGCATCGCACCACATGTCATGGGTACATAATCTTGTCACTAAACCGATGCAAAACCAATTAAACAAAAGTCAAGACCAATGAAGCCAAAAGTGGCTCTCATGGTAAAAGAGGAAGTAATAAAACTTCTCCAAGTGGGATTCATCAAGCCCATTGACTATTCACAATGGGTATCTAATATCATCCCTGTTCTAAAAAAGAATGGGAAGATACACATTTGCATAGATTTTCGGGATATTAACAAAGCTTGTCCCAAGGATGACTTCCCATTACCATCCATCGATTATCATTGATGCAACAACTGGATTTGAACTATTGTCCCTCATGGATGGGTTCTCAGGGTATAATCAGATTAAAATATCTGAACAGGATCAAGCCAAAACTACATTCATAACTCCCTAGGGAACATATTTCTATGTTGTCATGCCATTTGGTCTTAAGAATGCCGACGCTACGTATCAATGGGCAATGACATATATATTCCATGATCTTATCCATAAAATTGTGGAATCCTATGTGGATGACTTGTTGGCCAAGGCCAAGAAATGCTGTGATCATCCGGAAGTGCTTCGTATCATCCTCTCATGATTAATTGAATATGGCATCACATTAAACCCAGAGAAGTGCATGTTTGGTGTGACAGGAGGCAAACTTCTGGGCTACATTATATCTTCACGAGGGATTGATGTTGATCCAGCCAAAATACGGGCTTGTTCTTGAAATGATCCCACCATCAGACGAGTCTGGAATCGGTCATTTCTTGGGAAACTCTGGTGCAATCCAAGGTTCATCCCATATTTAAGTTTTTCCATTCATCCAATCAACAATCTATTAAAGAAATATTATAACATTGATTGACTGAAGAATGCAACGAGGCCTTCAAGTAGTTAAATGCTTCTTGTTGTCTCCACCCACGCTAATGCCTCCCAAACCAGACCACCCTTTGATCCTATACTCACGAGCCACTCATGTCTCGCTAGCCTGCATGCTGGCTCAAGAAGACAATGATAAACAGAACGTGCGGTCTATTTCATTAGCCGAACGTTGCTTGATTATGAAACACATTACACACAGGCAGAGAGAGAATGCCTTGCCATAGTCTTTGTAACAAAATGTTTAAGACATTACATGTTAAACCAAGAAACAAGGGTCATTGTAAAATAGATCATTTACGAACATTTCTCACGCAAGGGTCTTTATCTAAAAAGGTTGGACATTTCATAACCTTAATGGGTGAATTTGAGTTGACATTCATAAACCAAAAATCCATTAAGGGACAAATCATTACAGATTGGTTAGCTGACAATCCACTAGATGGAGGCAATCTGGTAAATGACTTTCCTGATGAGTGTGTATACTTCATCAAAACCAGGCCCCCCATCTCTACATGTCCCTGGTATACTTGATATCATCAATTTTATCATAGACCACACATACCCGAAAGGTGCCACATCACAACAAAGAAGGTGGTTACATTATTACCACTAAATATGTTGTTTTAGAATAGGTACTCTATCGTAAAGCCTTCGATGACATGCTTCTAAGATGTGTCGACATAGAAGAATCCAAGAAGATTCTTCATGAATCCCATAGTGGGATATGTGGAGGCCACTTCGGTGGTCACGCCACCACTCAAAAATACATCAGATGGGCTATTTTTGGCCCACTCTCGAGCATGACGTAGTGGAATTTGTACGTAAGTGCCACAAATGCCAAGAATTCTCTCACGAGATTCACATGCCAAAGACAATCCCTGCAACCAATAACGACCCCATGGCCCTTCTCCACGGGGTCTAGACTTGATAGGGAAATTCTCTCCCTCATCAACCGATGGCCATAATTTTATAATTACAGCCACAAAATATTTTACCAAATGGGTGGAGGCCATGCCTCTCACCACCGTACTGTGTTCGTAATTGCCAAATTCATTCTAAACCAAATCATTTGTAGGTATGGTGTCCCACAAGTCATTATCTCAGATAATGGCACATCCTTTAAAAATGACGAGGTCCATGAGTTATGTAGAAAATTCAAAATAAACCATCACACGGCCTCTCTTTACTACCCTCAAGCCAATGGGCAGGCAAGCAACAAACAAAATGTTAAAGCTATTCTCCTCAAAATAGTCAAGGAGAACAAGTGAGATTGGCATTTAAAACTATATCCGCCTTGTGGGCCCATCAAACCTCAATAAGAACACCAACAGAGCAACCCCTTTCTCATTGGTATTCGGGGCGTAGTTCTCCCACTTGAGGTTGAAATACCCAGCCTCTCGCATCTCATTACAAGGGATTCTGATGAAGAAGCTTATAGGAGGCACACCTCTCTCAACTAGAAAGCCTTGACGAGGTCAGGCTAAATGCCAAACAAAGGCACAGAGCCTATGCCGACTGGATGTGCCAGAAATATAACAAAAAATTCTATGAGCGAGAAATATATGAGGGAGATCTAGTTCTAAGACTAGACAAATGATCGATAAGAAAACCAGCAAAGGAAGGAAGTTCTGGCCCAAATGGTTGGGCCCATACCGAGTCATGAAGGACTACGGAAATGGTGCATATCTTTTATGCACACTAGAAGGTGAGGAATTCAGTGAAACTATCAATTCCTTGCATCTTAAACGGTTTTACGCATAAAACATCAAAATCACCACTTGTACATTATAGCTACCTACATTACATTAGCATTAGTCATTTAGCTGTTTCATTTTGTCCACTCATTTCATAAAAATGTAGTCCAGAACTTACTCTTAAGCAATTTATTACAAATTTCTGAAAATATTGGCAAAAGCATTCAAATCACATCTCTTCAAACATCATCAACTATTTTCAAATCTTCTCATCAAGTTCAATGACAGACAAGTATTGATGAAAACCATACCAAGGCCTGCATACTTGGTTTTGCTCTTTCTTTCTACTAGGTGAAGTTGTCCTTACCTATGGTCTGTTCTAGAAGCTTCTTGGTGTCACATCTATCCCTCTTAAATCTCTTTGAATGAAAGGATATCCCAAAGTCATAGATCAAAAATGTCAAAATCAAATGAAATCAAAAGCACCAAGAAAACAAAATATTTTATTTTACACACTTCTTTGCCCCATCAACCTTCGGTGATAAGCCCACATCTCTTACTAGGTGGTGTGAGGTTGGGAAAGGAAAGAAGTGCCCTTACTCGCCTATATCCCACCTTTGTGACAAACCCATGCTTCTTACTAGTGGCATGAGGCAGGTGTATGGGGGGTCCATTCACACAAATTAACAAATCTTGGTATGCTAAAAGCACAAATCAAATTCTATTAAGAGAAAACAAATATCCAAATTCCAAAGAGATCAAATCCTCAAAACCAGATTTTGTCAACCAAGTTTCCATTTATGAATCTAAGTCTAGATAAACTGGAAAGTAAGTGGCCTTCTAAGCTTGGTGGTAGTTCTGAGTAGGGTAGGTGTGTAGGTCTAAGTTTGGTTTCTAATTCTGGTTTGTCTATCTCTCATCATTCCATTCACAAAAACTCATACAATTTGTGCCCTTCCTAACTCTTGTGTAGAGCCCTCGCATCTTACTAGTTGTATGGGAGTTGGGAATGGGGCAAGTTCATCTCTTTATCACTATACATTCATCACGTTTTTCCAACATAAGAAGAAATTACAAACATTTCCCAAAGAGTTCAAAAGTTCAATACTACCATATGTTAGTATCATCTCATATCAGCATTACAAAAACATACAAAGTAAAACATTCTATTTATTATCATTTGTCATCCATTGCATACATTCTGAAAAGCATGAAAAAAAATATTCTAAAAACATCTAAGTACACATGTGGAAACAAGTCACAAAATTCTAGGCACCAAGAGTCTAGATCCAAAAAGATATATATATATATATATATATATATATATATATAATCAAGTTTCATATACAATGCCATCATGCACTAGGCATGGTCAAAACACTCAATGAGCCCAAAAAGTACAAAAACTCATATAAATATCTGACAAAATACTACAAAAATGGCCTCTCAATCCCTATGGGATCCCTCGAAGGGGCACGACCACGCCTAGGACTCCGCTACGCCGGCACTCCGAATGCACTAAGAGGGCTCATGGTCACGACCAGTAGCTACCATCTCACTATGAGAATGACTCCTCCTCATCAAGCGCTCGGCCATCCTATATCCAACTACCTCAACGTGGAGAGAAGTCATGATCTTCACCACATGCCAGATAGAGGCAAAAACATCAGTATGCCTACCAGCTGCTGAAGGCTCCCCCACATCCACAGAAAGCTCAACACGAGTCTTCTCCGAGGGAGAAAGCAGGTATCAGTGCATACTCAAGTGAATCAAGTCTCGCCACTCATCAACAGTCACTGCAAACAAAGGAGAAAACAAGTTAGAAAATGATCAAAGATAAAACCAAGAGTAAACAAAACAAAAAGAAATAACAACTAAGACAATTCTAACTAAAACAAATGTCAAGAGAAGAGTGACAACTCACTCGGATCTCCGGCCTCCAAGAAGGATCTCTAGATCCACACCTACCACTGATGCCGCCACCGACTCGGTGTCCTCTCCCCACATCTGGGGCAATGTGATGGCCTGCAATGGACTCACCATCTCCACCTAAGTCCTGAGAGAGCAACTCCTCTGAGACCAGAGTCACCCTCTCTGCACTCCTCCGCCCTCTCGGCCCATAGGATCTCCTGAGTATCATGCCACTCAGGATCACTATCATCCCCCCACCCATCTCACTGATCTCCATCTCCTCTCCTCTCCTCTCCTCTCCCCCCCGCTGAACTCCTCGACTCGAGTCCACGTCAATGGGCTCATCACTGCTATGGGGGACCAATGGCAATCCAAAGTAAAGGTGCCTGAGGAGCACCGGCTCTCCCTCGAGCACGTACTACCCTCCTGGCCATAATGGGAACACCAGGAGTAACAATAGTCCAACCCCAGCCTCTAGGACCTCCCCGAGCCTCACGATAGATCTATACACTGCCCCACCGAGGAAGCATGTCACTATAGGGGAGGCCAAACTACTGTGGTACTCTATCAAAGGGGTGGATCTCCAACTTCCCCACCTGTCTACCAACTGGCTGGTAGTCTGACAAGCAATCAATGTAATAGTCTCCTCTCCCCATACCCCTACCATGGCCTGATAAGGAGTGGCCTCCATGTCTGCAGTGGTCAAAGAGGCCACTGGCTGGTGGGGTGCTCTAAGAACTATCATCCCTATCCACCTCGCTGCCCTGACGGCCCCGGATCCTCTACCTCTACACCTCTCCCATATGGGGTGATATGCTCATACACCCAACTCATGACAAGAGTCGGGTGGCTCAGTGACTATCCCTGTAATCGACTACCCTGTATAAATCATGGTAGGTAGTCCCGAGGATATCTCTCCCCAAGCATAGACATGTCCATGGCCCTCAATCTGTGTAATAATGGGGGCCCAACAATATAAGAGGGTGTCCCCTCCCTTGTCCCCAATCAGTCTCGAAGCAAGGATGCCCATGATGGCCTTGTGAGCACAGGAATGTCTGACTCAATAATGGAGTGGATCCTCACTCCTTCGATCCCATCGATACAACTGCATCCCCATATAGGTGGCCCACTGAACCACCTCGAGATCTCGATATCGCTTGTCTTAAGAGACAACCACCCCCAAGGATCGGAACCCCCAGTATATGGTAAAAACATCCTCCAGGGTGATGGTCCACTCACCCCTAACTCCTGGCAATCGGAAGGTGTTCTGATCCACATCCCAGTATGAAAATAAGTCACATAGTATGTGACTAGTAGGTGCAACGTGAGGGACCTGCGTAATCCTCCAAATGCCAGCCCTCTGAAGGTATCTCACTCTACCTAGAGAGTGCCTCTAACACTACTGGGAGCCAATCACACTCCCTCTCCCGCTCCATCTAATATACTCCTCCTTTCTACATACACCCAAAAACACAAAAAGGAGTAAGTTAGTACTAAAATCCAATTGGAAAACTATTAAAAACATGTAAAAATGCTAAAAATGCAAAAATAAATAAAAGAAAGCATTGTTTTTTTTTCATGAACCGACCTACCTGTGCAGAGTGGCGGTTCCATAACCACCACCTTCTAAGGTGGCGTGGTCCCATAACCGCCACCCCATAGGGGGCGAAGGTCCTATCCCAAAACAAAATGGGTCATAAGCCCTAAAAATGCCTAAAAAAAGTAAATGCACCATTTTAACTAAAATAAAACCTACCCTATGGGCACCCCCCTAGAGACACATTTAAAACTAATATTTTCAAAAATACCCCCCAAGACAAAGATTTCATCATTTCCACATTTTAGGTTTAAAAACAATAAATCGAGAAGAACTAACCTGAGACTTCACAGGTCGATGTTCCACTCTCGAGGCATGATCACTATCTCACCACAAACATTTTGACTATACTCTCATCAAAACCGTCACCGTGGGTCCCAGAGCTCAAAAACTATCAAATCAATCCACACAAATGAATAGTAAAATGAGTTCATTTTATATATATAGCTTTCTAAAATTGATTTTGAATGTCTTTCACAGGGTCGAGCATCGATGGAGGTAAGTTCTAAACCCCGCATAGATGGTAAGTCCTCTTTGCATATCAATTTAGTTTATTTCTCAAATTATTTTATCTATCTACACTTGAGTCCCCTTTTTTTTTATTTTAGTAGTAGCGGGATCTTGGATGGTGACTTTCCAACACACACACGGCATGTGTATATAACTCCTAACTCCCCATTTCAGGGACCGCCATACTGATCCACCATTTTACACCTCTTCATGGCTAAGATGCTTCTCCGAGGGGGCAATATGTATGTACCTCAAAATTATAGGGTACTACACCACCAAAAACGATGTTACACATACCCCAATGATGATACAGGTCTCCTCACAAGGTGTTCGGGAATCCAAAAAGCTCTCGCCAAGTATACATTTATATCCCGCATGCCCCACTCAGCCTCCGCATGCTTTTTTTTTCCCTTTTCCCCCTTTTTGCATTTTTGGTCTTCAAAGTGATGAAACCGCCGCTATCCTTCCCGGGTGGAAGTCCCGTGACCGCCACCCAGACATAGGGGCGGTCCCATAACCACCACCCGCATGGCAAGGTCTTGCATTTTTCTAGATTCTTCCGATGATCACGTCAAACGTAAATCTTCAATTTTACATGCTTTCTTCAACCACTTTGGCTTGCATTAATGTTTTTGGTTCCCTGGTAATAGTGTTTTTCCTTTTTTATATAAAAAAGAGTTCAATTGGGAGTTACCCTCTGTAAATGCATTTTATAAATAGCCAGCTTGTTTTCAAACAAATGGCCCCTCACCTTCTCAATTCTCTTATTCAGTCTTTGAATTTCTTTCTTAGAATTCTATCAGTTTCATGTTTTTCCTCCATTGTTGGTCTTTTAGAGGTCATTCAATCTTCTTGTTTTATTCTTGTTCATTGTTGCTCCATACAATCAGCTTTAGCATAAATAGCTTCATTTCTAGATTAGAATCCATTAAAGTTACAGGTTTTTTTTTGTCACAAGGATAGATTCTAAAACTCTCAATACACTTGTGTTGTATTCCCACAATAAATCCCACTAGGAATTACATAGTCAAGCTCTGTTCACTTGCACTATCCCTCTCCTACTCGCATTGTATTTGGTCTATATCCAAAGCTGCCATTGTTCAATACCATCTTCTATTGATACTATCATATACACACTTTTCTGGATTCACGAGGACACGAAGGAATGAGGAGATCACACTGAGGGGATGAAATCACACACAACTAGATTTACCACTATTCTGTAAATGCCAGTTTGAGCTATCAAAGTTCTAGTTACAACATATCAAATAGAGTAGTGAATTATTTTATTTCAGTTAAAATTTCACTCTCGATATCACCAGGAAGCTATGGGGATTGATAGTTTCTAGAAACTTTGATTCATTCCTCACTTCTGAGGTAGGATCGAGAGTCTTTCAATTTAAAATAATTAGTTGCTTAGATATTTAGGATAAAATCACAACTGCACAGCAAATAGCCACACCAAGCTACTTTGTTTGTTTTAAATTCTGTTACTAGATTAGTTGTTCATTTTTCTAAATATACTAGAATAGATGCTCTTTAATTTCATTAAAATACGTCATCAAAAATACAAAAATAGAAGAATGCTTGCATAGTGTAAATACTTTTTCATAATCAGCTTTATTAATTTTAGTTAAAAGTTGAATCATTTTGTATGACAATCACAGACCTAGAGAGCCTAGAGAATATATATTTGAACCAATAATGCCTCAACCAAATCTACCCACGACATTAGCTGATATAGATCAGGACCTTAGGATACAGGTCTTTCGAGCAACAACAAACCTACAAGCAATTAGTGAACAATTGAGAGGTTTAAATATCAAAGATGACAAGGCATACACATTTTGGTCAAATCATCCTAACTATAGATTGCCTTGATAAAATACCCGAATGACTGTACAAGGATTCGAAAGAGAACAAGCATTTGGTTATGATCCTTTAGTTCCACAACCTGACGCAGGAGACCTCCTCATTGACATAGATACTAGCTTACGCATTCAAGTTGCCAGAACACCTGTAAGGTATTCCGAGAAAATCATACAACTTCTAGTTCTAAACATAGAGGCTGAAAAGGCATACGATTACTAGATAGTTGGAAGAAGGGATTGATTCTTCACATGACCATAATAGGTCCACAACAACCATGCACTCATGGTTGTGATCCCCAAGTCCCACAACCCAACGGGCCTACAAATCAATTAAGTATTGACACCGGCTTATGAACGCTTGGTATTTAGATCCTCACCACTCCCACCAGATATCATAACGTAGTTCTCCATATTAAATATAGAAGCCAATCAATCTAATATTTTCTAGGCTAGACCAGAAAACCACCCATAGTTCACTACAAATCCACTAAACCTCCTATCACCATTTTCATGACCTTTTCTGGAGATATATACGAAGCTCCCACAAGTCACTTCCCACGTATCCAACAACCAAGAAACAGATCTCGGTGAGAGCTCGACATTGATTGAGCCTCCGAACAACCCATTATATCCAAATGAACCATTACACCAATTCAGGTTAGGAGGGCCTTCTTCACCTTAGATTCACAGATTCCATTATTATGTATTGAGGATATAAGATTACTCCGATTAGCTTGTCTATATCTATATATTCAACATTCACCGGCTATCTCAACATGACCTTGGAGGTCGGGTACGAGGAAGAGGTACTTATAGATTCCCATGCTCGCATGTCACTTTCCCATCAAAGACAAGTCAAATTTAGGGAAAAATTGAAGAGATTGTTTGACAAGAAGGTCACTCCTAGAGCCTTCAATGTTGGAGATTTGGTTTTGTTGTGGGATAGTAGGCATGAATACAAGGGAAAGCATGGCAAATTTGATGCATTATGGATGGGACCTTATGCCATTGATATCAAAATCGGTGAACATACCTTCTTTCTCAAGGAATTAGATGGGGAATTGCTGGAGCTGCCTATTAATGGCAAACATTTGAAGCATTTCTTGGATTAATCCCCAAATCTGAGGTATGCACCAATTGTACAGTTGTATAGTCTTTTTTTTTCTTTTTTTTTTTTGTTGTTTTTTGGTGTATGGTTTTCCCTTGTTCTTGGCAGCCATTCTGGTCGGTTTCTCAACTCGTTTTTGAAGGATGGTTCTAGTTTTTGACTACCTTATGTATTGACTCCTTTGCCCAATGGATATTTTGGCACTTGGTCTACATTTTGTCCTTGTGGCACTCACTGGGAGTGCCCATCCCCAAGTAAGAGCTGATGTTGGTGCCATTTTTGAGCTTGCACCATGTTGCCCTAATTTTCCAAATCTATATTTTCTAAAAATGTTTTATCCTTCGATTTTATGGTCTCGTAATTTGTCCCCTCTAGTTGAAATCCTTTAAAAATGCTCACAAACTTCTTGTTTTTCCCTAATTTGAAAGAATAATCCAAGTTTTCCTTTTTCGTGCCCTATTTTTCCAATTTCTCAAGGGCTATGTCATTTTTCCCTTTTCCGATCGTGGAAAATCGAAATTGATCAAATTATACTTGTTTGTATTTGAAAATCCAAATCCTAGATCGTGAATGTTGTAAAAACATGGTTAAGTTGATTTAAAATAAAAAATAAGGCATCCTTGGTGAAAAAATTGAATTCTAGGGCATCATTTGCCTGTCAAATTCATCCTCAGAAGGTATTGGCAATGTGGCGCTTCTAATTGGCTAAGGAAAAGTGGGGAAGTGTTGTAACTTTTCATTTTTCACCTTTTTGACAAATGGGGCATTTTTAGGCCCAGGGACCCATTTTTTCCAAATTTGCCTACGTGGCATGTTCTGATTGGCAGGGGGATGGCAGGTGGTCGGATTCCTTAAGGTTTTTAGACCTTATTTTGTAAAAAATTTAAAGTCACAAAATGGTCCGAAGCCCCATAACCAATCTGGGAGTGGACATGTGTCCTAAAAGACCAAAAAGGGAGGAGTGGGCCAATGGGGGACTTAGAGTTTTTTAGCTCTATTTTTCTAAAGTTTCAAAATCAATTTTTCCCCCACTCCAATCAAAGGAGGACATGTGGCATCATTTTTGAGCGGGTCATGGGCCGGCGGAGGAAAAAGGGAATTGTTTCCCTTTTGCAAAAAGAAGGCTTAAAATTGAAAGTTTGGTGCGTGGCCCCATGGCCAATCACAGGTGGACACAAGTCTAACATGGTCAGAGGGAATTACAAGGGCCACAGAAGGAAATGGGGATTTTTTCCCTTTTTGGCAAAAGGAGTTAAGGCAAAAATTTAAGCCGCGGGCCCACAAGCAAATCAATGAGTGACACATGGCGGCACAACGTGGACAAGGTGGGTCAGCAGAGGCAAGAGAGAATTTTTTCCCTTTTACAAAGAAGGCTTAAAATAAAAATTTGAAGCAATCGCCCGCTAGCGAATCATCGAGTGACACGTGGCACGGGAGAAATCAGAGGTACGGGCCCATGGGGTAAAAAGTGAAATTTTTCCTAAAATTCAAAAGGTCAAAATGTGTAGAATTGAAGCACGATCCCAATGGGACCCACCATGTGCCATGTGTTAGCTCCAAAATTCAAAGGTAGAGGGGTGGGGAAAAGTCAATTTTTTCCATTTTTCAAAAATGTCAAAAAGTTAAAAATAAGCCTGAATTTGTTCCCAATCATAGTTTGACACGTAGCAGATCAAGGGAAACTATGCATTTTCATTTTTGCCACCATTTTTCCTCCAGGAAGCTTGGAATCATGAATTTTGCATCAAATTTCATAAAATTTTTGGTGATTCCATGTTGTTTTAGCCTTCTAGGATCATTGGAATCGGTTTCATGACTCAATATTTTGATTTGAGATGTTTTTCAAATAATTTTTGCCTCGGCCCGAGAAAACACATGAAATGGCAAAATCAAAAGTTGCAGAGGTAATTTGAAAAGGTAAAAAGGTGAAAATGATGAGTAAAAGGTGTTTGCATGCCTCAATGATGAAAAATGTGCCCTCAGGATGGATAATGATCTAGATATTTGTAATGATTTAATCTTTTTGGGCACACCTGGCAACCTGTGAATGTTTTTCTGTTTGATGTCATTTTCAGTAAATCATGAAGAATTGTTGTAACAAAATTGATCCCTTGGCATATTATTTTCTTGGGAAATAAGGATCAAATGTGGCAAGAGATATATAATGAATTTTTGGAGAAATGAAAAAGGGATCGGGGAAAATTTGAAAAATCATGAGAAAATTCTCGAGAAAAGCTCATCTTCCCGAGAAACCCACCAAAGAACCAGGATAATTTCTTCTTTTTGGATTTTCATGTATGTGAGTTGGTTACAAGTGTATAGTCATCACACAGCTTTGAGATTGTTCATGAAACTCTCCCCTGCTGATGAATCTAGCAATATTTTGAGTTAATCTATGTTTTTCTGAGCAATATGGTGTCTGTTATCATTTTTAAATGCCTGCAAATAGTTTTCATTGTTCTTGTTGCAATCTTGCATTGAAAGTCTTTAGAAATAACATAGGATCTCCATTTCTAGTTGATAGTTTAGTGGCATTTACAATCTCATATTTAGAAGAGCCTTCATCTGATAAGTAGATAAACAAATTTAAAATTAGTTTACCTTCCTCGACTACAGAGATTGCTTGCAAGCCTTTGGGGCACCTTAGGCATGGTTTGATCAAGGATTTTTGTGTTTAATTGAGTTTTTACTTTAATATTTTATGGTGAGTTCTCAAATATTGTGTGAAGAGTGCTTCTTAGGCTTCCATTTACGCCTCTTCTTGTTGAAAGAATGTCCTAATTATTTGATGCATTTTATCTAATAGTTGTTCACGTATTGTAGAGGTTTTCAAAGATCTGATATATCCCACTTTTTCTTGTCAATACCCCACCAAAAAATTCATTCAAACAAACTAATCCTACCCATAATACCCCCGCATTCCATTGTGTGTCAACAAAAGAATATAATCCATTTAGAAAAATGCATAAAGCAAATCAGATCATATAATGTCTCCAGAACCCTTGCCTTGCACTAAAAATATCTCCATAATCTAGGAGTGACAACTTGTGAAAGTCAGATTTGGAGTGTTGATCATATTTTCCCAAGGACTTTTAATACTATTTACATAAATTGAGGGATATCTTCATCTCCTTCACCATTTGGGGGTTACAATGTAGGTTCTCTTACCTTGGTTGAAAGGCACAACCTAAAATAGTAAGGGTCGATCAAATCCTTTCAAAGTGCTATCTATCTCTCCACAAATCTGATTGCAGCTAGATCACATCCCCGGCTATAAAACTAAACATATCATGATCCATCCGACTTCAAGCTTCATGCCATACCTTTGATGCTTCATACCGAAAAGGAGAAAAAATGTGGGTACCAAGAAAGAGAAAGAGTCTTCCTCTAAATGATTAAGTATTAGGGTATATTATTCCCAATATCCATAGTTCTTACTTCATGTTTATTACGCAACACATTACTATGTTAAATTGTTTAGATAAAACACATCGTATTATGCAACTCAACAAGTTGCTTCATTATAAGGGAAATTGAACTAATTCCCATTATCCATCTTATCAAAGATAACAAGATAAACATAACATAATATAAAGAATATCAACAAGATGGAACTTTCATCTTCTTTATAAAAGTATGAGATAATTTACACAACCAATGCAAATAAATCACAACTCGCAATTCATCATTACAACTTATAAAATTTACAAGACTATGCTCTTTAGGAAAACTGCATAACAACAACCCTCATTCTATAAAGTATACAACTTTTCTTTTACAATACAACAAAAGAATGAATCATTATTTACTAAGAATTAGACATATATTAGCCAATGCATCATATAAGTTTTTTGCCTTATTTTACCACTTAAGTCCATCTACAAAAATAGCTAGCACGGGTCAGTTCAATGAACTGAGCATGATAAACACTAAGCATTAAAACGAAGTGCATTCCACTAATTGTTTCATTAAAGCAACACTACTTTAATGAGATAATTAAAACATCATACAATCAGCATAAGTGATAACAAACAGAAAGGAAGTACATTAATAAATCTAGATCAACTTTAAAGAGAAGAGTAGAATATAATAAACAATATCTGCCTAAGATCTTAAAGTTCTATTAATCCTATCAATGGCTTGTAAACAACAATATATCTTGTCATCCCATTGTCTCATAATTCTATCCTAATAGAATACCACATTTATCTTTTCTAAGAGACAAAATAAATGAATACAACATGGTTCATTCTAGGATGATTCATCTAAATCATAAGTAAGGAATAAAAAGAACCAATGCGTACCATACCCAACTTATTACATCTGAAAGATAGACCAGGTTCATACATGAATTACATGTTCCTTTTTGGTAACAATATTGCATATTCAACATTAGAATATACATCAAAACATAATTCCATAACAATACAAGAAGGTAAGGAAAATTAGAACAGTCCAACTACAATTCCAATTCCAACTCTTCATGCTAGAAGTTATCAATCAAAGATCAGAAATCAATGTTCACAAACAAAGTAGCCCCAAAGAGGAGTTAATCTCTACTCAAGTTCTTCACAAAAGATAAAGAGTACAAGAGACAAACCTACTCCTATCCATAAAAACTAGGCAAGACTAGTCAACAACAGTCGAACCCATAAGTATAAATTTACTTATCAACAGAACCCTCTTGGCTACTAGTTCTCTACATTATTTCAACAATGATTCAAACAAGGTAGACCAATAGGTCAAAATAAATCACCATCTCAAAAGAGAATCAAGTACAAAGAAGTTCAAACAATGAGCTTATCCAAAGACAGAGGAATGGTAACTCAAATAAGGAAAGAACCAATGATAAATCATTTCATTCAACTAAACAAGAAGTTCCAGTTTCAAACCAATTCAGGATGAAAGCATACTGCAGACCCAAACCATATATTGATCTCAAAAGAATACGAATATATAAATTTTCTTTCTCAAAAAGAAGCCAAAGACTCAATCACTGTATATAGTTAAGAATAACATCCCAAAATAGTAATTATAAAGTTCAGAATTACCTATGAACCCAAGACTGAGACTTACAATTGCCTCACCACTAAATACAAAAAGGTAAGTAGTTCATAATTCAAAAGAATCAAACTCAATACAACTGAACGGAGAAGGTATCCTTCCTAATTATTTCAGTGTCCAAGGTAATAACCCAAATCTTCCACTAAGACCCAAATTTATTCAAAGAGATAGAATAGAGGGAGAGCAAGAACCCAAAATGTCTAATACAGAAGATGTCTTAGTCTTAACTCCAAAGCAACCAAAAATTAATATCAAAATATCAAAACCAAAACTTCACAACCAAAAATTACGATAGTGGTGTCTTGGTACAAAACAATACAATCAACCCAGAACATGGGATTCCCTCAAAACAGAGTGGAAAGAACACTTCCTCCAATTCCCATGCCCATACCATCTCGATATAATCATAGAACTAAAGTTCTATGTTTCTTAAGCATGATGTTACCAGTTCCAAATCTCAAAGATATTTTAAATGACTCAAACAAACTTTCACACAGTTCCCTGGTGAGTAGTCACTCAAATAAAGAGTTATAAGCTTAGTCATTTAATAAAAGAATAACCCAATACAAAAATACCATAATAGAATCGAATGAATCGACCCAAATACAAGCTCATAACACTCAAGTGTTAAATAGAGTACAATGAAAACTGAGCTTCACACACAAATGTTCAGAACTACACTAGCAAAATAATGTGAGTACAGTGCTAAATATGAACTCCAAGCAACAATTCAACAATGCATGAGTTTTCCAAACATTGGTTCCAAACAAAACAAAGCTCCAACAAAATTTAATCAAAACACAAAGTACCAACACAAGTCTACATCCAAATTCACAACCTAGAATCAAAATAAAAATAAAACTCAAGTTTTCCTAAGTTTAGATTATATATTTTCACAAAAGTTAGTTCAAAGCTCAATAACTTCGAATACAAGATCAAGAGTGTAAAAATAGAGATATAGAAACAAGTTTCTCATACCATTTTCACTTGCATGTTGATCATAAAACTTACATAGAAATCTAGTTTCCAAAACAACACTATTTTAGCCATAGTTTCATATCAAACACACAAGGATTCGTAAAATCCAATAAGAAAAATAACTAGATAGACATGAAAACATCAATCTCATGAGAGTAGAGTTGTTCTAATGAATCATTTATAAGAATGCAAAGAATTTTAATAGTTAGAGCCTATCATGCCTGATAGTGCTTCCACCAAATCAAAGGAGACTTCCAGCCGAGCTTCCAACTCTTTTTCTCCTCCAAAAAAGATCAACAATCAAACTTCTTTTCCTCCTACACCTCATATACTTTCCTTTGATCAAAAATAGGCTGAAGAAACCAAAAATAGCTTTGAAGTGAAGGTCGAACTGCTGGTTCAAAGAACCAGTTAGCTCCATGCAGAGAAAATCCACCATGCATGCAAAACCAAATGACCTCCTACAAACCCACCTTCTAAGTTTCCAAGATAGTTTGCACACAAAGATCGAGGCTCATAAATTCCATAAATTCATTCATATATTTTTTTTTTTGCCACCACCTCCTAAATCTGGTGAATGCCAATTTAACACAAAAATACAATTCCATCTATTAGTGGAGCTTCCACGTAAGCCTCTACCAAGTCTACTAGCCCCTACCAAATCTAGTAGTACTTCCTTCATTTAAACCCTTTCAACTCATTTAAATGCCATTGGAACCATCACCCTTGTGTCATGTGACCCCTTAGGTTCCCCTTTAATAGTTTAGGATAGATTCAAATAGAACTTAGGTTAGTTTAGCAATTACCAACATAGGTCTTAAAGCATTTGCCATTAGAATTCCCCACCTTAGGTTAGGCTCAATTCATAACCCTTTAGTATTAGGTATTAGTTAAAATAGCCTAGTATCACTTTAGTAACCCTTCCTTATTCATTTAGCATAACGCTTAGGTTAGGTCACCAACCCAACTAATAGAATAAGAGGCTTAGGTTAGAACAGAATTCAAATAAGTAAATGTAGCTAGAACATAGGTGTTCTTACCTAGCTTAGGATACTTGTTAGGATAATTCTTAGGTTTTAGGACTCCATATTCATCCTCTATGAATTGAATTTTTCTTAAGTCCTTATAGTCCTACCAAGATCAATCACCAAAGACCCGAGCACAAACATACAACTGAACGAAAACACGTTCAAATAAGACCAAGAATTAGTATCATACAAAGTTCAGTCTTCTATGTCCCTTAAACTACTGAATGTCAATTTACCATTCAGTCTATGAAGAAGATTTGAAACATTCCTTGGATCACTGAAATTGATCCAAGGATGAGTCAGAAGAAGAAATAAGTCTACAACTCTTAAATTCGATTGCAGCTCATCTTTCCAAAGTGAAAATGAATTCTTGATAACCATATAATTTTAGTCTAATGATTTTTAAGAACAGAAAAGATTTATCCTTATCAAGCATGATCTTCAACAGTCAAAAGAACATGTCTTTATCCAGAAAATCACATGTCAACACTTGAATGCAAAAGAGGAATGTATTAGTTGTCAAGGGTGTTACATTATAGGAGGCATCATCGATACTTATAATCAACCTCAAGGTTTATCTTAGAATAAGTATTTTTCTTGAAGAAAGAAAAACAAATAAATTAAATGCAATCCTTGAGTTATAGATAATAAGGATATTTATGATGATTACAAGGTCTACCTCTCTGACCCTTGAATAGGAAGTTTAGAATGGCATTTTGGTCTACTCTAGAGCCACTTTTATGGCTCGACTAAATCACTGAGTCTCTTAACAGTTAACTATTGTATCTTGTTTGCAACTTAAGATTGTATAAGATCCAAATACTTCATTCTATTATTTCATGTTGATCTCCTTGTTGCTTCTTAATAACTCGGAACTATTCTGAATCCTTCAGGGTTTAAAGCTGGTTGCATGGAAAGGTTATATTGAGATTTGATTACTGTGATGGTTAAGTCCAACTTGTTAAAATCTCATCACTTATGTTCCATCTTAGCCTCTATAATGGAGGATGGACATTCTCCTATAAAACCTTATAGGATACTTAGTGGGCTAATTTATTCACTATTATTACTAAATTTTGGTTCTTCTTGCAATTCTTTGTTGAGTTTGAAAGTGATGTTGACTTTGACTAAGAATCTCCTTCCTCTTATAAGAGATGCAGTTCACTGTTATCCATTAGGAAACCATCCTAAAAAGTGAGCTAGTATTCTAGAATTTTATACATTAGATTTTATTATTCAAAAGGTGTTGAAAAAATCCTTTTATTGAGCATGCCTCATCTCAATGTATGAGCTGGTAATGATAGTAGAGTTTTATTTCTTGATCCTTACGCTCTTATATGTGCTTGTTGGGTTTATGTTCTAAATGCTGGAAATTGAGTCATCAAGTAGGGTTGGGGTTTAAGTTGTCCCAAAATAGAAAGTATCTTGGCTTGTGGTTGTAAATTTTGGTGGTATTACCCTCTATACTAATTAACATGGTTCAATTTTGTTGATCACATTGTCATACTATGTGTTCTTTTAAGAAACTGGAGGCATCGATTTTCTATAGTAACTCATTCTAGGACAAAACAGTAAGCTATATAGTCCTACTCTTATAATAGATGATAACTGGATTCATACTTTAAATGAGTCTGTGAGATGTGATAGATCCTCTCCGGGTGTAATGATTTTGATTTGAATTATGTGTTATCTCAGAAAACCCAGAAGTGACTCTTTCTCTTATAGAAAATTGTACTTAGTTTCATTTATTAATTATGGGGTTTCCTTGATGTTTTGAAAGTTCCTTATTGACCTTTCCTAGTTTTGTTATGAATTTAGTTCAGTATGATCTAGCATTGTTCAGTAGAATGGGTTAGGAGATCATTTTTATATTTATGTGAAGTCTTGACTTACCGGGAAAAAGTGGGTTGCTAGAAGTTGCAATTCATGTTGAGCAAACTCATGGGATATTAAAAGTTCAGATGAACTTTTTGGGTTAAGTAACAATTATCTTATCTCATCAACACATGGTACCTACTCTCTTCCAATTTTAAAGGCTTAGTATTTATTAGGTCTTGATATGATGAAACATATCTGAAGAAGGAATTGTGTACTCTTTTCTATTCTTGGAATGCTCATATAAGTGCTTAAGTTGAGGTAAGTTTTATATGTAGCCTGTTACTCAAGTTATACCTGATTGCTATATGGTAGGATGCCATGAATGTTCTCACCCTCTTATCCTCGAGGTTAAATGCTCTAATATCATATTTCGTTAGCCAAGTACTCTTGATGTTTTGGTATTATTTCCTGAACCATTAGTAGTCCTTATGGGTGTATGAAATCCTCATTAGATTTGTTGTGAATATTTGAGAGATTGCTTGAATGTGTTCTTGATATTTTATGGTTACTTAATTGTTGAGTAAAATGATTTTAGGCATGCAAGTATGGGATTGCATGAGTGAAATCTTGATACTCTTATACTTGGTAGTCTTTGAATACTTATAATTCTCATGTATCTTATGAATTATATGACTGCTTCTGAGTGACTGAAGTAGTTGTATGGAAAAGTAAGTTTGAAATTGATTTCTTCCATGGTTCATTAAATTGCTTGTTTCTGTCATATTATTGAAAGAATTGTTTATCTACTTAAGCTTTGAAATATTGATTCATAAAAATAATATGGGTTATTTCTATGAAATAATTAAGTATAGTATGTCATTATGGTGAGTTGGTGCTTATCATGCTTAGTTCCTGTGAACTTACCTGTGCTAACAATTTTTTCAAATAAATGCAGAGAAGGAAGGGTGAAGTATTTAGTTTTGTATATTTTTTTGTTCAAGGAAAGATTGAAGATATGACTGACTTGAATGATCTTAAATGAAATACTTCTTCTTGAAATGGAAAAGGGATTACTACGTAATGTAAATGTTTTATTCATTTAAAATAAATATTTTTTCATGATTATAGACATGAATTGTACTTATCTCTTAGAAGGAATTAAAGGAAGATTACCAGTTGTAATATATTGTATTATAAGAGAGTAATTGGAAAAGGATGTGTTATGAGTTGGAAATCTATCAAGATAGGTATTTAGTGTATTCAATACTATTTTATTAATCATTAATATCAAGCATGTAGTAAGTGATATACACATCTTATGTGTGAGATTATAATGATCATATAAGGAACTATTACAGAACGTTGCCTAAAAATATCTTGTTCTAAGTAATTATATGTTAAGCATACTTGGAAATAGTTGAGGTTGTTAATGAATAACTCGCCTCACTATAAAGTGTAATATATCAACTACTTCTAAAGTTGTGTTTAAGTTCTCCAAGGGTTTTCTATAGAATGTACTCAAGTAGTAAAAGATATCTATAAGTAAGATTGTCTAATCTTAATGGATGTTGTTGAGAAAGCAATCGGATTATCATGAAACCATGTAAAGGTTATGATAATCGTGTACTTCGTGCTATGGCTATTTTATAAATACAAAAGTTATACTAACTCCTATCAAAGCTATAATAATTTAATATTGATTTCTAATTGAAATCTACATTAAGTCCTATACTAGGACGATACACATAAGCTACAAGAGGATGGGCTTATGGTAATCTAACATAACTATATATTTAATATGGTTTTACTTTATGGGAATTGCGCGATCGTGATAATTTTTTTTATGAAATATTTTACTCAAGGAGATGAATTTTTTTAATTAGGGTTTGTTCCATGATGCATCATTATGAGCACATAAGCATGTCGATACAATGGAAGTAATATGGGAACATGCATACTAAGTTAAAAAGAACATAGCATTTAAATCTCATCCTGGTCAATACTGTAATTATATCTAAAGAGAATTAGAGATCTTTAAATAAATCTATGATAGGGAAAAGTAAATTGGTAAGTGCTTCTTCAAATATATCATATCGATAACCTAGATATATCTTACTTGATGGAGATAGTAAAATAAATGAATGCTCTTTATTGAGTTGCGATTAAGAAAAGTGATGTCCTTAAACTAAAAGGACAGTTAGCATTGATAGCTTATGACACTTAATTCAAGGAATGAATCATACCTAAATACTTAGCTTCATATAAGTACATATTTCTAGAATATGAAATAAGGAACATGAGCCTAAATGTTAAAGCCATGAAAATTTTTAAAAGTGTAATAATGGTATTAGACATTGATAGTATTATTTCTATCAATGGTTAACATGGGTATGAAATATTTAAAGGTAATTAAAATGTTATAGGATTGGGAGTCTAGGATCAACACAATCCGACCTTAGGTATGACCCATATGTGGAGAAGGTGTTATAAATCCTAGGCTATTCTATAATGATTACCTTAAAAACAATAAACACCATGCACCAATATAGGATTCTAGGTGGGTGAACTCACTACATATACTACACATTCATATCCTTATGGTGACGATTTCCACCATTAGGTTACTTATGTTTAACATCTTTAATGAGTTGTCTCATTAAGAGATTGGATTGTAGTATGATGTTGTCCTAAGTACAAACCTTGATAGAGTTACAAGACAGATTGGACCTCTTGGGTACGTACCCTTATATCAACCTATGATGGCTACGGGAAGATACGTGGGCTAGTAGAAGGTGAATTGTTACGAAAACACTTTATTTCTCATAGGCATCACAGGATGACATAGAGGTACATCTTCATGTAGCTCAAACTAGTTTTTACCTCATTCAAGGCTAGTAGTTGTTTACTGCATTAACATTTGTTAATCCATATAACTAAATAAGTGATTAAGGTGAAATGATAATTTCCTAATGATGTGTGTGTCGTCATGGAATGGAGCATGGAATACATGACTCATAAAATTTACACAAAGTGGTGTAAGCATCTTATTACACTATCAATATTTCCCTTTAATCTAATATGTCCGATGCCCGTGGATTTCATAGGTAGAACCCAAGTAGACACTTAGAGCATTCACTTATATATCATACCCTGAATAAGGAGAACAAAAGGTTACATTTCATGTAAGGGCTCATATAGAGCATTTAGGAGAATGAGTACGTTCAAAATTCTCTCATATAGTTGTACATGGTTCATGACAGCTTATCGAAATGGATTACTTTAGGGTATATGTAATGGGTATTTAAATCAGCTACATAAATTTATTTATTATAATAAAAAAATTCTAGAGACGAAGTGATAAAAAGTTGATGTTACAGGAAAGTAGTTGGAAATTATTGTTGAGACCATGAGCGCAAAAGGGGAGGAGTTGAGTTTTGAGGAAGTGAGCACCCTGGTGGGTGACCTCTATTAGCAAGCTCAGAATGAGGTCGACACTTGGGAGAAGTTAGAGGCAGAAATAGGGAAGGATTTCCCTCTCCTCCTCCAAAGAATAAACAAATTCCCCATTATTTCATTATTTCCACCAATTATTCATTCCTTTATTCTTTCTTTCCAACCATTGTAAGAGCCTTTCATTCTTTATTTTATTAAAGTGTTTCGAGGATAGAGAACATGCATAGTGTGGGGTGATGTTGGGCCCCAAAATATTGGATAAGTACAAGAAGGCATGTGGGTGCGTGGAAACATAACCAAGATGTAGTCATTTTTAAACCCTTAGACCAATATTCTAATCCCATTCATGTCATCCTATCACCAAATGGGCACTGGACACTCACCCAAGGCAAGCGCGAAGTGCTAATCCTCTCTTTTATATGAGTCTTGTGAGAATGCATCATCTATGATAGATACTAAGACAAAAGGAATGGAAAAGAACCATGCATTATTCTTCTAAAAACTAGGATGAGTTATCATTTCATAATACATCCATAGAAGAGGAATAACAAACAACATACAAAAATGGTTCATACATAAAGGAAATATACTAAGATCATTCTTATAAACACATATATGATTTAGAACAGAGCCTTATATTCATATTACTGAGTTTAATGACCACATTACATCCCTTAAGGTCATAAAATACCTATATAACAATTTAGAGAAGATTCATGCATCGAGAACTTCACTATGTCCTTCACATTATAAAGATGAATAAAGACCCATCCCTCTAAATATCTCATCACTCCTATATTTTCACTAATCCCAATGCATAGAATCCTTGATTATATTTCAGAGATTCATCTTTTTCCACCATTCTACCACACTAATTACTCACCACATCTCTTCTCTTCTCCCCTTTTATTATCTATGCACCACAATATATAGTCTTTCTACCTTCACTGCCATGCCTTTTGTGGTAACAAATCAGCTATCAAGTGTCCAAGTGGTCCTCCAATGGAGCATACCTCCTTTGATCTGAGCTCTCCACTCTGTGTAATGATGTTATTCTAGAACCTTCAATCGCATGCATGGAATATTCCATTTTTGATCCTATAACCACCATACTAGCACCTTATCCATTCCGCATGCTAGACAGGTCACATTTTTCTTCTGTGCTACCTAGAATGCCAAATATGGATAAGTGAAAAAACTTGTTTTACCTTGTGTGTGCACCATGTGTTCTAGAAAACCCAGCTAGAACCCTTCCTTGTGTACCTTCCACCCACACGCCCTTCTTCAAATAGGTCTCGTGCACCCACACACCTTCTTATACTTATCCAATATTCCAGGGCCTAAAATCACCCCACACTATGCCTAATATTCATCCTCGAAAACTCTCTTCAATAAAATAAAGAATGGAAGGATCTTAAAATGGTTGAAAGAAAGAATAAAGGGAAGAAGAATTGGGGAAAGAATGAAAGAATGGGGGAACTATTTTTATTGGTGGAGGAAGAGAGGGAAATCCTTCCCTAGTTCTACCTCTAACTTCTCCCAAGTGTCGACCTCATTTTGAGCTTGTTGATAGAGGTCACCCACCAGGCGCTCACTTCCTCAAAACTCAACTCCTCTCCTTTTGCACTCATGGTCTCAACAATACTTTCCAACTGCTTTCCCAAGTCTTCAATCACTTCCATCCTGTGGGTGATATAGGGTATAGTTCCTTCATCTGGCTCTTGGTCGAGCTTCGCAAGGTCTCGATTACTTCTTACTTATTCTCCACCTTGGCTAGGATCTTATCTTTTCAGCTCTATTCCCCTTATTTTTCTCTTGGGACTCCTTGAGTTCCATTTCATGGGTGGAAACCAAGATTCTTTCCACTCTATCCCTATTAGTGTAGTTGTCATATGTAGCTTTAGTGATTTGCGTGGTAAGCTTTACCTTTCCTAAAAGTTTAGTGTATCAAGCCACAATCTTAATAACCTTCATCTTTTTTTCTTTCTATTGGCATGCTTGCACTTATTCTACATAATTTAAAGCAAGTGGTCTCCTTTCCATCATGTGAACATGATTCAAATCCTCCAGACATTGCAAGGCTGATTCATACTTATGCTCAGGTGGTGCTAAGTTGGGGTGCTTCAAGACAATGGCATCTGTAATCATCTCCACCTTTTTAGAGACTTCGCGCACCTTTTCTTTTTCTTCTTTCAGCTCATGCCTCAACTGAGCGTTGATCATATCCTCTTGCTTTAGGTATTTTATCTTCTCCATGAGCTCCTTTTTTTCTCTAATTCCTCCTCCAAGAATCTCACTCTATCATTTCTCCAAAACAATCTGACCTCAATTGTAACTAAAACCTTGTTAAGCATTTTACAGACCTATTCATTTGATAGTTATTGAGTGTTCACAGAGGGATTCATCCCTTTTATTTCTAGCACCTTCATTAGCACTCTATGGCTTACCTCAAATTCTAGTTCATCCACATGGGACTCAAATTCCCAAGATACCATCTTTCTTTTCTATGGGTACGCACCTTCTTCATTAGACAATGAAATAGCCAGATTTTCTCTATTGGTATGGTGCTTTGGAAACGTACACATATCACCTTTCTAGGATCATCAATGTATCCCATTCCTTACACTTGTGCCACCACTATACCTTTCCCACCTATTTGTGTAGATTTTGGGAATCTCACTGCCAATTTGGGATCCCCACCCATGCTTCCATACTCCTTACCAATACTTTCTTCTTCTATCTCCTTTATAATTTTGTCTACGCTCCGCTCCAACTCTGTTTCACCAACTCCTTCATGATTCCTTCCACTTCTCTCTTTGTATTTTTCTCCACTTTCTCCTTGGTGAGGCTTGGGGTTCTTTGGTTTTTGGTGCTTACTTCTTCGCTCACCCCCTTGCCTTGATCCTCTACTTCTTCCTCGTCATTCTTCTCCTCATCTTCCTTGTTATAATTATCTTCATTTCCTTCCTCCTCGAATCATGTACATCATACAATGAATGATCTTCACCTCCTTTAGGCTCGTCATCATCCTTTTCACCAATGTAGGCATATAAAATTTATGTCTCTTTTGAGTCTTCCTCATCTGTCACCTTCTGCTTCTTCCTTACTTACCGGGATTCCAAAGAAATGATATTCTTCTTTCTCCTTCTCTTTGATAGGAAACTCTTCATTGGTGATTCTTCATGGGTGAGGTTCTCTTTATGCTTCATCACCTCTCCTTTTGGGGTATTTGCCTTGATAGGGAACCTCTTTCTCTACACGTAAGTTCTAGGCTTCGTGATCGCTTTGCAGGCGCGCCCACCAATTGTGAGGTCTACATACTTGGTGATTTCTTCTCCTTCCCCTCTTTTCTTTCTCTCTTCTTTGGTTCAGCTTTATTTCTCCCTATGGGGTCTTTTGTAATGGAGACATCACTCTTGAGATAGTCACCTTTCTCAAACTTTTGCCTTATGTAAAGATACACCCTTGTTGCATTCCTTCCAAGAATTGGTAATGTAAAGGGCTTAATCATTTGCAATTCATGGGAGACATACTTCTCCATGTATGTGTACTTTATAGGTTACACGAGCTTTTGACGTAGCTTGCAGTGGTCTTGGTCCACCTCACTAAGGTCTAACCTTACTATTTTTCTTCTTTTAACTGGTTGACTCTAGCTTGGAAGTATTGCACGGTGAAGGAGAAGGGTAGCTTGCACCATGGACCCATAGTCCCATTTGTTAATATAAATCTACCAATGCAAAAGTGTTGGTAAACTAAATATTCTTCTTCTCCATTCATGATCATTAGAAACTACTCTAGGATCCTCCACTCTACCCTAAATGCATCACGCATTCATTTATACTAATTCTTCAAAGCGTTGTGAGTGACCGTTATGGTTTCACAAGTGTACTTTTCAAACCTCTTTGGGTGAGGGATCCTCTTCTGATACTCCCAAATGAATTTTTATAGCCCATCAGGCACTCTAATCTCTGAGAAGATAATGGTGAGGAGGATGTTGCCAAATAATATCTTCTCTCCTTCTTGTGCGCTACTTATGATCTCATCTGCAATGAAAGTGGACAAGTTATAGATGGTTCCCTCTGATATCTTCTAGCATACATTTAGCCATGCCTTATTCACTTTCATCCATCATTCTTGATCATTAAGATTGGTCACCAAGCACATGGACATCCTCATAATAAGGTCTATAATCTCTGTGATGTCAAAATATCGCGAACCCTTCTTGTAGTCATATGTTGCTACTGTCTCTTTGATAGCCTCCTTGTCACTCAGGTCATCATATATACTTTCTCCCTCACAAATAAGGCATGTGAACTTGGATATCAACTGTGGTGTTATGCACATCTTGTGCCCTAAAAAATAGAAGTGATCCTGATGCACACGCAACATCAACCATTGATAAAGGTGCTTGGGCTTGCCAAAGTAAGGAAACTCATATAGTTACAATAACCCTGCTTTCTCCAATTTTACTTTCACCTTGTCGTTATATATAGGCATCCCATCTGGTGTCCTTTTATTAGTTGGAAGAACCAATTCTAATGTCATTTCCTTCTCATTTGTGCTTGTACAATGGTTATAATCACTCATGGCCATTTTTCTTAAGTGTGACACCCACTCCTTTCCTAGCAATACTCCATCTGGGTATTGCATTTTTGCATACCATTCCTCATCGAGCTTGCGATGGTAGCGGTTTGTTTTCCTTTACCCTTGCCCTTATTTTTTTTGGGTGAAATAGTTTCCTCTTGGGTCCCATGCTTTTTGTTGGGATAAATTAAGAACTCCTTATTCTTGTCTTCTACTCGCTTAACTCCAAACTCAACTCCAAATCTCAACTCTCATAAAAATCCTTTTATCTCCATGCCCTAGCTTCCAAAACCTAACTAGGAAAACCCACCTTCCACGAGATGACGTACTACAAACTAACTTCTCTCATGATCATGTACTCCTTCCTCCTAAATTACTGAGATCCACTTTAGTGACCCACTTAGATCTCTCAAATTCTTCATCCTTCACACAACTCTCTTTGGATGCCATACTTTGCAAGAGCTCTTCAACTTCGAATAACAAAGTAGAATAAATACTTTCCCAACCTTATATTTATAGTTTTTCTTCCTCCAACGATAAATGCTAGGCTACCTACCAATGTAATTTAACATTAAATGTGGATTTTTCCACTAGGCCAAGTTTAAATTCCCTTACCCACGTGCCCAATCCTACACAAAAACCTTCAAAACCTTCTAGTGTGCAAAAATCCAATATGACCGAAGACTCTTACATATGCGTCTACAATGCCGAAGGTACTTCTTCTATCCTTTACCTGATTTTTTCCCTCACCTACCTCATATTGTTCATGTGCTCTTCATCCTTTGTATGTGGTCTTTTTACAACCTTCTTGACACCATAATTCACTATCCACTATTTCTCCACATGCTTCCTCAACCTTATGCACTTCCTTCTACTAGGCCACTCAAATTGTATTACAGGCCTATAATTTTCTTTTCATTACTCCACCTCACACTAAAACATATGTATGGTACTCTATGCATACACAACCTTAGAAAAATAATGTGGTTACTAGCGTACAAGGCATAAAATTAAACAAAAATAAAGTAACAAGCAACCGTAAAGGGAAACATAGGAAAATAAAAGCATAAAGGTAAATTCTAAGCTAATCGGAAATATTGCCTTATTTACAAACACCAAGAAGAATCATTTATAGTAGGGCTTTAGCTTGCTCCCATTGAAATGACATGGTAATATCGCCACATCTAGCATGTGTAAATGAAAATTTCCTAAATCAAGAATGTACGATATGATGTAGGGTCCCAACCAATGGACTTTCAACAACAACATCTGCCTAACCTCAAACTACTTGTTATTGATATGATGATCATGCCATGCCTTTTGTCTTTCTTTCTCTTTCTTTTGAATCCATCTAGCAAGTGATAACCTTTTTCCTAACTCGCATAAACTTATCAATCATCTCTTCTAGTTCTTGTTCATTAGCTAACTCTCCCTACACATGTTATACACAACAATGGAAACATGAATTCAACTGGAAAAACAACCTCCGCGCAAAACACCAAATGAAATGGTGTGGCCTTGTTCAACCTCTTGTAGGTTGTCCTATATGCCCATAGAATGAATGATACTTTGTCATCCCAATATTGTCTTCCAACGTCACAAATTTTAGTCAATGTGTGACTTAGTATTTTGTTAAATGCCTCAACAGTTCCATTTTCTTGAGGGTGATAAGGGTTAGTCTTGTGATGGGCCACCATAAATTCTACTAATAGAATCCTGACCGTTTCATTGAGGAAATGTGTACCTCTATCACTTGTTAAGATTAAAGGACAACCATACCTGTTGATTATGTTCTCCCATAAAAATCTAGTAGTTGTCACTACAATGCACACCTTCGTAGGCACTACCTCTTCCCATCATGTCAAGTAATTAGTTCAAGTAATGATATACCATGAACCAGTCCTTTGCGTGGCTAGAGAAATTGGCCCTACAAAGTTGATTGCCAATTTTTCAAATGGTTCAGTATTGGCTATTGGTAAAAAGGGAATTTCATTCCTCTTCCTAGGTTTTCCAAGGTGCTGGCAATGGTCAAAGGCCTTATAAAACTCCATACAATCCTGGTAGATGGTTTCCTACCAAAGGCCTCGCTAGTAAAATATTCTGCATGGTAGCATTTCATGTGTAGTGTCCTCCTACAATCACACCATATGCTTCCTCCATAATTTCCACATGCTCATGTTCTAATACACATCATCATAGAACCTCATCATGACCTAACTTATACAAGTTTCCACTAATCAACATGTAGGGTGTGACACGTATTGCTAATTGCTTTCTCTCTAGAACCTTCACCCCTTCCTACACACTGCTTTTAAGAACACCGCAATATTTTCCAAGACCGAGGGTATACACCATAACCTAAACAAGCTTGTGTGTCCGACATGGTATCCTCAATGCTTTGTACGTCCTCCCCTGAGTTAATCCTTGATAAGTGGTCGTGTCCCGAATTGCTCTTTCCTCGCTTTAAAACCACCGTGAACTCAAAATCTTGGAATAATAGGACCCAAAACATATGCTCCCTTGTAGAATGGGCTTGTTGACTAAGTATTTCAATTCCATGTGGTCTATGTAGAATATAAATGGTTTTTCCAATAGATACTTTGTGAGCTTGTGTAGTCATAGATCATAGACAATGCTTAATGCTTAGTAGTTGTGTAATTTTGTTCTAATAGTGTCAAATTTCTATGGGCAATACACAATGGATGATCAATAATTCCCTCACTAGGTTGTGCTACAACTGATCCCATAGCCTTCCCAAGGCATCAATATACACATGGAAAGGCTTATCCCAATAAGGAAAATGTAGTGTGGGTGTCGTGACAAGCCTATCCTTAAAAGTTTCAAACACCTTCATTACGCCTCTCCCCATGAAAGGAAATCTTGTTATTTATCAATACCTTTAAGGGTGCAATGATCTTGGCATACCCTTCGATGAATTTCCTATAGTACCCTCGGGAGCTCTAGTTGGATGCCCTTGGTGTTATGCAAATAATGCTGATCTTCGGTTCAACAATGGTTATATAAGTTTTGAGAACAAGGAGGAAAGGGTTACTATCCCTTTAACATATGGAAAATATGCACCCTATGTTAAGCCTTTGAGTGAGGAAGATCTGAATAGGATTTATGTACATGCCATCCGGGACCTAGAAGTGCTCAAGCCATCTAAAGAAGGAATCCTTCAATGGGAAGATGCACAGTCTATTAGCGATACTACAAGTGTTGCTTGTGATAATTGGGCTCATGGTACTTATGAGTTGGTAGGGTATGAAGTAAGAAGCACATTTACGTAGAATAATAGACCTCATTGTATCAAGAGAATAGGTAATAACTCGGTACCTCGATACACTAGAGAAGGAGATCCTACGGTATTTTTTAGATCATGGAGGAACAATGGATAGACTAGTTGGAGAGATAAAATATGCTAGCATATACCCTGCATGGGACAACAACGCACTGGTGGGTGGTTCACAGGGATAATCTTATAGGATGGAATGAAATCAGGATTACTATTTCTACTCGGTTTTCCAGGAGCAATGCACCTACTCAAATTTGTACTTATCATGGTAATCAACCTGTTGAGCACCACGTTTAGTAGTGTGAGAGACTCTAGATAGAGGGGAAGAAAGATTTACCACCTTCACTTTGGGTGCAAAAATTTTATCCCCTTTACAAGGTTACATGTGTGCTTGGTATGTATATGTGGAACTCCATAGAGAGAATGGAAATTTACAAGATTTGATTATAGGAATGATCCAGATGTTTGACTACTTCTCTACTAAACCTCCAATAGAAGAGGCATTAAGGTTTCTAAATTGGTTAACTATGGGAGATAGTGCAAAGGTGGAAGAACTCATTTAGAAGTTATTTGATGGAAACGACTGAGCATGTTTTACTAAAGAAACAAAGACAAATTCCACACTCCTTAAGCATACTTGCCTTGAGAAAGCAAAAGGAAAGATGATCTACTTAGTGGATGATGAATTAGAAAATTTTGATGTAGACCAACCAACAGTAGGCGTGAAGTTTTTATAGTACATATAATACCATGCGCGCTTATCATGAACCTATTAAAATAAAGAAAGTGAATATTCGATTGAATGTTGAGCCTAAAGAGGCCATAATTAGGGATTATTTGTCTAAATTTGAAGTGAAAAAAATCATTGAGTTACTATGAGATTATCGGGACTTATTTCCTTGGGGATACCATGAACTAAAAGGAGTGCATGAATCATTGGGAGAGAAGATAAAGCTTAAGGAAGGTACGTGCTCGATCAAGAAGAGACCCTACGTGATGAAACCAAACTTGCTAGAAAAGTTCAAATAAGAAATTGATAAAGTATTGAAGTCTAAAATCATGAAGCCCCTAGACAAACAAGAATGGTTTAGCCCAATGATGATCAAGATATAGAAAGATGGTTAGATTAGGATCTCGTGTGAACTACAAGGAGTTACATGATACATGTGTGGTGATACATTTCCTATGCCATTCACAGAGGAAATATTAGAAGTTGTTACAAGGTGTGAGATCTATTATTTTACATATGGATTTGTTTCACCATTTTATTTACATTTTTGGAATGTGACAAAACAGATAATGGTAAGGGCCAAGGAGGAATACCTGTTATGTTGGTTTGTTAGAGGTTGATGCATCCGTTCGACTTATCAATTTGATGCTTTGACCGTGAGAGATTCATGTTAGCTGGGAGGAACTACCTGTAATATAAAACAAGACCACCAAAGAAGAGTTAAACAATATATGACAATGGACTACCTAGCGTATGCTAGATCCGGGAAGTTTGATACTCCCTAGAAGGTTGTCAATCCACTATTTTTATAAAACAAATATGAAATAACTGAAATGTGTACATAAACAAATCTAGTGCTAGTATTCTGATTTGGGTACCTCAAATCACTATCAGCATTGATCCAATTAAATACTAAAACTATGTGGGTCAAGGTCTTTGGGTTAGGTTGTAGGTTGTTCGTGTGGTCTCGCAGTTCATAGACATGGTCTTAGCAAGATTGGGTAACGTATTTGAGTTATTTTGGTAGATAGATGGTTGTTGGTTTACACAAGGTTGGCAGACACAAAGACTAGCGTCGGTCGAGGTATGACTAATGAAAGTTAGGTAGAACCAACGATGGTTATGGGTAACTAGAGTCAGTAGAGGTAGGATGATAAGATTTGATAAAATTTGTTAGTGGGGTTTGAGCTAAGTGTAGACACTAAAATTAGGTTACACTCCCCTTCCGTAACTCAACCAATAAACACCCTTCATCACATTCACCTAGCCATGGCCCCCTTCGCCTCACTAATATTAATTTAATTAATTTAATTAAATTAATGTTTTACCCTCACTATATTTATTATTTAAATATCTTATTTAAATAATATCTACACATATGGTTCATTTAGACACCTCATCAAGCTAACTCACCTTAAGACATATTCTTAGCAAGTTACCATAACTAACTAAGACTTACCCAAACCCTAAAAATCAATGCCTACACTTCTTCTAACCATATTCTGCATGCTCACAAAAGCTCCCAGTCCTAATCCATGGGATAATAACATGAGATCCATGGAAATCGGAGGATATCCCCTAAGTTGGGTAAACCTAGAAAACCCCCTTGACTAACATCGATTACCCCTAACCGCCGCCGGTTAAGTTAGACCGCCGTTGGTTCCCCCTTTTTAACTCCTAAACCACCTTATTCTCAAGGTTGGAAAAAATTGGGAGAAAAAAAATTTGATGAGCAAGAATGAGATCTCAAAAAGATAACACATCTTCAGAGAGTCAATTCCAGCAAGAACTCGCATCCAAAGAAGGATATTAAACATCTTCTCTCGCATGTACCATCCCACCACATTCGGATCTACCCAAGCAAAAGAGGAGTGCGCATGCAGCCCATGCAAAATATTTTATCCAATTGGTGATCACTTGCAGCCTCCAAAACCCATCATCAACACCTCCATCCTTCACACATAGACTTTCGAAATGAAATCCAAGTAAGTATAATATCAAAATTTCCTGGTTAATTAATTTCATCATTGTTCTACCACTTATTGTCCGCATTTCTTCTTATTGACCATATCCAACATTTTGTACCTTCATAAACCCATCAAAACCTCGTAAAACCTGCCCCACCACCTAATACCTCCTACCAACCAACTAAATCCTTTGTGCAATCACAAAGGGGATCCAAAACCCCATTCTGTGACATTCCTGCCCATTTCACAAGATGCGGTGCCTGGTTGTACCTAACCGCAGATTGATCACCCCGACCGACACCGGTCTCTATGTTTTCCCACACAACTTTAAATAGAGACCTATCCTCCCCATTTTACCTCACCCTCACTCACATGTGACCTACCCAACACCTTCATTAGACCTGCAGAACTTAGAACCAACCCTTTGACTCTGTGGATTCTATTCTAGCTTAGCCTATTAGATTAGATTTGTTTCCTATTGTGTTGTAAGTGAGATACCTAAATCATTTTAAAATAACAATAGGATTTAATTTGTTTTCAACATTAATTTTTTTAAAATAGTGGACTGTAAACATGCCTATCTAAGAAGTACCATACTTCCTAGATCTAGCTCCCATATAGGCGCTTCACTACCCATATTTTTAATGCTTTTGGTGGTCTTGCTTTCATTACAAGTAGTTCCTCCTAGCCAAAAGGAATCTCTCATGATTAGTTGTGGATTTAGAAGTCATACGTACACAACAACCCATCAACTAACATTTGAACAGGTATTCCTCCTATGCCCGTTACCCTATCTGTTTCATCAACCATTCAAAGGAACAATCTAAGAAAAAGGTGAAACATTTTGGCATGCACAGGTGGGACCCATCTGGGGTTCCTTGCATTTCATTCATTCCTAGGAAAAAAATTTGTGTTTGTTTCCCTTCTAAAAGCATACACACTAATTTTCTTCCTTGGTAATCCACTCCTTCTTTCTATTTGCTCTAAAGGAAACCTTTCTTTTGGTGTATTTAAAAGGAATCATCTCTTCATGTTTTCTACATTTTAGTGAAAGAGCATCCCTCTTCCTATTCATCTATTTTTGTCATTGAATATCATACTTTCAATTTGGGTTTAAAATAAGTGCATTTCATTCTGATTTTCGGCATTAGCTCACATTAATTGAGGGAAACCTATACATTGGATGTCATTACTAGCTGATGGTTGACAAATGAATCATAGAAAAGCACTTCTTTCTCTAAGTCTTACCAAACTACACAAAAATGCAAATACATACATTCTTAAACAACATCTTACTTAGAAGAAGCCGTAGGTGATCACATGATCACGAAAAAAGTGGGCACCTAGCTCACTTTGCTCTATCAAGTCATACTTGAGTGTAGCCCGCCCCCACCATAACAAACCTAAAACCTCACCCTTTAGATATCCTTCTTTGTAGAAACCCATCCTCACCAAATATTCTACTTCACAGTTCATGTGACGGTCCTAAATAGCATAAGCTGAAAAGCATAATAGAATAGGCACTCTAGGAACATTCTTTCTTAGTGTTACTCATTTGATTTGAGTTTTGAGGTGAGAGATTTTGAGCATTATTTTTGTCTTTCCTTACACACTCCCATTCATAGTCGGTGTATTCTGACTTTGTCTGAGTGTGTATGGACCACATATTCATCATTATCAGACATCTGGGTTTGATTCCACATCAAATTCTAATTCACAACCACTTTTTCTCATCATCGCTTTCAATTTCCACACAGGTGACCGTCATCGATTACGCCCAACCACCATCGCCCGGGTCCTTTTGCTAACCTATTCAAAAGGACCATTCTCACTTCACTTTTCTCCACTTCCCATAGTCTCTGTTACTTGTCACCTTTTCCATTGACATTTTACACATCCCTAGATTTGACATACTTGTCAGATTTTGCCTTCTGCCTCACTATTTACTCACTGTCTATTTTCCACAAGAACCAACAAGATTACCCCCGACTAACGTCGGTTTCACCTAACCGGCATCGGTTAACCTATTTCACATTCCACTCACCATTTGTCACTTCATCCATTTTTTTTATCACCAAATTCACCTATTTCTGCTATTCACTATATTATTTACAGAGAGGTAACATCACACGATTAGTATTGGTTCACATGGTACTGACCCAAAGACAAGCGAATGCCCTCGTGTTCCACGCTAGTCACCAACCGCTCCCACCTAGTCCTTCACCACCCTCTATTTATCACCAGTCGTGGATCCCATCCAACCTACCAATATCACTATCGGAGATGAGGAGTTCATACGACTCCTTGATCGAACCTCTGTTACCTTGTAGTTTTACCTCTCCCATTCGTCCACTCAAGACACCTCGGGTCGGGCTTGATATACGGCATGCCTGTATGCCACCCCCCGACTCTCACACCCACTTCCACATCAGCCCCATCTAGCTCTATGCTACCAACATCCACCTTATCCCCAGTTGTTTCATAATTAGGTCCTATACCCACTATGATTGCCACATTTGTTACCCCTGTAGCACCCATTACATCTACCATACCCTCGACGATTACCCCAAACACAACCTCATCCATCCCTCATGTCTCACATATACCTGTAGCTACATTCCCACCTCCAGTGTTGGTGACCTCTACCCCATTTTAGAATGTAGTTCTTTCCATTCCACAATCACTAGCCCCTGTTGCCACTAGGGTTACCACAACCCTTCCTCCCGTATACATACTACTAAAAATGCCTATTTCATCTATTGTTCATTTCGGTACATACCCCTATTTCATTGCCTTCTTATTCACCACCTTACATAACATCCCCATACACTAGAATTTCACACCCACTATATAGCCAAAATCAACCTCCTCACACTATAGGAGGCATCCAATCATCACAACCCACCAATG
Organism: Taxus wallichiana var. yunnanensis; assembly: GCA_018340775.1. Taxonomy (NCBI): domain Eukaryota; kingdom Viridiplantae; phylum Streptophyta; class Pinopsida; order Cupressales; family Taxaceae; genus Taxus; species Taxus wallichiana. Next base: position 156,412,416 of record CM031243.1, on the reverse strand, counting down.
ACCTAATTAGATAGATGATGGTTAAGATGCAAACACCTTTGGAGGAATCGGTTTCTAGCTCCTGCAACACTCTCACTTACGATGAGATTTGCAACAAGCCTATTCACCCATCCATTTCCATCCGTTCATACCACCGTGTATTAGGAAATGCCTAAATTCAACAACTTCTATAGTAAGGAAGACCTAAAACAGTATTTGCGCTTGTTTAAACACAAATTTTATTTGATTTCTCATGATGATGCCTTACTTTTGAGAACTTTTCCCATGTCTCTCAATGGACCAGCATTAGATTGGTACAGTGGGTTACCCAAACACTCCATATTTTCATTCAATCATTTAGCCTAAGCTTTTATGGATCATTTTTCTATCAACATTGCCAAGAAAGTTACCATGACCGATCTATATTCCACATGTCAATACGAGGATGAATCTATCATAGATTTTGTCACTCATTGGCACAGCCTGATCAATCAACTTACCTTTCAACTACCACAAACTAAACTCATCAAGCTCTTCACTCGAGCTTGCACCAGACATATCTCCCCGACCTTGTAGGTCCAAACTTTCAGAACATTCGATGAGGCATTTACTATGGCACGAAAGTTAGAAATTCGGGCTATTGAAGAGAAGAAAATCCAATTACAAAATAAGAATTCAACATTCAAGTCAACCGAAACCTCTTCTTCTTCTAAACCACCAACCAATTATTCAAAGGCTAAAGGTACCACTAATGCAGTGGTACTCAAGGCCGGCCCAGCTCATCCATCCAATCAAGCCACACCCTCATCTAATCTATCACCTGTACAGGATTTTTGATTCAGACAAGAGCAATGAAAATATACCCCAATTGGGGAACCTTACTCTTTTGTTTTAGAAAATTTGATCAAAGCTAGCACCATCACCCTTCCACCCATAAAACCACACACTAGTTTTGACCCTGCTCGCCCCATGCCCGCATGGTATAAGGAACAAGATTTCTGTAACTATCACCGTGTAAGGGTCATAGTGATGGCAATTGCATCACTTTTAAGAATATTGTCCAAGAAATTCTCGAGAAAGGTGAGTTGACTGTGGATAATCCTAATGCTGCCCTAACCAAAATCTACAAATATTTAAAAAACCATTTCCCAATCATGCCCCTTCATCCAATCAAGCCAATGAGACTTCACTCACGATACCCATACTTGTAAGGCTCATGCGATCTTTAACAAGGTACTTGTCGCATCTTTATTACCTCACATCCCTTCCATAGAGGAAATCCTATCCCAAACCCTCCTTCCACATCTAAACCAACCATCACTATTCCTTCACCAATAGAGGAACACCCTTCATCTCCTATAGAGGAGTCTTCATGCGACATTGAGACCATCTCACCCCGAGCTTCTCCACTCGGCAAACCTTTACCTACCATAATTCCTCCACCCATGAGGAGCACCCATTACCTCCTCCACCCACAGAGGAACACCCATTACCTCCTCCACCCACACAGATCTCCATCATCTCCTCCACCCATCATAGACCCAGTGGAGATACCTTTACCTTGTGGCGAGCATTCTCCATCCGCTACCTGACATCCAACAGACCTACTTTCAACTCTCTTACCCATGGAAGTTGAAGCCAGCCGATTCCCCATCTCCAAGATTCATTTTATGGGAATTCCCATTAGGTCCTCACCAACTCCACCCACAAACGTGCCATTCTCATGTTTGGCTGATCACTTAGAGTATGTGGATAGAGCCTTGTTATGGGGTGCCTCTTACTCCCTGTCTCAACACAAATGCAGAAATCCCTCGATGACACCTCCACCATCTACCCAAGCACACTTCCACCCATCAATTCACATATAACCACCACTATTGCAACCCCTTCCACAATACCTATTAGCACTCACACCACATCCTTACCCATAACCCGACCTATTCCTAACCTAAACCTATACCCAAAACATTTACTTCCACTAAACCTATTACCACTTTAGGGGTCACCCCCAACCACCATCCTTACCCTCCACCTATTAAACTAGATTTAGCTACATCCTCCAATGTTAAAACCACACCTACTCGATACCCAAATTAAAGAAACAAACTCATCAACCTCATACCCCTACCACATTAATCACACCTACACATGTCTCCATCTACCTTCATACCTCAACTACCCAAGAGGGTTAAGCACCCCTCACCCAGTCATAACCCACCACCCATTCCGGCCTCACAAATTTATAACTTACCTAGGCACAAAACATGACTCATACCCACACCTATAGTCTCTTTACCACCAATACCTCGATACCTTTGGCTGTTACTTCAATATCTATTACACTTCAGCATTTTCCCTCACACCCCAAGCATGACACGCGCGTCATCTACCTTCATAAGCACCCCCGTTATACCCATGGATAACTCACCCTCTTCCTCCATCTGATTTCCCTCATAGACCTCATACGCCCACATCACCTTTACCCAAGAAGGTGCACCCCAAAAACAAAACCCCACTACCCCACAACAAGGTAGTCAAAACAAAACCACACCCTCCTACCCGTCCATCTACTATACCCCTACCCAAATGAACCCTACAGATACCTCAAACCATACCAGCACCTAAACCCATGGCTCAACCCCTTCCTATAATTCTAAAAAAAAATTCCCGACAGATAACCACACCTACACCCAAACCCACATTTACTTCCCATTGTGATCCACTTGTAGGGTCTTACGCCAAAATTTTAACCAACCTCCTCGAGACTTCTGATCATCACATTACCGCCACTCGACCTTATGACCCCTCAAACCCAAGCCAAAATGGTTTGATGATACCAAAATTTGTGCATACCATCATGTGCCAGGGCATGATGTGGAGAATTATAGGGCCTTGAAAAATGTCCTAATCCAATTGTGTCCACCTGAAACCAACTTTGATGACGATGACCTTCTTGATGAGGACCTTGCTTCACCTACATCCCCTCTCACATTACCCACTCAACGACCACAACCTCCACCCTCATAGCTCCCAGAACCACACACAAAATTTGAAATTAACATGGTTTGCATTAGAGAATTTGCCACACCACCACCCAAATGTTGCTACGCCCAACTGACCTCACAAGGATTTTCTCCTCATGTAGGTTTTTTCCCTTCATGTCATTATACCACTTACCCTACACCCTCTCCATTTGAAAATTCCCTCAAATCAACATGGTACATGTCACTACACACATGCGTAGAAGGGTAAAGAAAAATTAGTTGACCCACCATCCAATCCTATACCCAACATACCATCTGCACCCATACCTAAGATAACTATCCGTGACCCCACATACCCCATTTCTAATGGTGTCACACATCACACCATGCTCAGAAAATTACACCAATATCCACTCAAAATGTCCCTATATGACCTTATCCAAATCTCGTAATCCCATCGGCAATCCCTCATGGAGATTCTTTAATCTATCAAGGTTTTACCCAATGACCCTACACCCATAGCCTCCATTATCACACCCCATCATGTAGCATCCCTCATTGAATTACCACCTTCATCTTCACCTCACCTTGTTAACCAAGTGGCCTCCCTTAGCTTCTCAGAGGAGGAGATTGCGCCATACCAAAACAAGGACCCAGACCCAGCCCTCTTCATCTTTTTTCACATTGATGACATACGAGTACGCCGTGTGATGATTGATGGTGGCACTAACGTGAACATCAATTCATCCCATGAATTTTCTCAAATGCGCATACCTGACAATTGCATGTAAAAACATCTGGTCATGTTGCGTTCATTCAATGACGCTATCACCTCCACACTAGGCACTGTCATCCTTCACATTCATGTGGGCCCTCGCACTGTTCCAAAATTGTTTTATGTTTTGGAGGGGGAATTCCAATATAACTTATTGCTTGGTAGACCCTAGATTTTGTCATGGGTTACTTTCCTTCCACTTTGCATCATTGTGTAAAGTTCAAACATGAAGGACACACTTATACCATCCCAACTAACCCTTTACGAACCCAATGATGTACTCATGCCTGTCTGCCATCTACCTCTACACCCACTACTTTGCTTCACCTACACCTCCACCTACCAAAGATAGTCACTACCTCAACCACACCTACCTCCTCTATTCCTACAACCCCATTAGCTCCCCAATATGTTAACACCACCTTTGTATCAACCTCGACACATCATCCATTCTAGCTACCCACATACCAACCACTCGATCCTTGGAAGGTGTTTTTCAACTCCTCACTCTAAGGGAGTACCGCCTATATAGTGTCAACACATTCCTTACTCTACATGAGTATGGAGTCCTTCACCAACACCCTCGTTATGATCAATGTATCGAGAAAGGATCCTTTATGCTCTTCCTCATCTTCATACTAGTCTCACTATATAGGGACTTGATACTAATACCTACACACCCGAACCACCATCACAACCCCGCCCATTTTCCACTAACTTCCAATCACTTACCAATCACAATTTTTCCCACACCTTCTTACACCACTATGTGTGGAAGGGTTTTGGTTTTGGATTTTATGAACAAGGCCACCACACCATTATTACATGTACCACCTGTAAACACAATGACCATAGTGGTATCGCTTCCCTAAACCTCTTACCAAACAGTCCCGCATTGAACTCATTGCAGCACCCTAGCCCCACTCCACCTTCATCACATATCTCACCAACAGAGCCAATAGATTCTGAATCTATCCCTCCTATTTTGTTTTGTTTTTTTCATAAATATCGTTTCCTTGGGGCATCTAACTTATCAACGCGAAGGCAAGGCCCATTCCACTCTCCCATTCCTATATCCTGAGATGTTCGACGATGACACACCAACCATTAATGTTGTTCAATGTTAGGATGATGAATCCATACTTACATACCTTGGTGCAGAGGACTCATATATTCATTGGTCGTTAACATCTGAGATGCAAACCATGTTGAATGAATTGACTATTGAAATCAACATTCATACTCAGGATTTACCCGCACATCCTAAAGATCGAACAATCTTTAGATGGTGCTTTGAACAAGAAGCCATCACTTATTTTCTCCAAGAGCATAAACATGCTTTCGCTTGGTCTTAAGTAGACATGCTTGGTATTGACCCCACCATAGTGGTCCAAAATATCGTATCGCTGTTCCCGATGCCAAACCTATCAAACAAGAGTTAAGGAAGATGCACACTCGCATTGCCCTTCTAGTCAAAGAAGAACTTTAGCATCTTCTTTCCGTTTCTTTCATCTTACCCACTGATTATCCTCATTGGATTTCTAACATTGTCCCTATCACTAAAGCAACAGGGGGACTCTACATTTGCATGAAATTTCGTGACCTCAACCTTGCCTACTCGAAATATGACTTTCCCCGCCTAGTATTGATCAACTAATAGACCTTACCGCGGGTCATGAAATGCTCTCACTCATGGATGGTTTTTCTGGTTATAACCAAATTTTTCTTGCCTCAAAAGATCAGCACAAGACCGTATTCATTACCCCTTGGGGGACCTTCTGCTATAGAGTCATGCCTTTTGGCCTTTTAAACACTGGTGCTACATATCAGTGTGTTATGACTTACATCTTCCATGATATCATGCATCACATATTGAAAGATTACATGGATGATATCTTGGCTAAATCTAAACGTTTCATCGAGCACGCTCAACTGTCCTCAAAACATCTTTGGTCACCTTATTAAATATTGCATCTACTCTACTGACCTAAAAGTGTGTCTTCACGGTTCTCTCAAGAAAGCTCTTGGGATTTATCATTTCTTTACGTGGTATAGAAGTTGACCCGAGATATAGTCAAGGCCATTATGGAAATGCCTCCACCCACTAACGTTAAACAACTTCGTAGCTGCAAGGTAAACTGCAGTCCATTCACTAATTTATTTCCCAATTATTAGATCGGTGTCAACCATTTCATCATCTGCTTAGGAAGGATGTATCCTTTAAATGGGATAATGACTGTCACAAAGATTTTGAGGCCTTAAAACAATACCTTCTCCAACCACCCGTACTTATCCCACCTAAAAATGACCAACCTTTTTACCTATACATATCAGCTATCGATCATTCCTTGGGAGCCATGCTCGCTCATCATGATGAACAACATAGGGAGTAGGTAGTTTATTATATAAGCCATACCCTTCTAGACTATGAAACTTGATACACTCACCTGAAAATTTTTCTTAGCCTTAGTTTTTGTTGCCACCAAACTCCGCCATTACCTACTCAATCACAAAACCTATGTCGTGACCAACACCAACCCTTTACACATCATGTATGCTAAACCTTATCAAAATTAGCATATCATGTGATGGATTATGCTTTTAGATGATCTTGACCTCGAATTCATCCACCAAAAGTCCATTAAAGGCCAAAGTATCGTTGACCAATCAATGGCTAAAGCACATATTATGTCAGGACCAACCCTCTAACTTTGACTTCCTCGATAAATCCATTGCTAACCTCTCTTTGGATGACAACCCTTACCAAATGACCTTATTCTTCCATGGTTCCAAATTTCAGGTGTGGGGTGGTGTAGAAATTATCCTCATTCCTCTTAAGGGTGAACCCATACCCTTATCATTTAAACTCGGCTTTGAATGCACCAACAATATCATCGAATACGAAATGCTCATATTGGGTCTCATGACTTCTTATGCCTTAGACATTAAGTCCATTAATATCTTCTGATTCTCACTGGTAGTAAACCAAGTCAATGGTGTTTATTAGTGTCATAATGAAATACTTCAAGAATACAAGTGTTACGTCACATCATGTTGACTACCTTTGACCACTATAAAATTCAAACCGTTCCATGATCCACCAATAAATTCATGGATACCATGGCTTGCCTCACTTCTCAAATACCCACTTCACCTGATAATTTAGACATCTTTGTTACCGTAAAACACATACCAAGACCTTCTTATAAATATTTTTGTATTAACCTCATCCACACTACCTCACTGAAAACACCAGATCTTTGGTATAAGCAGCTTGCAGACTACCTTTCCCTTTCTATTTTTCCTCCTGATCTCACACGTAATGGACAACGTGCCTTTCTCAAAAGGGCCTCTCGTTATGTCATCATGGGTGGCCTTCTCTATAAATGTGGCTTTGATGGTATTCTCTTACGATGCCTCACCACTCTATCAATCCCTACACCATTAAAGAAGTTCATGATGACATATGTGGAGGCCACTTTAGTGGTCTTGCTGTTGCTAAGCGTATTCTTTACCTTGGCTATTATTAGCTAACCCTTAACCACGATTGTTGCGACTATGTCAAATGCTGCATGAAATGTCAACAACATTCCAACCTTCATCATACACCTAGTCACACCTTACAGGTCACTCGTGACCTTTGGCCATTCTCTCAATGGGGTTTGGATCTTGTCCAAGAAATCAATCCCCATTCTTCCCAATGCCATCAATGGATTATAACGCTACCAAATACTACAAAAATGGGTAGAAGCCATACCAATTATCTCCATGAAAGGCCGAGAAAATATGTGAGTTTATTAACCATCACATCATTTTTCGCCGGTGTCCTCATCACCTCATCACTGACAATGTAAAACAATTCAAAAACAAAACACTTTGCAAAACTTTGTGATGCCTTCACATTCAACTTAGTTTCTCCTCACCTTATTACCTAGAAACCAATGGCCAAGCTAAATCCACTAATAAAACCCTCAATAAAATTCTCATGAAATTGGTTGATTTATATCGGGAAAGATTGGCATACACACATTCCTTTTGCTCTATAGGAATATCATACTAGTATTCACACCGCCACCGCAGCTACACCCTTTTCACCGGTCTACGATGATGCGGAGGTTATTTTTTCTCTCAAAGTCCAGATCCCCTCACTCCACATTTCTCTCCATGACATGCTTACTGATGATGACTTTCGTCAGGACCGCTTGACACAACTAGATTTATTAGACGAACATCGTCTTAACGCTCTGGATCACCTTCAAGTTTATCAACAACGTATCAAACATGCTTATGATAAACGTTTTCATGAACAAAATTTCCAAGTTGGCAAACTTGTTTTGAAATAAAATCAACACGTATCCAAAGTGGAGAAAAGAAAACGGAGGAAATTTTTCTCCTAATTGGCTTGGACCCTACATCGTAACTCATACCTATAGATCAGGTGCCTATCGTTTATCCTCACTTGAGGGTAAACCTGAACCTGAGCCCCTTAACACATTACATCTTTGACCATTCTATTGTTGACTCATTGTCCTACCTCACCCTTTTTCTCTTTATAGGCTTTCCCCTTGAGTGTTATCCACTTTATACACCTCCCTAATGATTAAACAAGAATCATGTGAGTACCCATCACGTGTTATCTACTCTTGAATACGTGTACCATGGCACTCGCACATATCATGATTCTCATGGATACTTTTTTCTATCTTTAGATGATATCCCATGCTCATTCCACTGGTCTTTTGAACAAGAGTCCTATCCTTCACCTTGGTCTTGTCCATGATTTCAAAGACCTCCAATGGGACCAAACTCCTTGAGTCAAAATTCTAATAAAAAAATATTACTCCTCAAAAGGACATCTTCCTCTCTACCAAAATTGCTACCATAAATAGACTACTCCTTGAAGGACAGCTATGTGAAGCTTTCAAAAAAATGACAGAAAATGAAGCTTCCCGCATCGATTAGCTTCACAAAGACCTCAAGGAGTACCATATTATTTATCCAATATTGACTTCCCGCATTGATCACTATCACAAGAAGCATAAATTTTTTGTCACGAGACTTGCCCATTGTGACCTAGGACCTCTTGCCCAAAAGCCCTATCACTCAAACATATCAAATTAACTACCTTTTACCCACCTTACCTTTTCTACCCTCATTTCCTCCGCCAATAAGGGGAAATCGGTTGCCTCAAGGGACATCTTGGAATTTAGACATTTGGTGATCCCAGTGACTACCTTCATCATAGAATCATTAAGCATGTGGTGCCTTTCGGTCTTGTGTTCATCACCCCCTCAAAGGTATGATCTACTCGGTAGGATCCTACCCAATCAGGTGGCTATATGGCCCCCTCTTATCTTTTAAATTATCTTTGTTTATGTTCGATTACTTTATACAAGACTTGTTTCTCGTCTACCTTTGGGGTATCCCTCCTTTCACGATTATCACTTTCACCCGCATCATTTTACCTATAATCTACCCACACCCATTAAACCTAAAACCCACTACATACCATAAAACCTACCAACACATTTTCATATTTCTTCCCTAGCTTATGGGAGAACTACATTGGTCCGAGGTCCCTTTTCACTTTGGGACTACGTAGGCAACACTTCTAGGGCATGGGGCCCTAGAAGGTTAGCTCGACCACTCTTTACCCTAACCATTTTCCCCACCATTACTGATTTCCTGTTCATCTCAAAAACCTCGACATTTGAACCATATCCCACATACCTTTTACCACTTATATTATTTCACATTTTCATACATAACCAACATTTTTCACATTTTACACTATCTCATGCATTTACATTGCCATTTGTTACCAAAATACCGAAATGAACATCCATGCCTAAACCGACCTGACTCGATCCATGCCTAAACCGACTGACTTGATCCATGCCTAAACCGACCTAACTCGATCCATGCCTAAACCAACCTGACTCAATCCATGCCTAAACCGACTTGACTCGATCCATGCCTAAACCAACCTTTGACTCGATCCATACATCAAATTCATTCGCACAAAAATCAAAAGTTCACATCCTCCTGGATCTCACTACCGCCATAATGGTGGAACCTCCAACCTCCGCGCCACTCCTCTCGAGCTCTCTCGGCCTCTATGATCCTCCACTCCACACACACTTCTTAGCCACATGAATTTTTCCACCTGATATCGCAGCCCCACCTCCCAATCACCCACTTTCTCCTATGTGGCTTGCCAACCAAGATCCTTTGCTACACTCTCTTTTCCTTTTCCTCTTTCTCTCTGCTTGTCCTTTTCTACTTTTCCACATGCACAAATGAATGTTCAAATGTAGGTTATCCACTTTTTATACCCTACCTCGACCCAATCAATGTCGCTTAACCATTGACTACTTAGTCTCATGTCTTTGCCTAGACTACCACCTTCGATTCCTATATTGTCATCGGTTCATACTATTGACCAATGTCGGTTACCTTGTGTACTCTTTACCCCCATTTACCTCATTTTCCTTACCTCCCTTCTCTTTTTCCCTCCCATACACCTACCTGGACCACTTTACCTTCACCTCTGGCCCTCCACCCTCTTCAACCTCCTCGCGTCTCGCTGTTGACACCTTATTATTTTACCCCTACCTCAGCCTTACCCATGTTGTGATCTTGATATTTGGACCTAGACCATCACTAGTGACCTTTGACCTCATGTGTTCACTATACCTTGCAGCATCATTACTGTGTTGTTAACCTAATGACATTACCAATCCTATTGCCATGACCGTTTATCCTCGACCCTACCTTTGGTGTACCGAACATACCTAAATGTTCCCGCATCTAACCTACATTGTGTTTCTTGACCTTATCTTATACCTTGATACTTTGGATTCACTTCACCCTTGTTTGGATAAACCTATCAAGTTTAGATGATGTAGAGTTTTCCTACTCTTTAGCTTGGTAGTGTGTCTGTAGTTTATACGTGTGCGTGCATTTGATCACACTACCTTTGACCCTTACCCATTACCTAGATTTCCCACATAAAACTTTCACCCTCTTCTCTTGCACCTGTTTACTTTTTTTTCACATTTACCTTTTATCAAACCACTCACCACTTCATCCGGCTACTTCGCGCTTCTTGGTTTGAGGGGATCACCTTCACCCATACATGGGGTAACCACATCTTATATTTGTTAGCATTGCTTACCACTACAAGCTATACATAAAAAGGGAAAAATGTAGACACTAAAATTAGGTCACACTCCCCTTCCGTAACTCGACCAATAAACACCCTTCATCACATTCACCTAGCCATGGCCCCCTTCACCTTACTAATATTAATTTAATTAATTAAATTAAATTAATGCTTTACCCTCACTATATTTATTATTTAAATATATTATTTAAATAATATATACACATATGGTTCACTTAGAAACCTCATCAAGCTAACTCACCTAAAGACCTATTCTTAGCAAGTTACCATAACTAACTAAGACTTACCCAAACCCTAAAAATCAATTCCTACACTTCCTCTAACCACATTCCCGCATGCTCACAGAAGCTCCTAGGTCCTAATTCATGGGATAACGACACGAGATACAAGGAAATCAGTAGGATCTCCCCAAGTTGGGAAAACCTAGAAAATCCCACCTTGACCAACGCTTACTGCTACCCCCAATTGCTGTCGGTTAAGCCGGACTGCCATCAATTCCCCTTTTTAACTCCTAAACCACCTTATTCTCAAGGTTGGAAAACATTGGGTGAAAAAAATTTGTGACCATTCTATTACTAGCACACTACTAGTGATCACTTAGTCATATCCTTAGATCATTCTTCCATCATTATCCTCTTCCATATCTCATTGTAATGATATGGAATTATGTGGTATACCACCATCTTCCCAGTTGTGAACTTAAATATGTAACACCCTTGACGCTTATTATTTTCCTCCTTTACATTTCAAGTGTTGACATGTGATTTTTCCTTATAAAGATTTGTTCTTTTGAATTTTGGAGATCATGCTTGATATGGATAAATCATCTTCTTCTCTTAAGCTCATTTGATTGAAATGGGATGGCTTCATTGAATCCATTTTTCATTTCTTGTAGGAGAGTTACAATCAAGGTTAAGAGTTGTAAACTTATCTATTAATCGACTCTTCCTTAGATCAATTTCATTGATCCAAGGAATGTTTTAAATCTGCTCTGTTAAATGAATGAATAATATCAACATGCCATGAATTAAGAGACATATGGGACTGAACATTGTGGTTACAAGATCTTTCATTTTTGTGTGAACTTGTTTCCATTCAATTATAAGTTATGCTTGGGTCTTTGGAGATGGACCATGGCAGGATATTGTTGAGGTGAACAGAAAATGCATCCTGCTCATGGCATAGGAAAAGATCAAGGATCCTAAAAGGACTATCCAATGTAATCCTAAGCTAGGTAAAAATAATTACTACCTAAATTATGTTACTTAATAGAATTCCTATTCTAACCTAAAGCTTCCTATTCTAATTTGATTGGTTGATTGGAATCCTAACCTAAGCTCAAGCATGCTAAGGGTTTTGGAAAGGTTTCTAGGTTTTAAAATTTACCTAGAACCTAACACTAAAAGGTTATATTATCATCTAACCTAATGCCTAAAACTATAGTGTTGTAAATTAATCTAACCTATATAGAAACTACCTTAGGCTAGGTGCTAAGACTGATTGTGGTAATTATTGTTTGGGTTATAACCTAAGGTATATATTACAATCTACCTAAGGACAAACCTAAGCAATATGATCTATCCAAAACTAATGGGTTTGAATGGGGAATTAGGTGGTTGCATATATTGTAGATGACGGTTCCAAGGCATTAAATTTGTTAATAAGGTTTTAATTGCTTAGAGGTACTGCCAACTTTGGTAGGGGTTAGTGAACTTGGCAGAGGCTTAGGTGGAGACCCCACTAAAATGAAATTCCTTGTTAAAATTGATTTATCAATCGCTAAACATGAAATGTGGTGGCAAGGGAAGATAGCCGGGAAACTCAGAATTAATGGAATTAATTATTTTTGGTTTTTGTGCTCAAACTATCTTGGAAGGCATGCAAACGGTTTGGAGTGTGGTTGTTTCACTTTGCATACTTCATGATTTTTTCTCTACATGCTCTCTATTTTTTTTGAACCAACAGATTGAACTACACTTGATGGCTATTTTTGAGGTTTTAAACCTATTTTCAATTCGTGGAATATATATAAGGCATTGTGAGAAGAGAACATGGTTATTTTATTTTCTTGGAGAAGAGCATAAGTTTTGAGCTCACCGGAGGTTCTTTTTGATTTCACAGAAGTCTATCAGGGCATGATAGGCTCTAAACTTTAAGATCCTTTTCTTTCTTGTAAATTTTTCATTAAAATGATTTTGCACTTTTGAGATTCTTGGATTTCTTATTTTATCTAGTTAATGGCTTGTTGGGTTTATTAAATCTTGTTATATTGGTTTTTGAATCCTTGGTAAATGGTGTTCTATTGGGAAAATGACCATTTATAGTTCTTTAAAAAAATAATGTATGCAAATGTTTTTCTATTCTCGACTTTTCATTTGGAACTGAAAATGGAAGTGGTCAGTTAAGATAACCATCATTTCTATTATTATGGTTAAGTGTTTGGGGGAACTTAAATCCGTTGGAACTTCGTGATGAGATCATTTGGCATAGAATAGATCATTTACACAGGTTTGTTTTTTAGTCAGTGTTGATCTCATGTTTTGTTGAACCTTTATTTTGAGCTCGTCCTTGATTTGGAACCGTGACTGGATTTGTGTTTGTTGAGAATTGATTCTTATTGTTCTTATTCATGTTGGAATCTTGGGTATCTCTCGGATCAAGTTTCAAATCTCGTATAAGGCTCGGTGTTTATATTTTAGTTCCTTGTGATAATTCAAACAATTATTGTCAGTTCATAAAGTACACGGTATTTAGATATTATTACTCGCTTTGGGCTCAAACTTTGGGTGAAACTTGAGTCCTGTTGAGAGATAATATTTGACTCTGTAACTGTGTTTTATGTTCTTTTGAGAAATTTGGAACTGTATTGTAGATTAATAACTACAAAGCACTTTTATTTTGTTACTTATGTGGACTTTGTACTCTGTGGGAATTCCTAGTTCCGCTTGAGCTAATAATTGGGCTTCACATTTTATATGAATCATGTTGGAGTCACTATTGTGGTGAACCAAAGTTGGTATCTTGGGTAACTAGGAATCATTATTGAAGATGTACATGGTGTTGTACTCGTGCCTTACTTTGTGGAAATTTGAGCGTTGATCAAGTTCATAATTTCACCACACTCTTATCTTATCATTTGTTCGATTCTAAACTCTCTCTTTGGAAATTCATGTTTTGTTGTATAAAGGAAATAGGACTTCCAGCTTTGAATATGGACTATTTTTGGTTATATGTATCTCTTCTGTCTCATACTTTTAAGACATTGTGCACATCCGAGCTCAAAGTTGAGTTTTTGTAATTTGATATTGTACATGTAATTTGTACTTAGTGCTTGAAATAAGTGACAACATCGATGTGTAGGTTTTGTTCTTGTATGATGATCTTTCTTGTTATTGATATAAATTAGGTGGGAAATTGTTGTTCTCCTGAACCCGTGAATATTTATGTGGGTAGTCTTGTACCTGTGTGAGAAGCTTATGGTTGGTATCATTCTTGGAATTTGTATCATTGAGCTATGAGTTGTTAGTATTTTTGACACGTTTGATTTGGTTTTGGTATTTGATTGGGATTTAACTTCGTAAGAGTTAAAAGCTAAGAACTCATCTAATTAAACTACTTAGTAAAGGAAATCTGAAAGATTAGATTAATTAGAGATGTTTGAATATTCTTGGTATTTAAATGAGAACATTTTATAAGGATGATAGGATTTCATCAATAAGATTTGTTGATGCTTTTGATCCTGCTTGGCTTTCGAATGGTTATTTTTCTATTCCTTATTGGATTCAACTAGACACCTTATGTCTTTATAAAAGAATAGAATTTGGTTCCTTTAAAATAGATTGTGGTTTAAGACTGTGAATTGAAATTAGTATTCGTTATAAATAAAGAAGTGTAAAGAATATGGCAGTGTGTGCTTTCTTTTACCGTATAGATATTTGGTTTAAATTTCTATTTTGACTCTTCTTGGATGATCTAGAGTAGAGAATAACTCTGTGTATGAGTCTACCTTGATCTTTGAATGTTGTTTCAGATCTTTAAAAGTTAAATTCTATTTTTGGAATTCAATTTAAACTTACAGGTAGATTGACTGATTCTCTATTCCTTCTTAGATTAAGATGAGATTTATGTTCTGATGAATATCTTAATTGTTAAATTTTAAGGTAGTTGTCTTTAGAAAGAAACAATTAAATCATGTTTGGAACCTGTTCTGTTTCTTGGATGTGTTGTGTATAGGCATGAGTTGTAATGGTTCTTCTTCTTCTTTTGTTTAGGAGATGGATGAGTCATCTTAATATGAACCATGCTCTAAACTTTTCTTTAGCTTGAAGAAAAGATAAATGTTGATTTCTTTTATGATGATTGGGAACAATGAGATGTTATAATATGTTGTTTTTCTAAGGATAATTGATGGGATCAATTAGAATCTATTTGTAAGGTTGAAATGGTAGATTATATTTTGTCCTTTGCTTGAAGTGAAATCAATTGTTTATAATGTACTACTTTTTTGTTGCTTTTGATATATTGATTATTTGATGTAGTAATTGTCTCATTAAAGCGAGTTGTTTTAATGGAACAATTATTGGAATGCACTTCTTTTTAAGGATTAGTGCTTATCATGCTCGATTCATTAAAATGACCCGTGCTAGCAATTTTTGCGAGATGGACTTTGTAAGTGATAAAGAGGGCAAAACTTATATGATGCTTTGGTTGATTTAAGTCTAATTCTTGTGAAGAACTCTCGATTCATTCTTGAGATTGTTTTGGAAAAGAAAAGTAGTATTATTTTATAATTAAGATGGTTGTTATGCATTATACCTAAGTGCATAAGTATTGTAAATGTAATGGTTATAAATATAAATTGAAAGTTGTGAGATTACCTATATTGGTTGTGTAAATTATTTGTATTTGTATGAAAGAGATGGGCTTTATCTTGTTGTTATTTATATGCTAAATGGCTAAATCTTAAAAAGATTGGATCAAGGGATTTTGTTCAATATCCCTACTTGTGATGCAACTTTTTAAGTTGTAGAATATGATATTTGTTATTTAAACTATATAACATAGTAACATACATTGCAAAATGTGGTCATTCGGTAGAATAAACCCTAATGCCTTACATATAGTGAAAGAATACATCTTTCACAAATGTTCATAGACCACAAAGGTTTGGTATCATGAATTAAATTTATCGACTTCATTTGTTATGAACTCTACTTTATTTTGGATATATTCTGTCGTTGAACTTTCTTAAAAGTTATTGTACTCTTTACATAAGACATATTATAACATTGTGCAGTTACACTTAATTGATAGTTAATTATGTATTCGAACATTAAAAGTGGAAATTAATATAACAAAGTTCTTAATGGGCTAATTGAATTAATTTAGAAAAGAACTTAAGGAGTGTTGGATTAGGGTTAGGCAAAGTTGCTAAAATCTGTTTTGAATAATCCAAATTAATTAAATTATTAATAAATTCCTTGGGCTATGTACATCTCAATGAGGTTGTTCAGTAGGATGCTGTCACACACCAACTGCAGGGTTGTACCTTCGATAAAATTAGGATCTTCTCGAGGATACATCGATGCAGTAAACATGTGGCAACACCCTTCGGCATTGATCTTCTAGATCTACATAAATTGGACTTGATCTTAGTTTTTCTCTAGGTCAAGTTAGAAACATGTTTTAAGATATGGGGTAACCCTTTAAAACTCAAGATACCTTAGCACATGGGGTTGACTTAGACCGACCCGAAGTATGACCCTATGTTTTAGTGAGCTTCCCCTTATCATAACACATGTTGTTAACACAAACTAGGGTTAAACCTCGGGCAAGTGGATTGACGTGAGTCAGTAAAGAACATTCTAGATAACAATAGAGTGGGGTGAAGGATGTATTCCAGATTTATGAGTATGCCATCAAGGAATAGTAATACGTACAAAGATGTTAGAAATATTTGGCCAAAGTATCGCAAAACCATCACTGGTTGCGTTGTCCTATGTCACCTATTCTAAGGATCGTGATGCGGATGAATGCTTGGTAACAATTATTCGAGATAGGTTCCTTCGAAATATCACTCAATACCTTGAACAGGGAAGAGAACCAAGTATACGTAGTATATGGATAAGTATTCAATACTTAATGTTAAACATGAATAGATCGGTAGTTTACCAAGTCATGAAATGAATAGATTGGTAGCACACCGTGTCATTACAACTACATATGGTTATCTGTTATATGAATGGTTGATAAAGAATGTGTGTTCTAAATTATGAAAATAATAACAGAGACATTATTAAAAAAAAGTCCCCTATTTCTAAAGTCTTAAAACGGGAATGTTACAAAATATGGGCACCATGACTCTTCCCATAACATTCTGCTTATGGATAGGATTTCCCTTCTTGGTGAGAACACCGTGATCATTAAATCCATCACCCTCTTATTTACCTATTAGAACCACACTCGTGGTCTAATGGTATATCTTAGTACATCCTCTCATCCCCTCTAAGTGTTCTACTTAGCTATCCCCATGTAAAATTCAAAATACATGGATGCTTTTATCAAACGTCAAAGTTATCAAAAATAGAATGCTCCTCAAGGACAATTGTTCATGTCAAATAAAGGAAAAAAATGAAATAAATAGAATGATCCCTCAAAATAAGTCTATCATGTATATCATTCTTCCCATCACGATCATAAATGTATAAAGTAGACCATACCATCAAAGGATGTCTTCTCTCTTATATCATGGAATTGAAGGCTTCCCACTTTAATCAACCTTCTATCTTATTGTTATCCTAAGAAAGCTTCCCGCATTGATCAGCTTTCTCATAGAAAACTTTCTATATTGATTAGTTTGCTCATTCCCTACCTAGAGTTGGCACATAGACTTAGGGAACACCACTTATGGATATCCCTCTTCCCACAAAAAAGTTACATCACAAACCCCTTTTTCATGTCGACATTAGTTCTATGATCTTATTTCATCCATATTTCCATTGTGTTCTTTTAGTATAACTAACTATAATTGGTTATGTGTTAACACATGTTTTGGTTGCATGTGTATTGTTTTACTTAGATCCTCTTATCATTTACCTCTAGTACATTTGGTGGAATCGTGTCTCCATGCATCCCTTAATATGATGTAACATCAGTCATACCCATAAGTCGACAATCATCCAGCTTTCTTTCTATTCTAAGGTTTTTATACGCACCCAAAATTACATGTGCTACATTGTTAGAAAACAGCTTACACAAGTCCCCAATGATGATTCAAATTCCTTCAAGAAGGTGTTCGAGCTCCAAAACCCATTCACAATATATATTTGTATCCTAGATAGCCTTTCTTAACTTTCCATGTAGTTTTCCACCCCCTGTTTCTTTCTCTGCTCGTTTTGGCCTTTAGTGCAGGGGACCACCGCCCGCCTTTGGTGGTGGTCCCGAAAATGCTCGCATAGGGCAGCATCCTTCCTCTTTTTACAAAATCTTCACATGTGTTTTAAACATGCGATGGATCACTTAAGTTTTCTTTTTGCATGCATCTGTGAGCCGAATTAGTTAAAAATAGTTTTGTTTTCTTGGTTCTCCTTGCTCCTTTTATTTTAATTAGTTGGAACTACTTCTTCTTACCTTATACATGAAGTAACCTCATAGCCTCCATTCCTATATATTCCATGCTTGTATTCAAGAAAAAAGGCACGAATAATTTTTTGTATTTTGCATTATATTACCGTCACAATCTTGCTAGAAATTGCATAGCCAAGCTCGGATCTCTTATGCTATCTCTATTCTACCTCAGATTGCATCCAGACTACCATCAAGCTGTCATTGCTCAAGCGCCATCCTCCTGTTGTTCTTGCATTCCCAATCCCTTGGACTCATATGAACACTCGGAGAAAGAAAGGACAAAATGAGGGGAAAATTACTGAACACAAATTTGGATTTACCTCTTTTAAGTGAATTCCAGGTTGGATTTATTGTTTTGTTTCCTTCATTCTTACAATTTATCATTATTACATCATATCAAATATAGTATAAATCAATTTCCTTTCATTTGCAAGAAATTAGTTAACTTCTAAGAGGGTTTGAATCTTTCATAGCAACTCCCGGTGATGGATCCCCTTCTTCATATCCTTGTGGATCTGAAGGAGATAATATCTGTAGGAGGTTGTCTACATATCATAGATCATTTGTAAAAGTTAATGTTTTGAGTTAGTTTAGTTTCAATACATCAAGCACGGGTGAATAACCACACTGGGTTATCTCACTTTTTTAGTTTTAGTGTAGAAATATTTTAATCATTTAGAATATAAGCAAATTGTTTTTTGTGATTGTAATATTTATTATTTTCTATTTGTTTAGATTAGTTTCCTTTCAAAGAGTAACATAGATTGTTAATTTTGTTCATTTTATATGGTCACTTCAAACTAGTTTAGTGCATAGATTCAAGTTAGAAGACAAACCATAAGGAATTCATGCTACCCGCTTCATAGCCTCTAAATATCCTCTTTGTCACAAACTTGCCACCGAAAGATCACACTACCAAATCTTAGTCACTGATCCTCCTATAGTTAGCCACACACATTCAACATCGGCTGCTATGGCACGACCTCGGGGGTCGAGTGCGGTTGAAGATCACATGTTCATTTTCATCTATACAGTTTCCACATCTATCCTTTATTTCTTTCCAATCCATTCTATTCGATCCAAATTATTTTTCTTGTCTATCAACAATCTCACATCTAATTTCATATTCTTATCTATCATCATCTATGTTTATCATCCATCACATCTATTTTATAGAGAACTTTTTTATTAAGCGTCATATTAAACATTAAACACTCAACCATGCATATATGTCTACAATCATCATAAAATATAAAGTACACATGTTCATCATCATCATCACATATAAAATATATAATCATCATCATCCACATCGACATCATTATCATCATATAAATCCAATAAAAAACATCATACAAACCAGATGTGCTAGAACACGACAAAAACAAACACACACACACACACACACACACACACACACACACACATATCATTAAAATTTTATGAGTACATCATTGTCCATTAAGGGCCCTCTCTCAAAGAAGAGATGTCATCAAAAATAGTGAATTTAACATCATAAAGCCTAAATTATTGTCCCTCCTGAGGTAAGTCCTTATGTTTATCTCTTGGCCTCATCTCCTTTACTCCGAACCTCTTCTTGATGCAGGTGAACCACACTCACTGTGCTCCCAGATGGCCCTACTACCCATCCATTTCTCATCGCTGCACACACTCTCAATATATTAGATTTCATGGTAACTTATTTACCATGAAATTATCATAATACTTAGCCTCTGTGGATTAGGTTTTGTATCGGTCTATGGATATCATGTTGGGAGGTACCATATCTCCTCCTCCCCGTGATGCTACCAAGACACCACTTGTAGAATCTCGAGGCTATAATCATCGCAAGATCTCCAAATCGAGCTCTATATGCCTCCCTCTACCTCATGTATTGATATCTCTCCCAGTGGCTCTATCCTCTCTCTTGAGTCACTCATTCCCTCTCTCATTGAAGGGTCTAAGCCTCTTGATGAGTAAAGATCTCTCTCTATGCTCACCCAAGATAACTCCACATGAAAATACTCCATATCCACATCTCTCTACAATCTCTATCTCCATATCCACCTCCAAGAGAAACCTCTTCTATAATAATCATCTCCTCATCCTCCTTCCCATCCCCTCTATCTTTGGCTACCCTAGCTTTACCCACATGCTGAGCTCATCCACTCAGAAAATCCAACTCTAACCCTCATATCATCATCCTAATCCCATGGTTATGGTTCCTCCTCCATTGGGTCTACCATGTATAGAATAGGAAGGTCTCTATATATCTCCTCATGCCTATAAAGCAGATGGTCTCCTCGGTACTATTTGAATGACCCTAAACTATCATCGACATTATCAAACTAAATGACCTTAATAATCTTTTTGGTCTACAACCATGTATCCATATGGTCCTCCTTGTAGACACCCATAATTACACCCAAGCAATTCAAATACTTAAATTGCGTTACTTATCATATTTCTCACAAATCGACGACATATTGTCAAAAGCACTCATTTTCCCTCCTATCATCATTAATTAATTACACTAAGCTAATTAATTAAGTTACCTATCCAACAAATACCCTAATTAATGACCTTCCATTAATAAATCACCCCTTCTACCTAGACTAATTAATTATTATTAATTAATTAGCTTTCCCTTCCATTTAACCAATAAATCAATATTTAATTGATTTAATCCCCTTCTAATAGCCTAAATCGTACTAATATTCTTCTAATTGGCTTCTATAAGCTTACACCTACCTATTAATTAATCACCTTTGATTAATTAAAGCACCCCCAACTCCCATGACTTGCTAAACATGTATTAAACCCTTCTAAAGTAAGGTTACCTTTAATAAAGCAACCTTATCCACTCCTAATCATGTTTTACCTTTATCCCACATTCATGAGAATGTGTTGAATCCTTTATCCTTTGGGCTATATAAAGAGCCCTCCACCTATCTTTTTACTTACACCTAAACTTTCTAAGAGAGTGAATGCAAAGCATATAGCAAAGACTAAGAGCTTGCCTTTTACCCTTTTGAGAGTTCATCATCTTGAAGAGTTAAGCCTCTTTCTTAAGTGCTTAGGTCATATGGGAGGTGTCAAAGGGGTCTTGTAGCCCAACTTTGATAGGCCCTCATTCCTAGGTTACTTGGCATACTAAGGACAACTATTTTGATAGCCATGGAGCTTACTTAGGTCCATTCATTTATTTGTTGTTAGAGAATAGAGGAGTTTAGATATTTAGCATTGTTAGTTTCAAAGTTTGTACTTATGAATGCTAGCATCTAACCCTTGTTTAATTCTTATCTTGATGGTGTTTAGTTTGTTGTTCAATTCTTGCTAAGTTAAGGCTATTTAGGTGTTATTATTTACTCATATTAGCATTATTTTGAAAACAACACATACACACATTTGGCACACCCAAAGGGGACATACTCCATTTTCCTTTGCACTTAATTTCAAGTTTTTGTTGTTAAGTATCATTTTTGGTTACTAACCCTCTTTTACACATGTTGATCTAACTTGTTTTTTTTTAACTTGTTTTGTTGATTTTGCATGTGTTGGGTCTTCCTTGTAGGTATGAAGGAGGTGAAGTGCTGTAAAATTGAAATTAACGGGAAAATTTCAAGATTTCTCCATGTTTTCATTTTTAGAGCTTACTTTTTAACATTCTACATGTTAGTTTTGTCAATTTCTTGAAAATTTTAAATTCTTGAGCATGTAGGTTAGTGTTTGATAGTACTTGAGTCTTCTATTTACATATTAATGTGGTGGGTTGCTATCAAAATTTAATCTTGGTGAGAAAATTTTAATATTTTATCATGTTTTCAGTTTTAGAGCTTACTTTTTCATCATTCTACATGCTAGTTTTGTCAATTTCTTTAAAAGTTTAAATTCTTGAGCATGTATGTTAATGTTTGATAGCGTTGAGTATTCTATTTATATATTAATGTGATGGGTTGTTGTCAAAATTGAATCTTGGTTGGAAAATTTTCCCAATTTTGCAGATTAAGGGACGTTTTTTGGACATTTTTTTAGTGCATGTCAAGTGCATACCCGTGAGCATAAGAGCATATGCGTAACCCATCTTCCGAAGGCCATAAATTTTTCTCCTGAATTTGAAATGAATCCATTTTTTTGCGTTGGAAAGGTATTAAAGTTAGCTATACAATGAAAACATAAATTCAAGATTTATACTTACAGAAATTGTAGGTTTTTCTGTTAGTTTAAAACTGGTCATTTTCTAACATGTCTAATGTTTTGATGAATGTTGTATTTCCATGCTTCCTCGATTTAGACCAAAGCATGTGTATGCTATTCTCTTACACCTTTTGGTGATCTTGAGAATCAAAAACAACTTTGATCTATATATTTTTAACATTGGGATTAAACTTAGAAATTTGATTATTCATTTTTCTTAAGGGAATGAACCTTTTACAAAGTATTTTTCAATAGTCCTTTGATTTGAAGTTTTCGATTTCTATATAGTTGGGATAAAGTTTGTTTATTATCTTATCTTGCACCTTAGGGTGATCTTGAGAATCAAAAGTATCTTTAGTCTTCATTTTATAACATTTGGTAAATTAGAAACTTCATCTTTCACTTTTGGTTTAAGGGAATGAACCTTTTACAAAGCATTTTTCAATGGTCCTTTGATTTGAAGTTTTCCATTTCTATATAGTTGGGATAAAGTTTTTGTATGCTCTTCTCTTGCACCTTAGGGTGATCTTGAGAATCAAAACAACTTTAGTCTTCATTTTATAACATTTGGTAAATTGGAAACTTCATCTTTCACTTTTGGTTTAGGGGAATGAACATTTATCAAGAATTTTGTATGGTTCATTGATTGAAAATATTTTCTTTAATTTTTTTGTTGGATTATTTGTTGTGTATGCTCTTATTTTGCATCCTTGGATGATCTTGAAAATCAAAAGCAACTCTTAATCCTCTTTTAAATAATGTGATTTTCTTGGAGAACTACTAATGCTTGAGAACATGACCTAAAAACGCTTGTCAAAGAAAGGAGGAATCAAAACGAAATCAAAAACTATTAATACAAATGTTATACAAAGTTGCTTTAAAAGATGGTCAAACAAACCACACCTAATTAAACAAGATAAAAATAATAACATATTCAAAAACACTATATTGTAGGTTTCGGAAAAGGGTACATCCCTCTCCGCTCAACCGAACATAACCCTTTGGCATAACACCTAAGCTACAACAATGGGGGTTGTTCTAGGAACCCCAAAATAGTCCACGCAAGAGGGAACCTTGTGGACAAAACAGAAGTGCTCTGCACTACCTACTTGACTAGTGATTCCTTTGTGAGATAGCGTTATAGGTTGTTCGTTGTGGTGACCCCGATAGTACACGTAGATGCACTAGTTGCGTCGTTCTTGAAGGGGGTAAAGTAAAGCCAAGATACTCCTAAACTAGTTAGTGTGACTTTTTGGGTAAATCACACTCGCTCATGACAACTTTGTAACACCTAGGGTGAGAGAACCACCTAGGAGAATATACTTTGGCCAGGAGCCCACTTTGACCATTTTAAAACAGTGTTGAGTTGTGAACCTTCTTTTTGAGAAACATGTGACGTATTACTTTCACCTAGTTTTTACTTTTCTTAGGGCGAAGCGAAACTCTCGCCAAAGTGAGGCTAGCATTTTTCGTCATTTTTCTTGATTTATTTCTTCATATTATTTTGACACTTTGTTGGTCAAAAGAGGTGTGATTACCTTTGTGTTGTCATTCAATTATTTCTATCACTTTTATGTCCGCTTACACCCATCCATGTTTTGCGGTGGGTTAGTTAAACGCCTAAAGTGAGTGGACGCGTTTTCACGCCATTTGGTAGCCATTGTGATCTTGATACCCATGTCAATATTTCCATTGTAGTTAGGTGTGGTTCATCACCGCGGACTTCCATAGAGGAGTTATCTTGTTTGTCTCGTATCATTACAATTTCGATATTTACATCTTGTTTCTTGTAAACTCGACATAAATACCTATATTGTACGGTTACACTGCACACATTCTTAACTATTCCTAGCTATACTTTGAGATTTTTTTTTTCGGTTTTATTATTACCTCGATTTCAAAAGGTGCTAGGCACTACCATTTGTGCGTGTTATATCAATAACACCTCAATATCAATACATCACTTTCTTACAAAGTGGGTTAACATATCTTGGTGATATTGTTGTGTCATTCACAAATCGTAATTGGCACTTTTTGAGATATAGGTCTTAATTAGACTTGAGCTTGCTCATTGTATATCTTGATTGGGAGATCACATTTAACTTCATGTATTTACTTACATCTTGTTCATTCCTTTGAACTTGGCATAAGTGGAGTCATCTTGTTAATCATCTAGCGTCACAAATTACTTTGAAACGTAGTCTAAGAAGTACTTCATTTGATTAAGTTTTGGTACCAAATGATTGTTTCATTGGTGACTTTATCATTCTATCACATTGGTATTCTCACACTATTAATTTACTCTTAACACGTACATCTTGTGTTTCAATTAGGGGTAGTCATTGAATTTTGAACAAATCTACAACTTACCTTAGTGAAACTTATCACGAAAACATGGCTCCCAAGATGCGTCTAGGTTTAAAGAAACAAACATATGAGGAACAACAGGCGCAAGCTTGGGAAACCTCTAATAGACAAGGGTCAAACCCATTTATCGGACACGATCTAGGACCACTATTTTCTATAGAAAAGGAAATAGAAGAAATGGTCGACCATAGTGGAAATGAATTAGAGTCACCATGCGTGGACTTTGATTTTGACCCTACTCTACTAGATGAGTTTATCCTTAGAAACAAAGATAGAGTTTTGGCATGGGTCATGGAATTAGGGGCCAAATTTCCCACCGAGAATGAACCAATATTACCTACAAATGACACTACTAAGGAAGAATGCCCCTTATCAATATGGAAGATATTTTAACAAGTGGGCATGCTTCCACTTCTTACACAAAAAATGATAAAGTGGTAGGGCATAGAATACCCTCATCAAAGTGCCACGAAGAAACAAGATAGAACATGACACAGGGAAGAACCTCCACAATACGAAGAGGAAGAACCTT
Source organism: Taxus wallichiana var. yunnanensis (assembly GCA_018340775.1). Taxonomy (NCBI): domain Eukaryota; kingdom Viridiplantae; phylum Streptophyta; class Pinopsida; order Cupressales; family Taxaceae; genus Taxus; species Taxus wallichiana. Next base: position 156,386,770 of record CM031243.1, on the reverse strand, counting down.
TAGAAGAAGAAGACAAACCAAGTCACAATCCAACAACAACTCAGTAACCTAAGCCGAAAACTAGCTTTGCTTACTTTCCAGGCACAAAAAGACACAAACAAGAACGTTCAAAAGTCAAGGCCTAAGTTTAGGATCCACGAACTCCATCGAGAAAACCAAGGAGAAGAAGACACGGGTATCATCATGTACACGTCCTCACTTCTCCCACTAGAGAATAATTGCTCACCCAAGAAGTGCAATCTATGAAAACAACACTTGCGAGCATACAAGAAAGCAATGTAGGGAGTATTAGGAAATACCAATATGAATAACTATGCCCCTATCCTTTTGACAAGACAATGACCCTTCAACCCTTTCCAAAGAAATTTGATATGCCAAAGTTCGACAAATACAATAGAAAGGGAGACCCAAGGGATCATGTTAAATATTTCTACATGGCATGTCAAGAGGTGTCTTATAGTGATAATTACCTCATCAGACTTTTTCCTAAGAGTCTCGGAGGTCAAGCATTGGAATGGTTTACGTGCTTACCACGAGGATCAATTTTCACCTAGCTAGAATTGGCAGAAAGATTCGTGTGTCATTTCTCGTATAACATAGAGAGTGATGTCACCATGGTAGACTTGTGTGGCACAAAACAACACCCAAATGAGACCTTCACTAGCTTCCTCCAATGATGGAGAGGGATAGCTAGTTGCTTCCCTTATGCTTTCCCGAGAGAAGCAACCGTCAAAGATTTTTTCCATAATCTCAACCTGGATATAGCTTTTCACCTCCAAATGCATTGTTTCCACACCTTTGAGGAGGTTATCGAGAAAGGGATTCAAATAGAAAAGGCTCTCATTTCCAAAGGCACCCTCAAAATCCAATCTAAAGACAACCAAAGTGTCAAACCCACTCGAAAAGCCAAAGATATTTAACAAAAACAAAAACGTGGTAAGAGACGGAATCACGATTCTAAACGTGTTAAAATGGTCCAAACCAATCAACCTTTTAAACTAACTAAGGGCCCAATTCAACCACCACCAAAGCAACGAAAATTCACCTCCCTCAATGAACTATTGTCCATCATACTAAAACAGTTGGATGTGGCCCACATGATGAGCTATCCTACAACATAATCATTTGATGACAACGCTCCTAAACCTTCATGGTATAAGGAGCATGAATACTACAAAATGCATCGCATTAAATGTCATAATATAGAAAAATGTATGTGGCTTCACCACTATATTCAGGACCTCATTGATAATGGGGAGATAGAGGTGGATAACCCTGCAAAATGCAAACACCTAATGAGAAAATGGGGATTTATAAGGAACCATTCCCTAAGCATGATAAGTCGGAAAAGATAAAGTTGGATCGGGGAGACTCATCCCAAATCTATAAAGCTACGAATTACTTGTATACCAAAAGAGATAACAATCATTATGATTCACTTATCGGATGTATTCACTCCCCTACTGACCGTGTCAATACCATCCGGATCAAGGGAAAGGACTACGCCAGGTAACAAGGTGTGTCCACCTCGTGATTCTAGAACCCTCTCGTTAACCCCACACACCGGTAAATATAACCTTTTAGAACAAATTGAGAGGAAACTGCTAAGATCTCAATATTATATCTTCTCAAGATATCCAATATGCATAAGGACATTTTGTATCAAACTCTTCGGGGTCGAAGTTCCTTTAGAAGTCGATCCTGTGTACCTTCAAGCCGTGGTGGAAAATATTGCACCTAGTGAGTATCTCACTTTCAACCATAGGGAGGTCCCTACCGAGAATCCTAAACATAATCTTCCTTATACATTGAGGTAGTTGTCACCGTAGGAAAATCAAACGGGTGCTTTTGGATAATGGATCTAGATTAAACATCTACACACTTAAATTATTCAAACAATTGGGACATATGGAGGCAGATCTTGAGTCCCATATCATCACTATCACCGCATACAAAAACATAGAAAGAGAGTCAAGTATGCACCATTATGCTGCCCATGGAGGTGGGCCCCACTTTCCATCAGATGAAGTTTCACGTCCTAGACTTGGAACTTCCATATAATATGCTTCTAGGCTGACCATGGATTCATGCCATACAGACCATGCCATCAACATTTCATCAATGCATCAAGATGAAGCATGAGGGACATATGGTTACAATACCAAGAGATTCAGAGCCCTTTACTCATTGTAGAGCTCTTAATAGATTTACACAAAAGGGTACATATGCATGTCCCTCCATAGATATAGTTGTCCCTCTTCATTCTAAGGCCATGGAATCTCGAGTAGATTCAAATTCTCTTAGTTCTTGCACTCATGGGGCATCTACTTCAACATCTCCATTTAATTCATGGGAGATGAAAATCCTGGAATATGGCTATGGGGAGTATAATGTACAACAAGCACTCTTGGTTTCTGACCTCTCCTTGTCACCCAAGACTAGAGGTCGACCCAACTACCACTTCAGGAGACCTAGAGAGGAACACACTATTGGTTCGTTCTTACCTAGAGGCTTGTTAGCTGAGGAAAAATTACTTGATCCACCTACTACTTGGGTCCCTGAGGACACTCAACCATCTTGTTATCAAACCCTAGAATATGAAAAATCTAGCAGAATGATGTACTCCATGGGCTACAAAGGCCTAGGATGTGGTAAGAATGAACAAGGACAAAGGGAACCAGTCCCTCTCCCCCATTTCAAAATTGAGAGATATGGCATCAGGATTCACCCTTATGGGGCACACCCTAATGATCAATATGTGACTTGTTCAAAGCGTGAGGATGGCTCTGATTATCTAGACAGTGATACGGATTCCTATTATAGCCAATATGAGGATCTAGCCTCCACGAACCTTTTCATGAATAACGTTGTCCTAACCATAAACCCCACTGAACCAATCCTTGACCTTTTGTACCCTTCCCTTGTTGAATGGGACCAATAACGTCACATGCCACTATATTTATTCAAGAACAGCGAGGCTAGTGTAGAGTTCATGGGCATATGGGATACAATTCCCATTAGAGATCACAAGAAGGGTTTCTTTATTGACTTAGACACCTACGCATACTTCGGCGAGGAGGCTGAACTTCATGGTCAATAAAATTTAAAGAAAAGTGAGGGAAAGAGTTCTAAAGAAAATCCTCGGCAAAAATCAAAGTCCAAGTCACACAGTGAAAACCTCTTTGAGGCACTAGCTGAAAAACAAATAAGAAAATCAAAGGACAAACAAAGTGACCATGCCAAGGATGAAAATCTCATAGAGACATCCTTGGATGAAGATCTCAACCTACCTCCCGATCCTACACGTATGGAGGATTTATCAAAAATTTAGTTGAAGAAACCATTGATGTCAATATTGGTACCAAAGAAGATCCCAAGATAGTAAAATTGGGAGCATCACTCTTGGCCAGAGAACAAAATACGTTCACTATGCTACTTGTGAGAGTTTATTGATGTGTTTGCATGGTCTTACAAAGACATGCCCATCTTAGATCCAATTTTTCATGCACAACCTAGTTGTGCACGCGACGCTAAGCCTATCAAATAGAAGATCTGAAATATGCACCCAAGAGTGGCCTTGGTAGTTAAAGAAGAGTTGGAAAGGTTGCTTACAACAAGATTCATCGAAGCACCGATTATTCTCGAATGGATATCAAACATTATTCCTGTCCAGAAGAAACCTATTGGTATCTGAATCTACACAGATTTTAGGGACATCAATAAATCTTTCCCTAAAGATGACTTTCCATTGCCCAACATTGACATGATTGTTGACTCAACTGCAGGGTACGAAATGCTATCACTTATGGATGGATTTTTGGTTATAATCAAATTAAGATCACTGAGGAAGACCAACACAAAACAACTTTCACAACTCCTTGGGGCACCTTCTATTATCAGGTGATGCCATTTGGCCTTAAGAATGTGGGAGTAACTTATCAGCGGGACATGACAGTAATATTTCATGATATGATTCATGACATCATGGAAAACTACGTTGACGACATCCCGGGAAAGTCCAAAACAAGAGAGGCTCATCCTATCATTTTGTGGCGTATCTTTGAATGCCTGCGTGAATACAAAGTCATGTTGAACCCAAAGAAGTGTGTCTTCGGTGTGCTATCTGAAAAACTATTAGGCTTCATTGTGTCAAGACGAGGTATTGAGGTAGACCTTGCTGAAGTGTCTACCATCATAGAACCTGCCTCCACCTAAGAATATCAAGCAACTGCGTAGCTTACAGGGGAAAATTCAAGCCATTCGCTACTTTATCTCCCAGCTTGTAGATAAATGTCACTCATTCACTCATTTGCTTAAGAAGGATGTTGCTTTCATTTAGGGACCCGAGTAACAACAAGCCTTTTCTTTCATTAAACAGTACCTGGCTAATCCACCTATCCTCATGCCTCCCACTCCGAGAGAACCACTTTTGCTCTATATTTCCACTACGTAATATGCTATTGGTGCACTACTCGCTCAATACGACCTTAGCCATAAAGAAAAATTAGTGTACTATCTGAGTCGCACCCTCATCGCCTATGAACGTAATTATCCTCAGATTGAAAAGGCTTGCTTGGCCATTGTTTTTACTTTTAGAAACTTTGCCATTACCTACTAAATACTAAGACCAAGCTCGTATCCAAGGTCGACCCACTCAAGTATTTGTTGTCAAAACCCGCCTCATGGTAGAATGGCTAATTTGATTATTCTACTCGGTGAGTTTGATATAGAATTTGTCCATCAAAAATCGCTTAAAGGACAAGTACTTACCGACCAGTTAGTGGAAGCACCTTTGTAAAGCACGTAACCTTTGAGTTTGGATCTCGCCAGGATGCATCTTTTCTCTACATTGAAGAATCTATCATATGGCAGATACATTTTGATGGATCTTTTATGTTTCATGGTTCAGGTGCAGGAGTGGTCCTTATTACTCCTTCAGGTGATCCTATACCACAGGATTTCCGCCTGGCCTTCCCTTGCACGAACAACATTGTGGAATATGAAGCACTCATTGTAGGGATGAAGCTAGCCATCAAGTGGAATATTCAACATGTTAAGGTTGTAGGTGATTCATGTAGCTAATCATCAAATAGGTTAATGATGAGTATAAAGTTAAGGATGACAAGCTCATACCTTACAAGAAGTTGGTGGAAACTCTGAAGGAGTATTTTGTGCGCATTACCTTTGAGCAGATCCCAAGAGTGCAGAATAGATTGCGCATGCTATGGCAATGGTGGGATCTATGCTTCGTATTCTACCAGGGAACAATGATATGCCATTTTTCGTAGAAAATCTACACCAGCCCACATATGACGTGTTAGAATCTTGCCTGGCTTGTGAGGTTGTTGGTCCCTATTCCCCATGGTACGAACCCATTTTCACCTATCTTAAGGACAATACTTTCCCTCCCAATATCTCCCATTCTAAAAAGCAAATCCTGATTCACCAAATAGCCTGTTACACCCTTTTAGGAGGTACACTTTATCATCATGGCTATGATGGGAATCTGTTACGTTGTCTGGATGTGACGGAGTCAATCCAGCAATTAAAGAAGTACACGAAGGAGTATGCAGAGCACATACAAACGGAATGGTCTTGGCTAAGAAATTGTTAAGATTAGGTTACTATTGGGCCACCATGGAAGATGATTGTTGTAATTATGTTATAAAATTTGTGCTTTGCCAAAAGTATGGAAATTTCATCCATGCTCCATCATAACCATTGCAACCAATCACTACCCCATGGCCATTCTCCAAGTGGGGACTTGATCTAATAGGGAAGCTTACTCCTACCTCATATGATGGTCATACACATATCATCACAGCTATAGAATACTTTACAAAATGGGTGGAGGCTGTCCCTTTAACCTATGTCACAGGAGCACAGATTTCTAAATTCATCATGAATCACATTATTTGCTGATATGGTATCCCTACAGCCATTGTCACAGATAATGGGAAGTCATTTAAGAACAAAACTATGAAAGGTCTTTGCCAATAGTTCCAAATCAGATTGAAATGGTCCACGCCATATTACCCTCAGGGTAATGGACAAGTTGAGGCAACAAATAAGACTTTGGTAAGGATAATGGAGAAGATGGTTAGAAAACCAGTTGAAACTGGCACCTACAAATCCACCCAGCCCTCTGGGCCTACCAAACATCAATTTTCACTCCTACGAGTGCGACACCATATTCCCTAATGTTCGGGACATAATCTATTATCCCTTTAGAGATTGAACTCCCATCCCTCTAAATTTCTTTTTAGGACTATTTGGTTAAGGATGAAGATTATCGAGTGGAAAGATTGGCTGAGTTAGAGCTCCTAGATAAGAGGCGCATTCGCGCTCTTAATCACCTGAAGGTATATCAACACAGAATCTCCCGCAAATATAACAAGAGAATCATCCTCGCTTGAGTTTGAGGTGGGTGATTTAGTTATGAAGGATAACCAGTTCAACACTAGAGCAGAGTGAGAAAAGAAAGGGAAGTTCGAACCACATTGGTTAGGACCCTATGTCATAGTTTCCAAGTACGGCCTTTGGGATACAAACCGGCTCACCCTAATGGTGATGAGCCCCGAGAGCCAATGAATGCCATGCATCTTAAGAAGTTATATGCTTGAACATGGCACAAAAATTTAAAAAAATACAAAAACATAAAAAAAAAAAAAATCAAAAAAAAAGAAAAAGAGAAAACAAGTCGTCCACTAGTGAAAACCATGTAATTGTGGCACTTTGGAAAGTCCTTAGGTGAAAACCGCTTTCCGGCGCCTCGGGAGGATTCATTGTTCACAAGCATTCTCAGTATTATAAGGGTATTTATCTTTGTCCTAGACCTGGTTCTACCTTCGAGTTTCCTTGTGCACACCATCTAGTCCACCTTGATCTAGCTTTGCCTTCTTCTATTCGGCCTCAGTAAGGGACATGGTCTTTCATTATTTCCCATCTTACGCTGGGGAAACTCAACGAATTCACCTTCTTGTTCATAAGTGTGTGGATTCTTCCTTGTATAATTCCCCACCTAACACCTGGGGCATCCATGCTTTCTTGGTTACTGCACATAGCTTTGGAAAATCATTAAAAACACAAAAACAATAGAAAATTGTTTCGAGGAAAACACAAAAACAATAGAAATTTTTTTTTGAGGAAAACACAAAAACAATAGAACATTGTTTTGAGAAAACACAAAAACAATAGAAATTTTTTTCGAGGAAAAACAAAAACAATAGAACATCATTTTGAGAAAACACAAAAACAATAGAACATTGTTTTGCAAAACATAAAAACAATAGAAAATTGTTTCACAAAACACAAAAATAATATAAAATTGTTTTAGAAAAACCTACATGAGAAAATCGGTTTATGAAAACATATCTTACAAAAAAATTTACTTGCATTGTCTTGTTTTCTTGCTTTGCTTGTTTCTTGTATAGTATTTGGCGTGCTTGCTTTTGAGTTGTTTGTTGCTTGGGTGTACTTTTTCATAGTTTATCTTTTCTTTCTTAGAATAGATTCATTCTTGCTTGTGCATATCAGTAGTGGGTTTCGACATGCTAGTGTTAATTCTTTATTTCTTTCTTAATGCATTTGGTTGTGTTTTGTTACTTGTTAATAAGGCATGGTGAATCATGGTGTATTGCATTAATTCCTGGTGTTCTTTGTAGCATTTGGCTGTGTTTCTTACATGTGCTCTATTTTGTTATCATTCACATCACATTACCATCACTATCATCACATCTAACATCATCTATACATCATATATAAACACAAATGCTAAGTTTTACATCATGCATGTATGCTAAGCCAATCATCACATATCATATCATCAATGGGGCAAGAGGGGCGCGTATAATAAAAATCTATTCCCCAGTACTCAATATCATCATATCACCCTATCCATCATGAGGGATCCCATCAAAGGGCACTCTCTGTCACCTCTAGGCCCTTCACTTTCTTCTTCTACTTTCTTCTACTGTTCACCATGGTTTGGAAATAAAAACAACAAAAACAATATATATATATCAAAAATCCAAAAACAGGGCAAATTTTTTCCAAAAAATCCTAAAATTACAACACCCTACAAAATGGTAACTTGCTTCTTACGGCTGAAACTTGTGTCTTGCGCATGGTATTTTCTCCATATCCTGTTGGTTTGTCTCACATCTTCCCCGATTAATATGACTCATGAATCACCAGATTCACAACCATTCACAAAAGCTAGCTACTTGCTTCGTCTGTACTCTAGGGAACTTTTGGTTTCCTAGTGTTGTTTCGTTGCACACAAACACTTTTCATGGACCCCATGTCCATTTTCATTTCCCCTTGCATGTATCCTTGCTTGGGGCATAATTTTTAACCCTTTTCATCAATCATGAACTTGTGGATCTCTTCAACACTGATAACAAAACATTTGTACCATAACTGTCTTGACCATTTTTGGGTTGGATATGTGCGTTTGTACTTGTTTTCCCTGTTAGATGAGCTTGTTTCCTTCTCATATTGCATTACATTTTTGTATATTGCATGGAGTTGGTACTTTCAGAAATGGACAATTGTTCATAGTATGGCTTTTCATGTCATTCTACCTTTGTCATATGCTTATATTTTTCATAAGGACCGATGATGTAGTTCCATGCCAATATGATGACATCAAATTTGTTCCAAACAAATAAGTGGCTAGAGGTTAAACACTTATCTCCCCTCATCCATATTTCTTCTACACCACTTCCCTTTCACCCATAATTCTCCCTCTCCTCGAGGCATCCTGCCTCATCCCCATTCTTCTTCCTACTTTCTCATCTTTTTGATCATTGATCGGCTTCCTTCATCACCCCATCGACACTCGAGGGGCATCTCTCCCTCCTACGAATTTTTATTCTATCCCTTCAAAATATCTTCTGTCTACTATCTTTGAAGTGGCATCACTTATGCCACGTCAAAGAGGGGAAAATGTAGACACCTATAATTACGCCCAAGCAATTTAAATACTTAAATTGCGCTAATTATCCCCTTTCTAAAATCAACGACATATCGTCAAAAGAACTTATTTTCCTCATATCATCATTAATTAATTACACTAACCTAATTAATTAAGTTTCCTATCCAACAAATACCCTAATCAACGACCTTCCATTAATAAATCACCCCTTCTACCTAGACTAATTAATTATTATTAATTAATTAGCCCTTCCATTTAACCAATAAATCAATATTTAATTGATTTAATCACCCCTTCTACCTAGACTAATTAATTATTATTAATTAATTAGTTTTCCCTTCCATTTAACCAATAAATCAATATTTAATTGATTTAATCCCCTTCTAATAGCCTAAATCGTACTAATATTCTTCTAATTGGCTTCTAAATCGTACTAATATTTTTGTTGGTTTTTTTATGTTTTTTTGTATTTTTGTATTTTTGCATTGTTGTTTATTTTTAGATTTTTGATATATTTTTTTGAACCGTTGTTACTAACAAATTCACTCTGTGTGATAGGATCCAACAACGATGTTTGCAACTTCCTTGATAAGGGAGACTAAGCATGTTTGTTTATCAAGAGTCATGTTTTCCCTAATCTCGATGATTGTGGTGAGTTCACACTCAACAAAGGACTGTGATTTATCTTGAAACATGGATTTTGTATGCAAGAGCTTGAGTTCCCTATCCAGAGGTTTATGCACTTTGCGCCATACTTGATGGTTATGTTGATGTGTGTTCTTGAATTGTGCTTGATTTATAACTTTGAGATTGTTCTAGTTGTTGGGGGATTTTGAGCTCTTGGAAGTTTTGACCTGAGCTTGATAATGAACCTGTTTGGGTTTCTTATAAGCTAACACTTGAATTTTATGACCTTGAGAAGGAGAAGAATGTGAACATTTACGATTGATGATAGGAATGATAGAAATGGTAGTGGGCTTTCCACAACCATTGATAGAAGAAATATGTGATAGATGAAAAGGATACGGTCCAAGAATAGAAGAGGATGGGCTACCAGGAGGTGAGCCATGGATAGAAGGTGAAAGGCTACTAGGATGTGCCCCAATAATAAAAGAAGAGGGGATACTAGGATGTTACCCATAAATAGAATACGAAGGGATACTAGGATGTGGTCCAAGAATAGAAGAAGAAGGGCTACTAAGATGTGACCCATAGATGTAAGATGATGGACTACCAAGATGTGGCCCAAGAATAGAAGATGATGGACTACCCGAGGTGATCCATACATAAAAGATAAGGGGCTAGTTGGATGTGCCCCAATAATAAAAGATAGTGGGTTACTCGAAAATGTCCCACAAATAGAAGAGGGAGGGCTACTAGAATGTGAACCACACCTAGATGAAGATGAAGGGCTACTTGGCACTTACCCCACAAGAGATTGTGATTGAGGAATTATGATAGATGAAGAGTTATTGGGTGATGATAAGATAGGCCATGGATCTATGCAAGACCAAGGAGTTTCATCACAAAATGAAGAATGTGAAGATGAAAAAATAAGAGGAGGATCAAGTTGCATGATCTCGAGGCTCTTCCTCTATTTCTTAATCAAAGGAATCAACCTTTTCCTTACAATATGCGAGACACATCAAAGTCTACAGAGAATACTTTTTTGTAATCTACTAAAGCAATATCTTCGTATGCCCCTATAAATGCCCCGATTGTTTCTTCATTTTGAAAGAGATCAATCGGTATGAGTTGTTGATCGATACCTAGGGTTTATTGGAAGAAATAGGTTCACTTGGTGTGGAAGACTTAGAAAATGTTTGATGATTATTGATAGAAGAAGATGATGCGGGGATGAAGAATATGTGTAGCTAGATGTCTCAGGAGTAGAAGAAGGTGGTGTGGACCTACCTATACAATGGTATGTCATATGTAAAATAGTAGGATTAAGTCCAAAGTCTGTAGATTGTGATGCATGGGTTGATTCAGATGTTTGTCTCGAAGGACTTTGAGTCACACGAATCTTCACAGAAGGAAGATTTTGTGGGGGTGATTGATGAAGAAGGTCCTATAAAGAAGGGGAGGACTGTGATTCAAGAATCACATTAGATGAATGATGACAAGGGTCCTGTGAAGAAAGAGAGGACTGTGATTCAAGAATTATATTATACTTCTGATTGGAGGGATTTGGAGTCGTGTGTATCTTCAAAGGAAGAAGATGTTGTTGGGGCAACTGATAAAAGGGGTCCTGTGAAGAAAGGGAGGACCACGACATAAGAGTCACATTAGATGATTGATGAAGAGGATCTTGCAAAGAAAGGGAGGACCATGACTTAGGAGTTGCATTAGATGAATTAGGAGTCGAATTAGATGAATCTGAATAGTATTTTGGATCCGAATCCTCAGAAGAGTCGAGAAATATTTAGATTGGAATCCTCAGAAGAAGAGGAAATGTTTGGATTATAATTAGAAGAAGAGTGGGGGAACTCAAATAATAATTTGGATTAGAAGTGTCCAAATCATACCACCGACTATGAGATGAAGGTGGGGAATGAGTTACCCGTATGGGCTCTCTAGCATGAAGAACCAAATGAGGTTTAGTTGTAATGGGAATCTTTTACTTTGAATTGCTAAACCTAGGTTCCATATTTTTGTAAGTATGGGGAACCACACAATAGTCAGTCATTTTTGCACTGTTTTTAAGCACAAATGTCTAGATCTAGATAGTGTGATGGAAATCCTTCAAAGGGAAGGAAGTGACATGTTGATTTGGGTAGCATAAGGACAACCAACTAGACATTTCATAAGTATTGATATGCGTGTGTGATTTTCTAAAGAAGGTCTAAGGAAAATAGACATCGTGATGATGCAATATCGATGAGATTGAGAGGGATTGTCCTAGAAAATAATTTTTCTGAATGAATAATCATGCAAGTGTGAAACACAAAGCCAATCAACAAGGAAATACACCATATGAAAATGTGATGCAAAGATGATCAACAAGATGTTTTCACTTATGCCAAGTTCAAGGAAATGAATAAAACGTAAGTAAAAACAAGAAGTCAATGTGATCTCCCAATCTAGATATATGATGAGTGAGCTCAAACTTGATTAAGACCAATATCTCAAAAAGTTCCAATTAAAATTTGTGAATGACACAATAATATCACCAAGATATGTTAACCCACTTTGTGAGAGAGTGAAGTATTGATATCGAGGTGTTATTGATATAACACACACAAATGGTAGCACCTAGCACTCTTTGAAATTGAGGTAATAATAGAACCGAATTAAAAATCTCAAAGTATAGCTAGGAATATTTAAAAATATGTGCAACGTAACCACACAATATAGGTATTTATGTCGAGTTTACAAGAAACAAGACATAAATATCGAAATTGTAGTGATACGATACAAACATGCTAACTCTTCTAAGGAATTCTGCAGTGATGAATGATGCCTAACTACAATGATGACCTTGACATGGGTATCAAGATCACAATGGCCACCAATGACGTGAAAATGCCTCCGCACAATTTAGACGTTTGACTAACCCACCCACAAACATGGATGGGCATAAAAGACATAAAAGTGAGAGAAACAAATCGATTGGTAACACAAAGGTAGTCACACCTCTTTTGATCAACAAAGTGTCAAAAGAATTTGAAGGAAATAAATCAAGAAAAATTATGAAAATGCCAGCCTCACTTCGGCAAAGTTTTGCCTCACCCTAAGGCAAGTAAAAACTAGGTGAAAGTAATACGTCACAAATTTCTCAAAAAAGAAGGTTCACAACTCAACACTATTTTAAAATGGCAAAGTGGGCTCCTTGCCAAAGTATATTCTCTTAGGTGGTTCTCTCACCTAGGTGTTACAAAGTTGCCACGAGTGAGTACGATTTACCCAAAAAGTCACACTGACTAGTTTGAGAGTATCTCAACATTACTTTAACCCCTTCAAGAATAGTAGGAAACAAGTACGTCTACGTGTACTATCACTGGGGTCGCCACAATGGACAACCTATAATGTTATCTCACAAAGGAATCACTAGTCAAGTAGGTAGTGCGGAGTACTTCCCATTTCATCTACAAGGTTCCATCTTGTGTGGACTACTTTGGGGTTCCTGGAACCACCCCCATTGTTGTAGCTTAAGGCGTTATGCCAAAGGGGTTATGTTCTAGTTGAGCGGAGAGGGACGTACCCTTTTCTGAAACCTGCAATACAGTGTTTTGAAAATGTTGTTCTTTTTATCTTGTTTAATTAGGTGTGGTTTACTTGAACACCTTTTTAAAACCTATATAACAACTGTATTAGTAGTTTTTTATTTCATTCTGATTCATCCTTTCTTTGACAAGTTTTTTTAGGTCCCGCACTCAAGCGTTAGTAGTTATCCAAGAAAATCACATTATTTAAAAGAGGATTAAGATTTGCTTTTGATTCTCAAGATCATCCAAGGATGCATGAGAAGAGCATACATAACAAATAATCCAACTAAAAAGTAAATAATTTTTTTCAATCAATGAACTATACAAAATTCTTGATAAATGTTCATTCCCTAAACAAAAAGTGAAAGATGAAGTTTCCAATTTACCAAATGTTATAAAATGAAGACTAAAGTTGTTTTTGATTCTCAAGATCACCCTAAGGTGCAAGAAAACAGCATACACAAACTTTATCCCAACTATATAGAAATGGAAAACTTTAAATCAAAGTACCATTGAAAAATGTTTTGTAAAAGGTTCATTCCCTTGAACCAAAAGTGAAAGATGAAGTTTCCAATTTACCAAATGTTATAAAATGAAGACTAAAGTTGATTTTGATTCTCAAGATCACCCTAAGGTGTAAGAGAATAGTATACACAAACTTTAACCCAACTATATAGAAATGAAAAACTTCAAATCAAAGGACCATTAAAAATGCTTTGTAAAGGTTCATTCCTTAAGCAAAATGAATAATCAAATTTCTAAGTTTAATCCCAATGTTAAAAAGATATAGATCAAAGTTGTTTTTGATTCTCAAGATCACCAAAAGGTGCAAGAGAATATCATACACACGCTTTGGTCTAAATCAAGGAAGCATGGAAATACAACATTCATCAAAACATTAGACATGTTAGAAAATGACCAGTTTTAAACTAACAGAAAAACTTGTGATTTCTGTAAGTATAAATCCCAAATTTATGTTTTCATTTCATATTTGACTTCAATACCTTTCCAACGCAAAAAAAATGGAGTCATTTTGAGTTCGGGAGTAAAATTTATGGCCTTCGGAAGATGGGTTACGCATATGCTCTTATGCTCACGTGTATGCACTTGACATGCACTCAAAAAATGTAAAAAAAAACGTCTCTTAATCTGTAAAATGGGCAAGTTTTTTCAACCAAGATTCAATTTTGACAGCAACCCATCACATCAATATATGAATAGAAGACTCAATGCTATCAAACATTAACATACATGCTCAAGAATTTAAATTTTTAAAGAAATTGACAAAACTAGCATGTAGAATGATGAAAAAGTAAGCTCTAAAAATGAAAACATGATTAAATCTTGAAAGTTTCTCACCAAGATTAAATTTTGACAGCAACCCACCATATTAATATGTAAATAGAAGACTCAGCACTATCAAACACTAACCTACATGCTCAAGAGTTTAAAATTTTCAAGAAATTGACAAAACTATCACATGTAGAATGATGAAAAAGTAAGCTCCAAAAATGAAAACATGATGAAATATTGAAATTTTCTCACCAAGATTAAATTTTAACAGTAATTTACCACATTAATATGTAAATAGAAGACTCAGCACTATCAAACACTAACCTACATGCTCAAGAGTTTAAAATTTTCAAGAAATTGAAAAAACTAGCATGTAGAATGTTGAAAAAGTAAGCTCTAAAAATGAAAACATGGAGAAATCTTAAAAATTTTCCCATCAATTCCAATTTTGATAGCACTTCACCTCCTTTATACCTACAAGGAAGACTCAACACATGCAAACTCAACAAAACAAGTTAAGAAAAACAAGTTAGATCAACATGTGTCAAAGAGGGTTAGTAACCAAAAATGAAACTTAACAACAAAAACTTGAAATTAAGTGCAAAGGACAATGGAGTATGTCCCACCGGGCGTGCCAAATGTTTGCATGTGTTTTTTTCAAAATAATGCTAATATGAGTAAATACTAACACCTAAACAGCTTTAACTTAGCAAGAATTGAACAACAAACTAAACACCATCAAGATAAGAATTAAACAAGGGTTAGATGCTAGCATTCATAAGTACAAACTTTGAAACTAACAATGCTAAATATATAAACTCCTCTATTCTCTAACAATAAATAAATGAATGGATCTAAGTAAGCTCCATGGCTATCAAAATAGTTGTCCTTAGTATGCCAAGTAACCTAGGAATGAGGGCCTATCAAAGTTGGGCTACAAGACCCCTTTGACACCTCCCATATGACCTAAGCACTTAATAAAGAGGCTTAAATATTCAAGATGATGAACTCTCAAAAGGGTAAAAGGAAAGATCTTAGTCTTTGCTATATGCTTTGCATTCACTCTCTTAGAAAGTTTAGGTGTAAGTAAAAAGATAGGTGGAGGGATCTTTATATAGCCCAAATGATAAAGGATTCAACACATTCTCATGAATGTGGGATAAAGGTAAAACATGATTAGGAGTGGATAAGGTTGCTTTATTAAAGTTAACGTTACTTTAGAAGGGTTTAATACATGTTTAGCAAGTCATGGGAGTTGGGGGGTGCTTTAATCAATCAAAGGTGATTAATTAATAGGTAGGTGTAAGCTTATAGAAGTCAATTAGAAGAATATTAGTACGATTTAGGCTATTAGAAGGGGATTAAATCAATTAAATATTGATTTATTGGTTAAATGGAAGGGAAAGCTAATTAATTAATAATAATTAATTAGTCTAGGTAGAAGGGGTGATTTATTAATGGAAGGTCATTAATTAGGGTATTTGTTGGAAAGGAAACTTAATTAATTAGCTTAGTGTAATTAATTAATGATGATATGAGGGAAAATGAGTGCTTTTGACGATATGTCGTTGATTTGTGAGAAAGGGATAATTAGCTCAATGTAAGTATTTATATTACTTGGGCGTAATTATAGGTGTCTACACTCCTCGCCCATGTCAACTCTACATCTACTCCAAGCCATGTAGGGAAATATATATAAGCATGTCATCTAATGTGCTCTCCCTCGAGCTTTGAAAACCTTTGGTTGTACCATCAACATATCTAGCCTCTCTATCTCCATAAGCCGAGATCGGCTCACCAAATAAAAATCTAACTCTAAGCTCTATATGGTCTCCTGTGAACCATGATAGTCTCAAAGTGGCCTAATGACTGCAATATTCTCATAGGCCCAATAGTGTAGGGAGAAGCCTATATTTGACCTTGTCTCCTCCCTACTCGTACATCAATAACTCATGATATACCTGCCCTAGCAGCATGGTACCAAATGACTATAAATTTTAATGATGTAACATCTCTAGCATGACTGTTATTGTGATGACTTCCACTCTTTATGATGCAAACGTTGACATGTGATTTGTCTTAGGAAGGTATACTCTTATGACTTTTGAAAATCATGTTGCATTGGATAATGAATCATTTGATGAAAACGTTCACTCTGTTCAAAATGAGGCCATCCATCTCTTTGTTCAAATTGAATTCACTTTTAAAGATGATGAACTTGTATTTTATTTTCCATAACTTATTCAAGGTGTAAACAAAAACACCTTGGATCAATTCCATTGATCCAAGGCATGCTTAATTTATTCTTACCTTTCATCTTGTTGTCTTGGCATTTCGAAAGGAAAGACAAAGATGGATTGGGCCTTTGTTTTTTTACATTTAGGAAGGACCCTTCTTCTCGGGATCCCCGCTTAGCATTATGCTTTTGATGATAGTCTTGGGTCTTCTTATTATTTTTAAGGTGCTTTGAGTAGTGTATAGGGACCTTGGACCTAATAATATAACACTAGGGTTGAGAGCCTAGCCTAAGGGTTAAATCTAACTTAAGTTGGTATGTTCTATGTTTATTGAGTTTGAAAACAAACTAAGGTAGCTAAAGACTTACCTAAGAACCTAGGTTGATTTTATAACCTAATGTTGATCTAACATAAGTCATTGCGAACCTAAGGGGTACCTATGGACAACATGACAAGTTGTATTGTCGGTGGCATCGGTTTTCAAGGAATTAAATGGGAATTGATTTCGGTTTTAATATAAAGGACTGCCAACTTTGGTAGAGGCATAAAGAAACTAAGGGATGCTTGGTTGGCATCTCCACCAAGTTTAAGTTGCATGTAAAAATTTGAAAAAGAGGCATTTCCAAACATAAATGGTAGTGGTATGTAGAGAAAGGAGGGAACTCTTGTCCTTTGCATTTAATTACTTCATTTTTGGTGAAGAAACCACCTAGGAAAATGCATGGCAGGTTTTTGGATGGTTGTTTTTGTCTTTCAGTTCATTTCGAGCTCGATCTCTACTTTATGTTTTGTTGTTCATCAAATCTCCAGTTTGACTCTTGCTTGACTGGTTATTTTTGCATTTCTTGAGATATTTTGGACTCTATGGAAGTTATAAAAGAAGATATAGTATTGTAAGTTGGTTGATGTTGTGTGGAGAAGATGAGGCTATTGAGGTTCAGCTTGGAAATATTATGCAAATCAGAAGAAACTCTATCAGGCATGATAGGCTCTACCCATTAATTTTTTTACTTTTACTTAAGTGATTCATAAAAACAACTCTTCTATGAGTTGATTTATCTAGTTTTCTTTTGCATGTTGAGTTGATCTCTCTCTCTATCGTGATTTTGAGATAGTTTTTGTGAACACAAATCAACCCTATTTAATGTTGTTCAAGTTCAATGTTTTGAATATGTTAACCCTTGAATGAGTTCTTCTGGGTGTACTTGTTGATAGTTAAGTTGTTGTATCTTCGTTCTACTATGAGAACTTGTGTTGATGGCTTAAACGGTTTCAACTTCATTTGGGGTTGTGTAACTAGTGATCTTCTTGGTTTTTTGGATTTGTGGAATAGGTTCGGGTAGTTTCATTTCACCTCTATGAAATCACTTCTGGGTATTACCCAGTATAGTATGTATTAATGCATATTTTTTATGATAATTTTAGAATCAATCCTTTTGATTCTAAGCATGTTCCTTTAAGTTTTGTTCAAACATACCTTAGTGAAAAATGTGATTGGATTATTATTACTACGTGTGATTTGATTATGGGTTTTAGTTGAATGGGATTTGTGGTAAGTTTTGGTTGAACCGCTTGCTTATCAAAATGTTATTCTATGGAAAAAGGAAATCATGAGTGATTTATTAACATAACTAATGGATGTAGTGTTTCATTTTGGACATAGTTTATAGGAAATGAAGTTTTTTTGTTTATCCTTTTGTTGAAATTTGTATAAATTAGGAACTATTGCCATTGGGTTTTTGTAAGGGTAAACTTCCTTTTGATATTGAAATAGTAACACGGAAGTGTTAACGGCTTGGGATTCATTTACTCCTTTAGATTTTGGTAGTAATAAATTGTTGTTCATTTGTTGGGAGGTGTAAATTCAGTCCCCCCATACTTTTGTTTCATTCTTTAATTGTGGGAATCCTTTAGACACTTTTTTTTTAGACTTGTCTTATGTGAAAACACCTTTTCTTTGTTCATGTTTATCACTTTCATTATTTCCTCCCTTTAGATGGTATGAATATGTGGATGAAATCATCTTCTATTTGGGACATACTTATTATTCTTATTTCTTGTGACTCAGGAAGATGGATTTATTTTCATGCTAAAGTATTCGTGGATTTTATAGCTGCCATCTTGATTAGTATGATGTGTTGAAGGGTTTTACTCTTCATTCTTCATTCTCTTAGGTAGTTTTTGATCAATTGGGACTTGACCTTTTATCTTTTTGGAGATTAGGTTATGACTTCATGCAAATGATTGTTTAAATTTGATTGATTGAAACTTGTGAACCTCTTTTGGTTAGTCTTGGGAAATGGAAATTTTTTTTCTTCCTCTCCTCTTTTCTTATCAATTTTTCTTTCATCTTGAGTATAAGTTTTCTTTCTCTGATCAGTTTTATTCACCATTTATTGGCTATCTAGTTTATATGGTTTTTGAAACGTTGCTAGGTAGTTCAGCTATAGCTGATTTTATTGGATGAAACATGTTTGTTGGATGAATTTCTTTGAGATTTTATTTGATTGTTTGAAATGAAAAATACTCTACTTTCTCTCTCTTTCTCGAGTTGGGCATGTTGTAGTTTTATTGACCTAATTGCTACCTAATCCTAATGCTTTGAGTCTAAGCTTAGGTAATTCATTTAGGAGGCACATTGTAAGTTATGATGTTTTAAGTATCCTAAACTATTTTTAAAGTTTATATTATTGATTACTGACATCTCTGATTGAGGATGAACTTATGAACAAGAAATGCATACTAGAGAATATTGTTAAAATTATTTACTAAATATTTATGCCTAAAGGTTAGAAAGGAAAGTTGCCTTCCTCTATTGAAAAGGATTTCAATGAATGGGGAATATTATAAGGTGAAAAGGGAAGAAAATATTATTGAGTGTAGTTGAATTTTTCTTATCTAAATTATTGTTCTTTACATCCTTTTATTAAGGACAGTGGCCTATATAATTTATGTGCTTGAGACTTAACCTTACTCATGTTTTGGAAAAATCTCTTTTGATCTCCTTCTTTGTTTTGAGAATTGTAATTTATTTTTGTAAGATCTTTATGTAATGCTTAGGACTGTTCCTAAAACAACAGATTTCTTTTTATGGAATAGTTAGCTAAAAGCACATCGTTTGAAAAATTTAGTACTTATCATGCTCAATTCAATGAACTAACCCATGCTAGCAATTTTGTAGATGGACTTCGTTAGTGATGAAGGAAGAAAGTTATTAAGAAAGTTAAAATTGTTTATCAAAAAGAAATGATATTTTTATAATGAAATGTGATTCTTTACTGAAATGTATTTGATGGAAAGGAAATTTGTATTTGAATTTGACTATGTTATTTCGTTTGACATTGGAAATGTCTAAAGTGTTTGAGTTGTAAAAGTATGTCTCCTCTTGATGATTAAAGGGTAATGGAATATATTATACTTGATGTAATTCCTTTTTATTATCCATGTGTGGAATGTTTTGAAAATATTCTATATCTTGTAAGTGTGTATTATACTCTCTTGGATGAGTTTAAAATAAATAGGGAATGAGGGAGTATGATAAACTACCCTCTCTAATAAATATGCAACTTTTCAAGTTGACATTCTCCCTTTGATAACAAACTATATCTCTATGATTCTAATTAAATCAGATGTTTGAGTTAGAATGAAACTTGAAGTGAAAACTATAATGTGCTAATGGGGTACTAATGTACATTAACTCACTTCCAAGATAATAGAAAGACATCGCCTTTGTAATAAATATTTCAACTATTGTGAATAATGAAATGAGATTGAAAGGATTAGGCTTCTTTTAATGAAGTCTAAAATTGTAAAAGGTGCTCAAAACTTACATAAGATTGAGTCGGTGTAAGTGAGTAAGCCAACCCAACATAGATATGTACTGGACTGTTATGTAATCTCAAATCTGAATGTTGATGATAAGAGAAAATAACATAAGGAAGAGTTAGGGTACATATTCATATGAAAACTTGCTTTTAATATAGTTCTAACATGGAACCCTAACAATTAATTGGATCTAATTATCAAATAGGGTTACTAAAGTCAAACCTTCTTAAGATAAATTAATAAGTAATCAACTTTCTATTTTAGGTATGTAAGTCGGGTTGAGGAAAAAATCAGGAGGATGTTGGTACACGCCAACTGCCACATAGTACCTTCATGATGACCGAGTCATCACTAGGTTACTATGTTATAGTTGTCATGTCCCAAAACCCTTCCAAATTTATTCTACATGACTAACCTAAATAAGACTTGAACATAGTTTTTCCCTAGATGAAGATAGGGGCATGATCATGTGTCGAGGTAGACTTACGATGACTTAGGATAAATAGACACACCTAATCGACCTAGGTTGATTGAGTATGTCTATGTACCCTTAGTCACCATGAGTATACCTCTACACTAGGCTATGTGTCTACCCTTATCTAGGGTTAAACTTGAACAAGTGGACTGATAGGAGTCAGTGAAGACCATTCTAGATAACAGATGAAGTGGGGTGAAGGATGTATTCCGTTTGACAGTATGCCATCTAGGAATATAACATGAACAATATGTTGAAAATATTTGGCCAAAGTATCACAAGTTGCTGGTTACGTTGTCCTATGTCACCTAGTTTAAGAAGCGATATTTCAGATGAATATTAGTAACAAATATTTAGATAGGCCTCTTAAACAAAACACTTAATACCCCGAAAAGGGTAAGAGAACCAAGTATACTTAGTATACAAATTGTTAAGTTAACATGAGAGATCGGTATGATACCGAGTCATGAAATGAGATATCGAGTGTTCCACCGAGTCATTACAGTTGCATATGGTTTTTGTTATGAGATTGATTGGCTTGGAATGTGTGTTCTAAATTATGATTATTTAGAACATAGAACATTACTAATTTTTTTCCCTTGTTTCTAAAGTCTTAAAATGGGAATGTTATAGATGATCAACTATATATGCCAATGCACCTACTAATGTCCATAGGAATCTTTCTCCCCTTGAGTCAAGTAATGCATATAAATAAATTGCCATCATAATCAAACAAATCAATTTTTTTGTGGTACCATTTGCTCGTAACTCATTTCGTAAGATAATGAACTAGAAGTAAAATTAATATGAGGTGCATAGGCTCTAAATATTTGTGTTAATACTATAAATATTCTATCAAATATGATTGAGACTATCTACTCCCCATGTATCGGTAACCTAAGGATGCAATATATATCCTCCAAGGTGATAGTCATCTCACCCATCCTAAAATAGAAGGTGCATGTATGTATATGCCACCTCTCGACCAATGCAATCAAAAAACACATACCTTATGGGATCCTCTCGATAATGTCTGAATCCTCCAATGCCATGACTACTAAGTAGTCCCACTCGAGTGTTAGCTATATCCCTTCGATTTGATCATATAGTGTTAGGATTTTGTCTCTCCAATAGAAGGTCTCTGCGGCTGCAATCATCCCAACAACTAGCAAACATCAATTTCATCATCACCATTTTACAAAAATCCACATTACCTATTCTAACCATAGTCGATAATGATCTAGGTTGGTTCGATATGTCCACATGTCGAGTTGATTCCTTTTAGTGCTAAGTCGACGGACACCCTTCAAAATAAAAAAATGCAAAAAAAAAAAAAAACATAAAATTAATTAAAAACAAGCTAGGGATTTTGTTACTCACCATCCTACATACGTTAAGGCATTTCTGGCTACTCCTCCAACCTCCATCTCTCTCCAAATCATCATCTCCTTTTATAGCCTTAATATCTAAATCATCACTCGTAAGCATGTAAATGAGCATAGTCAACTAACTTTCAATATTATATAGCTATTATTATGGGTCACTAGAGATCGGCCTTAGGCGTTGTTGACTTGGCTTTCCCTCCTTCATTATCATGTCATTTGTTAGGGAACCATTTCATCATCTATGTCTTCTCTCAAATTCCACCTTTATGGCCATATTTAATCCCCCTTAAGGAATTTTATATCATCAACTTTTCATACTTTTCCTTTTTAGCCATTTTAAGTGTCCTTTTCAGGGGGGCACCATTATTTCCATCCTCATTCTTTGCGGATGCATACCTTCCATCGATTGCTTAGGTTTGAAGGATTTCACATTATTTCGTATTAAGTTGCACATAATTTTTATGTGTGCGTATGAACCATTATTCCTCATGGTATACATATATATTGAGATGTTTCTAATTGGATTCAATCCATTTTTCTATGACTTTTGTAGACTCATAGGCATGTAGGACATTTCCATCATCTCCCTAAATAATGTGACCTTTTTTTCCTACCGATGTGACTCTTAAGATCACCACCATATTTTTAACCATTTTTTTGAATCCTTCTTTCTTGGGGCATCTTTCCTCGCCTTATCATTTTCACCCTTCTTCTTTTCCCATCCACCCTTCTCCATTTATATTTTTCAAAAATATGATCACTTGCCCCTTTTATGTCATTGATCCCTAGTTTAAATGGGAGATCATCATCAATCCTACATCTTTTATCTTACCTCTTGTCTCTCTCTTTTTTTTTCCCATGGATTTCTTGCATAAACCACTCGACAAAAAGGGGAAAATGTAGACACAAAAAATTGGTATCACTACCTTTGTTGCCCACATCTGCTTTTTACCTTAGACACCTATCTATCCCCTTTTTATTTTAATTCAGATTAATATTCTCATATTTCCCACCTATTATCCTATCCATTTTAATTTATTTCTAATTCTCATCAATTATCCCCTAATCCACATCTCATTCTCTAATTATTATTAATCTCTTGTAATTTATATTCTCTAGGTTGTTTATCATCCCTAAACTACCTCGTTTCTCATCCTTCGGCTCCCCTTAGCATCTATTTACTCCATTTTACCCCTCACCTACCCATTTCACTTCTATATGCAACCTTAACCCATATAGACTATTCAAGACCCTAATCATACACTCGGAGGGTGTGAATCCTTGAGTTAGTCATCCTCCAACTGCTTTGAAATGGATGGTTCCCCATAGTTGGAGGCAACCACCCAGTCACCATCAAACCTATAAAGCTACCTTTCCCCACCCATCCAAGTGATGCATAATTAGAATTCTCTTATGGATTGTGACCTTATTTTTGAGCTTGATCTTCTTTGCGCTTATTTCATTCTTCTTGGAGTCCCTTTGAGTTTCTTTTCATCACTTATGGAGAATATTGGGATTTTATCTTGGCTTTGTGATGGATCATGCTATTGTTTCTTTATCATTATCATTATTATCAAGTAATGACATTTTGCAGTCTAGCTACCATTAGATCTTTGGATCCAAATTCTTCTTTCATTCATTGTATCTTTGGGTTGTCTATTTAGCCCATCCACCTTTGGCATTATTTAATACTTCCCGTGTCATCATCGCTCCATCCTATTCACTTTGTAAACCTAGCCTAATTTTTGTCACATATTATGCCCCAAATGTCCTCATTAGTCTGATCTTCTACTTTTTTCACTATTTCCAGCTCCCAAACCCATTATTCTATCACTCTTCAGTTTAGACCCATCCTTCCAGTCTCCAGTCCTTGCTAACTCAGCCCAATCACCTTTGAATCTAGCCATATTTCCATCTTACCCATCCAAATCCTTATCTTCTTGCATTCTTTCTATTTCTCTATTCCAGATTCCCTTTAAATGTTTCGATAATGTTTACGGTCTCTACCATCATATGATTTACACTCAAATCTCTCTAGATATACATTTTCTTCTTTCTTGTTGTTCTAATCCTTCTACTTTTATCACAATCGATCTTCCCTCTGCAACTTGGTTCGCCATTGACCTAGCCAAGTTAAATTTATTTTGTATTGATTTATATCAAATCTACATTTTCCATCCATTTCTATAATTTCCAGATTCTATTTAGTTTTAGTTTATACATGTTATTCAATCCGTTATCATTAATTTTATCATCTTTTATCAAATACAGGGGTTGACATCCACATAAGGAAGTTAACGCTCTTTGGAACCAACTTCGTTGGGAAATCCCCCTTCTACCATCTTATCCATTTTTCTCTTAGTTATTTTTGTTGTGCGGATTCATAATATTTTCACCAAGGAGATCTATTTTATGCCCATCCTTTCATCTTCATCTCACTCAAAGGTACCTTCAACCCTTACATAGTTTGAGTTTGATTTTCTTCATATCTAGTTGACTAATCTAAATAGGAAAGAGAAAATTTAGTCCAATAGTACAATCTTCTTCTTTTCGTGTGATCACTCTTTAAGACAATATCTTACTTTTTAAAGAATCAATTACAGGATCTGATATAAAAATGATGTATCACTACTTCACACTCTAACCACCCACACAATTAACAAGATCGAATTTTTCAAAAACTATACTTTTCAAGCCAAGAACTTACTTTACTAGGATTAAGATGCTTCCTTCGTTAGTCAATATGTCTTCAAAATGAAAATTTATGTTTCTACCATCTATCACCCTATTGAGGAATTCAACCAATGTTTATTCAAACCATCAAATGGATTTAGAACAATAGGAATTAGTCAATTAGTTTAATTCTCCAAAACTGTCTTAAGGGATTCTTGAGAGCTTTACCTTGAATATTTCATAGTTAGGAGTACCAAAACCACCCCAAAACCAATTGAAAGACTCTTAAAAATAATTTTACCTCTCTAAAGGACTGTTCTAAATTTCTATCTTCAAACTCCTTACTTTTCCCGAATCACTTTTTACTTCCTTATTACTCTCTAGTCTCTTTAAACCCTACTCTAAGAAGTTTCCACACTTATCTTTTGTTTGGAAATATAAATAGATACCCTAGTGACACATATAGGTACCCAATTGAAATTTTTAACTTTGTACCAAAATTTAGGGTATCATTCTTCATAATGTTTCTTTCAAATGTTCTATCATAGAATTTGAATTTAGGCCTTTATAACCATGTCTTGACTAAGTTTCCTATACTTGATATAAATTGAGAATGATCCCTTAAGCCTCCATATTTAAAAAATATTTAAAATCCTATAATTAACTTCTTGAACCAATCTTACAAGTTTCAAGTAATGAATTCCTTTCAAGGTTTCTAAGTGTCTTGATTTGGAGTTTCTACCACTCATAACCTACACGTTTCTCCCAAACTGTCAAAATATCTCAAAGTAAAACTAAAAAGAAATGGAATGATTATTTTCAAAACTCAAAGGAGACCTCAACAAAGTATTTTCTTCAACATTTTGGAATTTTTCATTGGATAAGTTTAGAGATAATGGATTTTCTCCTACCAATGCCCTAGTTCAAGGTTTTAACGATCTATGAAACCCGAGAGGCGTTTTTGAAAGGTTTTGGATTTGTTCTTGATCTTTTCTTGAGTATAAATATTTTCAAGGATGGAAACACCTTATATAAAATATCCAAACACTTACTCATTTTTGAATGACTTCCAATAGCGATTCATAACTCATTTTGAAAGTGATCAAGTTAGTCACTTAATAGAAAACACCAAGTTTGTAAGGATTTTACATAAGAACGCTATAATCACATTCTGAGACTTTAAATATTACCTTGTGATCTATGAATACTTTAGAATCTCTACCCAAGTATTATTTTTCTCTCTTTTATTTTTGCACGTATTCCTTAGGACTGTGGGTTTCTTAGACCAAAGAAAAATAGAGTATTGATACCTTCAACAACCAAGATTAACATAAATATTCCTCACAACAAAGATACAAGCATGATCACCTTTTCCTTGGTTAAAAACCTTCTATAATTCCTTCCCAATTAAGATTCACTTCCCCTTAGGACTTTCTCATTCCAAGGTTGGTGAAGATGACTTGAACAACCTTCCACGGGCTGATATAGTTAACACAATTATTCAAAATATTACCTACACATACAACAATGTAATAAAAAACACAAATAAATATAGATGTATAGTAAAATACTTCCTTAATTCCATAAATTTCATCAATAGTGCATTAACTACTTTTTAGGATCTTCACAATACTCAAAATACTTGAAATCACACAACATAGTGTATACAAGAATTACAAAATATTTTTATATCTATTCCTTGATTCTCATTCAAATGGAATGAGTAGAATTTAGTTACAATGTCACTTAAGTACTTTTCTCAGTCAGTTATAACCGAGGCACCACCCCAAGGCCACATGTTTGGCTCTAAAATCAACATTCGAGTTTAGGTATAAGTATAACTACAAAAACATAATATTTAACACTACTAAGCCCCCTTGAACTGGATAGGTATTGTTTCATATTTAACCACCTTTAAGTGACCTAAAGACATCTTTAACTACTATTCCATGCCAAATTTTTCCTTACAAAATTCAAATTCACAATTTTGAGGGAAAATACTATATTTGAATTTGAGAAGGACTTAACCCACACCAATCATCCTAAGTGAATTATAAGGCTTCCTAAACCTACCAACAAGTAATAAAAATAGAAATTGAGGTTAACATGTCATATATACATCATCAAGGAGGATTCTCATGCATCAGTGTCTTCTTTCATCCAATTTAATACTACTTATCAATTATCCCGATGGGTTTTTAATATCGTACCCATCACTAAAGCCATAAGGAAATTATGCATATGTATACACTTCGAGACCTTAACCTCACTTTCCAAAACTTATTTCCCTAATAGATAATCTTGTCGATATAACAACAAGACATGAAATTTTTCTCTTATGGATGGTTTCTCTTGTTATAGTAAAATCCTCAACACACCAAAATACCAACATAATACATCTTTTATCATTGCGCATGGGGAAAATTATGTTATAGAGTAATTCCTTCTATCCTAAAAAATGTACGAGCTAATTATCAACATGCTATGACATACATCTTTCATGAAATCATCCAAAAATGTAGAATCTTTGTAGATTATCTCTTAGGTAAATCCAAGCACCAAAAAGACCATCTCTTTATCCTTGATGTGATCTTATTACGTTATTTCTTCATCTTAATCCAACCCAACGTGTACTAAAATTTATCAAAGGAAAACTAAGAGGATTCATAGTATCTATAAGGGTAATTGAAGTTGACCCTACCCATGTTAAGCCCATTACCATAACTCCCCCTCCATATAATCTTAAATACGTTTGTAGCTTTTAAGGAAAGCTTTATTCCATCCATCACTTTATCTATAAACTATCAAATAGTTTTCAACCTTTCCATTACCTTATAAAAAAATACATCCAGTTTAAGTGGGACAACAACCGCCAACGGGCCTTTAATACCCTCAAACAAAACCTCTTATCACAATGAGTACTTATACCCCCATGCGAGGGGTTCCCTTTTATCTATGTATCTCTACTATTGGCCATTTCTTAGGATCCATGATATCACATTGAGATGGACAAGGTAAGGAACAATTTATCTTCTATATAATTTGTATCATTCACAATTATGAAACCCTTTATTCCAAAGTAGAAAATTTGTGTTGTTCCTTTTACTTCGCAACTTCCAAAATCTGTTACTATCTTATCAATCATAAAACATATGTAGTCAAAAAATTTAATCCATTGAAATCCATGTAATATAAACCGTATCACAAAGATTTCATAACTAGATGGCTCATGCTCATGATAGAGTTTGATATTGAATTTATCTCTCAAAATTCCATCAAGGGGTAGGTCATCACCGATAAACTTGTTGAATATCTCCTTCCTACAAATAATTTACGGCATTAATAGTTTCTTGATGAATCTATTAACACCATTGTCCAAAATAACACCCCTTTGTAGAAAAAAATCATGCACTTAATACTATTTTACTATACCACCAAGTATGTTGTTTTATATATGGATTTCATGTAAGAAAAGTATTCACCGATGTCCCATTGCCAAGTATGCTTTTTTTTCTTGCTTCTTTTATTTCCTTATCTCTCACATTTCTCATATCTGTAATCATTTCGGTTAGGTCACTAGGATCCCTATCGGCTAGTCTTTGACATATTCTCGTTAGTTTCCTCTAGACATTGGCTCCTAGACTAGAAACTAGCGTCGGAACTTTTATCCATCTTGGGTGACCGGGTCCTCTTTATTCTTGGGTAAATTTTTCATATTTATATTTTGCCTTTTTAGTGTTCCTAATCCTATCCCGAGGTCCTAGTTGGCATGTCATTAAATTAGTGTCAAAATTTAAGCAAGGGATCCCTATATAAACACAACATACATACCATTATATGGGTAGAAAATTATTATCAATGAATATCTATCTACATATCTTAAGGGGATGCATTTGGGCACCATTTTATGCATACACTCTACATATGAAGAGGATTTCATTCTATTCCATCCCATACATTTGCATTTTATCTAGCTACTGTATGCTATCTTGGTGTCATTGGCATGAGGGTGACCTAGGTGCACTATTGCACACATAAGAAGATAGAACTACATTGGGTCTAAGATGTAGTGTAATGTTCAATCATAAATTAACTAGTTGATGGTGAGGATAATTTGACCCCTCATTTTTCATCTTTATTTTTAGGATTTGATGTATTTTTAAGGGTTTTATAGGAGAATATTTTTGTGCGGGTTTACAGGCACCTCGGCGATCCAAGTGTGACATACATGTGACCAAAGGAGAAAAGGTAAAAACCATAGTGACAGAGTCAAAACTATATCTTGAGCTTTTTTTGCAGACTCCGGGGCCTCCACAAAGGCCTCGAGCACCCACAGTGCCCCTATCTATTCCCAAGTTCCCTAGTCTAGGAATTTCCACCTCCTCTGCATTCTTTTCTATGTTCATTATGATGGTTTATATTTCTGTTTTACCACATTCTTCAGCCCAAACCACTTCAAGATAAGAAAAATCAATGTAATTACCTTATCCCTTCCATTTTCTTTCATAATTAAAATCAAATAAATTACTTAGCATTTATATTTCATTGTATGTCATTTATAGTAGTCATTTCTTTCATATTTTAATAAAATTATTCATATTTTATTAAATAATTTTGGTGAACCCGTAGCTTAGAACTCATTTTCATAGGACCCACTAAAACCCTAATGGCAAAGAGCAAATCTTATTCTCCTACTCTAGCTATACCTCGTGATAATATAAAATCTATCTATGATGAAACAACTATCCATGAACTTCGTGATCTCTATCACAATCTTACTCTCTTGGATGAGATTCAAAAAAACTTTTGGCCAATGAATGTAATATTCCTACTAGGTTTGAACATTCTACCATTAGCATTGTTTTGGATCTAGCAATATTTTTTAATTTTTTTCTTATCTCTCCTATCAGTAATAGGAATCATCCACCTTATTTTATTTCTTCTACAACTTTAAATGAGGATATTATCTATTATCCTCTTAACCTTGATAGAAATAGTACCAATAAGACACTAATGAAAATTTACATGTGCATGATCTTTTTGTAATACTAGTCAGGATACTTGTATAGCTACATCTCATACTCCTTACATTTTTGAAAAAAATTCTAGTGATTCTAAAGTTACATATCATACTAGGTCTTCTTCATTCTAGATTGATGACACACTTGATGAAATCCTTTCCTCAAAATATTTATTTAATATTGATGAGGAACATGATAGTAATCATTCCACCTCTTTGCATACTGCTAAATGTGAATTTCTGCTCCACTTTAATCTTCTTCTGAGATTGTGTCTAGTAACATGCATGTTGAATCGTATCCATCCATATCTTCATCTCCTAAAAATTATTCCAATGATATTCCTAATGATTCTATCAATATTACATGCACTTCACAATCCATCACTTCTTCCACTCCTACATCCACAATTCCTATAATTTTGTCTTCCTCCACTTCTTCTTCTAATGTTCCTATAATCAGTCATAATGGAAAGATACAATTGCTCAATACACAATCTAAATCTCCTACTATCCCATTACAAGATATATTATCACTCATTCATGTTTTGGTCACTTAAAATCTCAAGTCCAATCTCTCACTCTAGAAATTAAGGTCTATTATGCTTGTATTGATAATAATTCTTTACATGACAATCCTATCCCAAAGAATATTCACAATTCATTTTTCCCCAAGGATTTCATTATGCCTACATTTTCATGTTTTGATGACACTAAAAACCCATATTTTCATCTCAATCATCATCGTCTTGCTATGGATTCTTACTCTAATGGTTGATTATTTCTTAAAGAATTTTGTCATAACCTTATTGATGATGCTCTCTAATGGTAAATGTATTTACCTTTTTGACTTATTAGTACCTATTATGAGATGGAAGAGGTATTTCTTCATCGCTTCATACTTAACAATGGCCCTAGAGTCACCCATGACCACTTACATAGCTTACATTAGGGGAAAAAAACCTATCATTGATTAGATTTTGTATTTCAATGTTTTCATACATCGCTTAGTCTTTCAAGCCATTAACTTATAAAATCAATTCATCTTTTGTCGTGGCTTGATTCTTGTTTTAAAAGAGAGCATGTAATATGACACATGTGAATCATTCACACTCTTATGTTATAAATTAATCCATATAAAACAAGATCTCATTGCTACACATGTTATAGATCCTCATCCTATCACTTTACTTATTGCATCATCTAGTTCTTCCCCACTTCTATCTATCAAGCATCCTCCACCTTGCAAGTAGTTTGAGTCTTCTCCATTACATAAGCATCCATCTCCTCCACCACATTAGAATCCACCTCATGCTACTACATCTCCTTCACATGAGCCATTACAATTTTATCATCATGTTAGGCCTCATGATGTGCTACGTACTCTACTTGACAATAATTTGATTCTTTTACCCTCTAATCAACATCATCCACATCATCACTTGTATTTCTAGCATGATCGACATTATTAAAACTATCGGCATATCAATGGCCATCATGAAAATGACTATTACTCCCTTCATGATAGATTAAAATAGTTAGAAGATAAGGGCACCATTTCCTTTGGATCTCGCTCTTGTGAGTGGTCTATCTCTCCAAAACCTTACAAGCATGTTGTTACTCCAGTTGACTTATCTCCTTCATCTAGTTCTAAGGTCATTGTTCATCTAACAACATAGGTTATTCTTTAAACAATGGCCTTATTTTTTCATGAATCTAAATGTAGACAAGGGGCTTCCATAATAGTTATAATAATACCTTGGGATACCCCTATCTTAATATCCTTCAAAATAAATTTTTATTTCATAAATTACATAACATAATATGATGACATCATCATGGGACTTCAAAACTTATCATCAACTAGATTAAAGGGGTTTAATAATGTAAAAATGAAATGTTACAAAAATACAAAATTATTGTTGAAGATCTCCTAAAACTCTTCAACCATTATGTAATGTAAACCATTCCTCACTCATCTAAAAATTTGTAGACATCATGGGCTCAAACACCTCTCTCATCCATTTAACACCAGATGATTTTAGTCCTTTTATTATTGTACACATCCTTTATCAGTCATCATAACCCAACACTGATCTTCCCACTATCAATTATATAGAAGATAGCTAATCTAATACTTGGTATACTCAAACATACAACTATCTTTCCAAATAAAAATACCTTCAGATCTATCTAGAAATGGTAAAAGATATTTTCTAAAATGTGTATCCCACTACATCATACTAGAGGATTTGATGGCCTCCTCCTTAAGTGTTTTAAATCTCTAGAAGCTCATCTAACTATCCAAGAATTCCATGACAACATATGTGGTGGGAAATTTAATAGTTTAGTTGCCACTAAATGAATCATGTGCATAGGCTACTATTTTCCTACACTTAACCAAGACTATTGTGACTATGTCAATAAATGTATCAAGTGTCAACAAAACTCTAATCTTACAAATATCCCCAGTCACGCTCTCCAACTAACACAAAAATTATGGCCTTTTTCACAATAGGGTCTTGACATCATTGGCGTTATTAGCCCTCATTCATCATAATGACATAATTCCATCATTACAACAACTAAATATTTTACAAAATGGGTGGAACCAATCACCCTTATCTCCATTAAATCAGATCTATACATAAATGGTAAAATATATTTTCAAAAATGTGTATCCTGCTATGCCATACTAGGGGTATCCTTTACAAAAGAGGATTTAACGACCTCCTCCTTTGGTGGCTTATATCTCGAGAATCTCATCTAGCTATCTAAGAAGTCCACAAAAACATATGTGGTGGGAACTTTAATAGTTTATTTGTCACTAAATGGATCCTATGCATGGGCTACTACTTGCCTATGCTTAACCAAGACTATTGTTACTATGTCAATAAATGCATAAAGTGTCAACAACACTCCAATCTTACAAACATCCCTAGTCATGCTCTCCAAACAACTTAGGACTTATGGCCTTTTTCATAATAGGTTCTTGACATCATTGGACTTATTAACCCTCATTCATCACAATGACACAATTCCATATTTACAACAACTAAATTTTTACAAAATGGGTGGAAACAATCCCCTTAACTTCATTAAATTAGATAAAATCATAGAGTTCATCCATCATCACATTATCTATTGCTTTTGTAAACCTCATAAATTCATCAAATATAATGGTAAATCATTCAAAAATAAGAAATTTAAAAAAACTTTGTGACACTTACAACATAAAATTCAAACTTTCCACACCTTATTATCGATAAGATAATGGCCAAGATGAAGCATCAAATAAATCCCTCAACATAATTCTTACCCAAAATGTTTATCAGGCTAGTAGAGATTGGAATATTGAAATTAAATTTGCATTATGGGCATACTGGACTAAATTTTAAACCCCTATAAGTGGTATGCCATTCTCCTTAGTATATGAAACTGAATTTGTTCTTCTGTCAAAGTTCAAATCCCTTCCTTACGTGTTTCTCTCACATATTTCATCCCGAATAATAATATCATGAAGAACGCATATCAAAACTAGAAGCTGTTAGATGAATGTCATCTAACTACCCTAAAAATATCAAAATTTATCAAGAACAAATAAAAATAGCATAATAAAGAATATCAAACAAAGTGACCTCAACATTGGTGATCTTGTCTCAAATAAAATCAACATGTCACTAACATGGAAAAGCATAAACATGGGAAGTTTTCTCCTAACTATCTAGGACCATATATTACCACTCATAAATATGGGTCTACATTTTATCATTTAGATTCCCTTGATGTTAAACCTAAAAAAGAACCTCTTATCACCCTAAACTTATAGTTGTTTTGTTGCTAAAATATCAACTCATGAGACCTTAGTCAAACTATGAATCTCCCCCTTCAGTACACACATTTTCTCACTTTTGTAATGATTGTAAGTATGTGGTATTTTAAAAACATACCACTTATGACCTTAAATATGGGAACCACAACTCTTCTCATAGAATATTCCACACAGACAAGTTCCCTTACTAGCGATTAGGGAATACCTAATCATTACTCATACACCATCTACACCTACCTTATTAACGACATCCTAAGGATATACATGTAGCTTATACATTTACGTATTCCCTTGAAAATGGATACTCGGACTCACCCTTAGCTCCAAAAATCAAAATATATATGGGATGGAAATAATAAAAATATAAATTGATCCCTTGAAGGATAAACTCACAAAATAAAGAAAATTACAATCAATAAATTTTTAGACCACTCCCTCGAAGGATGGATACCATAAAATAAAAATTCAATAAAATTGTAGACCACTCCTTCAAAATAAGGATAACTAATAAAAATACACATGTAATGAAAAACAAGTGTAACATCTTTGACATTGTTGTTATTGTGATGACTTATACTCTTGACATTGAAAATGTTGACATGTGATTTTTCTTAGGAAGGAGTACTCTTATGAATTTTAGAAATCATGTTTGCAATGGATAATTCATTATTTGTTGAAAAGGTTCATTTTGTTGTGATTTCTACTTACTTGAAAATAAGGCCATTCATCTCTATGAACAACTTAAATTCACTTTAAAAAAAAGATTATGAACTTGTATCATTGTTGTCATACTTATCTTGTGTTGACAACAAAACCTTGGATCAATTCCATTGATCCAAGGTATGATTTAGTTCTTCTTACATGTTCGTCTTGTTGTCTTGGCATTCGGAAATGGAAAGGTGAAGCTGGACTGAGTCTTGTTTTGTTTATAAAATTGTGAAGGACCCTTCTTCAGGTATCCTTGCTTTACAAAAAGTTGTAAGTGATAGGCCTGGGTCTTCTTATTAGTAATAAAATATTGAATAGCTTATAAGGACCCTAGCCTAAAGGTTAGATCTAACCTAAGTTGGTATGTTTTATATTTATTGAGTTTGGAAACAACCTAAGGTAAATAAGATTTACCTAGGAACTAAGGTTGATTTCTAACCTAATAATAATCTAACCTAAACTATTGCTAACCTAAGGGGTACCTATGGACTACTTGGCAATTGGCATGGTCGGTGGCGTCGGTTTTCAAGGCATTAATTGGAATTGATTTTGGTCTTAATTGCTGAGACTAACAATTTTGGTAGAGACATTGGGGATTAGGTGGATTCCTAGTTGGCATCACCACCAAATGGAAATTGCATGTAAATTTGAAATTAGGCATCACCAAAGATAGATGGTGGTGGCATGGTGAAATAGGAGGAAAATTAGTTTTCCTTAGCATTAATTGATTTCATTTTTGGCGACGAAACCACCTAGGGAAAATTCATGGTGTGTTTTGGTATTGTTATTTTGATCTTCAGTTAATTTAGAGTTTTTTCTCTGCATGGAGTTTTTTTGTTCTTCGAACCAATAGTTCTATTTTTAATCTAGCTATTATTTTCACATTTTTGAGCTATTTTGGACTCGTGGAAGTATAAGAAGAAGTGAAAGAGTTGAGGAGGTTGAAATTGTGTGGAGAAAAAGGAAGCTATTGAGGCTTGGATGGGAAATCTTCTACAAATCAAGAAGAGGCTCTATCGGGCATGTGTTGTCAAATTTTCCCCCATGAAAAAAATGGACAATATGATAATACCCTGAGACCGAAGATTCTTCCATAAATATTTCGGGGTTATCAAGATAACTTCAAGATTTGAAAGCCTTGTATGTTATTTCGAAGGTTTAGGATCCTCTGGGATTGTTCCTTCTTTTTCATATCTTGGAGGTTCAAATTGGTCTTAGAATGAGAAAATTGCCTTTGGAAGGGCCCATACTTGCTCAACTCAAGCAAGACATAGTTAAAATTGGCATATGTTTTTTTAGGTGTCTTGTCATACCCTCATGTCCCATTTGTTCATAGAAAAGTTCAAAAGTTTAAGAAAGGACAACGTAAGGCTTGAAAATTTGTCAATGCCATGGGTAAAAAGCTAAAAGTGGTCAAGTTTGCTCATTGATTTTTTGGCATGTGTTAGTGTGATTTGTGTAGAGTGAGCTCTGCACCAAACTCATTTTGGTGGTTGAATCTACATTCAGAAATCAAGAAATTGGGACAGTGAGCAATGAAGGTTGTGGAGTCATCACAGGACCAGAAGCTCGGGAATGAGGTAGGTTGAGTTGAATCAAGCTTTCGAGTTTAATTTCAGGGATTCTTTTTGGACAATTCCGTTTCAGAATTTTAGAGATTTTTGGGATTAAAAATGTTAAGCGAGTTGAAAATTCTAAAGCCCAAACCTTGAAACTCTAAAATTCGAAAAATATTGGAAAAAAATTTGGAGAAATTTTTGGAGAGAAATTTTTGGGAAAAGTTTTGGAAAAATATTTTGAGAGAAATTTTAGAGAAATTTTCAAAAAACAAAATTCAGAGAAATTTTTGGGAAAAATTTTGGAAAAATTTTCAAAGATATTTTTGGGAAAATTTTCGAGAGAAACTTTCGAAAAATAATGTTTAGGAAAAATTTCAAAGAAATCTTCAGAAAATTTTTTAGAGAAATTTTTGGGAGAATTTTTGGATTTTGGAGGGAATTTTCGGAGAAAATTTTAAGAATTTTTTTGGAACTTTCTAGTTTGGAATTTCAGAACTTTTGACTTGAAGATTTCTTTCGAAACTTTCCTCTGCAGAATTTGAGATTTTTCTTTCAGGTTTTTGAAGACTTTATTTTCAGAATTTCTCCAACTTCAGCTTCTAAAACATAGAGCTTAATGTCTACTTCCACATCAAGGGGAAAAGAGAAGATGAAGTAGGTTGTTGAGATATACAGTGAGTTACAGGGTGCAAGAACCACCATTTCTAAAGTGGATGAGTCATTTTCTGAAGATAGTAACAACCTAAATTTGAACCCAGATCAAGTTGAGCAGCCATGAGAGGACATATTTGAGCTCAATCAGTCAAAGTTATAGGGTTGACTTGGTCAAAACCTTTTGCAACAAATTTTCTATTTTCATGGGAGCATGTTCCCTTAATATTAATGACATTTCTATTTTTAGTTAAGTGTTAGTTAAGGGCCCAACTGTCATGGCTCAGCCTAAAAGGCTTATAAATAGTTGAGTATATGGAGAATAGAGAGAACAGAGGATACATATTATTTTTGGGAGGTTACTCTTCAAGCTTGGAAGAGTACTCCAAATATTTTAAACCTTTCAATTATATTTCAAGAGTAACATGTTGCCTTGAGAGTTCTAATTTATTGTGTGAATGGTTAATCATGTATGTTTTGTGAATGCATAATTCCTTAATGTGAATGATTGATCTACCTTTATTTCAGATTATTTTATTTCATGTTGTGAGTAAATGGTATGAATAGTATTGATATCAGTTGTGAAAAGTTTAGTTTTCCTTCTATTATTTAAAGCTATGATATCATTGTCTATCAGATGAATGAATTCCTTGTAAGTGCATGTGTTATATCCTCATGATAAAGTGACTGTGTTTTGACTAAGTGTAATCTATCTGCTGTAATCTTGTAGTTTAACAAAGGAACATATGCTCTGGTTTGTGGTATTTGGTACCCTTTCAAGTTGCAATAGGTGAGGGTGGTCAACGATGCAAGCATCCTACCCGCATTAACCCTTTCGAGTGTAAACACCCCTCTATTTGGTGCATCACCACTTCTAGTATAGGTTTCATTTCCTTGCAGATATCTTTCCCTAATCCCATGAA
The DNA here is from genome assembly GCA_018340775.1 of Taxus wallichiana var. yunnanensis. Classification (NCBI taxonomy): domain Eukaryota; kingdom Viridiplantae; phylum Streptophyta; class Pinopsida; order Cupressales; family Taxaceae; genus Taxus; species Taxus wallichiana. The sequence continues at coordinate 156,349,046 of CM031243.1, read as the reverse complement.
ATGTTAGCATAGGACTAGTTAGCCATTTTTCTTGCATTAGAAGTAGTGTTGTGTTTAGTTTAGGAAGAGGAAGCCAACCTTCTCTGGAGGTTCACCTCAAGCCCAAGTCCCACAACTTGAGAGGTGATCCCATGTGTCCCAATCACACCAAATGTCATGATTCATTTTCAGGCCATTCGGGGGTGCAGTGATTTGGTGACAATAGTTTTTGGCATGCCCGGTGGGACAAGAGACACATATTTCATAGGTGTGTGTATTGTGTTCATTTCATTTCATTAAGTTGTTGTGCTCTTAGTGAAATTTCAGCCTTAGGAGGTATACCCAAGCACAACTGGCAACTCGATTGGTCTAAGTACCCTACTCTCTATGTTACTGAGACCTTCATTTTTACCCATTCCCATCTAGTTTACTTCCACATCTTTCATTTTATCTCATTCATGAAGTTTGTGCAATCATGGCTTCATTTCCACATGGGACTCCCACTTGCAGTAATGGCAATTCTTTCCATCTTCAGCTATTACAATTCACCTCCAAACCAATTTTATGATGAATATCAGGTTTGAGCATGCATGTTCACATAAGTAAGATGCGAGATCAATTCGGTATCTACCAAATATGGGGGCTCTTGAAGAACAATGGAATGCAGATTTTGATTCTACTCCACACCTAAAGAAGACCACTTATAAAAGAAGGTTCGAGAGTTTGAGCATAACATGGTGCAAATAAGGATCAATGAAATGAAAAAGGCAGCCCAAATTGGCTTTAGCATTCCATACTCATGGAATGGCCCTATACCATGTGCGCTTAATCCTCAACAAAAGCTTCACTTCATAATTAAGATGATGACTCAAGTTGAAGAATAGATCAAGAAAAGGGACATTTGTGAATGTAGTGTTAGTCAATCCTATAAGTGGGAGGCCCCGCATTACCACCTTACAACCCTCTTCTCGTGTTTCCATCTATGCAGCTTTCAACTTGCTCCTTTCCTTCACTTCCTATTCCTCCATTTCATCATGAATATTCCATGCTTGGATCTCTTCCTCAAATAGTGAGGGAATTGTTTGAATCCCAACCCACCCCTCCTCTTATAGTCCCAAATCCATTTTGGGAGGAACATTGTTAATAAATGAGACAAAGGGAGGATTATATGGTTGAAGAGAATAGGAAAAGATAGAATGCAGATAATATGAAGAAATGGGCTGCAAAACTTAACATCAAGAAAACTTTGTTCTTGACTAAACCTTCTGCAGAAGTTGAGGCTCAAGAACAAGTGGAACAAACTAGTTTTGTGCTAAAAAAATCCAGAGTTGAATGAGGAGGACCAGTAGTCTACTTGTTCAGAATGTAGTATTCATGTTGGCTCAATTCCATCAGAGGAGTTTGAATCACCAAAGGTGGAAAAATTAGTAATAGAAGAGCATGTGCAAGTTGAAGAAGAAAGAATTTCAAGTGTACAAGCTGATTCTAATGAATGTAATGATCCTAATTTCCATGCATATCAAGAACTTGCATCACTTTTGGAAGATGGTAACAAATTTCCAAGATCATCATTAGATGTTACAATCAGCCATAACAAGTTTCATGAGATGAAGAAGGATTTAGAGATCGAGAATGCTGATGAGATCATGCAGAGGCTTTCTAAACCTTTTCCCTCTCTTCCTTCTCAAAAATGTGATTTTTTAGATGAATTTGATCTTTCTAATTTCATGTTTGAAAATGAAGAATATCAAGGTGAAGGAGGTTCTAGTTTGGAGGATACTCAAATTGAAGAATATATTTTGATATAGTCAGAGGATGAGGAAGCAGATTATCTGTCAGATTTGAAGGAGTATTTGGATGCAGAAGAGCCTATAGAAATACCCATTTCTATAACCACTGTAGTTTCAAGTTATCCTTTTGAATTTGAATTTGAAGAATTGGATCATCTACAAAATTCATTAAATGAAGAAAGCAAAGAGCATGCGGGAGAAAATAAGTCAGCTTTGAAGGTTTTGGGCAAAGATGCTATTATTAGTTTCTTACTCTCAATTGTGGGGCCAGATTTGTTTGATGAACAAGTAATGGTGGAAGGAAACCAAGGAGATCTTGCTTCCCTTAATTGTCCCAAAAATAATAGGTGAAAGGATTTGATCTTGTAGGTTTCATGTGGGATGAAGAGGTTAGAGTTTCTAAACAACTTTTCCTTCAGATGAAAGTAGAGCTCCTATATGAGCAATACTCTTTAAACACTTGCAGATATTTTCAAGTGTTTCCATTGGAGCTTGTAAGCGGTATAAAGTAGCTGCATGTCATGGATAAACTTCTTGTTGACAAATAAGGAAAAATAAATGGAGAAGACATTAATTTAATGCCATTCATTCATATAGGAGAAGAGTTGTTTGTAAATGGGAAATGAGAGGGAAATCATCTCATAGATTATCATTCTTTTCAAGGATGTCTTCAATGAAGATTTCTTGTTAGAATTGAAGTTCGAGAAAGAAGGGGTATGCAATGGTTTAGACCATGTCCTATCGTGCACTGGCTTCATTAAAGCTAGAAGAGAAGCCGAAATTAGTCACATTCACTTGAGTGTGAGGATGAGTTTCAAAATTATGAGGATCAGGTTGCATGCTTCACAGGACAAATGTAGAGCAACTAAAAGAGGAATTATTTCTCTTTCCAGTTGATGTCTCAATGGACCAAGCGGAGAGTTGGGCTGTTTCAATTTTTTACTCTCATTTTCAGCCATGTTCATTATCAAATCATCTTTATGGCTATCCATTGTGAGGAAAGGAAGTTATTTTGCACAAACATTCTACAGGTTTTGTTTAGCTCACCTGTGCTTCTAGTTAGTGTAGGGTAGTATAGGTTTTCTTTTAGTAGAATAAGTGTAATGCACACCCTACATGATCCATTAGGGGCATGTATGGTTTTCAGTTGTTTCAGTGTGTTTTGTTTTCCATTATCACTCTTGTGTTGTTTTGCATACTTGTGCATCATTCGAGGGTGTCAAGGAAAAGGAAGGTTCAAATTTTCTGTAAGAGTTTCATGATCTACTTCATTCAAAGTTCTAGATGCCAAGTGTTCAATAGATTCGGTATACCTCATGCTTAGCATTCCAAAAAGGGTCCAAGATCAGATTGCTCAAGAGAATTTTGGGATGCATCAAAGAGGATCAAATTGGTTTCAGATTGACAAATATTGACTCCATGCCCAATGGATGACTTAAGGCTACTGGAATTATGCTTAGCAGGAAAGCATCCCTAAGAGGTCACCAAAAATGTTGTCAATTTTTACCCCCGAAAAAATGGACAATATGATAACACCCTGAGACTAAAGATTCTTCCATAAATATTTTGGGGTTATTAGGATAACTTCAAGCTTTGAAAGCCTTGTATGTTATTCCGAAGGTTTCAGGATCCTCTAGGGATTGTTCCTTCTTTTTCATATCTTGGAGGTTCAAATTGGTCTCGGAATGAGAAAATTGCCTTTGGAAGGGCCCATACTTGCTCAACTCAAGAAAGACACAGTTAAAATTGGCATATGTTTTTTCAGGTGTCTTGTCATACCCTCATGTCCCATTTGTTCATAGAAAATTTTAGAAGTTTAAGAAAGGACAACGTAAGGCTTGAAAATTTGTCAATGCCAATGGGCAAGAGCTAAAAGTGGTCAAGCTACTCATTGAGTTAGTTGGCATGTGTTAGTGCGATTTGCATAGAGTGAGCTCTACACCAAGCTCATTTCGGTGGTTGAATCTACATTCAGAAATCAAGAAATCGGGATAGTGAGCAATGAAGGTCGTGGAGTCATCGTAGGACCAAAAGCTTGGGAACAAGGCAAGGCTGAGTTGAATCAAGCTTTTAGAGTTTAATTTTGGGGATTCTTTTTAGACAATTTCGTTTCAGAATTTCAAATATTTTTGGGATTAAAAATGTCAAGTGAGTTGAAAATAATGAAGCTAGAAACCCCAAAACTCGAAATTTGAAAAAAAAATTAGAGATATTATTTGGGAAAAAAATTTTCAGGAAAAATTGTCGAAAAAAATTTCGGAGAAAATTTTAGGAAAATTTTGAAAAAAATTTGGAGAAATTTTGGAGAAATTTTAGAAGAAATTTTTGCGAAAAAAATTTCGAGAGAATTTTCGGAGGAAAATTTTTCAAAAAATTTCAGAGCAATTTTGAGAAAATTTTTAGAGAAAATTTTCTGAACTTTCCAGTTCAAAATTTCAAACTTTTGACTTCAGAGATTTCTTTTGGAACTTTCCTCTACATAATTTTGGAGATTTTTCTTTTAGGTTTTCAAAGACTTTATTTTCAGAATTTCTCCAACTTTAGCTTCAAAACACAAAGCTTAATGTCTACTTCCACATCAAGGGGAAAAGAGAAGATGAAGTAGGTTATTGAGATATACAGTGAGTTACAGGGTGCAAGAACCACCATTTCTAAAGTGGATGAGTCATTTTCTGAAGATAGTAACAACCTGAATTTGAACCTAGATCAAGTTGAGCAGCCATGAGAGGACATATTTGAGCTCCGAATCAGTCAAAGTTGCAGGGTTGACTTGGTCAAAACCTTTTGCAACAAATTTTCTATTTTCATGGGAGCATGTTCCCTTAATATTAATGACATTTCTATTTTTAGTTAAGTGTTAGTTAAGGGCCCAACTGTCATGGCTCAGCCTAAAAGGCTTATAAATAGTTGAGTATAGGGAGAATGGGGAGAACAGAGGATACAAATTATTTTTGGGAGGTTACTCTTCAAGCTTGGAAGAGCACTCCAAATATTTTAAACCTTTCAATTATATTTCAAGAGTAACATGTTGCCTTGAGAGTTTTGATTTATTGTGTGAATGGTTAATCATGTATGTTTTATGAATGCATAATTCTTTCGTGTGAATGATTGATCTACCTTTATTTCAGATTATTTTATTTTGTGTTGTGAGTAAAATGGTACAAATAGTATTGATATCAGTTGTGAAAAGTTTAGTTTTACTTATGTTTTTTAAAGTTATGATATCATTGTCTATTAGATGAATGAATTCCTTGTAATTTCATTTGTTATATCCTCATGATAAAGTGATTGTGTTTTGACTAAGTGTAATCTATCTGATGTAATCTTGTAGTTTAAAAAAGGAACGTATGCTCTGGTTTGTGGTATTTGGTACCCTTTCAAGTTGCAGTAGGTGAGGGTGGTCAACGATGCAAGCATCCTACCCACATTAACCCTTCCAAAGAGTAAACACCCCTCTATTTGGTGCATCACCACTTCTAGTATAGGTTTTATTTCCTTGTAGATCTCTTTCGCTAATCCCATGAAATGTTAGCATATGACTAGTTAGCCATTTTTCTTGCATTAGAAGTAGTGTTGTGTTTAGTTTAGGAAGAGGAAGATGACCTTCTCTGAAGGTTTGCCTCATGCCCAAGTCCCACAAACTTGAGAGGTGATCCCATGTTTTCTAATCACATTGAATGTTGTGATCCATTTTTAGGTCATTTGGGGGGTGCAATGATTTGGTGACAACAAAAAGCTAGGATCTAACCATTAATTTGTTCTTCTTTTTCATAAATGTCTTCATGAAAATAACTCCACTCTTGGGGAAAAAATGGGTTTTTATATGATTTTTGATCTTGTTATTCGATTCTTGAATTTTCACTGTATGCTTCTACTTGGATTCACTGTTTTAGATGTAAATACAATCTAGGTTTTTGTTTCCTTTGTTTCAAAAATGCTTGAAATTTTCTTTAAATTTTTTTGGACTTGAGATGTTGAATATTTTAGATGTCTATTTTATTTGAGCTAAAAGGTTAAGTGCAGAAAGTTGGGGGACAATTAAGTTGACATCAAATCTTAAATTTTATATCAAAAACAAAAAAACATCAAATTTAGTCTTCCGCAAACTTGAACCATACCAAAAAGTCAAAATATTTCATAAAAATGGTACCATCATGTAGGGAGACTGTTATCTTTGTAGAAATATTGATTTTAAAGTGAATAGAATAGGATAAATATCATTTTAATTTTTTTACTAATAGTAGGTCTTTAAGACACTTTTTCCCATGAATGTTTATGTCTACGTTTAAGACTACAAATTTTGTTTCACTTGTCAGAATGTGATAAAACTTATACCATCGCAACCATGGTGAAATCATATACATGTTCAAAAAAAATTTATTTGATTTCAATATTTTTTGATGAAGTTATGGAGGAAAACAAAAAGTGCTATGTTTTCTTTATTTTTTCAGATCACTTTCATGGAAATAATCATAAACAATAAAATATTGCTCAAAAAAACACAAAATAAAGTCTATCCCAAGGTAGATAGTGGCATATAACTTCCCACTAAAGGAAAAATATATATATCAATTTTTGGTCATCCAAATCGTGAGCAAATGGACTACAATCTTATAGGTATTTTAAAAAAATAATACCAAGTCATTGAATTTTGAGTGTTTAATATAGCTAAACTTGTCCATTTTTTTTAAAAATAGTAGTTTAGAAACTACATTCTGGATGATATGATTCATATTGAAATATTTTTTCTATTTTTGAGTGTATGCATTGCTAATAATTCCTATAATTTGATATTATGTTGTTATTTGCATGTGACGTCCACTTATGACCCCTTTTTGTCCCCTAACTTGTTGTACTTACCCAAAAACTTTATAGTAACTTGTCATTGTTGAACTGGAATGGATCACCTCGAGAGAAATCTATCCTTTGGCATGGTTGTTAGTTTAATTCTAGCTTGTGTGATCTGTGGAATGGTTTATTGGATTCGATTACAACTTCTCTGGTAAAAGGAAAAGAATGGTCTAGGTTGTTCTTCTTGATTCGACTTGTTAGGTATGATTAGTTATTTTTACTTTATTCGAAATACAATTGTTATTGTAGAAGCTCATAGGTAAAAATGGTGGAACTATAGAGTAACCTGACTCTTTTCTAAACTTAAAAGAATACTGGAAGGGAAATAGACTATGGAATTTTTGGTTAGTATGCCTTCTGAGCTCAACTTCATACATGGAACTTGTAGTTGTGCCGACGTATTGTTTGTCTCCCTCTTGAGTTAGGAATCTAGTTGGGTTTTATTCTTCTGTTCCATTTGTCTATTTCTTTGATCATTGTGAAATTACATGGTTCTAAGTTTTCTTGAATGGAAGTTCGAATGTAAGACTTGCTCTCATATTTTCATTCACCATCAATAGATGGGTAAGCTTATTGTGTTATCTCTTTGAAAAAGGAAATCATGGCCAAAAAAGGGGTAAGATACTTAAAATTTTACTCTGTCTAGCTTGTTTGGAAAATTGAGATAACTTCTTGAACTGATGTTATTATTGTTTAGAGGGAATATCATGTTCATTTGGAAGTTTTTGTGCTTCAGTTGCTGTTATCATTTGTAAAGTTTAGAAGGAACCAATTTTAGTTTGTAGCTTGTGAGTTACAGTTTTATTGATTGAAGGTTGAATGGTTCTTTTGACTTCAATGGTTGTTAGGAGTTAAGTGTTTTCTTGGCTTTGGGAAATCAAATCTGTCTCGGTTCTTTTTCAATCTTGGTAAGAGTACCTCTATTAAGGAATTAATATTAAGATCTTATCTTACCATTATTCGACATTATCCTTTCTTTATGTTCTGAGTTAAGGTATTTACAATACCAACCTCCTTGAATTCTGAAAGGTAGATGTAAGTTGTTATTTGTTCTCACTATTTTAGGGACAACTATCTAACTCGAGCCTGATCTAACCTCTGTCGGGATTTAAAATGGAAAATAGTAGAGGATGAACTTGTCTATTATGTTCTTTCTTAGATTTAAAATGAACAATCTATTTCTCTTTTCTTTTCACCTTACATCAATATCACCTCGGAAGAGGGAACTGACTTGGTTAGTTGTATCGTTATGCATCCACTAGGAATTTCTTGATGAAGTAGACCCTTTTGTGATAGAATATGTTGCTGAAGAAAAAGGTTACTCTAGAGATTTGATATGTTTGATTGGGAATTTCTAAGTAAGTCTCTTATGGAGTAAAAATAAGAATTACAGGATCTGTAGTTGTTTGGTAAAACCCTGTATTCTTCTCTTTGAATTTTACATATGTAATGATGTACCAGTTTGTGATTTTTGATTAGTTCTAAGTACAAGTCAAATTGAATTCATTCTTGGTCAATTCTATTTGATGTGGAACCTAAAACTTAGATTATTTTTTGACTCTAAATTTAGGATATAGATTCTTAAATAAGAAACTCTTTCCTAAAGGTGTTGTTGGTTCATCCTAAATTTATCCTAATGTTTGATTGAGCTTGGTAGCTTATATTTTAGGATGAAGTTAAGTTAATGCTTGAGATAAAATTATTATTGTTCCATCTAATGTAGACTGTTCCTTTGAGATATTAGTGTTAGTATCTTCTCAGGTTAGATGGAATTAAATAAGATGTGGATCATAAAAATCTGTAAATGAAAAGTAGTCTGTGATTTGGTGAATTATTATTTATCTGGATTAATGTTTTAATTCCTTCTATGAAATCATTGGTTGAAAGTTGATTCTGATTATATCATGATCTTTTCTTGATGAAGATATGGATTATCACTTTGTTTCTCTCTCTTATGACTGTTATTTCTTTATGATGTGTCTTTCTGTAATGCTTTAACTATTTCATAAAAGCAGAGTTCTTTTTATGAAACAATTAATTCTTAGTGCTTATCATACTCGATTGATGAACTGACCCATGCTAGAAATTTTTGCAGATGGACTTCATAAGTGGTAAAAGGAGACAAGATATTTTATGATGTTAATTTTTTTTACCAAAGAGATTGGATCTTTTATGATGAAATATGAATCATTGTTGAAAAGTATTTGTGGAAAGGAAATTTGTATTCTTAATTGAGCTTATTGATATTGTTTGACACTAAAGATGTCTGAAGTGTTTGAACTTGTAATGTATGAATTCCACTTTGATGAATGGAAAATATTGTGGGTTTATCTGTATTTGATGTGTCATCCTTTTGGTATATTCTATGAATGGCAATGATAAGCTTATCTCTATTCTTTAAATATATATACATGTAATAAACCCTCTCGGTTGATTTAAAATGAACTAGAGGATAAAGGTACTAGATGTAATATCCTCTTATTAATGCAACTTATTAAGTTGGCATACATGATTGGTCATTCAATTAAATCACTATGGTTTTACTAAAATGATGTTAATGGGTAAATGGAATCTTGATGAAAACTTGTAAAAGGTTATGAGGTTCCAAATGAACCCTAACTCTTAATAAGTAAAAGGAAAGGAAAATATTCTGCAATGTTAAGTAGTCTATTTAAGACCTTTTGGAATTAAATCCTAATGTTATTTTGGATAGAGGAAGGTGTGCTTCCTCATGATTAATTCCTTAATCTGAGTAAAACAAATGAAAATAATATAGAGTCCACATTTGGGAATCCTTCATGAGATTATTTTCATTTTTACTATCTTCCCTCATGATCTTTGGGATGCTGGGATTCTCATCAAATATTACATAAGTACCTAACCTAGTGGAGTCAAAGTTTCGAAGGGGTATTCAAGTCACAAGTTAACCAAATATTTTCTACTTTGATGGTTTCCTTCATCTATATATGATTCTTCTTCTCGGGTGATCATGGCATGTGAGGCTTCAAAACTTGAGGCCACTTGATCTGTTATATGTTCTTCCATAAGGGGCTCTGATAGTACCTTCATTTTAGATCCATACTTAGTCTACATGATTAGATGAGACCAATCCAGGACATGTAGCCTCCAATTTTAGTTGTGAAGTCATAGGATATAAAAATTCTAGAGACTGATGGAACATAAATCACCAATATATCGTATGGAACAGCTTATGTTTAGTCGGAATAGAGCTACAACGTGAGACCTTTTATAACACTAATGGCTTGAATTGATTTCCCATCCAATTGCATGAATCCTCTCCTTAGGGGCTCATACTTAATTCCCAATACATCCACTATTACTTTAGGCATTACCATAGTGCTTACGCCAGAGTATATCATGGATTTATGTAGAATTTCTTACCTATTATAATATTCATGAAGAAGGCTTGGGGTCTTGGTTTACTTTCCCCTTATTTCTGGTTCATTAGTACTAACTCTGTTTGAGCTTGAGTTGTTTTGAGTTGCTCTTTCCCCTTCTTAGTCTCGTGGGGATGCCATTTGAATTTCGTAGATTCTTGAAGAAATTTCTTCTATTTTGGAATACAAAAATATCCCATAAGGATCCATTGGTTGGTACCTTTTTAAGATTCTCAACTACATTTGTTGGCCTGAGTGGTTGTGCTTTAGAGAATGGATTGTATTTCATTATTTTAGTCATTAGATGGAAGGTACTTTGATTCTGAGTTATTCTTTGGAGTCTCTTTTCTAGTTTTGGGTGGAGGGATGGTGGACATCATAGGTTTCTTCTTTTCTTCATCCATTACTATAGGATTAGGGATCGTGGCTTCTATCATCCACCTCTTGGAGCAAGTGTTGTTGTCGACTATACTAGATTATTAGATGTGGATGTGTCATTTGTGAATACAAATTATTCTCCTTCGATCCAAGAGAAAAGTGCATGTTCAGCGCAATATCGCCTCTTGTTCTAGGGACATCCCTTGCATTTGCACAACCAAGGCCACATTTTGAATTCTCAAGGACTAGTAAGGTCCGCCAACATTGACCTCATATCCTTTCATCACTCTTTACTCTACTACCTTCTTTTTAAGATTACCTTGAGGGAAATCTCTTGGTATATGAGGGTATTGAAAGGAAGCACCAAGCATTGGGGTCTTCCACCAAATTATTCTATCCTAGAATCATTTCTCTCCCATTATTGGGTGGAAGGTTCTGGAGTGCCATTGGGAATGCAACAATTTGGTTAGATGGTTATGGAAGTGGTGGTCTCTAGGCATGTTGATGTTGTGGTGGATAAGAAGGTCTACCCTTGGTTACCTTGAAAAAAATTCTTAGGTACACACCTTGATTCCTCTTAAGATTGATTATCTCATTAGAGAAACTCCTTAGGATATTTTTTACTTCCTCCATCTTTGAAGAATAAGCTGATGGTACAATAAAAGGGGTGATGACTCCTTGGGAGGATGGGTAGCTCTATATGGATGTAGGATCTTGGGTAGAGATTGATTCTTATGCTTGAGGAAGGGAAGCTATCTTGGGATATACTTGATAAAGGGATATTCTGGTGGAGCTTCCCGGCATCTATCATTTTTCTTAATCTTGGTGTAAGATCATATGCTTGCGATAAAGAATCCCCCTAATTAATAAATCATGATGGAGATATCTGAGTTTAAATAATTTAGATAAAATTTTATAGCCATACCTATAGGTGGTTTGGCTAGGATGGATCATTTTCCATGTCTTATGGAATTTGGTATTGAAATCAGTCATAAGCTCTTGCGGACCTTTCTTGATGTTGATAAGTTGTTGTAAGAGTGAAGATATATCTCCTTTTCACTTTGAATATTCTAATGAATACATTTCCCAATTGATCCCAGGTACCAATGGAGTTAGGAGTCAAGGATCTGTACCAGTCGAGATCTTTTCCATTAAAGGAGTCAACTAGTAATCTTAACGAAACATATTTCTCCATGATATAATGTATCGTGCATATCTCTGTAATATCTTGAAGATGTTCCTTTGGGGACTTAAAGTCTTCACCGCTAAATTTAGATAGTGCCTTCAACACATCCATTGGGATGGGATTCCATGTTTCCAAATGTAATGGAAAGATGAGAGGGCTTCCATGATTCCATGAGACGAACTATATCGAAGGAGGAGGTGGTTGATGAGCCATTATGATAGGCCTGAGAACTCTAGTGGATTGTAAGAAGGGCCTACTAGGTGGAGGTGTTAAAAGAGTTCGGTTTGGAGGAGATGAAGATATTTGAATCTATCTACCTCTTCTTCCTCTTCCTAGGGATAGCTATAGGTATTCAAATGTTCCTTCTTCTCTAGATCTTGAAATTTTTGAATTCTTCTCATGAACTAGAGAGGATTAACCCACTAATACTACTGAGACAAGTAGATATGTTGAATATAATCATCGATGTGTTATTACAGAGCCTCCAAAGGATAGGAATTGTTATGTCACACACCAAACTTAGTAATATTTGAATTTTAAGATTTCAATACTATCCCACCATGCATGCTATCAAAATTTTTGATGATTATCTTTGTAGATGAACCACCAAATTTGTGGGAAATATTAGAGATGTGGGACTTGGCCCCTAGCATAACCTCTAGATTTTATAGAAGTTGTCTCTTTCTGCTTATGTTGAGATGATGGTTAGAGAGAAAACAAATTAATGTGAAGATCCTAACTAAGGAGATGTGCCAAAGCTTTGATAAAATAACACAAAGACTAATATTGAAACATCTATTAGATTAGTAGAAGAGCATCAAGCATGATCAACTATTATGGAGATATCTCAAATTATCAAAGGCTAGATGAAACTAAAATGTAACCATGAGCGAATGAATAAAATTATGTAAAATATATAAGGGTGTGTAACATGATATATATTTAAAAATTCATCTAAAATATGAATAAAATAAATAGGAAGAAATAAAGGACACAAAATATTGTGAACTTGCAAGTGCACAGAACAAGAACTCTTATATATATAGAAAAATAGTACATAAGGCCAAGATGGCACAAATTACAGTGTTTCTTTACAACAGAGCCTTGCTAAGGCCAATGAACACAATAGAATGAACCTAAATTATCCTATGGAGCTCTAAAATTATTTTCCTCTATCTTTTTTTGTCCGACACAAGAACATTCCATTATAGATCTTTGTGGCTCTTACTTTAACATGCCTCCATTAAGATTTCCACCGCCCACATTTAGTTCTTACCTACATACCTTCAAACTTTGGAGTAGATATCAATGGCATGCTTTGGGACTATAAATCACATTTAATCCACCAATCCTTGAGCCCCTTACATCCTTTGATTGAAACAATTGATGGTGGTGGCTACTTTACTTGACACGTTGAGGCCTTGCGCTTATATGGAGATTTCCATTTATCTCTCCTTTTAAACTTACACCTAGGTGACAAGTGGATGCTTGTGCACCCCTCCACTTTATATTTGACTTTTTAAATTGTTGGGGCTTGCTGAGCTGCACTTTAGCCACATGGAGGATCCTCACTGCTTGAAGATGTTAGGTTGTGGAGATAAATAGCTTCACTAGAGCATGCATTACAAAGTGACTAGAAAACATTGTAACCATCATCGGTTAGGGGAAGTAGCATTGGTCACCTAGGACCAAAATCAGTCATTCAAGGAGGAACCAATAGTGGTTAAGGCTAACTAACATCAGTTACCTATGTGGGATGTGTTTTATTTAACTCTTAGGAATTAGATCTATTTTTAGAATTAAAGCCAATCTATTGTTTGTAGTTGCATGGCTAAGTTCCCTAAGTTTATGTATGCCTATATAATCATGAAATCTTGGGTTTAGAAGTAGAATTAATAGAAGGATTGAATTAGATCCTTGATTCTCCTAGATAGAGAGGATGAAGACAAAAAAGAGTAAGAGAAAGAAAGAACATGTTACATGAAGACAAAGTCTCCATGGAGAGGAGATAGACGAAGGAAATAGCATGTACATCTAAATGGTGAGAAGAGGGTAATGTCTTCTACTATATATTTTGTTTTTATAGTTATTATCTCATTGTAATGGCTTGCATATTATGCAAAGCACACATATTTTCTTCTTGTAGATCCACATATTGGTGAGATATTTTATTATAGATCCATGTAGATCTAGTCTTATATTATAGATCCATGTAGATCTAGTATTCTATTTTAGACCCATGAGATCATATTGTATTGTTGATCCATGTAGATATAGATATTGTAGAGGAGGTTTTCTTCATGTTTGCATAGGTTATGCAGTGATGGAGAGACAAACTTACTTCTTGGTGCAAAGTCATAGTTGCACATATGGTAGACCCATGTGATAAGTCTTGTTTGCAAATCCATAGAGAACTTGGTAGTAGTTCAGAGATGCAGTAGTTCCTAGTTATGTGAGATATACTGGTGGTGTTTGGAGGCACAGTTGTAGTGCACTCATGGAGATCCGTTTAGAGATCTAGAGGTGAGGAGATACTCTTGGAGAGATGTATTTTACTCTTCTATTGAAGAGTTGGTTTGTACTCTTGTTGTATTATATATATGAGATCTCTATCTTTGGTGGAAATAGTCCACATTGGGTGAACCAAAGTACATGCTATGTTATGTGTGTGTAATTTGTCTTTATTTGGATTATTCTAGTTTATAATTCCAACTTATTGTAGATTTTGGGTAATTGTTTAGATCCTGTGTGCATGATTTTTATTATTATTAAATCATACCACTATTCCGCATGATCCCAAATTCCCAATAGAAGACTCCCAATATTGTTTTCCTTCTCCAAATTTCACCAAAGAGACACATGGATATCCTCTGTAAGAAGTTCCATACTTAGGAAAAAATTGGTCCCGAAAAATGCAAAATGATTCCAAAAGGAAAAGGGGTCAGGGAGAAAAAAGGTAGCACTAAAATAAGAGCCTAGAAATAATGTAGAAATAATTCTATATGTCCCTCTCCTAGACCCCTTATAGGGTGACCCATGCACGTGGCACTTCTTGATGGAGCTTTTCATCATCGAGCCAAGTACTCACCATACCTAGGCTCATCTAGAAGACTCCACATAACTATATTCTCAAAGTAGTGTAACTCATCATTGAATCTTGATAATGATCTATACTCACACTAGTAGGTGGACCCATCTATCCACTAGCATGTGCCCTATCCACCTCAAGTTATGGTCTCGATAGATCTCCCGGTCCACCAATTTTTTTTTTGTTTTTTGCAAGGTATCTCACTCACGAAGGTATTTATCTTGACCCACCCTCATATGGGTAATATACCCATACATAGTTATGATATTTTATCTCATCCCATTTCTATCCATCGTAATGGAGTCACAAAAAATTATAACATTAACTTACTCAACAATCAAAATATCTCACTTAATCATTCATGTGGCCCTCTCTGCCTCTATACTCATCATGAAAACCTCTTACATAGTTTCTCCATCATCCCCCTCTTCCTCAACACCACCCTCTTATCAAGACTCTACATGTGCTCACACTCAATTCATAAGCCCATCCATCGACCATACAAAAAAAGCATATGCCTCTGTCACTCCACCATCATCCATACCTAGGTTTTTCCCCATGGATCGATACAAACCCCCAATCCCTCCTCATCCACCATTAAAATTGGCTCCTACACAACCATAATTTCTACATATATATCCCCATCATCACACCTATAAGCCACAACTTCCTTAGGAACATCCAATACTAACCTAGACTATCACCTAACATGACCAAATCTAATCAAATCCTATTATTCATATCATCAATCCCGCACTCACATCTACTGTTTAGTTTCCCTTAGTTCCCTCTCTTACTACAACCACAAAGTGGAAAACATGTGTATGGAATCTAAATTACATCATATGCCCGTAAGGATACTAATATCTTCATGTAATGTTCCTCTCCCTTAATGAGCCTTATAGCCCCAAAATAATATATCCATTTCATAAAACAAACAAGATAATCTAAGGTAATTGATAAGGCCCAAGAAAATATTCTTTCCACCGTTATGTGCTCGTATGCCCAACACTCTAGAAAAATTACCACGTGAACCCTAAATCTCCACCTTGTCCTCCAGGCCCATAAATCCATGTATGCATGAGATAATAAGGTAGGGTTGCAAGAGAACACTATCTTCTCGTTTCATTATATATCCCACCAATCTAGTCTACATTCAAGAAAGCCTACCACCTCTTGAATCTGGTAAGGCATAACAACGGATACTAATCATAATCATCGTAATTTTCACTTGACCATAATCATCATTACTATATAAAAAACCATAGGTAAAACCCTAGATGAATATATAACATCTAGGTCATCATCTCCATAAAGATTCTTCATAGCCACACCTATACCCACATCATCTATAAGGTACACCTCCTCACTTTGTGACATAATTTGCAAGATCATGTGAATGTCCTCTAAGGTGATGGACATCTCACCTATAAGTAACTATAAGGTTCTCGTAACATGATCCCACCTCTCAAATAAATCTAAGAATAAACCCATATCCATTTAGATACATCTTTAATGATACATCCCTCCAAAACTAGCCTCCTCTAGATGTCCCCAAGCATCCTATGATAGAAGCTCACAAATAATATGTAATAACTTTAGGATCTGATCTCTGGTAGTCAATAAATCCCTCACCTACATCCTTCAAAACAAAAAACCATCATAGAAAACTCATTCAAATCATACAACACATCCTTAAAAATTCATGCTTATTATTACCAAATCATTAGAGTTACAAATGATTCTATTGATTCACCGACAAATCCATCCAATCATATGTGATTATATAAATCGCTAGTAATTTCATAAGAAATTACATGCGATTTTCATGTAATTTCCTCATTTCTCATAAAAATAAAAAATAAATAAAAATGAATTCAAAATCCAAAAATCTACTTACCTCTACTAGGTTAGGTCTTTGACATTGTTAAACACCTCCATCTTTCTCCATTTCTCTTTAAACACTAATTGTTTTTAATATCATGGTATACTAGATGTTTTTTTCCTAACATCACAATAACACTAATATACCCCGAGGGGATATATATATATCAAAAAATCCCACCACCTAGATCACCGATGATCTTGGATAATTTCCAACGATTGCATAAATCAATGGTGATCTTAGGTAATCATCGGTGATTACTCCTCCATTATCCAAAACATCCTTGTTTGATGTCCAAAACCAATCAAACCTTAATTTTTATCATCAATCTCTAATTACTATGCCTCAACCCATTCAAAGAGTCTTATGGATTTACACATCCATCACAAAATTGCACATTTTAAAGCATTGTTCTTCCTTTTCGGCCCCAAGACCCTCTTAAAAACCAAAATAATTGATGGATCCTTTATTTATCGATCATGGATCTTGCACTCTCTCGATTCCTTTTCATATCACCAACTATAAATCATATGTCTATAGTTTTAGAACCCATTATTTCCCTATACCTTAACTTCCTAATCATGTCATCTCACCTTTGTATCATCATATTTCATATTGATCCCACATTTCCCGAAACACGATGGATTTTATAGAATTCCGGGAACCTTTTCCCGCCACTTCCTACAAATTCATATGTCTATAGGTTGAGGACCCATTGGTTCCCCTATCACTTGAATTCCTTATCAAGTAAACCTACCATTGTGGCAACATATTTCATGCCTAGTCTTGGGCATCCTAAATTGAACCACATCCAGTTATATAAAAACCTTACACAAGCCTATTTATCCACCAATCCATTTATTACCCTCATAAATATTTATTTACCCCATCCCATACCTCTTAAACCTATTTTGGAAAAGCCTCCCTAACACATCTATACACATCCATACTCGCCCCCAAACCCAAAATAACCCATTTAGAAGTGGTTTCAACCACTTCCAAGTGGGATAACCCAATTTTCTCTTATCTTCAATGATTATAAATAATCACCAATAATTCAATATAAAACACCACTTCATTGAATTTGGATCCCTACGCATTGTATCGATATCATTGCTTTAGATATTGAAACAACATCACTCACGACATATCAACATCTTATGGAGTGACACCAAACCCTGGATATTTCACATCATCATAATGCCTCTCTACAACATTTATCATCTACATTTTGTATCAAAGATAAGGTATTGCTATCTTCTTTACATCCATGTTTTATTTATGCCTCACTTTTAGCAACAATCTAGTCATTTAAGTCTTTTGTTCAAATATTAAATTTATAATTTATTTGAATTAGAAAATTACATAGTAATCTCCATTGATTCTATTAAATCATCTATAATTCCCTTGAATTACTAGCAACTACACTGAATCACCATTTATTCTTGCTTTCATACCCATCAATCACATATTGCATGCTTTTAACCCATTTCATAGTTTGTTCTTTGTTAATCTTTGGATTTAAAGCGTATTTTGTTTGTAGATGATTGTTTCAAATGAAGCATACCATATCAATAGTATTTATAATCTTCTCGATCATCTCCCAACCCTTTTTTTGGGATTAATACGACATTACACAAGATTTGAACCTCTACGTCATCGTCCCGACACCGAATCCGGATGCCATTGAAGAATAGTTGGATATTTTATGAGAAGAAAAATACATCGTTGAATAAGATTTGATTGAGTACTTTTAGGAGCTTAATCTTTTCAAAGAACTTTCTTGCACCATATACTACATAAGGCACAATCTTCCTATCTTTATGGAAGACTAATTTATTTTTTCATTTCATTATATAAATATCATAATTCTACTGAGATTGTATATTCCATTATTTATCACTTGATTGTTTAAAATCATATTACACCCATAAAAGGAATCCCTTTAATTCCCTGGATTGGCCTTTTCAGATAAATTGGTCATCATATTATCTAATATCTATCTTGTTTAGTTATCTCTTTGTGTGCAAGTTCTCTCATTCATTGGAAGGAGTCTCTTGTGATGATTTATACCCATACATCTCAACATTCATCAATGCATGTATCATTAAACTTTGTTTTCCTTTGAGTTTTAGTAAATTTTTCCATATAATAAAGTGAATCAAAATCTACCATAAACAAGTGGTTTTAATTAATTTTATAAAGTTTAAATCAAAATATAAAAAGTTAAATACTAGTGAATTTGATATAGATGGGTCAACCAACTAGCTAAGGACTTGTAAAATATTTCTTTAAAAGAGTAGTGTGGTGGTTCAATCTCCACATCATTTAATGAAAATGAAATCCATTTAAAACCTAGAAAATAATGCCATTTATATTAAAAACTGATAAAATCATTCATTAAAATGTGTTTGTAAAAACCTAGAACAAAAATAGTGCAACCAATTTTTGTTGGATGTATCGAATACGTAATAGGAAGAGTGGTGAAGGGTGTTGATACCACCTTCAATATCTTTAAAACACCTTGTTCCAGTAATAGATTTAAATATTGAAAGAGGGTTTAAAAACCTAAAATGTGAGGATCATGAGGGATGACACAAACATCCATGGACATGTGAATGAAAGAAAGAAGAGATCTCAAGAGAAGTGAACATCAACCAAAAGTGCATGCAAATATAAAACAAATGGGTATAACCTCATTAAGCCACAAAACTCTCTCTCAATCTCATAGATCAAAAATGGTGTACATATAGGAGGTGTTGAATAACCCCTAGTGCTAAAATCATGACAACTCGAGTGGAGAGGGGGAGTTACATTTCCAAAATAGAAAATTAACTCCCAATGATGTACTTACATGTAAGGGAATCCCATAATGACCCTTACAAGAAAACATACATATAATATCACCTAAGTGATATGACTCACCTAATGATGTGGAAAATAACTCACACCAACACCTCCCTTCATCATAACTTAGGATGAGGTGGAAAGTTAGAAAATAGAAATGGGCCTGAAATAAATCCCGATGAGGTACCCATGCACAATAAGAAGTCCCAAGCGGTGAAGGAATACCCAAATGGAAAAACATCCACCAAGAGAGAAAACACTCTTTAATTGAAGAAAGATGTCAATGATGGGTCCAGCCATAAACAAGCTTGAAAATTTACCCATGTATATAAAGGGAAATGTCTCGAAAAGAAGAAGAAGAGAGAAGAGAGACAAGAGGAATGAAGAAGATGCCATAGATGGATCTAAACTCTATATCACTAGAAAGTTTCCCGGAAGAGTGTCTATGATGTGGTCCTCTACCTCTAGACTGAAGAATATCCACACGCATCAAATTATATACCTTCCCTTAGGAAGGAAAGAAATGACGTACTAGAAGTATTCCCACTCCACGAAGAACACCGAAGGTAACAACATAAAAACTCTTATTCTAGTCCATGGAAGTGTGACATAGGTCTAGAAAATGAGAACTAAGAAACCAAAGGTAATGTAACATGCGTGAAACTATCGAGTGTGAAGAAGGAACACCCAGAGAAAGGATGTCCAAGTGATGTGAAGAAAAAATAATAACCCCCACAATAGAAAAGGGATCCAAAAGAGAGGGTGGATCAATGAAGAACTCCAAAAAAGTGGAAGTGATAAGAGTCCCAGAAGGGGAACTCCCAATAATAGAGATGATGAATCCCTCCAAGGAAACTATAGATGGATGACAAACTGTAGTGGATCATAAGTAGGCTCTGTAAAAAGAAGATCAAGGTCGGGTAGATACTGCCGCAATGAGGGGGCTCGAAAAACACAAGAGTAATTTCAAATAGGTATAATTCATCCAATGAAGGTAGAGGAGTGAAAGAGGACTCGCATAATGGAAGTGGAAAGGAGGTGGGTGGAATGGTTGTTTGATGATGAGAATGACACTTTGCAGTGTTTGATGAGATGGGAAGGTGAAAACACTCTCTAGAAAGGTGAGAGGAGGAGAGAAGTCCTCTGCGCAATACTCTCGAAGCTTCAAAACTAGGTACTGAATCCTCTTCATTAGAAGAAGAACCAAGTGATTTGGTGTCAGTAGAACTTCCATCACAAAAAGAAGAAGAGGAGACAACTAGATCATAAGTAACAACAATGGTGATAGTATGTGAAGGGTATCCATAGAGGGACTGAAATATGATCCAAATGTAGTGGGGAGGATATGGATCTACCACGAGAAATCGTAGAGAGTCTGGAGTAGTAGGTCATTAAGTGACCAAAAACATGGTCAAAAGTGTCAAGAAATTCCTAAGGATAATGATGAGCAATGGATGCAGGAACTAACCCAAGCAAGAAGTTTGACATACCCTCTTGGGTGAAGTAGCGTTCCATAGAAATATGTCATATTGAATAGTTATCTTTCCCAAGAAGAAGTGGAAAAGGATGTAACACGCCTGCAATGCTCAAGTCTAGAAAGAGCACATTCCATGATGTAGAAGCGAGAATAAAATCATGCAAGGTGTATAAGAAGAAGGGTGAAAGAATGTAAGATGTTAGACTCAACCGATAACATGTCTGTAAAAAACACAACACTCGAAAGAGAAATGATGACTCCCTATCTATGGCACTAGATAGTGCATGACTATAATAGGGTGTTTTCATGTGACTTAGGATAGTTGACCACTCACCTCGCAGTAGGTGAAAAGTCACACAAGAGTGGAGGCCATAATGAAGTCCTAAGTTGGAAGCAGAGGGAAACACATAATC
The DNA here is from genome assembly GCA_018340775.1 of Taxus wallichiana var. yunnanensis. Taxonomy (NCBI): domain Eukaryota; kingdom Viridiplantae; phylum Streptophyta; class Pinopsida; order Cupressales; family Taxaceae; genus Taxus; species Taxus wallichiana. The sequence goes on along the minus strand of CM031243.1, from coordinate 156,327,754 downwards.
AAGCACAAGGGCATAAAGCAACAACAGGGTATAAACTGCTCAAAGTGATAAAAATGGCATGTCTAGGCGTAAATGAGAAAGATATCTTTCCATAGGGATGTGGCAGACATGTCTACTAGTCGCATGTGAAGAAGAGAACTACAATGACAAGCCAAAAAAAATGGCCCAAAAATCCCAATGACCCTATAAAATGAGCTCATAAAAGTATACTCCCCCCATATAAGAACTTGAAAAAAGCTACCCCCTAAAAAATTATATTTTTATGTTTTTATAATTTTCCCACTTTTTACAATGCAGGGGAGTGTGTAGAAGGTGGAAAAGAATGAAAAAATCCAAAAGGGGAGGTGTAGGAGGGTCTGGAAGTTAGAGGGTATGATGAGGCCAACCAACTTTGTGGGCAATCTGGGAAAGGGAGATCACTCGGGTAAGTGAGAAGTCTACGGTGAGAGACCCAAATATGACGAGGCAAGTCATTGGTTTTCCAACTCGTGAAGGGAGGTCACCGAGTCAATTGACCATTAGAGTGCACATGGAGTAGGTTTGTGTCGGTGTTTTTTGAGTCAATGTGGGTAGACCAATGAGGAAAATGTCAAAATGTGTCACACTGGAGTTAAGTCTAAAGTCATTGGGGGTAGGTGCTTTGAAACATGTAACGCCGAGTCAAGGAGGTGTAAAGCCCAAGCGTGGAATATCGAGTTACATGGAAGGACAGAACACAACATAGGTGAGAAATCGGGACGTGTAAGTGGTCTTCTTGAGGTGGCCAAGAGAATGGGGAAGAAAGAGGGAGCCAACCCGAAGGCAACATGACACATGGAAAACAAGTTGGTGATGAAATGGATGGATCACATAATGAAGATGACATAGACAAACGTAGACCGGTGTAGTAGTGGAACCTAGGATATGTGGATGATCCAATGAAGCGGTCACGAGAGGTTTGATTGACCAACACAGAATCAACGAAAGCATGCACCAAGCTTGGAATAGATAGATAAGGGACACGTGAAATTCAAGAACAAACACAAAAGGTCTAAACCAAGTCAAAACCAAATGCAAAAAAATGAACCATTAGCCGGGCGGTTGAAAACCAGCTAATGTGAGTGGATAACAGAGAGATCCTAGAAAAATATTGAGCTAGGTTTGGGGATGAGATAAGTAGAGATGAACTTGGTGTACAAAGTAGGGATATTGGTCGGGAGATTTGAGGACTTCTACAAATGCAAGTAAATTCAATATAACATGCCCAAGTGGAACTCAAATGCCAAGCCTAAAACAACACATACACCCCCAAATGGTCAAAGACCATTGCAAGCTCGAACCAAAAATGAGTAGAAAGGAAAAAATGTAGACCAAATGTGAATAATGGTGTGGGAAAGTTAAATGGTGAGATGGGAAAGCCAACTCGGTTTCACTTGGTAAGATGAGGCTAAGTTAGGCCCAGAACTAGGCTTAATAGCTAAAACAAAGACCAAACCAACACCAACAAAAAAATTGATCTGCAACCTCCGAAACTGCGTGAAAAACACCAAACATGTGTGCGAAGGCCCAATAAACCACGAAAACATGAATAAACCCAAAGAAATGAATATGAACACTCGAAAAGAGGTATACACACTTGAAATCAATACAATAAATGCATAGTAAACAAAATAACCATTATAACACTACAACAAAATATACAAATCATGCCGAAAGTTGAAAAATGCATGAAAACACTTGAAGAGTTACACAAATGCAAAACATGATCTCTCGATACCATGAAAGAGGGTTCAAAATCCAAAATGTGAGGATCACGAGGGCTGACGTGAACATCCATGGATGTGCAAATGACAACGTGAATAGATCTTGGGAGGAATGGGCATCAACTAAAAGTGCATGCAAACATTCGACAAATGGGCGTAACCTTGTTAAGCCATAAAACTCTCTCTCAATATTATAGATCAAAAATGGTGTATATTTATGAGGTGTTGAGTAACCCCAATGCTAGAATCATGAAAAATGGAGTGGAGAGGGGGAGTTACATTCCCAAAATAGAAAAGTAACTCCCAATGATGCATATGACACACTGACGTGTAAGGGAATCCCATTATGACCCCTACAAAACACATAGACCTATGATCTCACCTAAGTGAGATGAATCACCTGATGATGTGGAAAATAACTCACACCAATAAATATTTAATTTTCCCCTTTGTTATTTTTTAAGTTCCTTGATATTTAAATATTTAATTTTATTTGACTATATTTATATGAGATGATAGCTAGATTGGATATCAATATAATTTATACAAATTTTTGATCGTTTGGTTAGCATTTGTGACCCATATCCGACAAATTATCCTTTTAAAATTCTTATAGCTTCAAAAAGTGACATGCTTTATTTAAAAATAATCATAAATAAACAATTTTGTTTATTAACTTCTTAAATATTTTATAGAATAATAATAATCATAATAAAATATTTAAAGGACTATTTTTATTAAGTAATCAATATGACCTCTTTATTGCAAAAATTAATTTATAATTTAAGTTATCATGCAAATTAGTTTTTGATAAAATATTTTTTCAAATAAAATACAAATTGTTAATTAATTATTTAGGTTATGTTGCAGAAAATTTATCCAAACCATAGTATAAGTTAATCTTAGATTCTAGAATCTTATTGTTAAAATGTCATATTTTTTTCCGAAAATCTAGAAAATTGTTTGTGTTCTTCTCTAGATTTTCCTAACTAATTTTTGAAAATCATTATTTTGTGAAGATGCTTAGCCTAATAATATTTTATTTAATAAAAATCAAATTTTAAATGAAATGAACTATAGTATATGTAAAATTATGCTTTCAAGATAAAATGTATGGCCCAAAACTTTGGGATCTAGTGAGTTGGAAAAAATAACCACCTACTAGTATGAAATATACTCCAAGTAACTAAAATTCATTCTACTAAAAATCCCACAAAGTGATGTCCATCAATTTTGAAATTTAAAATATGAATTCTTTCTACAAATATGAGATCAAAAAGCCAAAACGATGCTTGGAAAAACTAGAGTCTATGCGTGAAGGCATAAGACTCTCTAAAATCATCGAACTTATATTATAATTGATGAGAACTCCTATGAAAGGAGATGATAAAATACTAAACTGTGTTACAAAATTAAAAATATTAAATCTTATTTGGATGGATGTAATTGTAACTTGATCCAAGATAAGACTCTATTCTTCATAATTCAAATGAATATCTATGAAAGATTCGAAACTTAATATCCATCCTTACTAAAAATAAAAAGATGAAACTAATATTCATTATTTAAACATGTTATTTTCTCTTCTCATTTAAGAAGAATAAGTAATGACGAACTTTAATTTGAAATAAAATGCCTCTAAGGCATTTCTCTCTCAAAATTTGAAAAAACATCCTCCCATTTTTTTTAAAATCAAAAATTTAAACCCAACTTCAAATCAAAATTCAATTAACCTAACTATAACAAAAACATAAAAATAATTAGAACAATAAGTTTAAAATCCATTTGGATGGAAATTTCTCAAACTATGGAAAGTTTGGTCACACAAGGTAAAAATGTTAAAAAAGAGTAAAAAAATATTATCGTAAAACAATAGAGGGAAAAAGGCTTCGAGTCAAAAATCAACTCAACCAAAAAAGAATTTCAATATAATTCAACTAGTAATAAAACCATTTCTATTTATACATATTTATGCACATCTAACAAAATAAGATTGGGTTCTGATAGTGGTGCCCTATGTCACATGACTTGTATGTCTAATAGTTTATTTGATATCAAACACTATCATGATCAAATCTATCTAGGTGATAACTCTTTTTAGAAGCTTAGAGTCAAGGAAGAGAAAATGTTTTTCATGGTTCTATTGTTAATGTTCAATATGTTCCTGAAGTAAAAATTAAATTTTAGCATTCTCTCAATTAACTTGTTGAGTTGTGGAGATCAATTACTTTAGTTTAGCATGCAATGGAAACTTGCTTTGAAAATATAGTAACCATCATCGGTTAGGGGGAACTGACATCGGTCACCCGGGACTAACATCGGTTAGGCAAGGGAGGAATCGATAGTGGTTAGGTCTAACTGGCATCGGTTACTTGTGCGAGGATGTTTTAATTAACTCTCGGGAATCAGATATATTTCTAGCATTAAAGTATATATATTGAGTGTAATTGCACGGTATGTGCCCTAAGTCTATAAATGACTATATAAGCATAAAATATATGGTTTAGAATGTATGATTAACAATAATTAGAAAGAACATGCAAAAAATTGGTGTGAGAGAGAATAATTGGTGATGAAGCAAAATCTTGAGAGAAAGAAAGTACTATACATCTAAGAGGTGTGGAAGATTGTAAATCTTGTCAAAGCTTTAGATAATAGATTGGCTTGTTTCTTGGTGGATGTATCCCACACTAAGTGAACCATGTTAAATCTGGTGTTAATTTATGTCTCTTGTTTTGTATATTTCTTCTCATAGAATATCCATTTTTATTTACATGTATGCTTAGATCTGATATATTTTCTATACAATGGTGTGCTAACCCCAACAACCTGGTATCGAGCTTTGTTTGATGGTTTTGTGTGTTGACATATTTACTCATAGAGGTTATTCTGATTGAGTGGGAGCTATAGCAATGGAAAAATAAAAAAATACAAGGTAGATAAATTTGATGGCCGAAATTATCAATTATGGAAGATGCAGATTGAGGATTATTTTTATCAAAGAGATTTATATTTATCGTTAGATGAGAAGTCTAGACCTACAAAGATGACTGATGAAGAATGGAATATTCTTGATAGAAAGGCTTTGGGATCTATAATATTAAGCTTGGAAGCATCTATGGCTTCCAATATTATAGAAGTGACTTCTACGGTAGACTTAATGAAATCTCTTACTAATTTATATGAAAAACCTAGTGCTTCAAATAAATTTTATTTGATGAAGAAACTATTTAGTTCTAAGATGCATGAAGGTGGATCTGCATCTAGTCATTTGAATGATTTCCAATCTATTGTAAATCAGTTAAAATTGGTTGCTATACCATTTGATGATGAAGTAAAAGAAATTTTATTCTTATGTTATTTTCCTGATAGTTGGGATAACTTGGTAATGGTTGTTAGTAATACAACATATGCTAATAATATTTTGAAGTTTGATGATGTGGTTAGTATAATCTTGAATGAATAAATTCATAAGAAGAGTACAAAGGAATCATCATCTGGAAATTATTTGAATGTAGAAAGTAGGGGTAGGCAGAAGGAGAGATCCAAGAGTAAGAGTAATGGGAAATCAAATTCAAGGGATAACAGATCTAAATACAAGTAAGGGAATTACTTGTTGGAAATGTGGAAAGAAAGGACATGCAAAGAAAGAATGTTGGTCAAAGGAAAAAGATAACCAACACCCGAGAAAAGGTAAAGAAGCAAATCTTGATACATCGGAGGTAATGCAAGATGCTCTTATTATTTATTTAGATATTAGAATTGAATCATGGGTTTTAGATTCAAGAGATTCTTTCCATGTAACCCCTAATAAGGGTTATTTCAAAAATTATGTCTAGGAAAATTTTGGGCATGTTTATTTGGTTGATGATGAACCTTTTAGTATTACTTTGGTAATGGGGAAGTTCATCTAAAATTGAAGAATGGAAATACACGGGCATTGAAATATTTGAGGCATGTGACAAATCTTAGGAGGAATCTTATTTTCTGCAGGCAACTAGGTGAATCTAGTTGCATGGTTACTTTTACAATGAGACTCTTGGAAAGTCACCAAGGTTGCTTTTGTTGTTGCAAGAGGTAAGAAGGTAGGAATGTTATATTTATCTACTTGTATTATTGATTCATTTTCTACACTATCTACTTGATTCGAGATGCATGCATGTGGCATAACTAGTTGGGTCATATGAGTCAAAAAGGAATGTAGATCTTAAATTTTAAGGGTAAGTTATTAGATTTGAAAGATTTAGATATTGATTTCTGTGAGAATTCTATCTTTGGAAAGAAAAGAGAGTGTGATTTCTCAAAGTTGGGGCAACTAAGAAGAAACAAAATTGGAGCTTGTACACTCGGATGTGTGGGGACCAACTCGGGTAGCTTCTCATGGAGGATCCCAGTATTCTGTTACTTTCATTGATGATGCTATAATAAAGGTATGGGTTTATTGTATTTAACATGAATCTGATGTTATTGAGACTTTTAAAAGATGAAAATCCCTTATTGAGAATGAATCAAATTCTAAGTTAAAGTTCCTTAGATCTAATAATGGTGGTGAATATTATAACAAGGCTTTCAATGATTATTGTTCACTGAATGGGATACGTAGAGAAAGAATGGTTCTAAGAACACCACAGGAGAATGGTGTTGTAGAAAGAATGAACAAGAAAATCATGGAATGTGCTAGAAGTATAAGGATACATTATGGATTTCCCTTACAGTTTTTAGTAGAAGCAGTTGATATAACAATTTATTTGATTACCCATGGGCCTTCAAGTTCACTAGATGGAGGAATACTAGAGAGGAAGCTTGAACCAAAAAGAGGTAAATCTTTCTTTTCTTAAAATTTTTTGGTTCGAAGCTTTTTGCATGTTGATAGGGAAAATAGAAAGAAGTTGGATGCAAAATCCAAGAGGTGCACTTTCATTGGTTATGGATATGGTGATTTTAGTTTCTGTTTTTGGGATTTAGAGAATTGTAAAATTATTAGGAGTCATGATGATGTGAATGGAATGAAAAGAGAATGTACATGAGATCAAATTTTGGTACCCAAGGATGAACCGGTTGAGAAGTTTGTGAATGAAAATGAACTCTAGGATTTAAAATAATTACCGACAGGTTACACAAGAATCGGTGTCAAGTTGACCCTTCGACTGCACTAGTCATATGAACTACTGCAATAATTCTGAGAGGATCAAACCAGCATCAGTTAGAAGAACTGACGCGGTTAGAGGTGACCGGTGTCGGTCACTGTCAAATTTGGATAGGAATGTCCAGGAGGTCTAAATTGAGCCTCTGGTACCCCAAACTCCTATGAGAAGGTCACAAAGGGTAAGTAAACTTCCAAAAATATTTACACCTTCTCTATTTTATTTATTATTGATTGATAATGGTGAACTAGAGAGCTTTGAAGAAGCAATGCAAGATAAGAATCACGTTCAGTGGGAGCATGACATGGATGAAGAGATGGACTCCTTGGAATAGAACTAGACTTGGGATTTGGTTAAGTTGTCAATAGGTAAGAGAAAATTGTAGAACAAGTGGGTTTACATGATTAAAGAAGAAGAGGGTAGACATAAAAGGTACAAGGCAAGGCTTGTAGTAAAGGGATTTACACAAAAAATAGGTATTTATTTTGGTGAAATATTTTCTCCCTATTGTTAAGATGACTTCTATTTATACTGTATTGAGCTTAGTTGTAGTAGAAGATTTACATTTAGAGAAACTAGATGTTAAGATAGCTTTCTTTCATGGTGATTTGGATAAAGAGATTTATATGCAACAACCAATTGGGTATGAAGTCAAGGGTAAGGAGAAATTAGTGTGTAGGTTGAAAAAGATCCTATATGGGATCAAACAAGCTCCAAGGAAATGGTACATGAAGTTTGATAGTTTTATGCATGAGCATGGTTACTTGAGATGTGAATCTAACCATTTTGTTTATTTCAAGAAGCTTGAAAATGGGAGCTATATTATGTTGTTACTATATGTGAATGATATGCTTATTGTAGAATCTAGTATGTAGGACATTGGTGAGCTTAAGGGAAAGATAACTCACTCATTTTCTATGAAGGATTTAGGATCTCAAAAGAGAATACTTGGCATGCAAATACATAGAGACAGGAAAAACAAGAATTTGTATTTGTCTTGAGAGGATTATATCTACAAGGTGTTAGAAAAATTTAACATGTAGAATAAAAAACACATTAGTACACCTATGGTTGGACACTTCAAATTGAGAAAATATTAGTGTCCTTCATCACATGAGGAGGTCAAATACATGACACAAGTGCCATATGCTTCAGTAGTTGGAAGTCTCATGTATGCTATGGTTTATACCAGACTAGACATTGCATAGGAAGTGAAAGTTGTGAGTAGATATATGGATAATCCAGGTAAAGAGCATTGGAAAGAAGTCTAATGGATACTTATGTATTTGAAAGGGACATCCCACATGTAGTTTTGCTATGGAGGTTCAGATATTTCATTACATGGCTATGTTGATTTGGATATGGCTAGAGATCTGGATGGTAGGAGGAGCACTACTAGATATATTTTCATAGTAGGTGGAATGATAGTTAGCTAGATTTCAAGATTGTAGAAGGTTGTGGCTTTGTCTACTACAAGAGAGTATGTTGCAGCTATAGAGGCTAGCAAGGAGATGATATGGATGAGTAGGTTCATGGAAGAGTTAGGAAAGGATCAATGCGATGGTAAACTATTCAAAGTGATAGTCGAGTGAAAATCATTTGGAAAAGAACTTAGTGTTTCATTTGAGAACAAAACACATTCAATTGAGGTATCACTTCATACGGCAGGTATTGGAGGATGGATAGTTGAATCTGGAAAAGATTCATACGAGAAAGAACCCTATGGATATGCTAACGAAGCCATTAGCAAAGGAGAAGTTGGAGCTACACTCCACTTCTATTGGTCTTTGAGTTTGAGACTTGAAGAGGAAGAAACAAAGCTAAGGAAGGATCCAAGAATGACGTTGTATAGGTATGGTGTAGTAATTAATCTCTAAGTGGGATATTGTTGAGTTGTGGAGCTCAATTACTTCAGTTTAACATGCAATGGAAACTTGCTAGAAAATACAATAACTATCATCGGTTATGGGGAATCAAAATCAGTCACCCAGGACCGGCATCGGTCAGGAAGAGGAACCAATAACGGTTATATCTAACTGCGCGTTGGTTACCTGTGCGAGGATGTTTTAATTAACTCTCAGGAATTAAATCTATTTTTAGTATTAAAGTATATATATTGATTGTAATTACACGGCTAAGTGCCATAAGTCTATAAATGATTATATAAGCATAAAAACTAGGGTTTAGAATGCATTATTAACAAGAATTAGAAAAAACTTGTAAAAAGTTGGTGAGAGAGAGAATTCTTGGTGATGAAGCAAAATCTTGAGAGAAAGAAAGTATTGTACATCTGAGAGGTGTGGAAGATTGTAAATCTTCATTGTATATCTTGTCAAAGCTTTGGATAATATATTGGCTTCTTTCTTGGTGGACGTAGCCCATACTGGGTGAACCACGTTAAATCTAGTGTTGATTTATGTCTCTTGTTTTGTATATTTATTCTGGTAGAATATCCATTTTTATTTGCATGTATGCTTAGATCTGATATATTTTCTATACAACCGGTGTGCTAACCCCAACATAACTCAAATTAAGTATAACATCATCTCATTTAATGATAACTTATTTATAAAAGATTCATCTAACATTATTATTACTCAAGGTATTCATTAAAATGGGTTGTATATTTCTAATGGTTTTGTTTTTGAATCTTTCCTTTCCTATTATATTAAGGATTAAAAAAATTATATCAAGAAAGGCTTAGTGATTTAAATTTTATAAGTCTCTATGATATGTCTGATATTAATCTCATAATTGGTCTCCCTAAAACTCAAATCCATCATGAAACTTGTGAATATTGTTTATGTGGTAAGCAATATATTCAACCCTTCCACAAATAACATGATGCCAACTCCACTCAACCTCTATAATTGACCCATAGTTATGTTAGTGGAACACTCAAGGTATCCTCCTTAATGGTGTTCTACTTTCCATTTCCTTTATTGATGATCACAAAATAATTCCATGGACTTAATTCAATTAAAAAAATATAACACCTTTGCTAAATTTAAAGAATTTAAAGCCTTGGTTGAAAGATCATCTAACCTAAGAATCAAGAGATTCGAGAATAAATATTTTTGTGAGTTATGTTAATAAATATTTGTATGAATTATGTACCTCATGTGGGATTAAATGTGAGTTAAACAATTTGTAATCTCCTTAACAAAATGTGATCATAGAAAGGAAAAGTAGGACATTCTAAAATGGGAAATAAATTTATTCACTCTTCCCAAGTTCCAAATTATTTATGGGATGAAGAAATGAATACATTTTTCAAAATTCTCAAGAGGGTTCTCACAAAATCCCTCCATCAAATAATACCTCTATTAAAGCGGTCGATAAAAACCTAAAGTTATCCATCCAATTTTTTTGACACCCATCTTCAATCTTTATTCCTAGAGTGAAGAAAATTTGATCCTACCTTATATTCATGCATATTTTTAGTTACAGAGAGGTCCAAAAAGGGTTAAGAGTGCATGACCCATCTAAATATTAGATGATCAAAAATAATAATTTCCTAGTCCTTGAAAATTATTGTTATTCAAAAATCTCTTTTGTTTCTATTAATGAAGAATCATATTTATTAGGAAAGGATTTCCTTATTATATCCTTTGAGGTTATTGAAATACAGGGTGATCCTCACACCTAATAGTTTCTTCAAAAATCTTAAATGGGTTCAATCCATTATTAAGTAAAATCATATAATAATCTTAGAAAAATGACAAGAATTCAACATACTTATCATGAATTAATGAATTTTTATGATTGTGAACCCCGATTATTTAAAGAAGTGAGTCAAAATGAATAATTGATATAAGCCATGAATGTTGAGTACACTGTTATTTTCAAAAATAAAACATCAAAACATTTCCTTCTAACTATAACATCCTCATATCTTGATGGATATATCACATTAAATACAATTTTATGGGTGGAATTGATAAATATAAGGCTAGGTTGGTGTTGGTGAGAAAATTTGTCAAGGGACAAATTTGTGGGTTTCTTGCCAATGCTATGGGAATCTAAGTCCCTCTACTTAACTAGTGAAACTATTGTATATACATGCAAAAGTAAAAAGGTGGATTTTCCTGGTGGCCTTGCAGCTAGGGATCCAATAGGGGCACTCCATGACCCTGCGGAAAAGATAGCAATTTCTTGCTAGAGAGGAATTTGTCTATAGAGCGGGAAAGGGAGTGAGAAAAAGAGATAGGAGAATTAATGTTGCAGGTAGAAAATCAGATTCCTGCACACACTAGTTAGAAATTTCATCACATGCATTAAAATCAAGAGGAAACAACTCTGCAAGTAGCAACAAGACCAAATGGAATTTCTAATCACAAAGTATCAAGAAATCCCTTATTCAAAGAAAGATATAAATTTCTTCTTCTTGTATTGATTGATCAAATAAAATTTGTACATAGTATGAGAATGGAAGACATTAAGAATAGGGGAAAAGTGGCTAACTCTTTTCACTCACAAGTAAGTAAAATATCTCTTATGAACTTACAAAATACAACCAACTAAAATAATCTTAAAATTAGAACCCCTTGGAATGAGAAGCTCATTATAATTTATAGAAGAGGAACAACTCTTCATCTTCTCAGTGACCCTCCATATGCCTTATTTCCAACTTTGGGCTATTCATATTCCTTCCAAATATTAAGTCCCTTTTATAAAATCAAGGCGACTTAATTTACATAATGTTTCTAAAGTCACTTTTAGACGAATTAAAGGCATATCAAAAAGTGCAAACCCCAATGAAGAATTAGAAAATTTGAAGAGAGATAAATATGGGGGGAAGGAAGAGGAGAGAGAGAAGAAGAGATGTTTCTATAAATGAAGTTCAATGATCCTTATTGATGGAAAAATCTAGTGCAGTGAGACTCTAAATCTCTAAATCTATTGTATCCTAAGAAACTCCATCAAATTGGCTCACAAATGCTTTAGAATGAGTGTTTAAAAACACTTTTCAAATGACTTCATCGATGACCATGAACAATGAATCTAAAGAGATATGATCTTAGAACCAATTATTTCAAAGTTGAATGTACTTGTTTCACTGATGACCACAACTTCCACCCTTCGTATGATATACCTATGACCCGAACCATGTAATGCTCTAATATAGTGAAACCTAGATCCTCGAATGTCTTATACCATGAGAGGATTCCTCTGAAAATGCATGAACACCACAAGATAAGTGTTTAAAAAAAAAATCAAATTATTCCATTGGTGATTGTGAGCATCACTCATGGAGATCCCTTCAGAAAGAATAAATCTTTAGAACAAACCTTGTCCCGATTCCCTCATATTTATTGATTGAGTTTCAAAAGACACTATTGAGATCCATGAAGATAGAGACTTCATTGGTCCCCCATTCCTTGGCAGTCATGTGGGATTTTAGGTCATTTATATCCATGCATGAGAAATCACTATCTTCTATCTCATATTCGGGTGAAATTCTACACCGGCTTCTGTCGTGTCCACTTGAACTTCATGGTCCTTCACACTCACTATTTTTAGAAAAAACAACTTGTTATTTTTAGTAAGTGTAGAAAATTTCCTCGAAATCATGCCGAGGTTTCCATATTGATTGATCCACTCTGAGAATACTCCTCTTGTGAATATCCACCTTTTGGGATGACTTGTTATTTTTAGTAAGTGCCAAAAAAATAACTTACTATTTTTAGCAAGTGTGAATAATCAGACCCTTTTCTCCTTAATAGACTAAGGCAAATGGAAATATTCCTTCCTTCTAAACTCCCCCCTCACCTTTTGGACTATTTTTATATTTTTTAAGAAGGTGCTCGTGGGATAACTTAATATTTTTAGTAAGTGTCAATTTTGGACTGGGATGAACATTTCAAACAATTTCTCCTTCTGATACACCTCTAGTGCTCACCACCACCTTCACAAACTACTTTAGTTTATGAATTTCCCAAAATAGTAGTCCTCTCTTAGGAAGAATTGCTATTTTTAGAGATTTTTCTTTTTGTGGTAAAAATTCCATAGAACAAAATTTTCCAATATGGGTTTTTTCCCAATATCCCCCTTTGAAAATTTAGGCTTTCTTGATCAGCGGTTTGGGAGATTTTAAAGTTTAAATTTTTGACCTCGAGCACTTCTAAACACGAAATCCATTAATGGACCTCGAAAATTACAATTCTAATTTTTTCTTCCATTTGTGATGAGAATCAATTTTTTTATGGTTTTTTCCTTCGATTCTACTGGTGAAATTTCTCTTCGATCCGGTTGCTAGTTTGTTTACAAGAAATCGAGCTTTTTTATTTGTTGGGCCGAAAGAGGATTTCTTCATTGTGAATGTTATGTACTATAGAAGGAGGGTTTTAAGGTGAGGTATTGATGGATTTTGAGAGAGGAAATAGTAGAAAAAAATGGTTTGTTGTTCCATGCACTAGTTTGCAATATTTCTTCAAATCTTTGTTTCATGGCGATGGAGATTTTTACGGTTTCTTCTCTTCATTCTTTGCTTCTTCTTCTTGTTTGATCAAATCTTCTTCTAAGACCTGTATGCTATCATGGAGTGGAGGATAATGTTATGTGATGGAGTAGGTCTGAGGTTCAACAATTATGAATAGTGCACATGCAAGTTACATAGCAATGGTAGTATGAAGAGTAAGAAGTTAGAAGTTAGAAGCGGGAAACAAGAAGGATTTTTTAAAAATTCAAAATAAAATGCATGAGGGATGAGGGGAATTTTCATGCCCATCATGTACCTTAAGCATTTAGGGATGATATGGACATAAATTTACACGTAGTTCCTAGTGATGACAAGTGGCGAGATCCAATGGTGAAGGGTTAAGCCCAAAAAGTAGGTTGGAAGCACTAGGGGATGGAAAATGGTCATATGAAGAACCATGGGGATTTTTCAAAATGGACCAATCAGGGGTGGAGTGAATTTTTTTTCCCCTATGTCCCATTTCACAAAGGGGAAAAAGGGGACATCAAATTACATGACGTACCTCACGATGACATGTGGCACAGATCCGATTGCAGGAGATGAAGGCTCCACTAGCTCCGGGGATTGTATCTTGACAAGTCTAGAGGTCGCATGTGTGTCTAGAGGTCTTCTCGGGGTATATGTGAAATTTATTTTCCACCATTTACCATTTTAAAGGGACAAAGGGAACATCAAAATGCGGCGGGTGCGATGATGACACATGTCCTCTTGCAAAAATGGCTAAGTGTCAAACTTTGAGAATGAACTTGTGAAGGTCGTATTTGGAGTTTCTGATTGATTTTTTTGGAAAAATTTTATATTAATTTTACTAAACATGGTCTTATGAATTTAGTGGTGGGGGTATAATATATTTCTTCCTCCATTTAGGCCCTAAAAAAGTAGATTTTTGATCTGTTCCTTACCTTGTGCATGAGAAAAACTACCTGCAGACCTATTACACCAAGGTGTTGTGAAAAATATTATTTCTCCATCTTGTATTGATTTTAATTACATTTCCTATGATGTTATTTTTATCTCCTAAATCTGTCTATATCTCATAAAATCACTTCTTGAAGTTCAGTTGATTTTTTCGCTTTATGTACACCACGGGCCTGTGAAAAAACTGATTTCAGACCTATTTCACAAAGGTTTTATGGAAATTTTTATTTCCTCATATTGTATGGATTTTAATTCCCTTTCTGATGATGTATTTTTTGGTTCCTAACTCCATCTAGAGCTCCTAGAATCACTTCCCGAAGTTTAGTAACTTTGTTGGCCTATGCATTGCCTAGACTTGTGAACCTTAATTTTGGGGAAACTTCCACAACTCTTCCAAATCCTATCTAAATATTATTTAATAAATTCCATGATTTTTCGAGGACTTCAATTCATCTCCATTTCATATTATTCTCCTCCATTTCTCTCTAGGGGGTGTTCCAATCTCGGAAGGCCAATGATATCCCTTCGCAACACTGCCAAGAAATAATAGTTTCCAAGAACTCCTAAAATCACCTAGGGGGGTTGAATTAAATATCCTAAATAACCTAGGGAATGAATTAACACCATATAGGAGGTCATGTGACTAGATGGGTAGACCCGAGGTGCCTTGGAAGAGTGAATTTTGAATGGCACAGGGGTATTGTTGTCATGTTGGAAAATTGCCAATTTCCCTGTTGCACATTTGCGTGACAACAATTGGTTTCTCATGGGTGTAATTAAAAAAACTAGGATTCACTATGTCAAAAAAATTTATCCTATAGAAAAAAATGATTAATATAAGGATTCTCCTTTCTCTAGTTTCTCAATATGGTTGGGAAATACATCGGATGGATGTGAAAAAATCTTTCTTAAATGGAGATCTCAAAGACACAATTTATATTTCTTAATTAAGAATATTTTAAGAACCTATAAAATAAATTCATGTTTGTAAACAAAATAATAATTATATAGTTTAAAATAAGCTCCTAGAGCTTAATATCCTAAAATAATCAGATCTATATGGCGAGTTCATATATAGATAGGGGGCCCCCTCTATCTATATGGTAGAGTTCACTATATCTATATAGAGGGGGCCTCCCCCTCTCTCTATATGGTATATGGATATGGTCCATCTGGCGAGTGGAGTGAGGACCTGAATTATTTGTAAAAATTGAAGATAATTAGATTTATATAATTTTTATATAGTGTATTATTTCCTAATTACTATCAATCAAACAATTTTAATCCCTAAAATTAAAGATAAGTTATAACACTACTTTGAAATTATTGATTTAGGCCTACTACATCATTTTTATCCATGGCTATTTTATAGGATCATAATTCTATTGTAGTCTCTCAATCTCAATTTACTTCTAATATTATTAATATATTTAACATGGATGATTGTAAACATGCAACCATTCCTATTGAAGTTGGTATAAAACTTGATCCCAAACTCGTATGTGCTAAATCTAAACCTACCTTATATTGGAGACTATTTGATCATAATAAACACTTTATGATCATATTTTAATGTAATCATACTCAACTAAATGTTATAACATTAATATTCTTATACATGTACCTTATCGAAACCAAAATTTTCCCTGTCCCGATAAAAGAGCATTTCTTGTTGTTTGATCAAGAATGGTTAGTATCAAAAGAGTTAGTACATTTAACAATCATCATTATTTCCACATAATGAAATAATATATTGAAACCATGAATAATTTCAACCATACTTGTGAGTTATTAATTCCAGCAAGAAAAGTAAGTCACAATATCAATAAAAGGTATAACAACAAAGCATCTAAACATGAAACCATCAAACTCAACAAGGTAAACAAATTAGTACACAAGCAACAAAATAGGATAATAATGCAAGGTAACTCAAAAGTGCTAGGTGGTTAACAATGTTATGCAGTTAGCTTCACATCTACCTATAAGCATGTTTATAATTTTCAGGGTAAACGTGCGTATGCCTAGCTACGATACTAGTTAGGTAACGTTTCTCACCCCCAACCTTCGTGAATCACTTTATGTTATTATCCCATCTTGTGACTATCATGAAATGAAAATTTGGGATGTGCCATACTTTCCCCCTTGATTAATTATATTCCCAATGATTTTACTTGCTAAGGGCAATTGAATAAACCACCTACTAATTTATATCATATAAACAGGAAAAGCAGGACATGCGTTTATATCCAAATTTGAATTTTTTTAGATTTTTATTTTATCTTCCATATATTTATTAGTTGTAATAGTCTTATAAACCATCTAGTTTTACTGTACTTTTTAGAGATATGATAAAATTCCATTATTCTAGAACTTCAAACTTATGAAATTGTATCAAATTTAACTTATCAAATTGAAAAATATCAATTTTTAGGACTGAAATATATAAGGAAACATTATTTTCATCTCTTCAAGATCCTCCTAGGTTACACTTTATTCTTAATATTGGTCCCATTGGACCTTGCATTACGCAAATTCTCTATTTCATAAGTGTAATCTATGAATTTCAAAAATTCTAATTGGTTCAACTACCACAATTCTTGGATCCTGAACCTACAAAGAGTTCCAATTAAGTACATGTGATACATTTGAAACATACTTCTTAAAAAGGAAATATGAAAAACATCATGCATTTTAGAAAATGTGGGAGGCAATGCCAAACGATATGCTACTAGACTTAAGATTTTCATAACTTCAAAAGGTTCTACATATCTTAGTGACACTTGGCACCCTTGCCAAACATCATAGAATTATTTTTAAGCTTCTCCCTTAAGAATACTTTTTCACCAATTTAAAATTTCATGTTTATTCATTTCATATTTGAATAAATCTTCTACCTATCGAAAACTTATTTCAATCACCCATGGATGAGATTCACTTGTTTTAAACACACAATCACACATATACTACTATTTTAATATGCCGCCAATTATGTTGTTTTATATATGGATATTGAGTAAGAATAGTATTCAATGATGACACATTGTCTAGTTCATCTGATTTCATTATTGGTTTCTATTTTTTTATCTCTTAGATCTGTCACTTCTACACCCATTAAGGTCAAGTCACATGGATCATATATGTCGGTCTTCTCACATTTTTCATTAGTTGTCTCTCGAACACTAGTGCCTATAATTGCACATTAGCATGCAGGGAACTCCTGTCAAATATGGGTGCTCATGTCTCCTTTTGTCTTGATTACATTTTTGACATTTGAGGTCGGCCTTTTTGGTTTCCTACTCCTATCCTAAGGTCCAAGTTGGCATGTCATGTCATTAGTGTCTAAATTCAAGAAAGATATCACTATATAAATACAACAACATACCATTATAAGGGTAGGAAATTTTATCAAGGGTTATCTATCTACATACTATCAAAGGGACTACATTTTTGGATTATTACTCGCATAAATTGTATAGGAAGGGGAAGTTTCAATTCCATCCCACAAATTTGCATTTTATCTAGCTATCATCTTTTATCTTGGCATCATTGATATGAGGGAAAATTAGGATCCCTATTGCACACACAAGCACATAAAACTACATAGAGTCTAAGATGTAGTGCAATGCTCAGTCATAAGCTCACTTTTTGGTTGATCGTCGAGATTATTCGACTCCCCATTTACATGTTTCTTATTTTAGGATTTGATGTACTTTGGGGGTTTTGTAATATATTATCTATTTTACAGGTTATCAGATGAACTATGCAATCTTCTAGTGGCCTACAATCGATTAACAACGAAGGGTAGTGAAACCCTAGTGAGACCGGAAAAATTAAGTACCGACCCTCTATGCATTCACATACACCTACAAAAGGTATTGAGAACCCATGAACCCCTGTTCGGGTTATTACAAAAGTTCTAGAATTTATATCAATCATTTTGAGTACTCGACCATCCTTTTCATGAATTGTTCCATTTCGGTTATACTTCGGATAAGATAAAAAAACATAAGTGTCCTATCTCTTTCATTTATCACATAATTGCACCTTTAGATTACTTAGCATTTGAGTTTCCTTGTATATCATTGTATTTATTCTTTAAATTAGATTTAATAAGAAATAATTAAGATTTTATTAAACCACTTTCCTTTCCATTTTCGTTTACATTTCACAATCCACTAACACTCTATCCTTAGTACTATCCCAACTAATAAGTGTTTTATACCTCTTTCCATACAATTTTTTAAAATGAGCCATTTTTAGTGATGTGTGGTAGGTGTTATTATATGCAAACTCAAATAATGGAAGTTGTTATTCCCATATGTACTGTTAATCCATGCACTACATTTTGAGCATATCCTCCATAACTTAGTTGACCCATTCAATTCGACCATCTATTTCTAGATGGTATGTTGAACTGAAAGTTAACTTTGTCCCCAAGGCCGAATTCAAAGTATTCTAGAACATAGATGTCATCTATGGATCCCTATGAAAAAATTATTAACTCTAAAAATCATGCAATTTGAAAATCTCATGCAAAAATCTTCTTACAAGCATGTGATAATCATCTCTCAAATTTCCCAATATAAAATGAGCTATTTTTGTTAGCTTTTCCACAACAACAAGTATTATGTCATGTTTATTTTTTGACATAGGAAAACCCTAAAAAAAATTCATGTTTATAACTTACCATTTATAATGTGAAATGTTGTGTGGATACAATAGACCAACATGGTGCACATGCTCAACCTTAACATGCTAAAATTCTAAACAATGAGAAACATAGTTTATCACGTATTTTTTCATTCCTTTCCAAAAATATTGTTGTTTTACATCAGTAAGCATTTTAGTTACTCCAAGATGCCCAGAGTATGGTGAATCATGAAATTATTTCATAACTTTGACCCTTAAGTCATTTCCCAAAGGTACATAGACTCTACCTTTGTATTTCAAGATTCCCTCATTGTCAAATATGAATCCTTCATACCTTTTATCATTAAGATCTGCTTTAAAGTTGACTTATCATGTTGATAGTAAATATCAAATATCATTTGTTTCTTTACCTCTTCTTTAAATTGAGTTCTAAGGGTAATAATCACGGAAACATGCTTCTGATGACTTAGTGCATATGTCACTCTGTTTTCCTTACCTTTAATGTAGCTTATATCAAAATCATATTGTGATAAAAATTCAAGCCATCTTCATTGTCTTACATTTAAGTTAGGCTGTGTGAAGATATACTTCAGCCCCAAGTGGTTTGTTTTCAGTTCAAAGGGATTTCCCAACAAGTAATTCCTCCAAACTTAGAGTGCATGCACTATGGAAGCAAGCTCTAAATCATGGGGAGCATAATTCATCTCATGTACCTTTAATTTTCTACTCTCATATGTAATCACATGGTCATTTTGGAGAAGGATTCCACCCAAACCTTCACCGAGGCATATGTTACCATGGTGAAGCTTCCATTGGGGTCTGAAACCTTCAAAATTAGTTTTGTAGTTAGTTTCTCTTTCAGAAAATTAAATTCATTCTCACATTTTTTAGACCATACGAATTTACTATCCTTTTTTAGTAGAGAATCTATTGTTGGCATGAGTTCCTTAGGTGTTTTAATTGATGCAAAAACACATTAATGATTTTTTTTTATGATGGATTAGGGTTAATGATGTTGTGGATGATGTTGACATGATTATTTAGATGGTTACTTGATGGTATAGAGAGATTCAGTGAGGATTTCTTTCTCTTGCGATCCCATTCAGGTACCTAGCTGATGTTGCATGATGGTATGAGATTATTAGTTTCTTTATAAGCATGTTGGAATGATGGATATAATTTTTGGAGAGTTCTTTAGAACTCACATCAGTTGTAGAGTGAAGATATAGGTTTGTGACTATGTTTTAGGTGCTCATTTAGAGAAGGTATGGATGATAGGGGTATGAGGATGAGCTTTGGAGCTATATGAGATCATTGAAACATGTACTCAGGTATATCATTGTGTACCAGGTATGTTTGGGTCATTTTTATTTATTTCATGATGTGTTATAGTGTTCTTTTAGTTGACCCTAGCTTCTACAGTGTAAAACCCTAAGGGGTAGCTATGCAAGTATTAGTGTCTAGAGATTTTTAGATGTGGTGATGAATTTATGATGAATGGAGGTATTATTAGGATGTGTTATGGTTTTTGAGAAAAAAATTCAGGATGTTAAGATGTGAATTTTCTAAGTTATATAAGTTTTAGTGATACAAGGTTAAGAACAAGGTCATTTCCATCTCGAATTGGAACTTTTGATGCTCACACTGAATTGAGTGATTTGCACATAAAATTATGAAATTTATGGATGTTTCCAAATTTATTCTAGACGGTTTCACAAAAATATTAATGTTACTTCGTTTTGTCATATTTTTATGAACGAATGTTAAGAAGGTAAACAATGTTTTATGAGTGTAAAACCCTAGCTTGAAAGTAGAAAGGAAGAATTGATTCCTAAGTGGCCATAACTGCATATTATTTCATGGTTGATGATTGGGACGTATAGAGGAATCCTTCATATTTCCATAAAATTATTCTGGTGTTCATGGTGATGAGTGGACCCCACTCAAACAAGTTAGTTTATCATGAAATTTAGTTTTAGGTAAGATGTTCCAAAGGAGTTACAAACTAAATTGATTTTTATGATGTATGTGAGTCATTATTGATGTAAAAATATATTTTAGGAAATTTTTATTCAATTTCATTTTCAAATGAGCTCCATTCATGTTGACTTGTCAAAGGGCAGCTTTAAAGCCATAAAAGCAATGTTCAATGAAATGAGCATAACAGACAAAAAGGTGGAGTTTAGTGGTGATTAAAGATGTTTTGGAAAGATTATTAAGATATATTTACATTTATATATGGATTGAATCATGATGATGATTTTTTCTAAGGTTTCTAGATCAGTTTGTGAGTAGGAATATTTTTTCCAGACAGACGGGATAGAATCTGCTAGATTTTTTTAGTTTATTGGGGCATGAGATGGATTAGGTGATGCTTGATATCACCTAGAGAGTGAAGAGGGATGAATTTTTCATCTAATTAATCCATTTGTATGTATTTAAATTATATTGAAAGGTGTTTATGGGTTTATCTTTGAATACATATTTTTGTGAGTTTGATCTGGTGAAGACAAAAGTGGATGAGGTTTGAGTAAGTGATAGTTTCATGACTTCTAACTTACTTAGAATTGTTATAAAAGTTATTATATTTATTTTGAGTGTTATACTGACATATTTTGTATGTTTTGGTATGATTTAGTGGCATAAAGAAGTTGTGAGGCTCCTAAAGGTGAATGAAACAACAATTTTGAGAAATACAAAGAACAATTGTCCCAGTAAATGAAATATTTTTATTATTTGAGATAAATTTAGACCATTTATGATTTTTAAATGTTAATGTTATAATTTTTAGGTCATGAAAAATTATTGTTTTGATGATATGGCATTTTTATCTTTGTGCCCATGGGGATTTGAGTAATTTTTAGATCTTGTAATGATGATTTTGGCTAGGTTGACCTATATGGGTCATATGTGACTGTTGTGGTGATTAAAATGGTATTTTTATATGATGATGGAGTTGAAGTAAAGGAAGTAAACTGACCTCTTTCAAATTTGAAAGAAGAAGAAGATATAAAAAGTGATGTTTTGGGTTCGTTTTGAACTAGACTTGTAAGGGGAAAAGTGTGACTCGTAGGTGAGTGTTTTAAAGGTATTGTTGCATTATTTGAAGGAATATAGGATGTGTTTCAGATTTAGGAAGGTTTTATAGCACATTTGAAATATTTTAGAGGCAAGACAAGTGGAGAAAGAACAAGAAAGAGTGAGTTTGAAGACTTAGGGTTGACTAGGGTTTTGAGCTGAATAAGTGATCTCCATCGATTATGGCAATAGAATTATCAGAGATAAAAATTCTACATGTTTTTGAATTGGTAATTGGTCATCCTAGGGGTTTTATCCTCCTTTTTGATTGGGTTCTTCACTAAATCAGGGGTTGATTCTCCTTGTAGGGTTGGTGCTCTACTAAATCGGGGTTGGTACTCCTTGTTGGGTCGATGCTCTACTAAACCAAGGGTTGGTGCTCCTAGTGAAGTTGGTGCTTCACTACATTCCTTTTTTGTGTAATATCAGCATAGTTTCAATGGGTTTTATCCCCTTGAGGGTTTCCCACATACATATGGTGTTATTTTGTCTTCTTCTTTGTTTCATGTTGTTGAGAATGTGTAATGCACATCTAATAAGAACATATGGTTAACTATGTTAAATGATTGGATGGAATGATAAATGTATGGTTTGGTTAATGAAGTAAAAATTTTATAGGACTGATTTACCCCCTCATTCCATTGTTCTTCCAATAGCTATTGGAGCAAAAACTCTAGAAAAGTCTTTTACAAATTTTTATAGTATTCACCAGCCCCATGAAGCTTATAACTTCATGAATGTTCTTTGGTGCTAGCCATTCTATTATTTCCTTTATTTTTGATGGATCTATAAATATTCCTTCTTTATTTATGATGTGTCTGAGGTATTGTACCTCATTTTGATAAAAGGAACACTTAGAAAATTTTCCATACAATTTTCTTTTTCTAAGTATGTCCAGCACTATTCTTAAGTGCTCATTATGCTCATCAATGTTTTTGGAGTAGATCAAAATGTCATCCAAGAAAACTAGTACAAACTTGTCATGGTATTCTTGGAATATATTGTTCATTAAATTCATGAATGCAGTAGGTGCATTTATGAGTCCAAATGGTAAAACTATGAATCCGAGTGGTAATACCTTGTTCTAAAGGTTGTTTTATGTATGTATTCATCTATGGTTATTATATGATGGTGTCCTAATTTGAGATAAATTTTAGAATAAACTGATGCATCATGCATTTGATCAAATAGATCATCTATCCTTGGAAAAGGATATCTATTATTTATTGTATATTTGTTTAGCATGTGGTAATCAATGCATAACCTTAGTGTACCATATTTCTTTTTGAAAAAAATGATTGGTTCTCCCCAAGGAGACACATTTTTCTTATTATTCCTATAGAAAATAGTTCATTCATTTACACCTTAAGTTCTACTAGTTATTTTTATTGTAGTCATGTGGTGCGAGCTTTTAAGATAGGTTATGTTCTAGGTTTGATGTCTATTGTGAAATCAAATTCACGTCTTGGAGGGAGTCTAGGTAACTCCTCTAGAAAAACATTGTTATACTCTTGTAACAATGGGTAATCAACCAAAGAAGTGCTACCTTCTTCTCTAAAATCAGAAATTTTAATTGTATAAAGTATGCGATCTTTATTTTTTTCCTTCTTGAGTTACGTAATAGAGATTTGCCCCACTACTATGTCTCTTTTTATGCCTTGAATGATTGTTATTTTTACGAGGCCATCCAAACACCACGATTTTATTTTCATAGCATTCAACCACTACTTTATGTTGTGACAACCAATTTACACCTATGATGACATCATATAAACCTAAAGGAACTACAAATAGGTTTATTTTGGTTGTGAAACTAGGCATCTCTAATGTTTCGTGAAAAGGAATTTGTTCATTAACAACATTCTTTCTGTATTACATAATACATGAGTTATCCATATAACTAGACTTTATTTTTAATTTTTCAGATAACTTATTGGAAATAAAACATTCAATACGACTAGTATCAAAATGAATAATTATGGGTAATCCATACAACTTATTTGGTAATTTGATTTGTGTGTTTTGATTTTCATCTTACATATTTTTATTGTATCATGTATTCAATGTTGCTGATTATTATCTTTATTCCATTAAGGATAGTTGTTCATGTAATGATCACCACCACACTTAAAACATCCTCCAACACGCCCTTTTCTTTTAGTTTTTCTCTCATCCACAACATGTTTTTTTCCCATTTTTCTTGTAATTTGTAACAGTTTTGCTGATGTAATTTTCTTTCCATTCTTATTTTTATTTCCCACCTTCTTCCACCAAGTTTTCTTTAGTTCCAAAGGTGATGGTGAGATTAATTTTTCTTTCTTTTCTCATCACGGTGAGAAAATATATCCCACGGCTTATGCTCTTAACAAATGGATTTTTCAAAAACTTCCTCTATAGTCAAAGGCCCATGCACATCCACTTCCCCGCCTATAATAGGGTTGAGTCCCATGATGAATTTCCTTATTATGAATTAGTTATCATACTGGTATTGAGATATGTATTTCAACAACTTTGTGAGCCTTTCCATTATTCTATTACAGTTAGTTTTCCTTGTGTCAATGTCTAAAATTTAGACATCTTTTGATCATAATAGAGTTGTGGTAACCAAAATTGATTGATATAAAAATTAAACTGATCCCACATGATATTGGCTGAATAAAACCCTAGTTCTATCTTTCGGATGCCCACCATGAGGAAGCCTCGTTGGAGAGTTGATACGCTCCCCAAATTACCTTTTTTTCCTTTGAAAATTTTCTAATGGTAAAATACTTTTCCATATCATTGAGAAAGTTATCAGCTATATCCCCAAGTGTTGTCCCATAAAATTTTGGGGGACCAATTACTTTGATATCATTGGAAAACTCTCTTTGCTAAATGTTCTCTTTTATTTTCGGATTGTTACGGTTTGCAACATTTTGATTTTAGCATTGTCATTATTATTTTCAGCAAGTACATTGTTATTTGTAGCTTGTGTATTATGATTTTCAACATTATGATTGGATACATTGTCATTGTTATTTACAATGTTATTGATTTTAAACCCTCAAGTTGTTCATTTTCCTCTTTTTTAGTGTCATCTTCTTCAAGCGGTATACATTGTTCCAAAACAACAATTTGATTACAAGTTTATTGCATTACAATAAATACCTCCTCCAATATCTAGGTTGTGGAATCCTCAGCCCCATTCAGTTGATTGTTATCAAAATTTCCCCTTGTGTTAACCATATTGCTTTGTTAGACAAGAAATAAGTTCAGTGTTAGTATAAGGACCCATTGTGTCCAAGAGATGTTTTAACCTTTAGCTCTGATACCAAAATGTAACACCCAATGTTATTCAACTCTAGATTAAGGGAAAAAAAAAAAACAAACCCCCTTAACCCCATTATATGCCTTCAAATATTTTATAATGTAATAGGAATAATTCATAAAGTAATCTAGTTTTTAATCCATCTGATAACATTTAAAAACTATCTCGCATCGATAAGGGTCATTTAGATCTACCTGATCCCCTTTCCATACTCTTTTAAGTATGCAAAAATTGTATGTAATTAGCCAACCTATTAATTTAGGTTTATGAGTTGATGTAACTCGTGAGTTTCTTTGAAAATCATCTTACTAAAATTCAACTTGAATTTCACACTATTAATAAGGAACTAGGTGATCCAACAATGTATTTAGTTATTACACTACTTATGAAAAATACTTTTAGCTATTCCTTATATGCTTAGTTTCATGACCGCACATAAGTCACTCAAAACTTGTCCCTTCACCACATCATTATTCCACATAGTTATATAGATCATATTTAAACAATCTTAATGTTTAATCTAACATGTTAAGAAGGTATAAATTCTAGATCTCATCTCTTGATTTGAGCATATGTTGATTGTTCCATCTTAGGACCCCTATGGGATAGATAATGTTTACTCTTTGACTTACATCAAAGGTAATCATTACCCATCCTATAGTTGTCCTAAGATGGTATGGTCAAAGTACATTCAGATATAAAAGAAAGAATTAGAGTCCACACCTGCTTAACATGCAATATGATTATAAGTCAATAGTTTAATTCAAACTATAAGGTTGATGATAATAAATTAATAACACCTTCATTAATATTGTTCTATGTTTTAAACTCTTAGTACCACTTTACAACTTTCTTCATTAAGTATCATTTCATATTAATCATCTTATTAGGATTAGGTAATTATCCTAAGTCTTTCTAGATAATTTTGTGTTTATTATGGAAATATCTAACCAAGTAATTAATTATTTGTGAATAATTTTAGTGATGTTTTGATAAGCTCTTTTATACTTATTAAATTATATTTACTGATTTGCAGTAGTTGTACTAATGTACTTTTTCATCATTATGTCACTTAGATAGTATCATATCAAGTAAAATTTGACAATCAATTATTAATTAGTTGTACTATGTAATTAAGCAATAATTAAATTTATCCTATTACAATCGAGTCTTAGAAATATTAATGTATTTCACAACTCTTGTACCATTGTCTCAAAGAACATGGTTTTGTTGCAGGATCATCATCTCCACTTTATAGATAAGGCATGTCATCATTAAATTTTGTCTTGAAGATATGTTAGTAAATCCCTATAGGTCAGTAGGTTTTATTTACTTGTGTCGGTTGGATTCTAACCCTTTCAAAATTCAAATTATCCACTTTCCCTCCAAAAGTGCAAGTTTGAGTCTTGGAGGCCTATTTTGGATTTTTGTATATGTTTGGAATGTTCTTGTTTGTATTGGAGCTAAGGTTCCTTCCCATGTTTTAATGGTATTTCTAAATGATTCAAAAGGTTATAAATATTTTCAAGCCCTTGGTCATATGTACTTTGTAAGCTTGAAGCAAGAATATTTGTCTAAGTGACTAAATAGGAAGGTGAAAGGTCACAATTCGAGTAGTAACTTTATTGTAAGGAGTATAAAAATCATTTTTGTAAATTATTAGTCTATCATTCAAATAATCCAAGGTTTAGGATATCTGGGAGTCCAAGATTTGAAGAAATTCTAGTTTGAAAACTACCATTATAGTGAAATATGTGTGTGGTGTTTGTATGACAAGTTTTTAATGGTAGAACTTTATCATGATGTTGTTCTTAGATTGAGATAAGTATTAATCCTTTAATTATATTATTTTCATGTATGTACGTTTGGTTTCACGTTTATGAGCTGTAATATATCATTTAGCAAAATGTGAAGTAAAATCTATGTATAATGCCAAATGATATGAGTTGAGGAGGTATAATGTGACTAAGACTTGTTTATAATAATCCCTTGTATGAATGTTATGTTTAAGTTTGATTACTATTATTGATAACACTACTAACAATCCATATACACGGTAAGATAGTGCATAGATGGTGTAAGGGAATAAAGGAAGGAGTATCATGAAGAAGGAATAAGGAGGAAAAGGTTGAAGATTCAATGCATGCCACCTTATGGATATTTAAGGACTTTTGATTGTGAGGTAAATCTATGAATTACTTTGAGAAACCCTTAACATAAGAGAAACCCCGATCCACTATACACCTACGAGAAAGGTAAGGAGAATTTAATTATTTTAATGTCCTTAAAAGGATTACTTCCTTCTCACTAGTAAAGTATTAATGATCAAGAATTACATGAAGTCATACAATGGTATTTTGGAGATATAAGACCCATTCCTTTATATTTTATAACATTTTAACTCTCTTGGATTATGACAGGTAGGGTTTGCTATGGTTTTAAGAAGATTCCAAATTTGAAGCCATTAAACATGGATTTGTGATCTCAAAAATAGTAGAAAACAAGTTGGTAGAGTTCTTTAAGATATTTTACAAGAACTTGGGTCATTCATTGAGTGAATATCAATTTATTTGTGACATTTATGGACTTAAGAGAAAAGACACATTTGGAGATCTATTCAACGAGGGTAAATTAATACGGAAGTTTGAGCTAGAGGTAGATTCCACTATTGGAACTTATCACTTAGTTAGATAAGGTAAATGGGTATCCCAAAATCCCCATATTGTAGTAAAAACCTCCAAGAAGATATTTGATATAGAGAAAATAGTACTTGGTAGGACTAATTGAGTCTAAAACACTAAAGAGAAGAAAATTAAGAATTGAGGGGGAGGATAAGGAGTGAGGTTATAAAATTAAACACTCACCACATTCAAATAATAGGTTATTTGTACATAATTTAAATTTTATGTGGGTGTTTCTAATCTAATACAGATTAAGAATGAGCCAAACATATTTGTTTTGAGAGCTCTCTAAGGAATTTTGTAGTAACTTACATAACAAAGTGATGCATTATTTGATTCAAATAAATTTGAGAGCTAATGATAGGTTATATAAATATTATGTAACAAAGTGAGATATGTGGAGGGGATTGTGTGATCTTTGAATCCTAAACTTGAATAGATCAAAGGATAAGACTAGTGGGAACCATGAAGGAAATATACAAGAAGGTAGAAGTTTTTATTTCATGAATCTTGATCTTTATTGAAGGTAAATAGGACATTGTAAATGATGTATGAAGACATGGTAATTGATGTTGAAGGCATGTTTTCCACTAAGGATCAAGTTTTTGCTATTTGATCCATATGTAAGGACTACATTAAGACCTCCAAAATAGGATATTAAGATAAGTGGATGAAATTTATGGTTTTAAATTTTTTAAATGCATACAATTATAAGGGATATTTGTATCATATTTGTATACTTATTTAGTTAATAATTAATTAATGATATCATGATTATCATTACTATCATTTAATAAATCAGATTAAATGATGTCGTAAGTACAATTAATTAATAAATTCCAATTTATTTCACAATCTATTTAAGTACAACAGTTGAAAACTAGCAAACATCATTGTTTCATCTCATAAGAATAATAAGGTTTAACATGAACTAAAGTACAATAATTTCATGTTTAAAAAGTACAAAATTTATTTTCAAGATGATATAATTGGCCAATGACCATTTACAATATCACGAAATAACTTTTGCTCAATAAGGATTACATGATCCAAGTTTAACATATACATTAAATCAATGTTTACAAATCATATATAAATATATCACATGTTGAGCATGCATGTAACAATCCAATCTATCTCCTTGAAATACTTAATCCTTCCTAAAATTTGAAAGATAAAAATGATAGATTTACATGGTCAATTCAATGAACTGACACACACACACACACACACACACACACACACACACACACACACACACACACACACACACACACACACACACACACACACACACACAATTACAAAATATCTGAACTCATACTAACTAGCTTAATGTCATTAACTAATATCGACCATACAAGTCATGAAATTTCAATTATAAATCATAAGGAAAATATTGAGATATCACAAACCCTTTCATGATAATTTATAAACAAGGATGATATATAGCCTATTAAAATGATCCTTAAATATTCTCAACCTTAAATTATAAATCAAGAGAACATCATCCTAATAATCAACCATCCAAATTCATATGTAGGCCTTCATATATTTTATCGATGAATATAAAATAATAAAGTATTTCATATTAAAACTTGAATTTAAACCTTAAATTTCATAAAAAACATTCGAACCAAACTATTATAATGATTTAACCCAGGCTTACTAATTAACCAACTATGAAGGATGAAGCTCTACCAACAGTCTATATTACAATATGACAAATATTTATTTAGTGTAAGGTTGTGTTCTTAAACTTTTAAACCATAACACAATTTTACCAACAATTAAATGGGTATAATCATATTAGAGATGAAATATACAACTGAAGGAATTTATATTCCCAAACATTCACCCTTATGATCTTATCAATCTAGTAAATGAAATTAGGACTTAACAGTCCCGTTTAACACAATAGTGGATTAAAATACAACAAAATATTTCTTAGCATCTAGTTTTGGATTGAACCCAACTAATGAAAATATAGTGACTCGAGTCATAGTTCCTAACATAAATAAAAACACTCAATCCTATAGCTAACATGATTATGTTTCAACAAATAATTATATCACAATTCCTGGGTTTGAATTGAACCCAACTAAAGAAATACACCGACTCCTTAAGCACCCACCAAAATGTATAGACCTAGAACAAAACATCAATGATATGTGATGTATCATGCGGGTTCAAACTGAGTAGTTATCACTAAAAATATAAATATCCAAACCAAGGTCTAGCTTCTAAATAAATGAAACCCATAACAATGACAGGATACAAGACAAGCCTATTTCCTTATCGACTCATATAGACAATAGTATTTATTTTATTCAACACCATGGTGATTCAAGATTACAAGGGCTCTACAAAATTTAATATTAAGAAACATATAGATTAAGCTAAAACCCCAACCAATGTAAGATTCATACCAACCTTTTAATAACTAGGTATACGGGTAACTAATACCCGACACAAAATAATATACACAAATACATGAAGAACTTAACTCTTAGAAGTAGGGTCTAAATCATACCTTGAAAAATGATACTATAATTTTCATAAAATTAAACACTAAGAATAGTGCATCAACCCTTCTGCAAAAAAAGAACCATGTTTAACAAGAAATTAAGAACACGATAGAATATTAAGCATTTAACACTTAATATGAATTCAATTATCTCACAAAAAATATCTAGACAGGGGGTTATAGCTATGCTGTTAAAATATCCAAAGACCTTGAATATCCTAGCAAGATCCTCTAAATATTATTTTCAAAACCCAAAAGAAAAACTCAAATGAAAAACAAGAAATAACCCAAACTCATTCAAGATATATATACTAAATCCTCCATTATCACCTTCAAAGGATGTCTCAACAAACTAACAGTAATGAATAATGCATGCAAAATCACGAAGGGGAGAGGGAAGAGTTCAACATGCATGCATGAAAGATTAAAAATGGAAAACAAAGCTGCATAGTTGATTTTTGAGGAAGCATTTTTATTCCCCAAGATTTTTGGGAATTAATTAAATGTATTTAATTATTTACGGGTGCCATATAGTGGAATTTTCATTTTACCTCCACTTCCACTACTATTTTCGTCCCAATTACCAACTTGGTGGATACAAATGATAAGATAAATTTAATAAAACAAAAACTTTGCATGGGTCACGAGTCATCCAAATAACCCTTTAAAATACCATGCAAATTACCATTCAACTATAGTCAAAATTAATATTCATCAAATACTTTGAACACCAACAATCAAATGACTATGGTCAAGTTGGTAGGATCTATATAAACAAAAGGGGCCTTAACATAAGGTAAATGGTTTAATTCAAATAAATCCAACAATCTTAAGTATGATCAATCCCATATAACACAAAACCTATGTATTTGAATATGGTCTAAGAATATAAACCAAGCATAATCCCATTAACCAATCATACTTATTTCTTCCAAGACAAGGGCATCCTAATTAACCATTATAACATGATAATGTTCTTATGTAAAATGGTTAATGTAATTGTTGTAAATAGAATAACAACCGGTATAAGAATTTAATGACTTAATACATTAATTTCATGTAAAGGATGATCATAATAAACACTTTATGATCGTATTTTAAAGTAATCTTACTCAAAAAAATGTTGTAACATTAAGATGCTTATACATGTACTTTATCTAAAACCAACATTTTACCTATCACTATAAAACATCCGGATGTAGCCTAGAATCCACTATGAAAAACCCAAGCATGTTGGCACATCACTCAGCCTAAGTTGAGTGCTCACCAAAGCACACAAAGGTACCAAGCCCCTCTTTAGAGTTTCTTGTGTAGGATGTTAGTGTGATGATGATAATACATATTCAGATCCATAACTAATCATAAACATTTCACAATGCATAAACTAGATCTAGATCTTAGGAATCATGAACTAAACAATGACAATAATAAGGCTAACCATACAAGAACCAGATTCAATTATGTCTAACACCATTATCTAGCCAATATACTCCATTGCATTAAACATTGTAAAACACATAAGATTCTTACACTATAAAGTATCTCCATGAGTCATGCATGTATTAAGATCAACAACATAACTCTATAATAATTCAGTCTCTCTAAACTACACAGTTCAATACATATTTATAGAGGTGGGGACTTTCCCTTCACCACCCATGCACTTCTCAAATAATTCACATAATAATAACATCCACATGCCTTTACAATGACATGCACAACATGTAAGTGTTCTAATAATAGATGTCCTATAGTTAACTCTAAGAAGAAATCTTATTATTAGCTTAAACCATGCATGGTGCTTAACAACCACTTGTTTCCAAAATACTATTACATGTCGCGCAAGTCTTCATCTCTATGTGTGTTCCACACTATCTCCAAAAATATCCCTTATCCATAAAAATGGCTAAGTCTTGAGCCAAAGTGTTCTGGTGCACATTTCCTTCCCTATCTTCCCACACCTTCAAATGCGCCTTGTTCCCGTGCGCATCCTTTGTGTGTCTTCTCCTTAGAGAAATATTCTATCTACTCAACATTACCCCACACTAAAGTACATTTCCATCCTAGAAATGGGAATTCTTTCTGATGTTCCCAATAATAAAGAATAAGGAATGAAAGAATTAATGAAACACTACAAAAAAATGAATTTTCACTCTACAAGTACCCTCTTCTTCAACTAGGAGGATTAACTTTGGATATTCATTTTTGATTTCAGCCTCCAATGTTTGCCATTCATTTAGCATGGTCATTTTCTTCTTTGGAATATCTATGGCTATGGCATCCAGTTCATCTTGAGTAATATTTTCTTTCTCATTTTGTAGTACCTAGACAAAATTGGCCATACCTGACATCATTCCTTCCAGAGGTCCATATTTTGTGCTATGAGCTTCCCAATCTCATCAATCCTCTCTTTGGATGGATCCTGGGCTGATGAGTGGACCTCATGCTTTTTGTTTCACCAAGGTGCAATATTTTTTTTGCCCTAGTGTCTCATCTTTCATCGTTGCCAGAAATTCATTTTCTTCTACTATAGTTCTTGTCCTTATTACTACTTCTGGTTCCGCACATAAATTGATAGCTTGGTCATCTTTTTTCATCTCATCCTTAAATTTTTGGAGCAATGTCTCGTAAGTTGAAATTTTCCTAACCATAGAGGCCATTGCTCTCTCTGCCTCTTGTTTAGAATATTTTTGTGTGGGCATCCGAATTGGTCAATCATCTAACACCAAATCGACTAAAGTGTGCACACAATGCATACCAGAAGGAAACTTTTATGGAACCTGAGATTCTAGATGAGGCCTTTTTTAAGGATGTGATCACCAATTTCCTCTACCATGATAACAAAGGCCTCATTCTTTTCATGTTCTTGTTCCTTATCTTCCTTTAAATGTGCTATCTCAGCAATTTTAGCCTTGTTATCTTCAAGCAAAGGCTCAAATGGTGGTGGCCTTATCAATGTTTCTTTGTGCCACATCAACATATACCTTGACCATTGCATTTTTGACCTACTCATTAGAAATTAGAGTAGGTTTTATTTTTATGTTCCTGCTCTAAGGTGCCTTCTTCACTCTTCGTGAGACACAAGACTCCTTGCACACATCAAAATATGATTTATCCATATGAGTTTGCATGGACCAGGATAATTTCTTCCTTGTGCACTTAGTGTCCAAATTTGGAGGCATCATCTCCTAAAATCCTTAAGTCCCACAATGATCTCGGAACCGGGCATAGACAATTTTTATTGTGTCCTCAAAGATAACCCATACTAGGGACAACATAATATTCAATTATTCTTTTCTTTTTTTCTAGGCCCCTTAGGAACCTAGGTGGTAAGGTCTTGAGTTGGCCCTTCTCTTACTTGAGTCGTAATGGGCATCTTGGGCTATTCTTGCATAGTTTATTTGACTTATTTCACCCCTTACTCTTTATTTCTCATTTATTCATCTCGGGGTTCCTCCACATCTTCAGGCTAGACCATGGTTCCCAGGCACTCTCTTAAAACTCCTCCTTGTTAAGATTAATATTTCTTCTCTTTCTCGGATGCTTATTTTTTAGGGGAGAGTTGAGGTGACCTTCATAAAGGATGAGATGTTCTTGCGACTTAGGTTCTAGTTCTTCTAAACACCTTTTTAAACTGGAATTACTCATGGACTATACCCATGTCCAAGTCTTCCTCTCCTCCTTGCATCTGTGGGGGAGTATCTATGTGCTCACTCTCCACTTTTTCTATGGGATGCCTCTGGCCTCTATGGTCCAAGCCTCCACTATCCTCATCAATTTATTCTTCCTCATCTCCTTCTACAGTCGAGGAAGGATTTGGAGCTGCCACATTTTCAACTGTGTGTTTGCCTTTAGGTGGCCCTAGGGAGCATAAACTCATTCTCCACATAATTTCCATTTTCCATCCTAGGATTGAGATGAAGATAGATAAGTATGGCCCCACTATCCCCAATAGCCAAAATTACTGGCTTCATGCTTATAACATTAGAAATAAGCCTCTCGATATAGGAAGATCGACCTGGATAAACATAAGTTTTCCTTAGAGTATGATAGTCACAGTCTACCTTGTCTATGTTGTATCTCAACCGACGTGCATCAGTAAAATTTTGTACTGCTACCTGGAAGTAATGCGTTGTGAATGTGTATGGAAGTTTGCACTAGGGAATCCATGTCTCATCCTTCATTGCGAACCGTGTGATGCAAAAACGTTGATACACCAAAAACTGCATTTCCTTTCCCACTATTGAGGGTAACACCTTTGGAATGCAACATTCCTCCTCAAAGGCCACGTAAAGTCGATCATACCATAGTTTTGTCCTTTTTTTGAATAGGCCACTCATTTTTCCTTCACACAAATACTACTTAATTTGTAGATTTCCATTCCATGTGGACCCTTGGCCCATATCCACTCTTCTACAAACACAAGTAGTTATAACAACTATCTTATTAGTTAGATCATTACTAACCTCTATCCCTATGCCCTTGTACATTTGTCATGTCATTTTCTTCAAATATGTATCAATCAACTTGTGAATTGATCATTCTTGTGTCCTACCATTTAATTTGTAGATGTCCATTCCAAAAATAGATGAAGTCCTCATGGACTCTTCTCATAATCCATTGGTATAATTTTTTTGGTGATCCTTACCACCATAAAAAATATGGGAATTCATATTGGTATAATACACCCCTATCTTCTTAAGAATCTTATCTCAAACATATTCATATATTGGCATGTCATCCACCATGCACTTATTGGTCTTCTTATTCAAAATTCATCTAACGCCCCTTGTTGTCGGTGGTGCGGTGGTTCTAGTCACTTTTTGCATCTGCGGATATGGGAACCCCAATCCCATCAATGATCAATCCTTTTGGATATAAAATTTCTAAAAAATTTCTCTCGAGAGCATCTTCGACCTCAATTTCAACCTTTTTCTTCCCCTTCACTCCTGCTCTAGGTTCTTTCATTAGTGCCATGGTAAAAATCTCTCCTTTTTCCTTTGTTGAGTAAGCTCTTATTCCCTAGCTCAAAAAATGCGTGCCCTATCTCAAAACCATGTGCCCTAGCTTGAAACATCATGCCCTAGCTCCTTCTCAATGGTTCTTCTTCACTCAAACCCTTATCTAATGGGGACGCAAGCCAATTCTATGCACAAATATTCTCTCCACACCTGGTTTTGCAACTCTCCACACCTTAACACATTTTTCTTGGTTTGGTCATAATTAGCTCGCTCAAATACTTGTAATCACAAAGGTAAAAATAAACCCACATCACGTATTTATATATAGTTGCTAAAAGTTATTGTATTTATTTCTCCTTTACCTACCATTGATCCTCTCATTAATTGGCCATTTTCTCAATTTACACACAATACACCTACATGCCACAACTATAACCTTCCAACATGCCTTCCTACCTTATGGCTACAGACATCCTTCTGCGCTCTTCCATGCGTGGAAGTACCTCACCACTATTCCTTCCTCTAGTAGTTTCTATGGCCGCCACTTACCTCACCTTATATTGTTCATTCATTTATTTCATAGCTATGGTCTTCCTTAGGAACAATCTTATTTCTAGCAGCTCCCTTCCATTTTCAAATATCACCTATAATAATATGTTCTCATGTGTACCCCTTTTTTGAATATCAACCACCCAACATGAATGGTATGTGTAGTCCTCTATGCATAAAAATACATTAGATTCTAATTAGCTTCCAATGTACAAATGCACTTATTACACAAAACACCAAACTAAATTGACAAAACATATCGACGAAGAATGAAATACATTAAAAGAAATTTAAAAAGGGAAATCTATGATAAATGGAAATACTACCTTATTATAAACACCAAGAAAACTTATTTATAATAGGGGTTCACCTTTACTCTGTTAAAGTAACCGGGTAATTAATCGTGTTCTATTAAGCACCTCTAATTGACAATATCCTAATTCAAGTATGTGAGGATTAACATATGGGCCTAACCAATGTACCTTAAGTTTTCTTGGATGGCGCGAAACATGGAATCATAAAGAAGTACCATCTATCTAACCTCAAGCTTCTTATCCCTGATGTGTCTTTCATGTCATGCATTCTTCCTAATATTTTCCTACTTTTGAATCCAATGTGCTATAAAGCACACCTATCATCCAACTCTATTAACTTGTCAATTATTTCTTCTAATGCTTTCTCATCAGCTAGACCCCCACATGTACAATACACAAAGAAGGTAACATGAATTTCATGGAAAGAATTGCTTCTATGCTAAACACCAACTAAAATGGTGTGGCCTTATTTAACCTTTTGTAGGTTGTTCTATATGCCCAAATTATAGCAGAAACTTTATCATCCCAATATTTCTTTCCAACATCACAAATTTTTGTTAAGGTATGGCTCAATATATTGTTGAAGGCCCCACCAGTCCCATTTTCATGAGGGTGATAAGGTGTATTATTGTGGTGTGTGACCATAAATTCATCCAACAATATCCTGATTGTCTCATTCAAGAAGTGTGTGCCCCTATCACTTGTCAAACTCAGCATACATCCATACCTAGTAAGAATATTTTCCCATAAGAATCTTACTTGCTATAGTTGTTGTACAATCACTTGTAGGTGATTATTCTACCATCGTGTAAGATAATCTGTATAAGTGATGATGTAGCACAATTTGGTTCTATGAGTGGTTGGGGAATAGGACCCATAAAGTTTATTGCCCATTTTTTAAACGGCTCTGCACTACTAATAGGCCTCAAAGGAATTTAATCTCTTTGTCCAGTTTTCCAAGGCACTAAAATGATCACACACCTTACAATACTCTTTACAATCCTTATACAAGGTCTCCCACCATAATCCAATGAGTAGAATCTTCTACGTAGTGGTGTCACCTACATAATTCCCAAATACAATACCTCCATGATCCTCTTCCATGATATCCATGCACTCATGTTCCAATACACACCGGCATAATACTTCATCTCAACCTAGTTTCTATAAGTCACCACTAATCAACATGAACGGTGCAACAACGTGAATTAAAAGTTGTTTCTTTTCTAAGGTTGTCATTCCTTCTAGTGTCATACTTTTACATAAAAAGATAGAAATATCCTCTAACTTTGAAGGTGCATGATGTAACCTGTACAACTGTGCATCTGAAATTTATTCTTCAATTGTTTGTGCATCCTCTCTTGATTGAATTCTTGATAAGTGGTCTGGCCAAAATTACTTTTACTTGGTTTTACCATGACTGTAAAGTCAAATTCTTGGAATAAGATAACCCATCGATATAGGTGCCCCTATAAAAAAATCTTATTTACCAATTATTTTAGTGCCATGTGATTTGTACAAAATGCAAATGGTGTTGCTAGCCAATTACTGATCTCGAACTTATGCAGTGCATAGATCATCGACAAGGCCTCATGCTTTGTAGTTATATAATTATGTTCTATAGAGTCAAATTAATACTAGCAAAGTAGATAAGATGATATATAATACCTTCTCTAGGATAAGCTAACATTGTGCTAATGGTTATGCTAGAGGCATCCACATGTATGTGAAACAATTGGTTTAATGAGGGAAAACACATAATAGGCATTGTAGTAAGTCTCTCCTTCAATGCCTCAAATACGTGCCACATTGTCCTCCCTAATAGAATGTCCCTTTTCCCTTTAGTAACTCCTCCAGGGGAATGAAAATATTCACATATCCTTTGATAAATTTTCTTTAATACCTTGTATGGCCCAAGAATCTATGCACCTCACTCTAACTAGTAGGCTCCTCCAGGCCTACAATAACTACAACCTTAGCTGGATCTACTAACAAACCTTCCTTGCAGATGATATGCCCTAGTAGAGTTCCAAAAGGTGTAGCAAATATGTGATTCTTGATGTTTAAAGAGATGTTTAATTATTTACATCTTTCAAACATTAGGTTTAAGTTGTCACAATGATCCTTAACAAGCCCATATATTGTCCAATCATCCAACTAAACCTACAAGAATTTGAATAAAATCCTGGAATGCTTGAACAACTATGCGTGAAAATACAATAGGTGCATTCTTCAAACCAAAGGGCATCATTGTATATGCAAATATTCCCCATTTAGTGGTGAAATTTGTCTTCTCTTGATCCTCCTATGCAATTATTACCTGATGATACCCAGAGAATCCATCTGTAAAAGAGTAAATTTCATGCCCTACAATGCCTTCTAATATTTCCTTAGTGAAAGGTGTAGGAAAAGGATCAATCACACATGTAGCATTCAACTCCCTATAATCCACACAAATCCTAATCCACCATATTTCTTTATACTTGATTACCATGGGGCTAACCCACTCTATTCTTCTAGGGCTTAATGATGCCAAATTTCAGCATTTTGTCAATTTCTTCTTTAACTTTTACACGTAGGTTAGGGTTCATCCTGTAAGGTCTCTTCCTAACCAGTGTGCACCTTCCTTTAGCTTAATATTCATCTCACCTAATGACTCATGCACCCCCTTTAACTCATGGTAGCCCCTAGGAAATAAATCCTATAAATTATGTAGTAACTCAATTATCTTTTTCACTTCATAATTAGACTAATAATCTCCAATAATGGCCTCCTTAGGTTCAACATCCGTGCCAATGTTCACTTTCTTGGTCTTCATAGGTTCATGATAGGCACGCAATTTTTTATCCACAATATCTAAAACCTCACGTGTGTACCTTCGAATGATCAATTTAAAATTTTATAATTCTTCATCATCCACTATGTATACCCTCTTTCCTTTCCCTTTCTTAAAGAAAGCATACTTAAATAGATCAGCATCTATCTCATCTATTTCATAAAAACATGCTCCTGGTTCTTCTTCAAAAAATAACTCCTGAATGATTTCTTCAGCCTTTGCACTATCTCCCATAATCAACTATTCCATAACCCATAATAGCTCTCTCACTAGATATTTATTAGAGAAGTATCAAAATACTGACCATTCCGTGCTATCAAGTCTTTCCAATTTCTAGTCTCCCTATCTAGTTTCACATAAACATACCAAGTGCGTGCGTAACCTTACAAAGTGGAATAAAGTTTTGCACCCAAAGTGAAGGTGGTAAATCTTCCTTACCCTCTCTGTCCAAAGCCTCTCACACTTTTGAATGTGGTGTTGAACAGGTTGATTACCATGATATATGCATATCTGAGTAGGTGCATTTCTCCGATAAACTAGGTTGTTAGATAAATTCTTACTTCATTCCATTCTATGAGATTATCCATGTGAACCATCCACCAATGTGTTGTCATCCCATGTAGGGTATACACTAACATATTTCTTCTCTCTACTTGATCCTTCCACTGCTCCTCCATGGCGTGCAAGAATACTATAATATCTCTTTCTCCAGTGTACCGGGGTATAAAGTTATTACCTATCCACCTAATACAATTATGTTTTCTCCTCCATGCAAAGGTGCTTCTTAATTCATGCCCAACCATCTCATAGGTGCCATGTGCCTAATTGTCAAAAGAAATACTTGTAGTATCACTAATAGACTTTGCATCCTTCCACAAGAGGATTCCCTCCTTATATGGCTCAACTACTTTTGGATCTCTAATGACACACACATAAATTCTATTAAGATCTTCCTCACTCAAAGGTTCAACATAAGGTGCATATTTTCCATCTGTTAAAGGGATAAATACATTTTCTTATTTGTTCTAAAAACTCATATACCCATTGCTAACCGTGATCAATATTATTTTCATAAGACCAAGGGCACCCAAGTAGAGCTAGGAAGTTATCCACTTTTGTAAGTGCCAAAACCTCAAAGTCCCCAGTGAACTTGTCCCCTTGTATAGTAATGGATGCATCCTTTAAAACTCCTATTGGAGTGGCCTTAGTCTAATTATCCATAAAAATACATTAGAGGATGGCTATAATGGAGTTCTTCCCATCTACACCCATGCATCTAAAGTAAGCACATTCACTTTTGTGCCTATGTCAATCAATATATTACTCAAAATCCACCCATCCAAAAACAATATTCGAGTGATTTCCTTGGCATAATCCAAGCTATGAGGGGGAAGATTAGCATGCAGGATCTTCCATCCATTCTCAATACCTGCACATGTAGTGTTTCCCTTTAACCAATTCCCTACTAATGGAATAATATTCTCTTGGCGCAACATCTTACATACCTCTTTCAAATCATCAACATTTGACTAGACCATCTCTATTGCCTTCTTTTGTTCTAACTTTCATGACTGCTCCTTTAAACATTGTATTTCACCCTAAAGATTTTTGATTACCTCCATGGTTTCCTGATAAACCTCCTTCTAATGTGTAGGATCTAGGTACCTTGCATGTAAAACCTCCTCCTTAGTAATGGTAGGCTTTTGTTGTAACATTTATCTCATGCGTTTAGCTTCAACTGGATGTAGTAATTTTCATAGTTACTACCTCAAGTTCCGTGCCAACTTTGGCATCCACTAATTTTCCATGGTGCATTGTATTCTAACCATCCCGATGCCCTTGTTCTCTTATTTATGCTACTTACTAAGATGCTCATATAAGTATGGGAATTCCTCATAGTTATGATTCTTCCCATAAAAGGAACAAGTAATATTTTGAGGGAATTCACACTTGTAGTGGTCAGGAGATCCACATGTATAACACGTTCCACAAGGAAAATCACCTCTTCCACCACCACATCCATGGCCCTAGAATCCACCATGGTATCCTCAACCTCTAGCACGACTTCCTTTAAAGTGTTCCTCATTCCGATCATAGCGCTCTTTGGTGTGATCATAATCATGGTGCTCACTTTTAACTTTAGATTTATCCAATACTCTTGTCTTTGCACACTAATATTGATGGCATCATGGATCTACCAATCAACCTCGAAGTCTTCTAAATTGTGAGAGTCGTGGACCAAGAAATATTACAATAGAAAGATAAATTCTTTCTAATCACACGTTGTAATAATGGGCAAGTGATTTGTGTCATGGTCTAAATGACATATATCATAAGCTAGCAATAATGAACATACTTGACCTGGGGACAATTATCCTTAGTGTGCCCTTCCACTTCACAATCTATACACCAAATCTAATTACACATCTCATGTGCTAAATTGGCCGATAGTTTCTCCAACTACTTCACCATAGCTGCAATATGTGCTTCCCAAAATGGTCTCACTCCAGTGTTTATACTTCCAAATTCCTCAACACAAAATTGCTTCAAGTGCTTTACATGTGTCCATATATGTATTTTATGTGAAAATGACCTCCTAAATAGTGTGATCAAACCCCCAAAAAACCACTGTGCATGCTGGATTGAATGGATATCATACGAAATCTTAGAAAAAAGTGTTTTGGGCACAATTCATCATTTCCTTGAGCACACTTATACTCTTCTCGTTAAACTTAGGGATATAAAACTCCTTAAGGAAAGAATCCCATAGTGTCGCATAATTTATACAAGTTTGATCAGGTTCAAACTTCCTATACCAACTATGAGCATGTCCCTACAATGTAGTTACAAACTGACTTGCTTGCTTACGATCATAAACCATAATCCATTTTGCACTCAATAGTATCTCACACATGTCCACATGCTCAACAACATCTTCTATTCCGCTATACTCTAGAAGATGAAGTGGTATCTCCATGTAAATATTCTAGGGTTAGTGAGGACCATGCCCACCTGATCCAAAACCTCATGTGTTACCTCTACCTCTAGACCCACCAGAACTAGAGCCACATATGCCCCCTGATCCTCCACATGTAGTTGGAAGTGGACTAGTGGATGTACCACCATGTGTCCCAATAGTGGTACTAAACTAAACTCCTACAATTTGCGTGGTTATACTACTCCCATAAATGAGTCCAAAATTTTGTGTGCTTGAGTTTTGTGCTAATGATGTTCTTGAAAAGGTACATACAAATAAAAAAGAATATGCTTTCCCACCATATATGCACTTGATTTTTGATTTACTCATGTTCTTATACTCCCCAAATAGCTTGCTGACTATTGATTGTACTAGATACTGGAAAACCAAGCTTAAAGGCTAGGTTAGTAGGTAGATTCAAATGCACACCCATGGCCCATGTAGTCTCTCTGTTGGTGTGCTCTCATATGAGATCGAGGAGGGTTACCTATCATATTTTCTCAAATGGGGAGTTATAGATGCTTTGGCTCCACGCCTTCTACATGGCCTCTAAATCCTTCATGAGCCATCTCTCTCCTCAACACCATCCATTCTCTGCAATATCACACTACTTCTCTACCTCCCTCTCATGCACCTCATTGTACTTAAGCCACCTTTCTTCTCTTTTCCTCTCTTTCACTAGGTCTACCATCCTTCACCAAACTTGCTCCTGCCCCCCACGTGGTGGTAGGGTTTAGCTAGCCATCAAATTTTCTTCCAAGTTTAGGGTTACCATCAAGATTTTGATCACTAGTGGAATGCCTTACAAATAGGTTCCCTAGGATAACGTAAAAATTGGAACTCAGCTACCTCTAGGAAAGAGTAAGTATAAATTGAGTACTCCAAAATATAGCTATTTAGAACACCATGGAACCAAGTGTCCACAATGCGCATCCAAATTAGATCAACATCATAGAGGGCCTAAAATTATTCCTGCATCCACATAAGTGTGGAATACCTCCAATTATTTTTAGACGCATAAGAAGCTAGCCACTCGTATAACTCGATCGGAAAGATAGAAAAACAATTCTCATATAAATAGTCATACAAGTTCTACTCTACCTATGTGCATATGTTAAACTCATATCCAATGTTGAAATTCTAAGCATATTCTTCTTCTAGATCTATTATTCACTCCTCAACACTTGCTAGGGTCAACCGGTACATCTTCATCACGAAACATCCTGAAAACAACTAAAAAAGAGGTCTCAGAAATGGAACCAATGATGCATCCTAGAATCCATTGTGAAAAACCCAGTCACCGGCACATCACTTAGTATGATCTGAGTGCTCACTCGAAGCATGTTAAGGTACCAAGCCCCTCTTTAGATTTGCTTATGTAGTAAGTTAGTGAGATGATGATAATACATATTCAGCTACATAACTAATCATTAACATTTCACACTGCATAAAATAGATCTAGATCTTAAGGAATCATGAACTAAATAGTGAAAATAATAAGGCTAACCATACAAGAACTAGATTCAGTTATCTTTAACACCATTATCAAACCAATACACTCCATTGCATTAAACACCAGTAAAACAAAAAATATTCTAACACTATAAAGTATCTCCATGAGTCATGTGTGTATTAAGATAAACAACATAACTCTACAATAATTCACTCTCTCTAAACTACACAGTTCAATACATATTTATAGAGGTGGGTACTTTGCCTTTCACCTCTCATACACTTCTCAAAATAGTTCGCATACTAATAATAATCATGCGCCTTTACAATGGCATGCACAACATGCAATTTTTTAATAATAGTTGTCCTATAGTAAACTATAAGAATAAATCCTATTATTAGCTTAAACCATGTATAGTGATTAACAACCACGTGTTCCCAAAATACTATTGTGTGTCGTGCAAGTCTTCATCTTTATATGTGCTCCGCACGCTATCTCTAAAAATAACCCTTATCCATAAAAATGGCTAATTCCTGAGCCAAAGTGTTATGGCACGCATTTCCTTTCCTATATTCTCACACCTTCAAATGCACCTTGTTCCCACACACATCCTTTGTGTGTATTCTCCTTAGAGAAACATTACGTTTTCTCAACAGATCATTTCTCATTGTTTTATCAAGGATTGTTAATATAAACATAGTTAGTACATTTAACAATCATCACTATTTCCACATAATGAAATAATATATTGAAACCATGAATACTTTCAACCAAACTTGTGATTTATTAATTCTAGCAAGAATATTAATTCATAACATCAATAGAATCTATAACAACAACAAAGCATCTAAACACAAATCATAAAACTCATCAAGGTAAATAATTTAACACAAAAAAAAAAAAATGATAATAAGACAATGTAACTCATGAGTGGTTAATGGCTAGCAATGTTATGTGGTCATCTTCATAACTACGTGTAATTATGTTTATCCTTTTCAGGGTAAACATGTGTATGCCTAGCTGTGATATTGGTTGGGTAACACTTCTCTCCCTAAACCTTCATGAATCAATTTAAGATATTAACCCATCTTATGACTATCATGAAATGAAAATGCGTGATGTGATAATCCATTAGAAGTATATTCTTCATCAACAAGGATCTTTCCCATC
Source organism: Taxus wallichiana var. yunnanensis (assembly GCA_018340775.1). Taxonomy (NCBI): domain Eukaryota; kingdom Viridiplantae; phylum Streptophyta; class Pinopsida; order Cupressales; family Taxaceae; genus Taxus; species Taxus wallichiana. The sequence goes on along the minus strand of CM031243.1, from coordinate 156,282,966 downwards.
TCCATGTTTCCACTTCTCTCTCTTCTTCTCTCTTCCCCTTACTTCTCTCTTTTCTTCTCTCTTCCCCTTACTTCTCTCTCTAACATTCTAGTTATTCATTAAGAATGAATTTTTTCACAATTTTTTCTTAATCACTTGAGTGACCTTTAATTTGACATTGTAAGAGCTTTTTTTTTATTAAGAATAAAAATGATCACTTTTAATCCCTAGGAATATGAAAGATCACAAGTGATGGGATAGGTGAAAAGTCACATGGGGAGAGGGAGAGACATTTTTAATCTATAAATTAGAATGGCTTCTTCATTCTAATGGGCTATCAATTTTTAATTTTTGAAGAAGCTACTACTACAAATAATAAAGCTACTTTTCTTCTATCTCATTGTATATGCTCCTCTACTCTCTCTCTCTACTTTATAAATTTTCAAGAATTGTAATCGATACAACTAAGATGAAACTTTATGTCCTTGATTAATGGATATGTAGAACTTTGTGTCTCTAATTTATTTTTCTTGTTGCATTCTTCTACTAAATGTGTACCTACTCTGGTCACTATTTATGAGAATATTCTAGTTCCTACTTACACCATTAACCATCTCTCCCTATTTATGCTACTCCCTTTACTTATATCTAAACTAATTCCTCTCTTGTACACTTATCTAAAAAAATTTCAATTGGTTTAGTGGATTATTCCTATGTGATATCTAGCCTAATGAACACACCATAGTTGTAGTTAGTTTACATTTAATAATTGGCGCTCCCCATACCCAAGAAGGAGGTGCTTATCCACGTGACCATTGGTGAAAATCACTAATTTTTTCTTGTAACAAATTATTTCACCATGAGTTTTTAGTAAATATGTTGGGTAATATTTTCCCTTTTTGCACCCTAGAAAGATCTCTAAAAATTCAAAAACATACATATTCTAAAAAACCGTAAAAATTAAATACTAAAAATACCAAAAGAAATCAAAATGTTCAATATCCTTGTTGTAATCCTATTGAAAAATATGCATTTTTCTAGTTTCATTCCTTTTAATGCTTTGAGAAAAATTAGAAGAAAAATGATTCGGTAAATAAAATCAAGTAGGTGGGATTGTAGTCTTTCATAATATTATGTTTAAGCCATAAATGAAAATAGGATTTCATACTTTATTTCATAAAAATCCCAAGAAAAGTTCCGAAAAATACACATGAAGATGCCATTGGAGAATCAATTGGAGAACCATTGGAAATCATCTTATTAGAAAAATAATAAGAAGAATAAATAGTTGCATCTATGCCATGGGGATGGAACACCGGGACGATAGCATTGGATCCTCCACTACATGAATTTCCAAAAATATCAAGAAATAACTTTCCCAAATTATATGGAGATGGAAATCAAAATCCAGATGATCATATCGTAGATTTTATCACAACATGTGGTATTCTTGGAATGGAAAATGAAGATGCTACCATGAGGTTATTCATTGATTCATTACAAGATGTTTTAATGGAATGGTTTTACTATTTTCCACCTCATTCAATCACTAACTCGGGATAACATGATTTTTTTTAAGTAAGATTCAAGATTACCAAGATTCCCATTCCCTCCTTGCTCAATTATATTAGATGAATAACTAACCACATGATGCCATGAGATAATTTATGGAAAAAATCAATAAGTTGATCTACAATATTCCTACCAATGTTCATCCTACTACAGATAATCAAAGGAGGTTCTTCATAAATTCTTAGTTACTCGATGTTAGTATCATGTTATAGATAGATCAACTAAAATTTTTAGATATAACTTAGAGAACTTTCCATTAAAGCGGAACATGACCTTATCATGCCAAGGAATATTAATAACTATTTGGAAAAGAATAAATTCAAGAATTTTAATGATAAAAGGGTTGATCCATTACTACAAAAATCATTTAATTACTTGACTACATTAAAGAATGAAATTTATCAACATGCCTTGCATAAAAATAGGAACAAGAATCAAATTGTTTGATTTCCTCAAAGGATTTCCTCGAAGATCTACCACTTAATGTGATGTGTGAATATGAAGGAGAAAAATTAGAATTAGAAATAAAATAAGAATATGTATATGCAAACATTTTGTATTATGAAAAATCACTTGAAGAATATTTTGAAGAATCCATAGATAAATACTCTTGTGTAGTGTTCACTTGATCACAAATAGAGAAATAATCCTCTTCTTCCACTACCCAAGAAAATCACTCGAATACTCAAATGGTGACGATAAAATTAAAAAAAAAATGAGAAAAATTTCTTCCCACTTCCATTGGGTCATCCAATAAGAATCCTAAGACTACCATAATCAAGAATCCGTCTATCTCTCATGGTAATCATCTTTCATCTCCTCTTGTCAAAACAATTTCAACTTCTATTATTCCTAACAATATAAAACCTAATCATGTCAAGGAATCCATAATTATTGATGTGTCTACCACTTCTTCACCTTTTGACATCATTAGACATGTCAATAAATAAAAATTTCAAATATCCGAGTCCGACTACTTGAAAACACACACCAAGCAATTTGATAGGATTTTTACTATATCAAAGGAAGTATTTCACACCCATGTTTTAGGTATGTGAACATCAAAGAACCAACTCTCACACCCAACACCATTCCTTCCCATAATATTCTTTCCTCAACATCTTCCTCTCGTGGAAATTAGAACCTTTCTATCTTATCTTACTTTTCAATGAGTGTAACATTCCCATTTTAAAACTTTAGAAAAAGGGAATTTTTTTTTTTGAAACATAATGTTCTCTATTCTAAATAAAACACCATTCGAACACACATTCCATTCCAATCAATCTCATAACAAATAACCATATGCAACCGTAATGAATCGGTAAACTATCGACCTCTCATTCCATGACTCGGTTACCAACCAATCTCTCATGTTAACTTAAAGTATAGAATACTTTATGTATACTACATATACTTGGTTCTCCTACCCTATTCCAGGTACTGAGTGATCTATTTAAATAACCTATCTGAATATTTTTACAAATATTCATCTGACATCATGTTGCTTTAAAATAGGTGACATAGGACAACATAACCAGTAGCTTGCGATACTTTGGCCAAATATTTTCAACATACTGTTCATGTTACTATTCCTAGACAACATACTCATCATTTTAGAATATGTCCTTCACCTCACTCTTTTGTTATCTAGAATGGTCTTTACTAACTACCATCAGTCCACTTGCCCAAGGTTTGACCCTAGCCTAGGTTAGCAACATAATTTATTATAGGAAGATGCTCACGATGACTTAGGGTATATGGGCATACTTGGTTGACCTAAGTCAATCGAATGTGCCAAGGTACCTGAGTCATTGAAAAGCTACTACCTATCCTAAACATGCTACTAACTTGACCTAGAGAGAAACTAAGTTCAAGTCCAAATGTGTGTAGATCTAGATGAATAAATATGGAAGGGTGTTACCACATGTCAACTACAACATTGTATCCTCAAGAAGTCCCAGGACTTCTCGAGGGTATAGTCCTATAGTTGGTGTGTGCCAACATCTATTAGAACTAATTCATCAAGATGTACATACCCCCTTAGTGGTCATTAATCATAATTAAATTGGATTAAGATTCAGATTACAACAACCATGCCTAACCCTAATTCCAACATTCCTTAAGTTCTTTATCCAACACTAGCCTGATTAGATATGGATAACTTCATTAATTCATGTTTGCATTGTTGTTCATTAATGTGGCATAACAAGCAGTTATCCCAAAAATAGGATAACAAACATCAATGTTTAATCCTAATGCAACCTAGCTGTCCAAATCAAGTGTGTCATCCACCTAGATTCAGCTAGTGCCTACTTTATAAACTTAGTATAAATATTAAAGATCATAACCACTACTCCTTTTATATTTCATTCCTTGAGAGAGGAAGAGTCTTGCTTTACATGGTTAGATGTTAGGTTTAACATAACCTTGTCATCATTCCTTACTTATATAGTTTAATTGTATTTCCCAAGCATATTTCATTATTAAACTATAGTTGTGTAATTAGAGAATGAAATATTTTACAATTTAACAAGTTCATTAATATAAGGGAGATTATACCATCTCCTTAATCCAACACATTATCTGATAACAACAATAGTATATAATAGATATAAATAATACCACCAAGATATCACTATTATTTCTGTCATACAAGTACAAAATAATTCACATCACAAATTGGATTCCAACACAAAACCTTTCAATTCATGATGTTAAATATACATTTACAAGACTATGCAATTCAGACATTCTGCATGTCAATCAGAATTAAGATCTTAAAAGAACATCACTTTTCTTTTCCAATACAACTCAAGAATGAATTGAAATTCTTTACATAAGATCCAAAATTAAATAATCCAATGCATCATAAAATTTCTTTCCTTCTTTTATCACTTACGATGTCCATCTGCAAAATTACTAGCACGGGTCAGTTCAATGAACTGACCATGATAAGCACTAAACATTAAAGTGAATCACATTCCATTAATTGTTCCATTAAAAAAAATCTTCTTTAATGAAACAATTAATATACCATACATATAATCATAAGTAATAACATTCAAAAAAGAAGTACAATTAAAGAATATGAATTCACTTTTAAGAAAAGAGCATAATATAATCCATGACACCTACATTATATCATAAGGTTTAATTGATTCTATCAATTACTTTAAAACAATCAATAGGTCTTGTCATCCAATTGTTTCATAATTCTATAAGAATAGAAATACACATTTATCTTTTATAAGCAACAAAAGAAGTTAATTTCAGCCTAGCTCATATTAGGATGCTTCATCTTTCCATATCAACAAAAGAAGAAGAATCAATACATACTATTCCCCATACACTAATCATCTGAAAGACAAAAATAGGTTTAGAACACACAAAAATACCTCAGTTCAAAGATAATAATATAAGGATTCAACATTAAAGGATCAACATCCAACAAGAATCCCAAATCAATCCAAGTAGGGGTTGAGAGTCAAATAGTCCTCCTGTAAGTCTAAACTAACTTCCACATGTTAGAAGATATAATTCAAAGATATAAAACCAAACGTTCCACAACCCAAGCTAGACTCACATAGAATTAATCTCTTATCTAGTCCATCCAAGAAGGGTTCATAATAAAACAGAGTGCAAAAAGAGACAACCTTCCAATATCAATCCAAATGGAGTATGACTCAATCAAGCAAAACAGTCGGTCTAAGCATGTTATTATTTTCTTTCCAACATACCGACTTAGCTAATCTCTTTCCACATCATTACAACTAATGAATTATACAAAGTAGACCAAACAATCCACAAGAAATTTCCATCTCAGAAGAGAATCAAATACAGAGAAGATCAGTCAAATGAACTTATCCAAACAACAAAAAAAGGATCTCAAATAGAAAAGGACCCAATCTATAATTCATTTAATTTATAATATCAAATGAATTACCATTTCTATTTCAAACTTAGAAGTCCTTTAACTAGTTCCTGAGAGAGATCACAAAACCAAGACACAATTAAAAAGAAGCACGCATCAAGTTTCCCTTACAAATATTTACCAACTGGTTTATCTATTCCCATTCATTAAACACAAGTTTGAATTCAATTCTTAGAACGAAGTACACAATACAGTCCCTAAAACAGTATATTGTCCCCAAGAGAACATATTCCTTTCTCTTATAAAACTTGGATATTCATTCAATGAGTCCATCAGGAAGTAGAAATCCACAAGTAGTAAAAAGATATATAAGGTTCAATACAACTCACGAACTCAATAGATATTGTATTCCCAACTTCTAGGTCTTACACAAATCTAAATAACAGAGACATACAATTCGTGGTCATCGTGAAGACAAGTTCAGTGGAGACAACCCCGAACTAGAGATGATAAATCCTATCAACAAGATTCAACATGAGAGAGTAATCAACTCTTTTCCCTAACAACCAAAAAGTCAATTTAAGAGGATCTGAAGGTAAGTAAGAAACCCAATATATGTTTAAGACAAGTACTATCCCAATCTTACCTCCAACGTGACTGAAATAGAATCACAACAAGGACTCTCAAGTTCTATCTAAGAAGCTTGTGACAAAGAAGGTATTCATTTCAAACATTGATCACAAGAAGGAGAATGCATACTGCATATCCATAATCCTCAAAACTATTAACGACTGTTCCAACAAACTCTAAATCAAACCAAACCCAAAACAAGATACAATTCTAGTCCATTAATCCTTCTAACATAACAGTCAAGCCTTCAACAAGATGCGGGTTCACTCAGGGTAGAGAAGGAAAGGATATACTTTGTATTCACACGCCCTATCAAGTTCAAAGAAGGTGGTACAGTTTCCAAAAATAGAAGTACCACAATCATTCCAATAAGAAGCTATAAGGAGAAGATCTCAAAAGAGATTACCAGGTCTACTTCAAACCAAAACAAATCTCTCAAGACCCTTTTGAGTAGACAGTCCATAAATGAGTTTAAAGATTTTCAAATCCTTAATACCAACAAAAATCTAGCTCAGAATACAAGTATAGAATCAAACACATCGATTCCAACACAAGTTTAGAACATGCAAGAATGGAATACTAGTACAGTGTTGAACATGAGCTTTGAACAAAAGTTTAGAACTTCATAAGGCTCTAATACAGGCTCAGATCAAACACGAAGCTCAAATATAAGCTCATAACATAACACGAAGCTCCCATACAATTTCAAATGAAACACGAGCTCCAAATAATAGTTCAAAACAAAACATAAGACTCCCATAAAGGTTCAAGACCACACAAAGCAACTAATGCCAGTTCAAAACAACACCATCCTTGTATACAAGTTTCAGAATGAAATACAAAGATTCCAATACAAGTTTCACATGCATATCACCATTAAACTAGCACAAAGAAAGTTTCCCAAATAATATCATTACCAGCAATGGATTTACATTCCAAAAAACCAAAAAGTTTCATAAAAACATAAAAGCAATTAACCAGACAAATCATACAAAAATTTATCTCATGAGAGTAGAATTGTTTTAATGAATCATTTAGAAGAAAGCAAGAAATCTTAATGGTTAGAGCCTATCATTCTTGATAGTTCCTCTGCTAATTTGAAGGAGACTTCTAGTAGAGCTTCCCACTCTTTTTATTCTCCACGAAATATCAACAACCAAACAAATTTTCTTCCAATGCCTCATATACATTCCCTTGATCGAAAATAGACTAGAGAAACCAAAAATAGCCAAGAAGAAGAAGTCGAACTACTGGTTCAAAGAACCAGATAGCTCCATGTAGAGAAAAATTCATGAGACATGCAAAACCAAACAACCTCTCACAAACCTGCCTCTCATGTTTCCAAGATGGTTTGCACACAAAAACCAAGGTCCATTAATGCAATTACTCCCAATTCTCCCACTTATCTCTCCTTGCCACCGCCTCCCAAAACTAGTAAATGCCATTTCCAAAATAACATGCAATTCCATATTTAGTGAAGCCTCCACGTAAGCCTCAACTAAAGTTAACTAGCCCTTTCCAAAAATGGCAGTACCTCCATGCATTAAACCCAAATCAAATCAATTAAAATCCATTAGAACCATTTCCATAGTGTCATGCAACCCTTAGGTTCATTTTTAATAGTTTAGGCTAGATTTCCCAAGACTTAGGTTAGTCTAACAATAAATCACCTTAGGTCTTAAAACATTGCCATAGGTAGTTTCCACCTTAGGTTAGATTAAATTCAGAACCATTAGTATTAGGAATTAGGTTAATATAGTATAGTATTACTATAGTAATATCTCCCCCTTATTCATTTAGAATAAGAGCTTAGGTTAGGACACCACCCCAAAAAAATAGAATAAGAAGCTTAGGTTAGATTATAACCCATTCAAGTAGACATAGTGAGGAAGTAGGTTCTCTTACCTAGTTTAAGATACCATTAGGATAGTCCTTTAGTTTTAGGATTCTGATCCCTTCATAGTCATGAAGCAGACTATATTTTGTTTACACCATCAATGTCCTGTAGAGATCAATCCCAAAGACCCAAGCACAAACATACAACCGAGTGAAGACACATTCATACAAGACAAAATAATTTGTAACCTACAAAGTTTAGTCATGTTATGTCCCTCAAACTAATGAATCTCAATTTATCATTCAATCTATTAAGAAGATTTAAAACACTCCTTGGATCACTAAAATTGATCAAAGGATGAGTCGATAAAAAGAGATAAGTTTACAACTCTCAAAATCAGATTGCATCTTATCAATAAGAAGTGAAAATTGGTTCTTATGAAGCCATATCATTTTTTTCTAAATAATCCAAGATAAAAATGATTTATCCATAACAATAATGATTTTCCAAAATCAATGTAACACACCTCATTCAAGAAAATCACATGCCAATGCTTATAATGCAAAGAGAAATATAACAATTTGTCCAAGGTGTTACAATGAGTATAAACTAAATAACTCAATTATTGACTCTGGTGCCTCCAACAATGTCATCCATGTAAAATTTTCTCAAAATATTGGTATTACTCTCACTCCTACTACTATCCATTGTTATTCCATGGGAACCAAATAAGTACCTCTCGTTGGCTAGGTGAAAGATGATCAAGTAATATTTTCATATTTTCTGACAAGAAAATTGTGATGAAAATACTTGTAACAAAAATTCCAGCCTCTTATGGTATGTTGTTGAGTCAAAGTTTCTATCATAAAATTGGTGGAGATATATAGATGGATTGGTTGTATGCCAAAGATACATCTCAATGGAAAAATGAATAAGCTCTTCCTTATTATGAAAATGAAATATATAGTTTAAAAACTAAATTATCTAAGGGAGGACGTATTATTTCAAGATTCAAGGTATGGAAAATTTTTCATAACTTCAGAGAGGAATACGTTGAGATTCCCACGTTGATAGAGAGTTCCATAGAATAACAGAGATGGTTTTAAAACATCATGATGATTTGATGGATATAGAATTAGAAAGTGTGAATTTCTCATTGAGTATTAATGAAAATTCTCTACTTATTGGTGATGAATATCATGCAAATATTGACTTACAATTAAGAAATCCAAAGGTGATGAGAAACATAAGAGATAAATATAAAGATATCTAAAATGAATTCTTGGCATATGAGTCCCAAATTTCCAATCATTTTCCCAAGGTCCAACATGAAGGATTTTTGGTGAGTATGAAAATGATTACGAATTTGAAACCTTACTTTTCCCATTGGGATAAGATGAATACCTTCTTAATGAGAAATATATGAATAATAATATTCTTAAATCTTTTAAAGTTAACTCTACTAAAAATAAGGATATCTCCATCATGGAGATGAATTTCAATACTCGAGATAGTCAAGATAGGGAAGAAGATAATTTACATATTTCACACCCGACATTATGCTAATTTTATTTTTAATATGATGAAGCCATATGCACACCACACCATAGAGAGAAGAGGATAAAATATGCACTAATTTGTGGAAAAAATATTTATTTGAATAAATTTAGGAACATAGAGCACCAAGAGGTTTGTGATAATGTTCAAAATCTCAAAATAGTTGTTGAGAACTAGCTCGTAGAGACCATAGTTGTGAATAAAATAAAAATAAAGTTCAAATGTATATCGTAGACCATAATAAGCAACCATAGTAAGCCTTGGTGTGAGAATAAAAAGATTGATATGCTCAAAAATCATTCTTGTAATATCAATAAAAGAATAGAAATTGGAATGAATTTGTAAATAGATAAAAACTGAAGCCAAAGGTCATAGAAAAAATGCAACGAGGTATCTGATTTGAACCCTACTCTCAAAAATAATAATGCAAACTTTCCCAAGAAATTGATAAAGGGGTCATATTTCATGGATCCATTCAATGGATTTTCATGGGGCAAAGGCATTTGGTGATACCTATGTAGGTGTAAACATTCAATGAAGAATGAATATTATAGTGAAAGAATATTGTCCTCTGCATGTACCATAGCTGATGTAGGTATGTGTCATCATGGTTTCCTTTTCTATTGTGTTTTCCCCTTCCCATTGTGTATTTTACTTTTATGTTGTATTTTTTGTTTGTTTTCTTATTGGGTTTGTAGATTTATTAGTTGTTCAAGATTGTGATTCCATGGCCCAATGGATAAGGTGAAAGTATTATACTCCATGATATACCCGAGGTTATTCATTACCCTTACGGTCTTAAAACCCCAAGCTAGATCCATATATTATCATCTAAAATTCCTAGCATTTAAAATTGAAAATTTTGGCCAGGACAACTAATCCCACTATTTGAAAGTGTATCTCCCAATCATTGTGAATCCTTCCTCCGGACATCCTATTAGCTAACACAACCACTCCAAGTCTATTTCACCTTCATTTTGGCTAAGAGGAAATCACTAACATAGTTTTTAATTGTGTTTTATATGTATGAGAATGAATCTATGTTTGTTTAATGATGAGACTAATCTTTGAGATGGAATAGTGTTCTCCAAAGCACTAAATTGGTTATTTTTAGCCATATTGCAGCAATAGAGATCCTTCAGAAGCTATAAGGGAATAATTAAACTATCTAGATTTTTTTATTATTAGAGGTAAAAAAGGGTTGAGGGGACCCTACCCCATACAAAGTATTACCAGTTCATTACAAAGAGGCCAAGGGATTACCATTGAAGCCCAACCAAAAACCCAAAGCATCACAAAACAAACAACAAAGAGATACAACCATAAAGGAAAGTATCCAAACAACAGATAAGCAATAAAATAACTAACAACAACAATACAGAGAACTAACAACAAAACAACATAGAACTAACAACAGCAAACCAATATCCCATTTTCTTCATCACTCTTTTATCAGGTCCCCCACTGAATTCATACACCATTCCATTCTTTGACAAGGGAGTCGATGGTAGCTTTCCAATACTTGTAGTTAGGCTCAGGAATCTCCACTTTGGGGCCTTTTCCTTCTTTTTCTCTTTCCTTAGCAAGTTCCATAGAATGAATCATCTCAACTAATAGCTTGAGATGGTGGATGGTGCTTTTAACATTGAGGAGATGGACATCACGAATCTAGAAAATAAATTCTTTCATCTTCAGCATATCCTTTTCCATCTCCAGGATTCTCTCATTTGCATTCTTGAGCTATTCACTAAGAACCAAAGAAGATAAATTTTCCACTTTATCAGTTAGTTCCTCAGATCCATGGAAACCATACTAATATTATGTCTATTAATATCAATATCAATCCTACAATGCTCAAATTCCACATGAAAGTATGAGACTTGACAGTAGAGTCCTGGGCAGTAAACAATTTTGTTTGGGTAGTTTTAAGAGCATGCAGGCTTTCAATGGCCTCCTTTGAGTTCTTTGAACACTTTCCTTTAGAAGTGTTCGAGCTTTCTCTCTCCATCTCCTCACTATTTTCCCCTTCAGCAACTTCTTTATCCTTACAGAAACTAAAAGTTTGAATTCCCTTCTTGGTTCTCGCCCGAATCTAAGATAATCTCCACTTCCTCAACCGTCTTAGGAGCCTCCTCCACCCTACTTCATTTCTTGACGCCACCTTGACTCAGGTTGGATCTGGTTCTTTTAGCCACTGGTTTTCCAAATATATCCTCACTAAAAATTTCCTCCTTGGGCTCCGAACATTCAGCAGCAGAAGCCCCAAATTTATCATTTTTTCCCAAAAGGGGAGTTCCTAGCCTAAGAAGGGATTTGATGAGGCCTTGGTGCAAAGGTAAGGGGAAGGTACCTTTCTCAACCATGACAATATATTTTGAAAGGGAAGTATACAAGAAGAAAGGGAAATTATAGGGCTTAGCATTACAGACATGGTTCAGCATAGGGAAGTGATATCCATATATCACTTTATATCACCCTTCTAAGGTAATGTAGGACATAAAAAACTGAGAAATTTCATCAAAAGGATGGGGAAAATTTCCCCAAGCATAACCATTATGGAGAGAGATAGGCACTCCCTTACCTTGCATAAAGCATTCAATCTCCAGGTTGTAGTCTGACTTAGGTTTGTAGATGCATCTTCCTTCCAGAGCTAAACCCGAGACTTTGGAAATAAGCTTTGGGGAAATGGTAAAGGAGAAGTTACCAACCTGAACATGGCCTTCTTTCCATGTTTTCACCATATCTTCACTCATCTTTTCATCATAGCCATCAAAGATATTGAAAAAGGGTAACATACCCACCTTTTCAAGCAGGGTCTCAACCTCTTTGGACATCTCCTGCCTCTTGCTAGGTTCAATTCTCACTAAGTCACCCCCATGCTTCTAAACCTATTCTTCTTTCTATTCTACAAATAGTTACCTTCCCCGATCTTATCATCCCACTTCCAAAAACAAAAATATCTGGCCTTGCCCTGTAAGGATTAGAAAGGAGATTTTGCACGAGTTTGGGAATCATGAAAAAGAGATGTCATGAGTTTGAAGAATTAATTCCTCCTCATTTGTAGGAGTATTATTAGTTATACCTTCCCTTTTCATGATTTCAATAAATTTGGCTTGCATCTTATTAGGATCCTCTACCACCTTAAGACCCCTTGCGTTCACCCCCAAATTGGCCATAAAATCAGCTAGAGAGTTTCCTTCACGATACACATGATGAAAGGATATGACCTCAAAAGAGGATAATAAAAGCTTAGTTTTATTTATGAAGTCATCAATAGAAATAGAAGGTTGAGATTTTCCTTTCAAACATGATATGATATATAAAGATTCCCCTTCCACTTCAAGGTGTTTTAAGCCTTTCTCCTTGGCTAACTTCACCCCCAAAACATCACAACTGCCTCAACAACATTGTTAGATTGGAAGCCCAGGTCGAAGAAGTAGGCAAGAAGAAATCTTCCTTGAGAGTCCCAAAGAACACCTCCTCCCCTTGCTTTCCTAGGATTACCTTTCACTTCCCATCAAATTTGAGTTTAAAGAAACCTTCCCTAGGTGAATTCCACTTAATCCCCATACGAGGATTACTTCTTTTGGGTTTGGGGTCACCTATAATGTTCCAATTCTTAAAGAAGTGTTGTTCATTGTCAAGAATTTCCATTTCATTTTTCCTTAGGATAGAAAAATTGTTTCTAACAGCCTGTAGGAGTTTGTTTATAGTCAACCTAGTGGGAAGTTTCTTATTTTTGAAAATCCTTCTGTTTCTTTCTTTCCATAATTCCCACCAGAGGTGACCCAAACTCATGACCCAGAGATTTTTAAGCCCTCGACTAAAGAAAGGACAGTTCCATTGATTCCAGGCATCCATGATCTCTTTAGGAATTACCCAGTAAACCGAGAAGCAACCTAGAATAGAAGAAAGCATTAGATGGGCAAAAGGACATTCCAGGAGAAGATGATTTATATTTTCCATATTCACTTCACAAATAACACATCTATTGGACATCTGGAAACCTTTTTAACAAGATTATCAACAAAGAATTGTATATATTACTTTGCCAACAAAACATTAACCTTAGGAGTTATGTTCTTGTTCCATATCTTACCAACATTTAAATCTTCTTCTCTAGTTTCTCCCTCAAAAAAAGGGGAATAGGCTGATTTGACAGAGAAATTACCACTTTGTTCTTTGTCCCAAACTATTCTATCTTGGTCCTTGTTGTTAGAAGAAACATATTTTTTAGAAAATCATTGAGCCTGCTCAAGTGTTCATTGGGTTCTGTTTGTCCAATTCCATGAGTTTCCATGTCTGAAATCTGTCTTCATTAGCCATATAGTTATTGATTTTTCCCCATATTTATCTTCAAGTTGACTAGAAATTTGGGGAATTGGTCTTTAAGGACAAAATTCCCAACCCATTTATCTTTCCAGAAGCTTATCTCATTTCCTTTTCCTATTTTCCACCTGCTGCCCCTAGCCACAATTTATTTTTCCCTAGTTAATAGCTTTCCATATGCATGAACCATTGAAGGATGCCTGTTTAAAAATCCATCTATTGTCATTAACATCCATCCAATATTTTTTCTTTAGAATTCTGGTCCAAACTCTATTTTCTTTAGTTAACCTCCATCCAATTTTTGCAAGAAGGGATTTATTCATTTTAGTCTAGTCTCTAAGACCAAGTCCCCCAAGCTTTTTAGGTTTACAAACTTTGTCCCAGCCACCAGAGGGATTATTTTTTTGCTTTTAGTGCCACTCCATAAGAAACATTTTTGGATTTTTTCCATTTTTTCCCCAACACCTCTAGGAAGTTGATAGAGGGACATGGCATACACCGGAGACTCTGAAGAGAACTGATGAGAAGGGTAATCTTTCTATCCTGGGATAACACATTAGCTTTCCATCCAACAAGTTTTCTTTCAAACCTTTCGATTAAGAAATTCCAATCCGAACAAGAAGGTCTCTTGTCCCCAAGAGGGATTCCTAAATAAAAGGTAGGGAAATATTTATAGTCACATTCCAAAATTTTAGCTATCTTCTTACAACGAACTATCCATGGTGTTAAGGAAGAAGAGAGAGATTTTTCTGAAGTTTACCATCTATCCCGAAACTTCCATATAGTCATCTAGGAGAGATTTTATTTTCTTAGCTTTGGGGATAGAAGCTTCCCCCACCAAGAAAGTGTCATAAAAAAATGCTGGTGTGATACTTTTTCCATCTCCCTTACCAGGAAATCCCTTTGAGAAATCCATTTTTAGTTTCAACATTTAATCTTCTGCTTAAAGCTTCTACCAAAATAATAAAGAGGAAAGGGAAATGGGATCCCCTTACCTCAAGCCTTGAGAGCTAGGAAAAAAACCAAAGGGGGACCCATTAATGAGAATAGAAAACCAGACATTAGAGATACATGCCTTACCAAATTCCTAAAGGATACATCAAAACCAAACTGTCAAGGATTTTATCAAGAAAACACCATGAGACCCTATCATAAGCTTTGGCCATATCTAGTTTTAAAAACAAAGCAGCCTTCTTACTGAGCTTAGCCGAGTGAATAGTCTCTTTGATTGTAATGATCCCATCCTAGATTTGGCGACCAATGAAAAAACCCCCTTGTTGTTCTGAAATGATAGAGGGAAGTAACAACTGCAGACGGAGAGCCATAATTTTTGTGCAGATTTTATAGGAGGTATTGCAGAGACTTATAGGTCTGAAATATTTTAATTCCATGACATTACCACATTTCAGGATCAAAGATAGAAAGGTATTCATGTCTTTTAGCATAACTTTCTATCTAAAAATTCCTTCACAGCCTCAAAGACATATTTTTTAATTATGTCCCAGAAGTGTTGAAAGAAGAAGGCTTGGAAGCCATCCGGCCCAGAGCCTTGTCAGGATTGAGGTGTTTGACAATGAATTCCACTTCCTCCATTGATGGG
The DNA here is from genome assembly GCA_018340775.1 of Taxus wallichiana var. yunnanensis. Lineage (NCBI taxonomy): Eukaryota > Viridiplantae > Streptophyta > Pinopsida > Cupressales > Taxaceae > Taxus > Taxus wallichiana. The sequence goes on along the minus strand of CM031243.1, from coordinate 156,267,591 downwards.
ATCACTAAAAGCATCAAATTATCTTCCTCTGAAACCAACGGAGGAATGCACTTTAAAAGTCTTGCTCTTTAATCAAATTTGGATCACAATTATTAGTCAAGAAGGTTATGGAAAAAGGAAATAGCCTCTTCACTTATTTCTTCTTTTTCTTCCACCATAACACCCTCTTCATTTCTAATTCTATTAATTCTGTTGAAACTTCTACGTTTTAAAGTAGACAAGTGAAAGAATCTTGTATTTTTATCCCCTTCCTTTAGCCAAGTAATTCAATATTTTTGTCTCCAGAATATTTCCTCTTTGCCCAAGATGTTGTGGTATTCTACGCCAGAAGGGACCGTTCCTTTTCATGGTCCTCTATATCCATCTCAGAATCCCAACTCTCTGTCTTGTCTTTGAACATTCTACAGTTCAGCTTTGATTTCCATTTTCTTCTAAAAATATTTCCAAAGCTTTTTTATTCCAGGCTTTGAGGTGACCTTTAACATTCTAGAGTTTTTTAGAAAGTCTATACATTGTTGTTCCTTTAACCTTCAGTTTCCACCAGTCATTAATGAGGTCATACAGGTTTCCTCATTCTGGAGCCACATCTTCTCAAAACGGAAGGGCGTTCTTCTTCTAGATGGACTCTTGATTTGTAAGAGAATAGGGTTATGATCAGACCCTATCGGGGAAGAGAGAAAAGAGAGATATCCTAGATTAACCACTCCTCCGAGACTAAAACCCTGTCTAATCTTACTTGAATATGTTGGGTTCCAACTCTTCTATTAGACCAAGTGAAACTGCTTCCTTTAAGATCAATATCATGGAGTTGTGAAGAAGTAATAAAATCATTAAAATCCTCCATGCCTACTGTAAACTCCTTAGATCCTCCTTTTTCCCCGAAGTCCGAGGGGTATTGAAATCCCCCATGACAATCCATCCTAAACCTTTGATGGAATGATTAAACGAAAGAAGGTGATGCCAAATATTTTTCCTTTCTTTATGAAGGGTAGGAGCATAAATGTTAGATAAAACCCATATATTTCTGTTTTCAAGATCTCTCATCATCACCACCAAATGATTATCTCTTTTGACTAAAATATTTCCTTCATAGTGGGCTAGATTCCACACCACAGCTAAACCTCCAGAGGCTCCTTTTGAACTAACAACAAAAACTTTAGAATTATTCCAAAAAGACTTGCAAGAACTATCTAGAAGTTCTTGAAAGAGATTCATGAATTTATCTAAGGTATTTTAGGAAAAATATATGGAGATAATTGACGTTGGGAACAAGTTAAGAAAAATTGGGTCATTTTGGGCACATGGAATGAAGTCTCTAATAAAGAAATTTGATTTTTTCCAAAAGATTCTGGGTGTTTTGGGAGGAGTTTGAATCTCATTAAATAATTAATGAAAACACATTATAATTCTCCACATGATGTAAATATAATTTTTTGTCTAATTATTCAATATCTGTAGCAATATCTCAAGTCACTATTGTTGCTCCTTCATTTTGATAGGGTGAATTATGCCAAAATTTAAATTTCAGAAACATTGGCTCATAATAATGTCTTTGATGATATAAAAAGGTTATTTGGAGTTAAAATCATAAGTTTTGACCCCAAAACACCATTCCTTTCTCTTGGCACGGAAAATCACTCCTAGTACCCTAAAATGCAATTGGCGATGTAAAAATTCCAAAAAGGTTATATTGTTCTTGAGGTGAAAAGGGGAAATGTAGGACATAAAAGTGTGATCGCTTATGGATTTTATGTTTTCCTTGCTTATAACTTGTGACTTGAGTGATTAGGTGAGGATAATGTAAAATTAGACAACTTTCCCATGATGAAGACCCCTTTTACATGTATTTGAGCTTGTTGTGCCCCTTGGATAGTAAGAAATATGCAAAGGATATAGGGGCCATAAAAGTGTGACCCCCTTTCATTTAAAAGCCTTATTCACTTAAACTCATCAAATTCAAGTGTTACAAGGTGCAAGCTGTGTTTCAAGCTCTTTATCCCCTTACTCATGTTCCCAGGACCCCATGGCACATTTTTTCACCCATTTTTTCCTCTTGGATTCTCCCTAAGGTTAAAAGGAACATGTATGACATAAAAGTGTGCTTCCCATGAACCTTATCTCTTCAAAACTTTCCTAACACCACTTTTACACTTAGGAAGTTACAAACTTGCATTTTCACTTGACCACTTTCCTCCTATTCACGATCCGATGAACCATGGTGCATTTTAGAGCATGGAGTTTCCTTTTTCCCCTTTTCCCCTATTTTTGGGGTAAAACTTCACACCAACTCTCATCCAACCTCAATTAATCCTATTTGAGTAAAACTTGAATTAAGGTGTCAAAGTGAGATCAAACAACTTCATATTCAAACACAAACATTTTAATGTTTTAAATATTCATTTCCCCATAAAAATCATACTCATTGTTGTTATTCTGTTAAAAATATGTCAAATACCTCATATGATAAAAATGGAATATTCCTCACATATCCCAAACCTCTTATTTGATCCCCATGATATTTTAACAACTCCTCAAAAAAATTCATATGATTCTAACCTTTCATACAATGGTGTTATAGTATATTTAATTGTCATATAAAGTTTCCCAAAATAAATAAAAACTCATTCTTTATATCTACAAAGTTCTCACAATTGAAATTATCTAAAAACTATAGGAAAGTATCTTTTTGAAATAAAAAAACTTTTGAGGGCACTCTCATTCCATTTCAACATTGATAAGACCCACTTCTATAAATATTTATCCTTAATAATCCTCACTATATATAAATAGTAAGTGTTGTAAACAATTCAGTCTTAGAGTTTCTATTTTCCCTTACATTAGTTAAACTAAAGAGTGTCAAACTAAGCAACTGGTAACTAAAATGGACTTCTAAAAATAAGGCTTACTAAAAAATAGTAAGTTTTAGGATATTGGACAAGAAAAAAAGATGTTGAGCCTCTCATGTTTAAGAAAGAGCACCTGGATATGTTTGAAAAAATACATAACATCATAATTATTTTATAGATTCATGATTTCACAATATGTACTTTTATTTGAATGAAGGATAAATTATTCTATTTAGAAGACAAGAACTTTTCAAATGAGTAACATATCAGAAATAAGGTGTTTGAGCATCATGGGGTTGATTCCATTCAAAAAGGAAATATCTATGTCACAAAGGTGAATTTTGAAGCCAAGAAGAGCAAGGTGATGATCTCCATGTTCTAACTCCAACCTTGTGTTCAAAGAGGATCATCATGTTTCCATATCGAGTGTAACTCTCACATTGATTAAGAAAATATAGAAATATAAATGCTAAAATATTAATTATGTAACAACGCAGATATAGATATAGATATATGATAAATATTTATTTGACGTGCTACAAAATATAAAACACTAGTTGTAAATGAAATGATATAATACTTAGTTGATTCATAAATAATCCTAGACTATTCCAAGCTAACAAACACATGAACAAGAAGAGAGAAATTTCACATCCGATATTAGAAAATTGTGTGAATATAGGATCTTCCTTGGATGGGGTGTCTACACAGGGTAAGTGGTGATACATACCTCCTCTAGGTGCTTCTTCTTGCTCGAACATAAAAAAACCAACTTCACGAGTTGTGAGATGATTGTTAGAGGTTGCCTTTAGTCACTTGTATGTCACCGTACTTCCTTGTTATTCACCTGCAACTTACAAGAAGAAATAACACCTAAAAACCCCTAAAACACATCAAATCTCAAAAAAAATGATGTAAAATGGAGAGTTAGACTCACCTCGCTGGTCACCCGACTGAGTGAACTTATGATCCGGGAGTTGCACTACATTTCATACTCCATATACTTCGTGTGTGTGTAGAATCATGTTAGGTGGATCTTGTTCTAGACACACTTCAATACCAAGAAATATCTACATCTAAAATATGTAGATAAATGTGTGCATGTAAAAATGAACTTCCCCTCCTATGCATGTATGAAGAAATAATAGTACCTTATACCTTGTGTAGAGCTAGATGGATGCTTGAATGTTCTTATAATGGCTCTTGGATGCAACCTTGGGTGGTGATAGCTAATTCTTAGTGATTAGTCCTTTATTATGGTCACATAGCTTTGTATTTATATGATTCCCTTGTTTGAATTTCGTAATTAACCTCTAAAAGGCCAAGCCATAAAAAAAAAATATTCCCAATAGCTAGAAATGACCCAAAATATGTGAGTAAGATTAAAAATGGTTAGGGCACCTAGTGGGGATGAGAGCACTGGTGTTGCCATCCTCGTTGGGCGTTGGTGTCTGAGACTCGAGAAAAATGGAAGTATCAAAGGTCATACTGGGAAAAATGGTATGTAAGACCAATAAGAAAACTAGAAAGTGTAGAGGCAAAAATAGTGGTCAATTAGTAATTTTATTTCCTAGGAATCATATGAATAGCAAGTATGTGATTAAAACCTAGAAATGTACCTAAAGTGTGTGATTTATTATCTAAATTTTCCCCACTTTATACTTTGTTGAGTGAATTCTTGATAACATAAAGTAGATAAGAGATACATACAAGATAACCATGTATATTGATGGTGAAAAGCATTCCAAGAGAGACAAGAAAAAGTGTGGAGTGATAAAAATGAAGCATGGAAGCTAGAGAAGAGGAAGTAAAAATAATGATGACCCTAGGGGTGAAATCGTATATGTAGATGTTCACCTTATACTTGAGATTGATGTATATTTGTGTGAGATTGATGTGAATAGATTGGTGTGAGATTGAGATTAATTATTGATGTAGTTGAAAGTTGTTTCTATTTTGTTTTTCCCATTCTCTTTGATATCCCCCACTTCCATATTTGTGCACATTAAAACTCTACTCTACTCTACAACATATACACAAATCACATTAAATTATAATATAATAACTTATTCTTCAATTAGAAGTGCAATGAAGAGGTTTGCATTAGGATATATAAGATGAAAGTGGAAAGAGTTGCATAATTATAATAAAATGTTAAAAATTGAGTTTGTTCTCACTTACTAGAAACATCCTTCCACTGAGATCTATAAGTAGAAACTACTAAAATGCAAAGAGTTGTAAGACAATATAAATCTACTAAATATATACGCCAGACATGAAAAGAGTTGCATGATTAAAATAAAATTTTAGAAGTGAGGTTTGTAGTCGAAAATGACAACAACATTAAATGTGTTGCGTGTAAAATTTAAGATGCTCAAATGTTTTCAATGTGTTTTTTTTGTATTTTTTGGCACCAAACATTTTTGTCTTTATTTGATAGAAATATCATTACACTCGGGATCTATATTTAGAAACTAGTAAATCTGTAAAGAGTTTTAAGAGCTTAAAAATCTGATAACTCACTCTTCAATACAAAAATACATAGACAATATAAATCTACTAAATATGTAAGTTGGAAAAGGGAAAAGTTGCATGATTGGAGTAAAATGTTAGAAGTGAGGTTTACTTTCATTGAACTCTTTTCTTGTAGTGTAAAATACTTGTAATTCATGAATAAAATTATAAATTTTCTGTTAGTTTACCATGTTTATCTTATACATTCCAATGCAAAATGTTTCTATTAGATGATTTTATTTTCACTTTATTAGTTTCAACATATATATCTTTATTACACGATCTCCTTCCACTTTAGTAGTTTATGCTTATAGATCTCTATGCAACCATTGACGTTTGTAAGCCAACATTACTAAAGTAGAAAGTATTGCGGAGTTTCAAGCATTGAACTTAACATAACCAATAACACATTCATAATGAACCAAGAACACACAAGAATAAAAACAAAGTGGGTGAAAAATTATATCATTACACCAATATGACATCAATAACAAGTATAAGGTGAACAAGTATTAATGTAGATTGGTGTGAGATTGATATGAAAAATTTGACCCAAACGAGTAAAATTATGTAAAATTATATTAAAATGCAAAAAGAACATGTGAATCTGATCCATGATGAGTGAAAGAGATAGAAAGGATTTCAAAGATGTTGTAGATGCACAAGTTTTTTGGGCGATCTCATGCCAAGTGTGGAAGAAGTGTAGGGAGAAAGGTCTAGTGTTATTCTCCAACCTTTGACTACTTCCCAAAGTATAAACACCACTACAAATGGTGTGTGCAAATATGATCCAATCTGATCCAACATGAAATTAGAAAATAAGGTGTAATGCATACATGTCGAGTCTTTGAAGGATTATGTCTATCTTATAAAATCCTATGAAAAGTGTTGTTAATCGTACTAAACTAAAAGAATTTGCATCTTCCCTTGGTCATAGGCACCCAAGAAGGGTTAGGGAACTTAGGTGGTATTTTTAGTGTTGGGAATCGATGTTTATGTTGTACAAACAACCTGGGTAAAATATCTAGGGCCATTACGAGACCGATGATTGTGTTGTACCGGTACTAAAACCGTGTTAAACTATGACCGTAGACTAGTGAATTGGGTGATTGATTAACTGATGATGCCCCCATTCGGGTGCATGTGATGTCAATAGCAAGATGCATCTCAAAGGAGGACTAACTATTAAACTGAAATAGATGTCCTATAGGGGAAGGAATGTGCTCATTAAAAACCAAAGCATGCGTAAAAAAGTGGATAGGAAAATAGTGTTAGTGCAAACAAGCCAAACATGCATGTAGAATGTAATGTATAAGATAAAACGTAAGAATACATGTAGAATATAAATAGAAATAACACAATAGAGTGATAAAAGAGAGTTTCATACATGGGACATCACTCACGATATTACAAGACAATCAAAAGTGGCTAAAAGAAGAAGTGAATAAGAAAGACATAGGGAAAAGCCCACAACAAATGACATATAATGGAAAATAGTGGAAGATATTACCAAATAAAGTAGTATCCATTTTTCCCCAAGAAAAATGGATCACGGGAGTATTGGACTTTAATAATGGATAGGACCCCGCAAATAGATCTAATGGTTTACGGGAACAATCAGGTTTCAGGAGCATTTGGTAATGATTTGGAAGGTGTGAAACCAGTTCAGGAAATTTTTACTCTTCTGGGTTTTGAAAAGACTCAGATTGGTCTTGAGGAGAAAATGAGCCCAATGGGCCCACTTTGGTCGAAGCAAGAAAAAATAACCAAATCTAGTCAACGCGCTCAAAATTTATGCTATTCATTCTCAATAGGACTCATGGTTGGAAAAATCCATAAGTTTGAAGATCTTAAAGGACAGGTAAAAAATTGCAAAGTGGGTGCATAAAGTCACTAAGCTAAAAATGGCTCACGAGTAGCTCGGTGAGCCGGGTTAACAAGGAGCTCACCACGGGAGTTGGGTGAATGTGAGGGGGAAGATGACTCAAATGAAAGACATGAGCTTAGAGGGATGGATTAAGATATATTAGGCTCATAGGGTAGAAATATTATGGAGGTCATGGTGTTTAGAGATTGATCTAGCTTAGTGAATCTAATGATAGATCAAGATAAGCACATCAGCACATAATCGTATATCGACACAACAAGTGAGGTGAAAATATGTGTCGTTGAAAAAAATTAACATTGAATAGATTGGATGTGGGGAAAGTGACTCAGCCCTATCAAAGTTAGATGAACGAACTCAATGAGGTGATGGGAAATGTTTTATTGAGAAGTCAGTGAAATCAAATCAAGATCGGGAAAATGGATACATGGTGAAGTGTTCGGGTTGACTCTGTCAGAAGGAGCCGAGCCAAGCCGGTATAAAGATAACATGGAGGGCTAAGCTCATAAATAAAAAATCAAAGACTTTGGTGAAGATGGAAAAGATTTGAGGTGAGCTTTTAGCAAGCCAACTCAAAGAGAATGCATGAGTTCACCAAAGGCACAAGGCAAATGAGTCGAGAAAATCGGGGCCCATAGGGATATGAGACAAGTAGGCTTAGCAGGCCCAATACAACTACATTTTCTATGGGAGGTTGAGGATGCTTGGGGTGTGTTAGAATGAGTTCCCCATAGGGTTTCTATGCTGCAAGACATTACAAAGGGGTCTTTAGAGTGGGAGATAGTCGAGTCAATGCCAACATGAATGGCGAGTGATGGTGGGTTGGTGGTCCATATGGCACTAAGTTGGAATAAGGGAACTCCTACTGAGTTAGGTTAGATTATGAGGTGGGAATTGACATATTTGGCTAGGATGACATGCGTGGGGAGCCCAATGCAAATAAATAGCTTGGTAATGTGAGATAGGGTGTCAACATGACTATCTAGCTAGTGAGCCGACCGAGTTGGCCCCTAAGTCGATAATTAAACACTCAACCCCCAACATAGAAAAGTGAAAAGAAGTGGGGCCCATTTAAATTTTTAAATGCTCCTAACTATTAAATGATGCAAAAATTAGGGAAAGAGAGAAACATTAAAATCATCACTCCCAACTACCAAATTAATGCACAACCTCATGAAATGGAGTATAATCCTAGAGATGCACAAATACCCGCCCACACTCATAAGGCCATAACTTTTGTAGTTCTCAACGAAATCACATAAAATTGGACTTGTTGAAATCATGGATATAATATATACACTCAAAATTAAAATATTTCAATATTTTATGTAGTTTTGATGATGAAAATGATAGAAAACGAGAAAAATTGAAATTGTGACTTCTAGGTGGTTGAAATGTCATTTAATGAGCATGTGCAGCCATTTTTCTTTTGTTGTAAGTTACAAGACAACATGGGATGGATTTTATAGGTTTCCCATCATAATTTGCACCCAATTTTGATACTTTGAAAGTAGGTAAAAGGGGAAATATGATTATGAAAAATTCTCTCTTTTCTCCCTCTTTTTATATAAATTGAAGTGCCCTCTTATTTGAGAGGGGGGATTACTCTTATAACAAAAATATATTAAAAATAGTTTTGGAACACTAATGTTCTATAGGCCTTCATTTTGGACTTCTTACATGATGATCTATGCCTTTCTCTTGTAATGAAATGAACTTTGCATATTAATGAAGCAATAGAATCAGATTTGTGGATATTTCCTTCCCTTGTTTGTGTGTGTTGCATTCTCTTGCCTCTTTGTTTCAGCTAAAAGTGCTTTATGTATATCTTTATGATTCTTACAAGGCATATTAATGTTGTTATTATATGAAAATGGTGGTGTGAATGTTATTGTTGGATTGTTGTGATTGTTTCACCCTCTGTTTTATATTATCCTTCATTTTCATACAATGGAGAGATTTCCCACACCCTTCTCTTGATGCATCACCTCTTGTAGTGTAAATTTATTTAATTTTCATGCTATTCATCTCTTCATGGTCTCTTAGAAACTATAGGTTAGAGGTATTTTATATATTTTCCTTCATTATAATTAGTTTTTCCATTAGTTTAGGATGAGGAACCAACCTTCTTGAGAGAGTTACTTCAACCGTAGGGTCCCACACCTTGAAGCAATTCCATGTTATAAAATAACATTACTTTCTTTAACACACTCACATACTAAGTAATCATAGGGTGCTATGATTTGGTGATAACTATTCTAAAAACCTGGTGGGACCACAAAGAAGTATTTATTTTTATTATAGCAAGATTGGTGTGTTGTTATTGTGAATCCCAACCTTTAGAGGTTTTGTAGCAGCACATATGTCAACTCCAAGGAAGATTTTAGTGGTTTTAGTAGCCCAAACTCCTCAAATTTATGAGAAGAATTCAAACCATGTCAAGAAAAAGATAAGAAGGTGTTTTTGAGTATTTGTAGCTATCTCCATGAAGAGGAAGAAGGGGAAGATTATCTCAAAGGTCTCCATCTCAACCAAATAGAACATTGTGGACACCTCTACTTGGTAGGCCATTTATTCAATAATCTAGAGTTCTCAAACCAATCAGAATTTCTCATCAATCACTAGAAAACCCTTTTATCAATTTCACAGGTAGTATCCCACTTGCTCTTAATTCCCAAAACCCAATTCCAATGGTAGCATTGAAGAAATTCCCATACTTCACTGGGGAAAATCACACAACTCCCATTGACTACATTCAAGACATTGCAAATTTTTGTGATATATAAGAGGTTGCTGAAATAAACGTGGAAGTGAAATTGTTGGCTTCTTTTTTCAAAGGAAAAGCTTTACAATGGTTCAAAATCCTAGGAGAGGGATCAATTCATAATTGGGATCAATTTTACATGAATTTTTGTGGCCGCTTTGGAGAACAAGTAGACAAATTATCTTTGGTGGATCAATTAACTACAATAAAGAGAGCACCAAATGAGAAAATGGTTGATTTTAACTTCATATTCTAAAGGACATGGGATAGGATTCCAATTGTTGTCGACCAACTATTGAAGGTGCATTCCTCTATTTCCTAAAATCTCTTAATTATGATATAGCTATGATGATACAGTCTATGGGAGGAACAACACTACCCATACCTTATGCCATAGCTATTAGAGCTGAGAATTATTTGATTCAAGATGGAAAGCATGCACCTAGGACACCTATGCCTCTTTACCTAGAAATGGGAAATCCAAGCTCCAATCAAGCACCTTCATTAGCACCCATTCCTTCCCTACAAAATCAGAATTCTAATGAAGCTTCTACCTCTTCCTCTAGAAACTCAAATGAACTCCAAGAGGTCATGAAACAGTTGAAAAATTTAGGAAATGAGTTGGTAAAAATTAAGAGAAAACAAGATCAAAATTTCAAGTCATATCAACATTAAGCCCAACCCAATATACCTCCAGTATCATCCAAATAAACCACCTACCCAAGATGTTAATCATAAGCAAGGACAACCTCCTGCTAACATGACATTTCAGCCTTATAATCCTAATAATTCCTTTACATCCAGGGCCTTGGTTCTAACTTAAAATAATATAGCACAAGAGTACAAGTGATGTTTTCCATGTAATTAACCTCACAATCAGGAAACATGTTTCAATGGTTCTCTAAATCAAGCATTGATGGTGAAAACGGTTGGTGTGCCTCAAGAAACAAATCAAGAAGAAAGTAAGAAACATGAAACTATTAAATAAGCACCTCCAAGTGAGACTACACTTGTGAATTGACAAGTGCAGGATTTCTATGGAATAAATCAGGCTCCTTCTCAAGGTGTAGCAGAAAACACAAGGTCTAAAAAGAGGAATTTAGAGGAAGGAAAATCATCCAATCCAAATGCTTCTCAACCTTTTGTCACTCTACAAGGAGTTAGTAATCCAAGTACAGCTCCAAATGTCCAGAATCAGCCCAAACCACCTTCTAGACCATCTCATGTACCAATTTTAGTAGCCCATGTGCAAGAGAAAGTTGGGCCAAGTAAAGTACCATAGAAATATAAATCTTCTCCATTTAATATCATAGAGAAAATGAAGAAAACAAATGTAAAGATCTCAATGTGGGATTCATTAGCAATATAGGGCCAACTAGATATATTGCAAGCAACCATGGTAAATTGGTCAGCACCAAATGAGCCACCCAAGGATCAAGAAAATTTTCTCACCAATAAAAATCAACAAGAGGGAATTCAAGGAGGTCAACAAGGTAAAAATATGAAGCCTCCCTCATTCTATATATATCCAGTTATTGGGATAAATTTTATACATAATTGCATGATTGATTCGACAATAAGTAGTTCTATAATGCACAAAAAAAATTGATCTTTTGGTACTAAAATATAAATCAATGTTAAAATGAGTAGTGTAATTAGTAGAGACAATAATGGGAATAGTTGGAGTAATCAAAGGATTGATTCTTACACTGCATACATTCCCAAATGTCATAGTCTTGCAAGATGTTTCAGTTATTGACCTACCACCACTCTTTGTGTTATGTTTGTGAAGAGACTTAACCACTAAGATTGGAGGCTACCTATTGGATGATTGGTCACACATGCTCTTCTAATAAGATATCGAGCAAAATCTGTAATTAGATTTGAACCTATTGCAAACTTTCATATTAAACCTCATGTACCAAGCCCAATCAATGTAAATTTCTCAGCTTTCGATTAAGAAGATTTTCCAAGCACTCAAGAAGAAAATACCAAGGTTGGAAACATTCCAAACTTGACTCTTGATGAATGGGAAAAAAAAAGGCATGCTTTTGATCCATACAAGGAGATGGAAGAAGCTGAGTTGGGAATTTATTGCTTGCACAAAGAAAACCCACCTCTCCCTAGCATCACCAAACTAGATGAAAATGATGATAATGAAGTTTGGAAGTTATTATTTTATGGATCAAGGAGTAGCAAGGTGGTGAAGGAAGAGCCATGATTATGTCACCTCAAGGTATAAAATAATACTCAACTTTCCACTTTCAATTTTCTTGTTCAAATAACACAATTGAGTATAAAGTATTGATTCATGGATTGTATTGGGAAAGGAAGAAAGCTATTAAAAACTTAAAGTATTTGGAGATAGTGAGATAGCTATAAACTAAGTTAGAGGACTCAACGCTTCTAGGAATGATCTTCTAAGCAGTGCAAGAACTAGGTATGGGATCTCATTGAAGACTTTAAAGATTTCAACATTGTTTCCATTTCAAGGAAGAAGGATGAGGTTACTGAGACATGTTGGCGTAGTTGGGAAACATTTGATGTTGGTGACAATATCAAGAAGGATCTAATGCGGCCTCATATTAAAGTGGTAGTAAGGTTAGATATCCCGCATAAAAAACAATAGGTGACAAGTGTTTTAAAATGATTAACAAATCATTAATTTGTTGCAAGAGAAAGTTAACTCTCTCGCTAGGAACCAAGACAACTTGGAGCAATAATATGGTGATCAAGTGGTTCAGCTAAGAGGATGAACAAGTTGTCAAAGGGTTTTTTAACTTTTGAGTCAATCTTCAACCCCAATGATCAGTTCTAAAAAGAGAAAGTGAACATTCAAGTTAAGAGTGAAGACTCTAAGCCTATTTCAATAGGTGAGGGTAAGGTACTAAAAATTGGCAAGGTGAGTACTTAGTAAGAGAATTTTTATTTTAGCCAACTTTTCATGAATTTCCAGATGTGTTTTCCTAGAATTATAACAATTTGAGAGGTTTTAATCCAAAATTGGCACAACTTACTATTGAATTAGATCCAGAATCCAAGCCCATCACTAAAAAAAAAAGGATGGTAAATCCCCACATTGAACCCATCATGAGAAAGGAATTGAACAAAATCATAGAATTTAACATTATATTTCCAATCAAACACTCAAGCTAGGTTGTAAACTTGGTGCCATGAAGGAAGAGAAATAGATAAATAAGGTTGTGTGTGGATTTTTGAGATTTAAATAGAGCTTCTCTAAAAGAGCATTATCCACTTCCCTCTATGGAGAAGATATTTCAAGTTATAGCTGGTTCCGAAAGGTTCTCATTATTAGATGGCTACTCAGGCTATAATCAGATCATGGTAAAAGAAGATGATCAGTTTAAAATAGCCTTCACTACAAAATGGTGCACATACGGTTATAGGAAGATGCCATTTGGAGTGTCAAATGTTGGAGCCACTTTTTAGATAGTAATGTATATGGTGTTCAAAGGACTAATAAAAATATGGTTATGGTTTATCTTGATAATATCATTATCTTCTCCAAAAATGCAACAAATCACCTTTTTCCCCTCAAGCAAGTGTTCCAAAGGTACAAGAGATTCGAGTGTCTCTAAATCCAAAGAAGTGCATATTATTAGCACATGAGGGAAAGCTACTATGACACATTTTCTTGAAGGAGGGGATAACTATTGATCCTAAAAGAGTTGAAGCTATCCTGCTCTACTATTTCCAAGTCACAAGAAGGCTCTTCAAAGCTTCTTGGGGAGAATTAATTATGTCCAAAGGTTTGTTCCTGATTTTTCCACTCTTGTTAAACCATTGACTATGATGTTGAATAAAAGCATGACATTTAGATAGAAAAAAAGGGAAAGGATAGTTTTGAGGCTATCAAACATGCAATATGTCAAGCTCCAACCCTCATCAACCTATATTTCTCAAAATACTTCATGTTATATGCCTTTGGTGGATTGGATACAATTTCAACTATCTTGGTACAGCTGAATAAAGAAGGTTCGGATCAGCCCATAGATTTCTTTAGTAAAATATTGGAAGACTATGAGGTGAGGTACTCTTTTATTAAAAAGCATGTCCTTGCTGTTATAAGATGCTTGAAGAAGTTCAGATACTTAGTCTCAAACAATAAGATTAAATTGTTAGTGTCTCATGTCGGGGTCAAGGATTTTCTCTTGAAAAATGATCTAAATGAGAAAAGGGAAGGTTGGATGACTCATGTGAGGGAATATGAAATAGAAATCAAGGTGACTATGTTGGTCCATGGTAAGGGTGTGCGTGAGAAGATTTCTTATAATTAATATGCTAAGTAAAATGGTGGAGAAACTATCCTAGTGTTGTAAAATCACCAAGAACAACATGATGATGTTCCCATGCCTTGTTGGACCTGAGATATGATTCATTATATTGAAATAGTGTATGAACTCCATAGTTGAGCAAAGAAAAGAGAAGGTTTTTAGACTCTAATCCATTATGTATGCTCTCATTGATGGTATCTTGTTCAAGAAGGATGTGAATGGAGTTCTTATAAGGTGTGTCACAATAAATCAAATCAAAATAGTGTTGCATGAGTTCCATGATGGAGAAGTGGGAGGCCACTTTTCTCCATGATTGATAACCCTTAATATCATGAAGGCTCGTTACTATGTGCCTACATTGTTTAGTGATTGTTGTGAATGGATTAAAAAGTGTAAAAAGGTTCATTCTTCATAGGGAAGGAGAATCTAGTAGTAATTCCATTACATCCAATATTAGTAGACCATACTTTCATGCAATGGGGATTTGAATTCATTGGGGTCATCAATCTCAAGTGAATCTAGGGCCATAAGTGAATTCTCACCACAATGGATTATTTCACTAAGTGGACCAAAGTAGTAGCACTCAAAGAGGCAAATGAGTCTAACATCTTGGACTTCTATGAGGGGATAGTACCAAGATTTGGTATCCCAACTACTATCATATAAGATAATGCCTTAGCATTTCTTGGAAAAATTATCACTTGATGAGCTATAAAAATGGAATATATCTTATCAGTTAATCTAATTATTACCCTCGGGGTAATGGGAAAGTTGATTCCATGAATAAGAACCTATTGAGAATCATAAGAAGAAATCTAAATGAAAACTAGATGAAATGGCATACAAAGATCAAAACAACCTTGTAGGCTGATATAATCACACCAAAAGGTCTACAGGAAGCTCTTTACACAAGCTAGTCTAAGGAATGGAGGTAAGGCTACCTATATCACTTGATCTAATAGCATTGGAGCTTCTCAAGTAGCCGAATTAGCTGCTTTTGAGCCCATGGAAGCAAGGTATGCAGATGTAATGGAGTTTGAAGAAACAAGAGAACATGGAGAAAAAGGAGGTCATTTTATAAGAAAGCCAAAGCAAGGACATTCCAGTAAGGACATTCGGTGCTTGAGTGAATGCAAATAGGGAAAAAACTTGAAATCATTCCAAATTTGATGCAATATGGAGTGGTCCCTACATGATCACAGAATGTAAGAATAGCAATGCTTTCCAAATGGCTAAGTTAGATGGTGAAGAACTACATATTATAGTTAATGGAATCTACCTCAAGCATTGTTAGTGAAGTAAAATCTCACCCTTTTATATATTAGTTTAATATTTTCATCCCTCCAAGTGCTTGTGCACATTTCCCTATTATTATAGTAGGTTTTCCTTGGGCACATGTTCTATTGCTTAAAACATTGTATTTACATAGTTCATCATGCTTCCGAGTGAAGAATGTTGTAGCAAGAATCTTAGAGTTACAAGTGATAGTTGTTATCCTCAATAAAATACAAATGGAGAGAAACTAAAATCAAGATAAGGAATATATTTTAGTGTTTTCTTCTTTCTCTTCTTCAAATCAGCAGCTGACTTTCTCATGTCCCTCCTAAGAATCAAAAATTAGTTTTGGGAAGCTTGGGGTGTGGTGATAAATGGTAGTGTTATGAGTTTGTAAAAACCCCGGTCAGGTGAGTGAACAGTTCCATTCCTTCAACAATGTCCCAAGAAATCTATTCAGAAGGGAAAAATTAGATGTTAATATAATTCCATGATGTCCAAAATTAGCTTGTGTCTCTAAAATTTCTACAATGCTCCATCTTGTCAAGAAATCAATATGTTTGTGCTTCATGTTTATAAGAATCCAATGTTGGGGAAGCTTTAGGTGTCTATCATGTAGTCCTACCAATCATATTTGTGTAGAAATGAAATGGAAAAAATAAATTCAAGATCAAAATTATTTTACACTCTCACAAAATCTTAATTCAGAAAATTTTGTAAATGAGATGAAAGATCCGAGAAATGGAAGGCAGTTACAAGTTCAAGAAGTGGTGTTTCCATTGCTCAAGGGTGTAGGTTTCAGTCAAATAAGCCTCATATGATCAGAAAGAACTTTGTTCCCAATGGATAAGTATACAGTTACTAGTTAGCCCAAATATAGCTAGAATATATCCCCTCAATTTTCCAAAATTGCTATCCCTTTTTTCCCATGGGAAAAATGGACAACAGAGTATCAGACCCAAACACTATATAGGGCCCCACGATAGATCAAATGGTTTATAGGCACAATCAAGTTTTAGGAGCATTCATGAATGATTTGGAAGGTGTGAAACCATTTGAGGATTTCTTTCCTCTTTTGGGTTTTGAAAAAACTCATATTGGCCTTGAGGAGAAAATGAGCCCGACGGTCCCACTTTGGTCAAAGGAAGATAAATTGGCTAAATCTAGTTAATGAGCTTGAAATATATGTTATTCAATCTTATTAGGCCTTATGGTCAGAAAAAAATCAAAATTTTGAAGATCTGAAAGGATGGGTAAAAAATTGCAAAGTGGGTGCATAGGGTCACCGAGCTAAAAAATGGCTCACCAAGTATCTCAAAGCAGTTGGGTTAATAGGTAACTCACCACAATAAACTAGGTAAATGTGTGGGAAGAGGCCGACTTGAATGGAAGACAAATGAGCTTGGAGGGATGGATTAAGCTCTATCAGGCTCAGAGGATAGAAAGAGTATGGAGGCCACGGTGTTCGGAGATCGATCCAACTCGGGAATCAAATGATAGATCAAGGTGAGCACATCGACACATCATCACATATCCACACGGTGCGCGAGGTGGTAATACATGTTAGTGAGCTAAGGATCGATGTTGAATAGATCATATGTGGGGGAAAGTGACTCGAGTCTTATCAAAGGTAGATGAAAAAACCCAACGAGGTGACGGGAATGATACATTGAGAGGCCGAGAAAAATTGAGTTGAGCTCGTGGAAAATGGATGATCAAAAAAGTGTTCAGGGATGGCTTGGTGGTAAGGATCTCGAGCCGAGATGGTGTAAAGGTAACACGAGAGGGTTGAACTCACAATAAAGAAGTTGAAGACTTGGGAAAAGATGGTGAAGGTTTGAGGAAGGCTTACCGAGCCAACTCGGCAAGCCCATGAGAGTTCATCAGTGGCACAAGGCCACCAAGTAGGAAAATCGGGGCTCGAGTGGCCCAAAGGAACTTGTGCCTCAAGTTCATAAAAATTCCAATTTTTCTATAAATTACGAGGGGTCACCATAATGCGAGATGTGTCAAGTTACGGGCCCAAGAGGGAGTTCATAAATGAATCGATTCGGGTGAATTTGATACTCGAGGAATCTTGTGGGTTTATAGTGGGAAATTTTAACTCAGTAGCGACTAAGGTAGATATATGGAGCCCATAGGGAAATGGGAAAAGATGGCTTAGTGGTCTCGATGCGCTTACATCCTAAATCAACTTAGGCAGGAGGTTGAGGATGTAAGGGGTATGTCAAACTATGATTTCCCATAGGGGTCTATTCTTGCAAGACATTGCGGTGGGTTATTTAGAGCAGGAGATATTCAAATCAATGTCGACACAAATGGAAAGTTAATGGTTGTTTAGTGGTCCATGTGGTATCAAGTTGGAATAAGGGAAATC
Source organism: Taxus wallichiana var. yunnanensis (assembly GCA_018340775.1). Lineage (NCBI taxonomy): Eukaryota > Viridiplantae > Streptophyta > Pinopsida > Cupressales > Taxaceae > Taxus > Taxus wallichiana. The sequence goes on along the minus strand of CM031243.1, from coordinate 156,249,635 downwards.
CTACCAATTTAGGTTTGATTCGAGGTGGGAATTGACTTGGTTGGCTGGGATGACATGCATGGGGAGCCCTGATGCAAATAAATAGATTGGTAAGGTAAGGTAGGGTGCTAGCTCTTCGACAAGCCAGCCTAGTAGTGATCGGCCCCTTAGTTAGAAAATTATTCAATGAACCCCCAACATAGAAAATTGTAAAGTAGTGGGGCCCATTTAAGTTTTAATATTCTCCTAGCTATTAAATGATGCAAAACATTAGGGAAAGAGATAAAATTTAAAATCATCATTCCTAGTTATCAAATTAATGCATAGTCCCATGAAATGGAGTATAAGCCTAGAGATGCACAAAACATTGCCCACACTCGAAGGTGATAACCTTTTCATTTCTCAACAAAATCATGCAAAGTTGGATTTGTCGAATTGTGGCTCTGAGATCTACACACATAAATCCAAAATTTAAATATTTGATGGAGATTTGATTGTGAAAATAATAAAAAAATGATCCCATTTTGAAATGGTTACTTCAAGGTTGTGGAAATGGCATTTAATAAGCATGGGTAACCATTTTTTCTTTCTACTGAGTTACAAGATAACATGAGATGGCTTTTTGGTTTCCAATCATAATTTTCACCCATTTTTGGTACTTTGCAAGTATGTGGAAGGGGAAATCCGATTTTGAAAACTTATCTCTCTTCTCCCTCTTTTTCTATAAATTGAAGTGCCCTCTCATTTGAGAGGGGGATCCCTCTTATAACAAAAATATATCAACAATAGTTTTGGAAGACCAATGTGTTGCAGGCCTTCATTTTGGACTTCTTGCATGATGATCCAGTCTTTCTCTTATAATGAAATTAATTATACATATTAATGAAGTGATAAACTCATATTTATGGATATTTCCTTCCCTTGTTTGTGTGTGTTACATTCTCTTTCCTCTTTGTTTGATCTCCAAGTTCTTTATGTCTATCTTTATACTTATTGCATGGTTTATTACTATTGTGCTTCTATGGAAATGATGGTATGAATGTTTTTGTTGGAGTGTAGTGATTGTTCCACCCTATCTACTTTACATTCTCATTCATTTTCACACACTAGAGAGATTTACCTCACACTTCTCTTAGTGTATCACCTCTTTTAGTGTGCATTTCTTTTATTTTCATGTTATTTATCTCTCCCTAGTCTCTTGGAAACTATAGGTTAGAGGTAGTTGATAGATTTCCGTTCATTAGAGTTAGTTGTTACATTAATTTAGGAAGAGGAACCAGAATTATCTGTAGAGTTTTTTTAACTATAGGGTCCCACACCTTGAAGAAATTCCATGATACACAATCACATTGCTATCTCATTTTGTTTACGCCAAAAATCGAGATAACCTAAGAAATTTTTTGAGCTGGTTTTCTAAAAATTACCTTTCGAGAGAGATAATCGGGTTTTCGGGTTTCACAAGCAAGACAACATGTGTCTTGGATGCTTCATGTCGTGTGTTCCCAGAAAACCCGAAACCCAATCAAGTAAGGTAGTCGGGTTTGCGGATCTTCCAAGCATCGAACATGCCTTCGTCAAAACATGCTTCATGTCGCATGTCTTCTGATCCCCGAAACCCGGTTTACTCCTTTGTTTCGGGTTTCGAGGCTATCAAACATCATGCTTCATGTCGATTGTTTCCCATGACCCAAAACTGAATTACTCTAAAAACCTTTGTGTCGGGTTTCTGGATATCCCAAGCATGCTGACATGGCATTAATGCCGAGTTGTCGGGTAGTTGGCACGTGTCAACTGAAGTGTATTAAATGTGAATTTTCTTATATATATTCAGATTTCCACGTCATTTTTACCAGATGTACTTTTTACCTCGTGGATTTTCGCGCATGCATCTTCGACCCAAACCCGAAACTCACCTCTGTGCCCGATTGCATTGCTCATTTTTTATCATTCCTTGTCCTGGTTGAAGGTATTTTTCTTCATTCTTTGTTTGTGGTTTTTGTGGATTAATTGTGTAAGGAATTCTTCCAAGTTTCTTATCAGGGTTGTTTTGGGGTTTTTATCTTTTCCATTTTGGGGGTTGTTTTCTAAAATCAGGTTTATGTTTTAGGGTTTTCCCCCTTTGGAATTAGCACTTTGTTTTATCCCTCAGAATGTTGTTATAATTAAAAATATGTTTGGGATATAAATGGTGAAGGAAACCCGCATGTTTCAACTCAACAATTACCCTATTCCCTCTTCTCGGGTTTCGCAGGGTGCTTTGCAGTGTTCAAAACCCGCAGTATATCGGAAAATTTAAAGTGTCGGGTTTTCCAAAGTCTCCGGCATCCTCCTCAGTGTGTCGGGTTTTTCAAAGTCTCTGGCATCCTCTCCATGTCGTGTCGGTTATTTCAAGCCTCCGAATCTCGTGTGTGTCGGGTTTTCAACTCCCGACATCATCCCTCCTCGGTGTGTCGGGTTTTCCACCTTTCCGGCATCTCCAGTGGGTCGGGGTTTTCGCAGTGTTCAACATCTCCTGATCTCCGACACTCTCCTCCTTTGAAATCCCTCATGTCGGACCCTGGTCCATCACAAGAAAAGACTGAAAAGTTAGGGAGGATGAAATACAAATTCAGGAAGGTGGAGTCTCCATCCTATATTGACTATAATTTTGACATCCGAGATACAGAGCTCGGAAACGTGGATATGGAGGATTTCTGGAATAGGGTCAAGAGCCCTTCTCAAACTCCATGGATGAAATCGATAGTCGGCAGTGGCCTACCTCTTGCGGCAGGCTTCCCTATGTCCGCTCAGTGCCCCGAGTTCATCTTGGCATATGCTTCAAATTATGACTCTGCTTCTCGTTCTGTGAAAAACCAGGCGGGAGAAGTTGTGATCAAATTGGATGGAGGTTACTTTGATGACCTTCTTAAGCTGCCTAATTTTGAAGAATATGGAGATATGGATCTCAAGTCAGCCCAAAAATCTTGGGACAATGATCAGGAGGATTGCATCAAGCACGTGAATAAGAAGTTCTAATCAAAGCCAAACCGGTTGTTTCCAGGTTCCCAAGACTTGTTCCCAGAAGTGATTTCATTCAGGAAATCAATGATATCATTACTCTGTTGAGTCGGGTTTTTGGTTTCCCCGAATCAAATGTTTTCCAAGGATGGATGTACCAGTTCATGATCACTATTAAGAAGAATCAACAGGGAATTGATTGGGGTACTCTTATCAGTAATGAGATAGATTCTCAAATGACAACAATCCTGTCTACGGGAAAATTTTACATGTCCTCGTATGTCACCTATGCAGCGGCCGGTATGAGGAACTATCCCGGGTTGGACACCAAGGGAAACAAGACAGTGGAACATGTTTATCAGTATTTCCCTCAGCTGACAAGAAAAGGGTCTCAAGACCAATTCAGAAGGGTAAACGATGCCTTCTTTTACGAGAACATCTGCAGGTTAAGTCCCGAACTAAGGAAAACAAGAGTATCTGATGAAGCATGGGCTGAAGTTTCAAAATGGGGTTGTGTCTTCTTGCAATTTAAGAAGTTCACATATCTTCGAGTAGTCATGTACCCAGGGGATCCTTTCCATTTTCCCAGATATCCAGGGGACAAACTAATCTTGATGGAGTTGGTCAGGCAATTGTTGGATTTTCACAAGTTCCAACAGAGTAAACACAAGGCCGTATATCTTTCCCAATTTCTATTGGAAGGTATACTTGTTCAATAGTGGTGAAAGCCAAGAACATTGTCCATGAGCTTCAAGATAAATTGAAGAAGCACATGAAGCCCCAGATGGGTTTGATATTCGAGGAGTCCTCAGGGCGTATGGAACTCTCTACCGCACGCATGACCAAGCATAGAGGACATCTGGATTGATCTACGTGATGAGGTTGTTGTCCGAAGAAAAGATCATAGCAGATTGACACTTGCTTGAGATTCAAACACTTGAGCTTGCTAACTTACCGAAAGGTACTGCGATAATGAAAGTGTTATGGACCTTTCCTATGATGGACTGAATGAAGATCAATATGTTTTCCCACCTATTGATTGGTCAATCAGTGAAAAAGCCTCCATTACAGATAGGTCAGCTCTGATTCTTGCACGCACCAAAGCATGGCTCACCTCTTGGGAATGAGTTTTAAAGATGATAATTTTTCAAAGTTGGTTGCTTCAGAGGCGGGGCCCTCCAAAAAGGAAAAGACAAAAGATCTTCTAAGGGGCCTATAAAGGTCAAGTTTGTCAAGAAGAGAAGAGAACGAGAAATCTCTTGATTATTTCTCCGATTGAAATGGTGAATGTGCCAGAATCACCAACACCACCAGAAATAGGAGAAATTTCTTTGGAAGGAGAAGGAAGCCAGCCTCTGGTTTCACCATTTGTTGACTGCCCAACTGAAGAGACCTTATCTCTTGCATCCCAGGCCTTGGAGTTTGGATCTGCGCTTCCTCCCTCACAACCACTTCTACCTCCTCATTCCCCATCGACTTCTTCAATCATGGCCAGCATTTTCTCTGGACTCTCACCCCTCTCTGCTGGTACCAAAGTAATCACCAACACGCCCCCTCCTGTGCCTCTTTTTATTGAATCTGCTGCCACATTGGTAACTGTCCCCACTTCGCCATTAGATCCCTCTCCTCCTGAAAGTATGATACCAACTTCTACAATAGTGGCAACTCCCTCTGACATGCCTCAATGGCTACTCGAGCAAACTCTGAGGAAGAGGAAGGTGATTGTACCCATACCAGCCTTTGATTTTAGCTCACTCAAGGCCTCTACTGCTAAATCAGCCAAGAAACCCAAAATAGTTTCAAGGGTTTTGGTGGACGCTTCAGGGCATAAGTTTGCAGAGATCACCACTCCTGCGACTGACAAAACCAAAGAGGACATAACAGCCTCTGACTATCAGATAACCAGGGTGGCTCTAGGAGAGGTGACAACGGAAGGAGCACAACAGGATGCACGGGATGCCACAAACGTGTTGTGCTAGAAGTTGAAAGAAACAAAAGACAACAGAGATGAGCTTAAAGGAAAGGTGGAGCAGTTGACTGAGGTTTTGCTTAAGCTCTCAAAACCCCTTGAATCCATACCATCTTCCTCTGTCCCTGTCGGATTCGATTTCTCATCAGTGCCTACGATTGAGAAGATTAATAAAAAAGGAAGGGTGGTCGATGAATGGATCCAAAGGCTGCTCCAACAGGGGAAGGAAGTGATTCAAGATGTCATGGAAGTCTATCAATCTTTGGGGAACATTCAGAGTGATGGAGAAAAGATGGATGATGATTTCTCCCAAGAAATTGGACATCTTGATTTGACTTTTGAAGCTCTCCAGGCATTAAAGCAAATGCCATCACACCTCTTGGTAGAAGAAGGCATCATCCCACATGCGGATAAGCATTTCCAGCTGACCAAAGCCATCAGGTTCAGGGTGAAGATTCTCAACGAAGCCTGCGGTAAATTGAGAGAATCAAGAGATCAGTTGATCGATGGCAAGAGTGACCTGGAAGAAGAACTGTTAAAAATTTGTGCAAAAGTGTCAGTTGGAAACTCGGGCATCCTATCAGTGATGATCTTTTCAAACAAATCCAAGAATCTATTCAGCATGAACCAACTCACGGATTTGGTATTGAAATCATCGACAGGTTTGTAAAGATTGAACATTCTTTGGAGGCCTTGAGAAAGCTCAACAAAAGATTGAAAAAGCTTCCCGGTAGTGCCAGTGACACTCACGAAACATGTGAAGTCTTGAGTGATCATTCCACTTGCGCTTGATGAAAATGAGATGCAAGGTATAATCCGTAAGTTCCAAGAATTTTGAACAAACAGGCTCAATTGGAGGAAGGGAAAGATGAGGAAGAAAAAGATGACGATTCAGACTAAGTCTTGATGTTTCATGTCATTTCAATCTTGAAATTGACATGTCTTTTTCATTTCTGTTTCATCACATAGGAAGCAAATTTTGACTTGGTCTCCTGCGTGAGAGTCAAGCAAAATAGGACTCTCGTTAAAAGACTATTTTCTAGGATTTATCCTATTTTCTCTCTACTCTTTTCCATTATAAATTAGGGATGTGTGTACACTCTAAAGGGTCGAGATTTTTGAAATATTGGGAGCTATTGGGAAGAAGAAAAACTTTGTGTTTTCTTTTAATCATTTTGAAGAATAGGAGTTGATATTATTTTGCAAACTTTGTGTTGTGAGATATATCTTTCTTAAGACATTGTTCTTACGTTCATAATCTTAAGCTATTCTTTGTTTAGCATCTTGGTGTTTCTAATCATTTCAGACATTATATTTATGATCTAAAGCTCGTATGATTATTTCGTGCTCTGTGTTTACTCGAAAGAAAATACGTTGCTCTCATTTCCTTTCCATTGTGCTTCTTTCATTGTAATAATTTCCTACCCAGTCCATTTAGAAAAATGACGTCTTCCCAACGTGTGGATATGGATTTCGGGATTCTATCCCAACCCCAATGGTTAGATTAGTGTGAATACTGTATATATTGTTTTTGTTGTGTTTTAGATTAGTAATAAGTAGGCAGCCTCACCTGTCTTTGAGGAGGGATTTAATCCCATATACTGTGGTTGAACCTCATATTTTGGATTGACAAAATATCCAACCAACATTTTTGGTGACTCCGTTGGGGAATACGGATTAATAGTATAAAGCTTATCCTCTTGGTGTCTGCGACTCCGTATTTGCCTTATTTTCAACAAGATCTCTTTCTGGTTCAAACTGGCCGGAAAGATCTTTACTCGGTCCCACCGAGCCCGGGGTGAAGTTGATCCACTCTTTGAATTACTACAACGACACAATTTCAGTCTTTCCCCCAACAACGTTATTTCTAACCGAACCAGAAGTTCTTCACCTGTTTGGAGAAACCGGGTCCCTGTAGAATGAGACGTATCTGCAACTTGTCATGCGTTGTTCTTTGTCTACACTCGGATCCCCATACACACTCTTGTCAGAAGGATGGCAGTACAACCTGTGCCTTGGGCACAGCTATTGGTCCTCTTTCTTTAACTCCACCATTGCACGAGTTACCACATGGATCACGTAAAAACATTCCCAAGTTCAATGGGGATGGGAAGCAACATCCTGATGAACACATTGCATCTTTCTTCGTAGCATGCGGTGTCCTCGGAGTAGCTCACGAAGATGTCTCTGTTTGACTCTTCGTTGAAACGTTGCATGGTGTAGCAGCTGAATGGTTTTATCACCTTCCAAATGCATGCATCACAAATTGGGCTACCATGCGGACCAAATTCAAAGCACGTTTCAAACCAGCCAAAGATTCTCATGCTTTGTTAGCTCAACTTACCCATATGAAGAAGGAATCACATGAACCCATGCGGGACTTCATGGCGAAGTTTAACAAGCTGATCCGGAAGATTCCAGAAATAGTTGTACCTACTCGAAAAACCAGAAATGCTTCTTCATTAATGCTCAGCCTCCTGATGTAAGCTTTTTATTAAGAAGGTCGGCTATCCCAGATTTGGCTATCGCTCAGTCAACAGCTATTGAAATAGAGGATGATCTCATTTTGGCCGGAAGGATCAGAAAAGATGTACCCAAACCTAAAAATCTAGGTTCTTCCCAAGGTAATACTGATCCTATGATTCAAAAAATGGCTAATGATTTGATTGCTTTAAAAAAGCAAATGTCTCAGCAGGTGAGCAATGTTCCGTATCGGGATATCCCTAGATGGAATTTCAATAACAACAATGGTGCGCCTGCAAGAGATAGGCCACGGTTAACTCCTGCTCAACCGAGGCTAGCAATCGAAGCTCCTCCTATTAACGTGGTAGTAGAAATAGTTGAAGAAGAGGATGAACCAGAAGAACAAGATTCCCCGAGGCTTTTGAAGCTTCAGGATATGCTGATGAGTCTTATGACGATTCGGCTGGCGACTCCAGCATTGGGTATTTGGAATACGAAGAAGATGAATGTGCGCGGATGGTCAGTCATTTGCTGTCTTCACTCGATCCCAATCTCAGAATCCAAGAAAACCTCTTGAAAACCCCAAGGAGAAGAACAAGGAACCTCCCATAGCCATAGTTAAGAGAGGTACTCCTATTTCAGCACAAACTGAAAGAGAAGTCACCAAAAAGGCAACTTCCCTCATTCTCTTTCTCCTAAGGTCAGTGCCCCAGCTCAAGCTCATGTGATTAGAACTGAGCCTACCATCACCCCTTCTTATACTACTTTTGACATTATCGATCATGCAAAGAGAACCAAAATCCAAATGTCGGAAGTAGAATACCTTCAGTCAAATCCTGAACAGTTTGAAAAACTTGCCAAATTCATTAGAAGTAAAGCATTGTTCCCCCACCTTCAAAAGGTCTCCTTCCAAATCCTACTCAACCCCCACCTCAAAACAATCTGACCTCTGCTTCTTCTTCAGGAAAGATTGAACCATTTTATTTGTCTTTGCTTATAAATGGGTTTAAACTCAGCAATTGCATCATCGACTCAGGGGCCTCTGACAATGTTATGCCCATGAAAAAGTAGCTCATGCCCTTGGGCTTACTTTGACTAAGTCATATGGATGGTGTTACTCCATGGAAACCAAACAAGTTCCTTTGATTGGTCAAATCAAAGATGCACAGTTTGCATTCGTTGCCTTCCCAGAGAAGAGAGTGAAAATGACCATTCTAGTTGCTGACATCCTGACTTACGGTATCCTCTTGGGTAGAGGTTTTTGTAAAGATGTCGGAGGAGAGATTAATATGGATTGGACCAAGGCCAGGATTCCAGTCAATGGGGTTTATCATGTTCTCCATCCCGAACCTCAGGCGAGGTATTTGGTAACTAAATCAGATGATCCTAAAGCTCAAATTCTTTTCGAAGATGCTAGCTTCGGAAATTATTTCATGACTTCAGAGATACCAGCTGTGGATGTCAAGGAAGAAGATCCTAATGCTATTTGGACCCTCGAATTTGATGGTAGTTGCTCAACCACCGGATCGGGCGCTGGTGTAGTTCTTATATCTCCTAATTCCGAGATTTTCCCATCAGCTTACAAATTGCAATTTGATAATACTAATAACACGGCTGAATATGAAGCTCTGTTACTAGGATTAGAAATGGCCAGATAGAAGGGAATTCAAATCTCAAGGTTCAAGGGGATGCGGAGCTGATTGTCAACCAGGTCAAGGGAATCTATCAGGTAAAAAATGATCGCTTGAGACATTACAGGAACAAAGTTTGGGATAATATAGAATGCTTTGATGCATTCTCTATTAAGGCAGTTTTGAGAGATTATAACGACAAGGCTGATTCTTTGGCCGTGTCTGCATCCCTCCTTCTCCCTCATCCCCAGTTCAAACAAGATACGTACACCATTGAGATTGTGTACCATCCCAGTATCCCAGATAATGCGGCTCACTGGCAAGTGTTCAATGACGATCAACAGGTGTTGGCTTTTCTAGAAAAGACTGACAATTTCAGTGAGCTATACTTTGAAGGTTCGAATCAGCTTTCCATGAATCTATCTCAGATCCATATCAAGAGGTTGATGGTGAGTTTATTCAGCTTAAAGGAAACAAGATACCCAAAGGTCTGGTTTCTCTGGAGGGTTTGTTTGACAAGCATGATCGTTTTATTCAAAACAAGAGACAAGTTGAAGGAGCTTCTTCCTCGGAAGTAGATCAAGTCAATCTAGGTTCGTCTGATCAACCTCGGATGGTGAATATTGGGAAATGTTGTTCCCCTGAAGAGAAAGCAAAATTCACTTCACTCCTGAAGAGATACATGGATGTGTTAGCCTGGTCTTATGCAGATTTAAAATCCTTCAAGCCCAAAGACGTACACACAGTATCCCTTTGAAGCCTGATGTGAAACCATACAGGTAGAAGCAAAGACATTACAACCCCAAGATCTCAGGGACTATCCTTGCGGAAATTCAGAAAATGTTAGATGCTAGAATTATTTTTCCAATCCATCACTCCACCTGGATTGCTAACATCGTCCCTGTCAGGAAGAAGAATGGTGAAATCTGAATTTGTGTTGACTTCGGAACTGAATCAGTCTTCGTTGAAGGACAACTATCCCTTGCCTATCATGGATCAGGTGTTACAAATTATTACTGGATCAAAAATGCTATCCATGCTCGATGGATTTTTAGGATATAATCAAGTTGAGGTAACTACGGAGGATCAACACAAGATGGCCTTCACAACCCCATGGGGTACCTTTGCTTACAGGAGGATGCCTTTCGGCTTGATCAATGCTGGAGCCACCTTTTAGAGAGCTATGGACTTGGCATTCAGAGACCTGATGGGCAAAGTCATAGTGGTATATTTAGATGACTTGACCATTTTCTCTAAAAAATGGAGTGATCATTATGATCATTTAGAGCAAGTACTTTTGAGATGCAGGCGTCACGGGATTTCATTAAATCCCAAGAAGTCCATGTTTGGAGTGACCGAAGGAAAGCTGCTGGGTCATATCGTGACTAAAGAAGGAACCAAAATCGACCCAGAGAGAGTAAAAGCCATTCAAAGCCTTTCCCTACCCACAAGTAAAACTGGGGTTCATTCATTCTTCGAAAGGTCAATTTCCTAAGAAGGTTCGTACCTGATTTTGCTGATAAAACTAAGGATATCCTTGGGATGATGAAAGGAAAAATCCCATTTCGATGGAGTACTGAAGGGAAGCTTGCTTTTGATGAAATCAAAAGGGCAGTTGCTTGTGCTCCTATCCTAGTATGTCCAGATTTCAAAAAATATTTCATCATGTACAGCTACGCCTCTGCTCACACAGTGTCGGCCATCCTGATGCAGAAAAATGGGGAGGGCATTGAAGCTCCCATCACTTTTATGAGCTGTCCATTGAAGGAACATGAATTAAAGATGTCACAAATTGAAAAGCATGCTTATGCAGTGGTACGAGCGGTGAAACATTTCAGGTACTATGTGTTGAACTCCCATACCCTCGTTCTCATTCCCGACACTGCCGTTAAATCCATTTTGACTCAACAAGAGTTGGGGAGCCAATGAGGTACCTGGATAGCTAAAGTTTAGGAGTATGACTTGGACATCAGACCTACCAAGTTGGTACGAGGAAGGGGCCTGTGCCAATTGATCACAGAAAATCATGCTGAAGCAGAATGTGAAAAGACCCAAGATACTTCTTCAGAGTTGCCCATGGTGCTTTTCGTGAGTACAACTGATGAATGGTACACGGATATTGCTTTCTTTCTAACTTATGGTGAATGCCCCCATTTTAAGCCAAAAGGAGAAGAGGATGGTCAAGTTAAGATCTGCGAGATACCTCTTGTGGGATAATGGGATATATAAGAAAGGTATTGATGGTGTATTCCTGTGCTGTGTTGATAAATCACAACAGTTAAAGTTGTTAGAATCCTTCCATAGCCTAGCATGCGGAGGACATTTCTCATCCTCGTAACAACTTATAAGATCCTGCGGGCTAGGTACTATTGGCCTACTCTTTTCGGGATTCAGCCGAGTGGGTGTCCAAGTGTGAAGCTTGTCAACATTTCGTTGGTCGTCCCAAGCTAGCAGCTCTCCCCTTGAAGCCCGTAGTGATTGAAGAACCTTTTCGCCAGTGGGGAATTGACTTCATTGGAACATTGAATCCTACCTCCAGTGCTAGGACATAATTACGTGCTAACTGCTACAGACTATTTTACCAAGTGGGTGGAAGCCGCACCAATCAAGCAAGCAACCTCAAAAGTTGTGTGCAAGTTCCTTAAAGAAAATATAATTGTCAGATTCGGTGTGCCTCACAAGATTGTGGCTGATAATGCCTCCAATTTCTCATCGCATGAGTTGACAGAATTTTGCTATGGATTCGGCATCACTCTGGCTCACTCATCTGATTATTATCCCCAAGGCAATGGGCAAGCTGAGTCCAGCAACAAGAACCTGGTTACCATAATTAGAAAGCTAGTAGATGAAAACCAGAGGACATGGCACAAAGCATTGTATGATGCGTTGTGGGCTGATCGGATTACCCCAAAGCGAGCTATAGGAATGTCTCCTTTCCAAGTGTTGTATGGGATTGATGCTGAGATTCCTATCTCAGTAGAATTGCTAGCCTTACAGTTGGCCAAAGCAGTCGAAGATGTGACTTTTCAAAATTCTATCGAGAAAAGGGTTATGTACCTAGCTAGGCTAGAGGAGGAATGGAGCAAGGTGGTTGATCATTGCAGACCATCAAAGCAAAGTAAAGAAAATTTTTGACAAGAAATCAAGGCAACGTCATTTCCAAATGGAGACTGGTGTTGCTTTGGGATAAGAGGAGAGAGCAGAAAGGAATGCACGGAAAGTTTGACTCTTTGTGGAAAGGACCTTTTAAGATTCATCAGCTGAGTGGTGAAAATAGTTTCCATCTATCATACCTTGATGGAGAGTTACTCCCTTTGCCTTTCAGTGGTCAACATCTGAAGTTGTTCCATCATTAATGCAAGATGCTCTTTTGCATTGTACATACTTTATTTTCTGTCGTGTGTTTGCTTTTAGTCTTCTTTCTTTTCTTGTTTTGTTTTTCGGTTTTCTTCTTTTCTGACTCCATAGCCCAATGGATAAAGCCAGAGATTAGTTCTCTTCCTTTGATATCACAAAGAAAGTCCCCAACTAGAGCCAGTTGTTATCTCATTTTTGAGTTTACGCCAAAAAAATCAGATAACCCTAAGAAATTTTTGAGCTGGTTTTCTAAAAATTACCTTTCAGAGAGATAATCGGGTTTTCGGGTTTCACAAGCAAGACAACATGTGTCTTGGATGCTTCATGTCGTGTGTTCCCCAAAACCCAAAACCCACATCAAGTAAGGTGAGTCGGGTTTGCGGATCTTCCAAGCATCGGAACATGCCTTCGTCAAAACATGCTTCATGTCGCATGTCTTCCGATCCCCAAACCCGGTTTACTCCTTTGTTTCGGGTTTCCAGGGCTATCAAACATCATGCTTCATGTCGATTGTTTCCCACAACCCGAAACCCAAATTACTCTAAAAACCTTTGTGTCGGGTTTCCGGATATCCCAAGCATGCTGACATGGCATTAATGCCGAGTTGTCGGGTAGTTGGCACGTGTCAACTGAAGTGTATTAAATGTGAATTTTCTTATATATATTCGGATTTCCACGTCATTTTTACCAGACGTACTTTTTACCTCGTGGATTTTCACGCATGCATCTTCGACCCTGAAACCCAAACTCACCTCTGTGCCCGATTGCATTGCTCATTTTTTATCATTCCTTGTCTGGTTGAAGGTATTTTTCTTCATTCTTTGTTTGTGGTTTTTGTGGATTAATTGTGTAAGGAATTCTTCCAAGTTTCTTATCAGGGTTGTTTTGGGGTTTTTATCTTTTCCATTTTGGGGGTTGTTTTCTAAAATCAGGTTTATGTTTTAGGGTTTTCCCCCTTTGGAATTAGCACTTTGTTTTATCCCTCAAAATGTTGTTATAATTAAAAATATGTTTGGGATATAAATGGTGAAGGAAACCCGCATGTTTCAACTCAACAATTACCCTATTCCCTCTTCTCGGGTTTCGCAGGGTGCTTTGCAGTGTTCAAAACCCATAGTATATCAGAAAATTTAAAGTGTTGGGTTTTCAAAGTCTCGGCATCCTCCCGCAAGTCTCTCGGTGTGTCGGGTTTTTCAAACCTCGGCATCTCCCGGTGTGTCGGGTTTTCCAAACTCTCCGACATCCTCCTCAGTGTGTCGGGTTTTCCACCTTTCTGGCATCTCCAGTGGGTCGGGGTTTTTGCAGTGTTCAACATCTCCTGATCTCTGACACTCTCCTCCTTTGAAATCCCTCATGTCGGACCTGGTCCATCACAAGAAAAGACTGAAAAGTCAGGGAGGATGAAATACAAATTCAGGAAGGTGGAGTCTCCATCCTATATTGACTGTAATTTTGACATCCGAGATACAGAGCTCGAAACGTGGATATGGAGGATTTCTGGAATAGGGTCAAGAGCCCTTCTCAAACTCCATGGATGAAATCGATAGTCGGCAGTGGCCTACCTCTTGCGGCAGGCTTCCCTATGTCCACTCAGTGCCCCGAGTTCATCTTGGCCTGTGCTTCAAATTATGACTCTGCTTCTCGTTCTGTGAAAAACCAGGCGGGAGAAGTTGTGATCAAATTGGACGGAGGTTACTTTGATGACCTTCTTAAGCTGCCTAATTTTGAAGAATATGGAGATATGGATCTCAAGTCAGCCCAAAAATCTTGGGACAATGATCAGGAGGATTGCATCAAGCACGTGAATAAGAAGTTCCTAATCAAAGCCAAACCGGCTGTTTCCAGGTTCCCAAGACTTGTTCCCAGAAGTGATTTCATTCAGGAAATCAACGATATCATTACTCTGTTGAGTCGGGTTTTTGGTTTCCCCGAATCAAATGTTTTCCAAGGATGGATGTACCAGTTCATGATCACTATTAAGAAGAATCAACAGGGAATTGATTGGGGTACTCTTATCAGTAACGAGATAGATTCTCAAATGACAACAATCCTGTCTACAGGAAAATTTTACATGTCCTCGTATGTCACCTATGCATGGCGGTATGAGGAACTATCCCGGGTTGGACACCAAGGGAAACAAGACAGTGGAACATGTTTATCAGTATTTCCCTCAGCTGACAAGAAAAGGGTCTCAAGACCAATTCAGAAGGGTAAATGATGCCTTCTTTTACGAGAACATCTGCAGGTTAAGTCCCAAACTGAGGAAAAACAAGAGTATCTGATGAAGCATGGGCTGAAGTTTCAAAATGGGGTTGTGTCTTCTTGCAATTTAAGAAGTTCACATATCTTCGAGTAGTCATGTACCCAGGGGATCCTTTCCATTTTCCCAGATATCCAGGGGACAAACTAATCTTGATGGAGTTGGTCAGGCAATTGTTGGATTTTCACAAGTTCCAATAGAGTAAACACAAGGCCGCCGTATCTTTCCCAATTTCTATTGGAAGGTATACTTGTTCAACAGTGGTGAAAGCCAAGAATGTTGTCCATGAGCTTCAAGATAAATTGAAGAAGCACATGAAGCCCCGAGATGGGTTTGATATTCGAGGAGTCCTCAGGGCGTATGGAACTCTACACCTGCATAGACCAAGCATAGAGGACATCTGGATTGATCTACGTGATGAGGTTGTTGTCCGAAGAAAAGATCATAGCAGATTGACACTTGCTGAGATTCAAACACTTGAGCTTGCTAACTTACCAGAAGGTACTAGCGATAATGAAAGTGTTCTGGACCTTTCCTATGATGGACTGAATGAAGATCAATATGTTTTCCCACCTATTGATTGGTCAATCAGTGAAAAAGCCTCCATTACAGATAGGTCAGCTCTGATTCTTGCACGCACCAAAGCATGGCTCGCCTCTTGGGGAATGAGTTTTAAAGATGATAATTTTTCAAAGTTGGTTGCTTCAGAGGTGGGGCCCTCCAAAAAGGGAAAAGACAAAAGATCTTCTAAGGGGCCTATAAAGGTCAAGTTTGTCAAGAAGAGAAGAGAACGAGAAATCTCTTCGATTATTTCTCCAGTTGAAACGGTGAATGTGCCAGAATCACCAACACCACCAGAAATAGGAGAAATTTCTTTGGAAGGAGAAGGAAGCCAGCCTCTGGTTTCACCATTTGTTGACTACCCAACTGAAGAGACCTTATCTCTTGCATCCCAGGCCTTGGAGTCTGGATCTGCGCTTCCTCCCTCACAACCACTTCTACCTCCTCATTCCCCATCGACTTCTTCAATCATGGCCAGCATTTTCTCTGGACTCTCACCCCTCTCTGCTGGTACCAAAGTAATCACCAACACGCCCCCTCCTGTGCCTCTTTTTATTGAATCTGCTGCCACATTGGTAACTGTCCCCACTTCGCCATTAGATCCCTCTCCTCCTGAAAGTATGATACCAACTTCTACAATAGTGGCAAACTCCTCTCGACATGCCTCAATGGCTACTCGAGAAAACTCCAAGGAAGAGGAAGGTGATTGTACCCATACCAGCCTTTGATTTTAGCTCACTCAAGGCCTCTACTGCTAAATCAGCCAAGAAACCCAAAATAGTTTCAAGGGTTTTGGTGGACGCTTCAGGGCATAAGTTTGCAGAGATCGCCACTCCTGCGACTGAAAAAACCAAAGAGGACATAACAGCCTCTGACTATCAGATAACCAGGGTGGCTCTAGGAGAGGTGACAATGGAAGGAGCACAACAGGATGCACGGGATGCCACAAACGTGTTGTGCCAGAAGTTGAAAGAAACAAAAGACAACAGAGATGAGCTTAAAGGAAAGGTGGAGCAGTTGACTGAGGTTTTGCTTAAGCTCTCAAAACCCCTTGAATCCATACCATCTTCCTCTGTCCCTGTCGGATTCGATTTCTCATCAGTGCCTACGATTGAGAAGATTAATAAAAAAGGAAGGGTGGTCGATGAATGGATCCAAAGGCTGCTCCAACAGGGGAAGGAAGTGATTCAAGACGTCGTGGAAGTCTATCAATCTTTGGGGAACATTCAGAGTGATGGAGAGAAGATGGACGATGATTTCTCCCAAGAAATTGGACATCTTGATTTGACTTTTGAAGCTCTCCAGGCATTAAAGCAAATGCCATCACACCTCTTGGTAGAAGAAGGCATCATCCCACATGCGGATAAGCATTTCCAGCTGACCAAAGCCATCAGGTTCAGGGTGAAGATTCTCAATGAAGCCTGCGGTAAATTGAGAGAATCAAGAGATCAGTTGATCGATGGCAAGAGTGACCTGGAAGAAGAACTGTTAAAAATTTGTGCAAAAGTGTCAGTTGGAAACTCAGGCATCCTATCAGCCGATGATCTTTTCAAACAAATCCAAGAATCTATTCAGCATGAACCAACTCATGGATTTGGTATTGAAATCATCGACAGGTTTGTAAAGATTGAACATTCTTTGGAGGCCTTGAGAAAGCTCAACAAAAGATTGAAAAAGCTTCCCGGTAGTGCCAGTGACACTCATGAAACCTGTGAAGTTTGAGTGATCATTCCACTTGCGCTGATGAAAGAAATGCAAGGCATAATCCGAAGTTCCAAGAATTTCGAACAAACAGGCTCAGTTGGAGGAAGGGAAAGATGAGGAAGAAAAAGATGATGATTCAGACTTAAGTCTTGATGTTTCATGTCATTTCAATCTTGAAATTGACATGTCTTTTTCATTTCTGTTTCGTCACATAGGAAGCAAATTTTGACTTGGTCTCCTGCGTGAGAGTCAAGCAAAATAGGACTCTCGTTAAAAGACTATTTTCTAGGATTTATCCTATTTTCTCTCTACTCTTTTCCATTATAAATTAGGGATGTGTGTACACTCTAAAGGGTCGAGATTTTTGAAATATTGGGAGCTATTGGGAAGAAGAAAAACTTTGTGTTTTCTTTTAATCATTTTGAAGAATAGGAGTTGATATTATTTTGCAAACTTTGTGTTGTGAGATATATCTTTCTTAAGACATTGTTCTTACGTTCATAATCTTAAGCTATTCTTTGTTTAGCATCTTGGTGTTTCTAATCATTTTAGACATTATATTTATGATCTAAAGCTCGTATGATTATTTCGTGCTCTGTGTTTACTCGAAAGAAAATACATTGCTCTCATTTCCTTTCCATTGTGCTTCTTTCATTGTAATAATTTCCTACCCAGTCCATTTAGAAAAATGACATCTTCCCAATGTGTGGATATGGATTTTGGGATTCTATCCCAACCCCAATGGTTAGATTAGTGTGAATACTGTATATATTGTTTTTTGTGTTTTAGATTAGTAATAAGCGAGGCAGCCTCACTGTCTTTGAGCCCGATGATGTTATTAGGGGGAAGACTAAGAGTGATTCCTCCCAAGTGTCTAAGTATGCTCAAAATATCTGATAAAAGTGAAGGTTGAAGGTTCTCCACCCATTGTATGAGGAGATAAATATTTTTGACCATGATCTAAAGGTGGTAGTGACTGGGACTTGAGATACACATGAAATGGAGGCTGAGGTGGTGAACACCTTGGGATGGAAACTGAAAAGGTGTGGTGGATATAGATGAAGGAGACTAACAAGTTGATATGAACCTAGATAGAGGATTTGGCAGAGTGATGGACATAGAATGATGAGATGGCCTAGTAGACTTGTGAGGCCAAGTAGGATGTGTATGAATAGGAGATATAGGAGAAGATTTTACTTTAGAATCGAGAGGTCATGGGGACCTATATAATCTAGTGAGTATAATGAAAACCTCAAGGTAAGGTTGTAGTCATGTGGTGTGGATGGTGAAACACTATTGATAATAACTACTTGCCTATTGTAAATGAAATTCAAACATAATTAATTCATGGAAATGATAACATGAGAAGTGTGAAGCCAAGGAAAACCTAAGAGCATGACTCACCTTTTTTATTGAAGGTGCCCAAGAAATATATAGTAAGAGGACCAATAGTGACTAGAATCTTGACATAACCATAAGATTTAGGAACTGGATATGAAATTTGTGAAAGCGTAATATCGATAGAAATGAGAATTGCAAAAAAACATGCAAAAAAGAAGATAATGTGTTGATCATGGTATTATTAATAGCATAAGATCTGATAGAAGTATTGATATGTAATGTGTTTGAAGATAATGTATTATAATAGTCATGATCGGAGAAAGAAATGATCGGTGGACATGAATCCACATCAGAAATGGGAAAATAAAGAGCCTCCAATGAAGGAGGAGGTACTTCCCGATATGTATGATTGGTTGAAGATTCAAATTGATTGCTTGTCATGATTAGGAAGAGGATTATTCAAGATCTTGATCATGTGATATTCATTGACTAGTGTGGAAGCTGCGCAGCTCGGGAGGCTCAATTGTATTATTATTGATAAGATCTTGAATAAGGTTACTAATTAACTAAAATTTAGAATTTAATGTTATTTTAAGTTAATCGAAATAGATACAAAAATGGAATAAATGATACAAACTGAAATATAAATGCTAATTAAATTTAATTGATATTTAAATGAAATGAAATAAATAAAGCAAAAGGGCTAAGATAATAACCTAAAAATAACTTACCTCATTGTGTGCTAGACTTGAACATGCTGATGTGTGGATGAAGCGAGTGTGATGGAATGACCCAGACAACAAATGAAGATCCGACTAGATTTGGGTGTCCGGGAGAGGACTGGGATCCCGTGAGTGCCCCGGTCTATAATTTGGGTTGTCCAAATTTCTGCAAAAATCCTCAAGATCTAAATATGATGGTGTCACTAGATATTTGTAATATTTCATTCCTTTTGCATGGTTATTGCAGTGACTTCACTTATGTCACCATAATTCTAATATGAATATCTACCTGTAAAAACCTATACAAAGCATCAAATCCCTAAAAATAAAGATGCATATGAAGGGGTCAGACTAACCTTAGCTACCATAATGGTGGACTTACAACTAAGTGTTGCACTACATTCCGCACCCAATGTAGTTTTTGTGCTAGTGTGTGCAATCATGTGCTTAGGTGCCCTAGCATTAATGACGTAGAAGTGGGGGAAATAACTAGATGTAAAATGAAAATGGTGGGTGGAATAGAATGAATACAACCCTTTACCAAATACAGATGCAAATGATGGCCAAATACAATATTTTTCCCTAGTAGATAACTAGATCTTAATAGTAGATAGTCCACCCATACAATAGTGAGTATGTTATGTTTATATAGGGTTCTCTTGCTCAAATTTTGACACTAATGATTTGACATGTCAACTAGTACCTAGGGGAATGAAAGGGAAAATGACAAAAACCAACCTTGAATAAGTAAATGAGACCCAAGTGTTATGGCGAATGAGGCTCCTAATATTAAGGATCGAGGTAACCACGGGCACCCCAAGATTACCCTATGTGCCCTAGTTAATGACTAGAGATGACAAATAACTAAATAACGACACCTAATACTCCTTAAGAGATGACTAGAACCATGTAAACAACTGATGACTATGTAAGAAAAATGACGATGCCAACCGACTAACTGATGATATGACTATGGGATGGGTCATTAGTGAATACTTTTCTTACATGAGATCCATATATAAAATAACATATTTGGCAATATAAATCTAATAGCAAGTGCATGATTTTATGACTACATTTCCCACCATTTTATGTTGGTGAGCAAAAATCTCGGTAACATAAAGTAGATAGAGATGTGTACATGAGAGAAGTCAGAGAATCCCATGTTGTAATAGAGAGCGCACTTGAAAGAAGAATATAATGTATCAAACCATGGATAATCATGTTGATCCATGCAATATAGAGAGAAGTGTAATGTCATGAAGAAGCGAACTAAATGCACTTGGTGATAAAAATGTGAGATGATTGATGATTTTGAACATTATATGATGATGATGAGATGGGGTAGGGAGTGATCAGTTCCCAACCCAAACGTGCATATATGAATAAATTATCGAGAGGATTTAGGAATCCTACTCTAAAGGAAGAGTGTAGGGATAAAAATGTGTTATTCTCCAATCTCTAACTACATCCTCAAGATCTAGTTGCTACAAACGGACTCGGATCAAAGACTTTGTGGTTTCTCGGATCCGAAAATTTTTATCAAACAATTGACCCATATAAGATTAGTGTAGGAAAGGTACTCTTTCCCCTACTCCAAAAGTTTTTACATTATGTTATAGCTTCCGAGCTAGGTCAACTAGAAGAAAAGGTGAAATGTATGATGGTGTCCATGTTAGGTCATCTGGAAGTAAGCAAAAATATATATGATGGTTCCCAAGTTAGGTCATCTCAAAGAAAGAAAAAAATGTACAATAACTTTCCAAGTTAGGTCATCTAGGAAAAGTGATGAATGTAATCTCCCAAGTTAAGTCATCTGGGAGGCTGGTTGTGTTGAAATTGTACTGATGATATGATTTTGATTGTTAGAAATTTGAACGTGTTAATTAATTTATTGATTGATTGTTTTTCTTAGTTACTCATAGAGAGATTTTGTGCTAGTTTCCCCAAGTTAGGTCATTAGGGGAAATCAATAGAAGTTAGTGAAATATCACATAAAAATATTTGTAATCATTTGTTTCCCCCAAGTTAGGTCATTAGGGGAAGTGATGAAACGTTGCATAGAAAAATTATATATTTGTTGCCCCTAAATTAGGTCATTAGGGGGAATTGATGGTGAAATGTTGTGCAGTGAATTAGTAAATGTTTTGGAATTATGGCATCAATAATGTTTTAAATATGTAGTGATATAAGCGAACTATAATATGACCCCAATGATAAGCCCCCCACGCTAAGCTGAAAGTAAGCATGGAATAGATAAAAAATGATAAAAATTGTAAAAAATGTAAATAAATAGGATGGAAGACAAAATAGAAGAGAAATATCATGTGTAAAATGTGGACAATACGGTGGTAGGAATAATTCTAAAAATAATTCTGCAAACGAGATGTAAATCAGAGTAGAAACGCTCAAGATATGACAAAAACAATGTAGTGTGTATTAGTGGTGGTAATAAGTGCAAAATAACAACTACAAAAGAAAGTAGGTGATGAAAATGTAACTATAAGTAGTAAAGTGAAAAAGTGTTTAGTCACTTCATTTGTTTTGTACATGATTGTGAGAGTGAGCATGAATTGAGTGAAAATGTCGCAAGTGAGAGCAGCGTGTCCTAGTCGGTTTGAGAGGGTGGTGACCACCGTAGCGTCACGTATGACTATGGAGTTGGTAAGTGCATTGATTTTTGTAAAATGTAGGGTATAGGAGGTGTTTTGGTTGAATTTTTGTAATTTTGATATTTTTCATTTCTTGAAATTTTAGGCCTAGAAAATAGAGGTGAGGGAACTAGTGACCCACGAGACAGAGCACCTAGATCCGGGTTCTAGTGTCCTACTCCCGAAAGCCCCAATCCCGCATCTGGGTGCCCTAGTTTAGAATGTGTGAATTTGATGTATAATGGATAAAAACATGTTTCTAGTATGATAAGTGAGTGTATTTAGTCTTGTAATATGTGTTAACATTGCATTTTGTTGTTGTTTTGTGGTGTGTAGAGGGATGTCCACTTGAGGGAGTTCCACGGTGGGCATCATATGAGTACGTTACTTGGATTGGGCCTATCAGATGTCGATTGGGATGTGATGGACTATGTTAGCCTATGAAACATAACATGGATGGGAGATATGCCCCATAATATGTTCATGTTGACTATATCATGTGAAAGGTGGTGTGGCGAGGAAGTGTGGGAATCTTATATAAGATGCATGACACATGCCAATGGATAGAGGAGGATGGAACTAGATATGCATGAGAATGGTGTGTGTTGGCCCACCTATATAGATACCTATACTAATTTATTCATGAGGAGCATGATGGAGGGATAAGAGAAACCAAACTATTGCATGTATGGGCATATGATCACATAGCCTTGTTGAGACTAGTTGGAGGTCCACGAGGACAAAGTGGGCTGGGCCAAAGATATATGTGTAGAGGTGGATCAATATTCATGGTAGGAAGATGGACACAAATACCTACATGGTACTAATATATATGATGGGGACCAAGGAATTCATATGGAGGCCATATTTTGACTATGGAGGATGTCCTGAGGATGTGGTAGAGTTGTAGTGTATTCGAAGATGTGTCTTGAGGATAGGTTTTCTGGTGTGGTGAACTCTTCAAGATGGAGAGGATATCACATCAGTTTTTCATGGCTATCGAGCACATAGGAGGGTTGGATCTAGGTTAGGGCCCACAACAGAGAAACTAGTACTATCGGGGTAAGATGAGGTAGACATGGTGATAGAACTTGTAGACTCGGAAGAAGTGGGTTGCACTAAGGACCACCGCACATGGTGGTTAGCTCAGGTGGTGGGTATTGGTGTTCCCATTATTTTTAGGTCCAACGGGGTTACCACATGTAGGAGGAGGAGAGGGGGAAGCACATGCCCCGACCCCGTAGTAGTAGCTATAGTGGAGTGGAAGTATTTTTGTACTTGTGTACTTTATTGTATGACTATATTCTTATATATGTGTTGGCAATAAATTTAGTTGGGGGACAAATTGGTGGGTTTCTTTCTAATGCTCTAGGAATCTAATTCCCTCTACTTCATTGATGTAGTTGTCATATATGCATGCATGAGTAAAGATGGATTTTCCTAGTGGACTTATGGCCGGGGATCCAATAGGGGCAGTCCATTGACCTACAAAAACATATTACGATATCTCGCAATGGAGTAATTTTCTAGGAAAGAAGGAAAGGGAGTGGAATATTAGATAAGAGGAAATAATGTTTTAAGTAAAATAAAATATTCCTACACAAACTAGTTATAAATTTCATCACATGCATTAAAATCAAGAGGAAACAACTCTACAAGTAGCAACAAGACCAAATAGAATTTATGATCACAAAGTATCAAGAAATCCCTTAGTCAAAGAAAGCTAGAAACTCCTTCTTCTTGTATTGATTTCTCAAACCAAAGTTGTACATAGTATGAGAATGGAAGACATTGAGAATAGGGGAAAATGGCCAAACTCTTTTCACTCACAAGTAAGAAAAATATCTCTCATGAACTTACAAGAATACAACCAACTAGAATTTCATAATTAGAACCCCTTGGAATGAGGAGCTCATTACAATTTATAGAAGAGGAGAAACTCTTCATCTTCTCGGTGACCCTCCATATGCCTTATTTCTGACTTTAGGCTATTCATATTCCTTCCAAATATTAAGTCCCTTTTATAAAATCAAGGTGACTTAATTTACATAATGTTTCTAAAGTCACTTTTAGATGAACTTAAAGGCATATCAAAAAGTGCAAACCCCAATGAAGAATTAGAACATTTGAAGAGAGAGAAAGTTTGGGGAAGGAAGAGGAGAGAGAGAAGAAGAGATGTTGCTCTTGAATGAAGTCCAATGATCCTTGTTGATGGAAAAATCTAGTGTAGTGAGACTCTAAATCTTTGAATTTGTTTCCTCTGAGAAACTCCTTCAAATTGGCTCATGGATGCTTTGGAATGAGTGTTTAAAAACACTTGTCAAATGACTTCACTGATGACCATGAACACCGAATCTGAAGAGATAGGAACTCAAAACCATCATGTCAGGTTGAATGGACTTGTTTCACCGATGACCACAACTTCCACCCTTCGTATGATATACATGTGACTGACAACCATGCAATGCTCCAATGTAGTGAAACCTGGATCCTCGAATGTCTTATACCACGAGAGGATTCCTTTGGAAAATGCACAAACATCATGAGCTAAGTGTTTAAAAACACTGTCAAATGATTCCATTGGTGATTGTGAGCATCACTCATGGAGATCCTTTAAGAAAGACTGAAGCTTTGGAACAAACCTTGTCCTGATTCCTCGATACATATTGATTGAGTGTCGAAAGACACTATTGAGATCCATGAAGATAGATACTTCATTGGTCCCCCTTTCCTTAGTAGTCATGCAGGATTTCAGGTCATTTAGATCCATGCAGGAGACATCACTATCTTCTATCTCATATTTAGAGGTGAAAGGCTGCACCAGCTTTTGTCTTGTCCACTTGAACTTCATGGTCCCTCACACTTACTATTTTTAGAAAAAACAACTTTTATTTTTAGTAAGTGTAGAAACTTTCCTCCAAACTCCTGTTGAGGTTGTTAGATTGATTTCTCCACTCTCAGAATGCTCCTCTTGTGAAGATCCACCTTTTGGGATGACTTTCTATTTTTAGTAAGTGCAAAAAAGTAACTTACTATTTTTAGCAAGTGTGAAAAATCAGCCCTTTTGCTCCTTGATAGACTGAGGCAACTGGAAATCTTCCTTCCTTTTATGCTCCCCTCACCTTCTAGACCAGTTTTCTATTTTTGGTAGGTGCTCATGGGACCACTTACTATTTTTAGTAAGTGTCAATTTTGGACCGGGATGAACATTTCAAACAATTTCTCCTTGCAATACACCTTCTATGTGCTCACCATGCCCTTTTGCAGCTTCTTGAGTTAAATGATTTTCCTAAAATGATAGTCCTCCTCATGTAGAAGAATTGTTATTTTTAGAAATTTATTTTGGTGGTCATCATTCACATGGAAAAATTTTTGATATGGGTTTTTTCCCAATATTTCCCCTCTAAAATTTAGACTTTACTGATTAGTGGTTTGGGAGATTTTAAAGTTTTAAATTTTTGACTTGGCGGCTTCTAACACGA
Organism: Taxus wallichiana var. yunnanensis; assembly: GCA_018340775.1. NCBI lineage: Eukaryota > Viridiplantae > Streptophyta > Pinopsida > Cupressales > Taxaceae > Taxus > Taxus wallichiana. Next base: position 156,224,518 of record CM031243.1, on the reverse strand, counting down.
TAGTGATTAATGGACCTCAAAAATTGTAGATCTAGTTTTCTCCTCCGTTCATGATGAAAAAAATTTTTTTTGGATTTTTGTTTCTTGTGCTTCCGTGAAATTTCTCTTCATCCGATTACCATTTTGACGGGAAATCGAGCTTTTTCTTCATTGGGCAAAAAAATGATTTCTTCTACTTCTGAATGTTCTATAGATATGAAAGAGGGTTTGAAGGTGAGGTATTGATGGATTTTGAGATAGAAAAACATAGAAAAACATTTTTTTTTCCATGCACTAGTTTGCAATATTTCTTTGAATCTCTTGAATTTCACGGCCATGGAGATTTTTAGAGGGATTTCTTCTCTTTCTTCTTCTTCTTCTTCTTCTTGTTTGATCAATATTTCTTTAATGACCTATAGTAATATCATGTGAGGATTTTATTTATTTTTGGATTTGGTTTGAGTTCAAAATGGTGAATAGGCATGGTGGCGAAAGTTACAGAAAATGTTAGAGTGAAGAGTAAGAAGTTAGTTAGCAGTTAGAAGCGGGAAAGAAAGTGGTTGGAAGGATTTTTAAAAAATTAAAAATAAAGCATAGAAGGGATGAGGTGAATTTTCATGTCCCTCATGTCCCTTTTCAAAAATGGATGAGAGGGACATCAATTTTCACATGGGACCCTTGGTGATGACAAGTGGCGGAGATCCACGGTGAAGGTTTAAGCCCAAAAAGTAGGTTGGAAGCACTTGGGGGATGGAAACTGGTCGTATGAAGAACCATGGGGATTTTTAAAATGGACCAATTAGGGGTGGAGTGAATTTTTTTCCCCATTTCCCTTTTCACAAAGTGAAAAAGGGTACATCAAATTTCATGGCGCGCCTTGTGATGACATGTGGTACAAATCCGATGCTATGATAGGGAATGAAGGCTCCACTAGCTCCCGGGGTTGTACTGGCAAGTCTGGAGGTCACATGTGTGTCCAGAGGTATTCTAGGGGCTAGGAAAAATTTATTTTCCCTCATTTACCCTTGATAAAGGGACAAAGGGGACATCAAAATGTGCCAGCGCTAGATGATGACATGTGTCCTCTTGTAAAAATGGCTAAGTGTCGAACCTTGAGAGTGAACTTGTGAAGGCCATATCTGGAGTTCTGATGGATTTTTGGAAAAAATTTATATTAATTTGACTGAAAATGTAATTTTGAATCTAATGGTTGGGATATCAGATCTTTATTCCTCTATTTAATCCTTAAAAATAGGATTTTTCATTCGGTCCCTTACTTGTGCATGAGAAAAACTTCCTGCAGACCTATTGCTCCAAGGTGTTGTGAAAAATATTATTTATCCATATTGTAGGTATTTTAATTTCCTTTATTATTATGTCTTTTTGGTTCCTAAATCCATCCATAGCTCTTGTAATCACTTCCCAAAGTTCGGTAGCTTTTTTGACCTTGTGCGCTTCTTGACTAGGCCTCGAGAAAAAATTTTGAGACCTATTACCCAAGGTGTTGTGAAAATTTTTCCATTTCCTCCATTACATTTTAATATTTTTAAATTAAATATCTTGATGTTACTAGACTCTTAAATTCACCTATTTTTTTTGTATTTGGATCCCTCATTTCCTCTCCCAGGGGATTGTATCAATCTTTGGAAGGACATTGTTAGCTCTTCCCAAATGTTGGCCAAAGATAGCATTTTTCAAGAACTCTTAAAATTACCTAGGGGGATTGAATTGACTCTCCTAATTCACCTAGTGGACTATGTTAACATCAATATGGAGGTCATCATAACTAATTGGGTATACATGGGGTGCCTCGAAGGTAAAAACATTTTCAAAATTTTGGAATCACAGGGGTATCATTGTCATGCTCGTAAATTGTCAATTTCCATGTTACACATTTGCATGACAACAATTGGCTCTACCCTGGGGACATGGTATGGAATGAGAAAAGTAAATACATGAATGAGAACTCCAAGAATATTAACTTTACAAAAATTTAAAATTTCCCTATCTATTGGGCCTGTGGAGTTATGTACTCACTTACAATGAGAGAGAGATAACAAAGAAGGAAAAACACACAAACAAGGAAAGGAAACACACAACACACATGGAAAGGGAAATACACACACCAAAAAAAGTATTTTCATGCTCGGAAATTGTCAATTTCTATTACACATTTACGATTATATAAAATGGGGGATATATATAGAGGGGGAAATAATATACACATACCCAAAGAATGGTTGAGAAAATTACATGCCATCATGGAATAGTGGATCAAGTCTAACCTTTAAAGCAAAAAAAGACATTATTTGATCAAACCACTGATTTTGTGATGGATTGCATGGCTTGAGAATTAAAAAGAAGAATACATACCAAGAATCATATTCATGTTCATATTGTACTAAGAATTTTATTGTATCCATTGAGAACTTGGTCACCTTCCTGAGACTCTTGCCTCTTGAGGTTTCCACTTGACACCCTATGATCATGAGACACCATCCCTCCATGTCTTCAAGAGTGGAAAAATTGCTCCTGTCATGAAAACATTCATCTTCTTTGAATTGTGACTTCAAATTGTCTCTTATATCATAAAAACTTGGAAGGGAGTGAGAATTAAATTGGTTTTCTTCCCATTTAATAACTTCCCTAACATCCCTCTTTGTTCTTCGAAGCAAGTATTCTTGGATATGGAGGTTAAATCATTGAGCTGGAGTTCTTCATCATCCTTAAAGATCTTTTTGCAGCATGGGAACATATTTAGGATGGATTGGAGTTTGGACAATGTTGAGTGCAGTGTGATTTTGGATCATTTGTTGAGAATCATGCATACTTCCGCTTTGTTGTCTAGAGAAATTGTCACCAATATGCATTTGTTCAAAGTCCATCTTGATATCATTTTCAAAATTGTAGCTTTTGGTTTGGCCACATAATAATTCTTCACCTTTATTTAGATTTTTCCATATGAACTCTTTTTGCATTGATGGACCATTCTAAAATGGTGGGAACAAGTTGGTTTTGAAAACTCCCAATGTTCTCACATCTTTTTATTTTTTCTTGAATGAATCTCCCCTCCATGTGAGTCAACTCAACATTCTCCCTACTATCTTCTTCCATGGCGGAGGTTTTTCTTCAAAACTAGGAGATGTCCAAAGGATATCTGAGAACCTTTATTCTTTTACACTCATGAACTTCTTCACACAATGTGGAAGAAAAAGACATGTTTTCATGTTCATTCTCATCAACCAAAGTATTAGGGAAGTCATCAAGCTTATCCAACTACCCCATCTCAACATCAAAAATTGGTGTACCAAAATGGGAAGAGTGAATTGATTCATACTTGTCTTGCATGTCCATAGCCTAGGTCAAGAGTTCAAGACTGAGTTGAGGATCTTGGTGTCTTCTACAACCTTCAAGAGATCTTGCACAAATAACTCTTCTAAAATTTCCATAAGCTCATTTTTATCCTCATTGGAAGAATTTTTATGTTGTGCCTCCAAGAAATGGTTGAAAATATGATCCATCCATGGCCATGATTCATTTGAAAAATCCTCGTTCACCTCTTCCATGTTTTATGTCTCCAAAGATTCAATTTCTTGTAAGCATGAGCCCACTTGATTCATGACACCTTCTAACAAGGAGAAAAGTTCCATGCTTTGTGGGAATGGTACTCCTTCAAGATCAAAATCCATATCATCCTCTTGATAAGGACCATGTTGAAGCAAATGTGGGAAGAACTTTCAACATTATCCCGATCATCCATTATCGAATCCTCTTTCTCATATGGATAATGAAAGACTTTATACTCACTATGTGATGATCATTATGCTCCTTGGGTGAGAATAGATTGTGTTCAAAATATTCATTCTCCTTGATTTGGAAAGTAAGTGATATTCTTCCATCAACTCATCCATGATTGAATCGGAAGAGAATATTGTTCTTTTACTATCATCATTTCTTCATGAATCATCTCTACATCACTTGAAGGATCAAAATAGGAGGGAAACCCTCCATTACCATATTGAATTCATTATTTTGGTCCATGATGTTGGGTGGATCTCTTTCACTTCTTTCACATGTCCATTTCATCACTAATTGAAAAATCAAAATTTGAAGGGGGGTTATTCATGCTTACTTCAAATTGGGCCATTTTCTTCATCATGGTGGAGTCTTTGAAATCATTAAATCATCCATTAGGAAACAAGAATCCTATATTGAATATATTACTTCTCAAGGGGATGTTCCTCAAGCCAAAAAGATTTGATGAATGGGTTCCACCTCCATGTCTCTTTCATCATCTTCTTCCATGATGTTGTTTTGGTACTCATCAAAGGTTCAAGGATAGGATATTCTTCAAGAGAATCCAAGAATATCTCGGGGGATGAACACCTCGTAGCATGGAAAATCAACATGATATTTTGGGCTTCTTCATTGTGGACAACATGAAGTGATTTGAGATATTCATACCTTCTTTGTAAAGCTAGAGCATACCTCCAAATCTCTTGATAGGCTTCGTGATCAAATTTCCTTCTATTATGCTCTGAATCCTTTCCACATATTTTATTTTCAATATGTTCATTTCTCCATCACCATATGTAATGAATTCATTGAGAGAGTGGAAGAAAAATTATGGTGTTCTCAACTTTATAGTGAGCTATGTGAGGTTGTAAAAGTTTTCTTTAATGGATCTTGCACCATCCTGTCTTTCACCATCTTCTTAAATGCTGATTTGATCTTCATCAGAAGGATAAGGATATGATTTTATTTAGTGGCATTCAAGAACCTTTCAGGGATGAAAACCTTGTGGTATGAATGATCTTCAGGATATTCCTCTATAGGAAAAATATCCTCTTCTTCTTCCTCGTTATGGTCCACTTTAAGTTACTCATACATCTCTTGCAAGAATTTGGCATATTCTCGAGCTTCACATATTATCTTATGTCTCCTTTGCAACAACTTCCTAATTTCCTCTTCATCAGTGGAGGGTTATTTATTATTTTCTTTGAAAATACTATTCTATAACCATGGCTGATCAATAATCTTCTTTTCTTAGTCACGATCTTCTTCTTCTTCCATTTGTCACTCATTGGTACTTCACTCCAATGTAGAAATTTCTTCATGGTGTGAGAAAGAAACTTGATATGAATTCATTCCTTGATGGAGTCACCTTCAAAAATTATTTTCTATTGAAATATGATAAATCCTTTTTTAATATTTGATTTTTTTGATTTTCAAACCTTGCGGTTGTATTTTGGGTGCATATGTTGCTAAATCTGCCCCTAAAGTGGGCACCAAAAAATGTTGACGAGAAATTATTTTGGGGGACAAATTTGTGGGTTTCTTGCCAACACTCTAGGAATGTAAGTCCCTCTACTTAACATGTGTATCTACCATATATACATGTACGAGTATAGATGAATTTTCCTAGTGGCCTTATAGTCGTGGATTCAACAGGGAACTCCACTAACCCTCAGGAAAAAGCTTATGAGATATCTCGCAGGAGGAATTTGGGGAAATGGTAAAGGAGAAGTTACACTATATAATGATTCCATTGGTGACCGTGAGAAAAACTCATGGATATCCCTTCAAGAAACACTAAATCTTTGGAACAAAACTTGTCCCGATTCCTTCTTACATATTGATTGAGTGTCAAAATACACTAGTGAAATCCATGAAGATAGATAATTCATTAGTCCCTGTTTCCTTAACATTCATGTGAGATTTCAGGTCATTTAGATTCATACAAGATACATCACTATATTCTATCTCATATTCAAAGGTGAAAGGTTGCACTAGCTTCTATTCTATCCACTTGAATTTCATAGTCCCTCACACTTGCTATTTTTTATAAAAAGCAACTTGTTATTTTAGTAAGTGTAGAAATGTTTCTCTCGAAATAATACTGAGGTTTTTAGATTGATTTCTCCACACTCAAATTCTCCTCTTATGAAGATCTGTCTTTTTGGGATGACTTGTTATTTTTAGTAAGTTACAAAAAAGTAACTTACTATTTTTAGCAATTGTGAAAAATCAGCCCCTTTGCTCCTTGACAGACTTAGGCAAATGGAATTCTTCCTTCCTTCCCCCCACCTTCTGGACCAATTTTCTATTTTTTGCAAGTTCTCATGAACCATTTACTATTTTTATTAAGTGTTAATTTTGGACCATGATGACCATTTTGATGATCTCTCATTACAATACATCTTCTATGTTCAATGCCTCTTTCACATTTTCTTCAATTAACAAATTTCCTGATATTGTAGTCCTGTATGTAGAAGACCTAGTATTTTTAGAAACTAAACATCCAAAGTGGTCGATCACTTTGAAATAATTTTTTCGATATGGGTTTTTACAAAATATCACCTCTCGAAATCATAGAACTACCCAATAAATAGTTTGGGAGATTTTAAACTTTTAAATTTCTTACCCGACGACATCTCTCGAACATGACAACCATTAATGGACCTTGAAAATTATAGGTTTGGTTTTCTCCTCTGATCATGATGAGAATCACTTTTTCGTTATGGGTTTTGTTTCTTGTGCTTTTAGTGAAATATTTCTTGATCCAATTGCTGGTTTGATGGGAAATCAAGCTTTTCCTTCCATTGTGCAAAGAAACGGATTTGTTTGTTGGGAAAAATTATTGTAGTGAATGGGATATTTGAAGGTGGGATTTTTATGTATTTTGAAATATAATAACACATAAAAATATGGCTCTTCATTTTGTGTAATGGGTTTACAATATTTTTCAAATTTCTATTTCACAACCATGAAGATTTTGAGAGGTATTTCTTTTTTCTTCTTGTTCATTCTTCATCTTTCTTCTTGGTTTGATCGATATTTCTTGATGGACCCACATATTATCATGTATTGAAGGATTTCATTTCTTTGGTGGAGCTGGTTTGAAGTTCATCAATTTTGGAATGGCGCGAGAGTTACAGAGCAAGTTGTAGAGTGAAGTTGTGCAAAGTTTAGAAGTTAGAAGTGGGAAAGAAAGTGGTAGGAGGATTTTTCAAAAAAATCAAAATAAATCATAGAAGGAATGAGGCGTTTTTCATGTCCATCATGTCCCTTTGCACCAAGGGATGAGAGGGACATCAATTTTCACACAACGCCTGGTGATGACAAGTGGCGGAGATCCAACATGGACCAATTAGGGGTGGAGTGAATTTTTTTTGCCCATGTCACTTTACACAAAGGGAAAAAGGGGACATAAAATTGTATGGTTTGCCTTACAATGACATGTTGCGTAGATCTGACGGAAGGGGATGAAGGCTCCACTAGCTCTTAGGGGTTGCACTTTGGAAAGTCTGGACATTGCATGTGTGTCTAGAGGACTTCTAGGGGTGGGGCATAATTTCTTGTCCCTCATGTCCCCATACTAAAGGGACAAAGGGGACAAAAAATGTGTTAGGTGCCATATGATGACATGTGTCCTCTTACAAAAATGGCTAAGTGTTAAACCTTGAGAGTGAACTTGTGAAGGTTGTATTTGGAGTTTTCAATGGAGTTTTTGGCAAACGTTTATGTGAATTTAAATGAAAAAGACTTCTAAATACAATGGTGGGGGTATTAGATATTTATTCCTCCATTTAAGCCCTAAAAAGTGGATTTTTATCTTTTCCCTTACATATGCATGACAAACACTACCTACAGTCCTATTATGCCAAGGTGTTGTGAAAAATATTATTTCTCCATCTTGTAGGGATTTGAATTCCCAATCCAAAAATGTCTCGTTTGGTTCCTAAATCTATCTAGAGATCCCCTGAATCACTTCCCGAAGCTTGACAACTCTTTTGACCCTGTGTGTTGGCTAGGCTTGAGAACCCTATTTTTGATGAATCTGCTCCAACTCCTCCAAACCTTTCTTGAATCTTCCAAAATCAATTTCATGATGTTATTATACCTTCAATTCACCTCTATTTTGGATTTGTCTCCTCTATTCCACTCCAGGGGGTTGTATTAGTCTTGGGAAGGCCAGTGGTAGCCCTTCCCAACACTGCCCAAAGATAGCATTTTTCAAGAACTCCTAAAATCACCTAGGGGATTGACTTGAATTTCCTAATTCACCTAGGGTACTATGTTAACATCAAATAGGATGTCATCATAACTGACTAGGTAGACCTAGGGTGCCTCGGAAGGGTAAAACATGAAAATTTTGGCACAGGGGTATCATTGTCATGCTTAGAAATTGTCAATTTCCTGTTGCACATTTGCAAGAAAACAATATGGTTCTCTAACATGTTTTATAAATTTTTATTTCAAGTGATGCGTATTATTCGTTGATTATATATACATCCATCCACACATTGATGTGGAATGTGTCAACTAATGTGTTAGGTGGAGGTATATTTGAGCGCATGGATGACATCATGGGTGAGATTTCCCATTTATTTTAGCTGGTGGCCATAGTAGTGGTGACATGTAATATGTTTATAGGATAGATGAACGAGGCACGCGAGGATACTCAATGAGCCCGAGAAGTGGTTGGTGGTGGTACCTTGGGACAAGATGTGTTTGCATGATATGTAGATGTGCGGTGTCGTGTATCCCAAGTAGTTTATTGAGATTACCTTATTACGAGGGTAGGTAGAGAGATATCGAGGATGTGAATGGTGGCATCATGTTGGTGGAGATTCATCTATTTCTAGAGATCCCATAGTACCCAAGAGAGATAATGATGATGAGTCTTGATTTGTACTATTATATACGATGTAGGGGAGTTTCCTAATGATGAGGCATGCTTTTATAATGATTATATTTGAGATATATATGTATGGACACATGTTTTTAATATATGATAATCTTGCATTGTTAAAGCTAAGTGTCGCAATGTGTTGGATGATGTATGAGTTGATGTTTATTGTATGTGTGGTGTATTACTCAATTAACATAGATTCACATTATAATTTTGGTAATGGTAAACAAAATGTGTATGGTGAATGGTAATATATAACAAATATAATGTGATTGGTAAAAATGTTGATTTGTAGAACATATTTAGTAGAATAAAATATAAAAATATACTATGTAAAATAATCAAGAAAGAAATGTGTAATGTTAAATGATAATAGGTTGTGATCATGGAATGTTAGTATGATGAAACTAAATGGGGGTAGATTATCAATTCCCCCACCATGTATGAGTGGGTTCATTTAGTTAAGACCACTTAGGAGTTAAGAATGAGTTGCATAAGGTACTACTACTCACTACTCCTAGTGGATTTCCTACGTGGGCGAGAGCTAAAGGAAATGCCCTTATCTTTGGTTGCTGTAATTCTTGGTTTCTCAAATGTGCACCCAGTCTTGGATCTCAGGGCCAAGGTGTTTGAGACAAAATAACATGAAAGGAAACTACACTAAAAGGTGATCACTACTAAAAAGAGGGATGAACACTATCTGATTAAGTTGAGTGAATGAAAGGAAATGCATGTGAAAAGAGGCTAGGCACATGTAGCACAACAAAAACATATTCACTAGATCGATTTCATGGAACACAACTAAATATGGAACTACAAGGGACCTAAATAGCACAACCAACACACAACACAAAAGAAAAGGAAAGAAGAAGGAATGCAAACATGTTAGGACAGAGAATAGTCACAAAATGATGCTTCTATTACTTCTAAAATGCACAAAGTTATTACAATGATGAAGGAGGCTGATATCCACATGCAAGAGCCAAATCTAGAGGTCTGTAACTCAAAATACAAAAATATGGAGTCCTTAGAAAATGTAAAGGATCTAGAGTGTCCAACATAACAAATGAGCCTTTCTCTTACATTTATAGATGAATCCATGGAGGAAGAAGGGAAAAGGAGGGAAAATCTGAATTTGAAACACAACCACCAACAAGAAGCATTTCAATGCCTACAAATCCACCTAGAGATCTATGAAATATGCTTCCCAAGCCTGTTTGGCATGTTGAAGAAGAAAGGAGGGTGGATCATATCAAATCGGGTGGTTGGAGCAATCAGATCTACTCATCAATGCTCAAAAGATGTTTTCCCATTTCTCACCTACCATCTACCAAAATTTGAATTTGAATTTTGGCACTATAGCTGATGTCAAGTAGCTCTCTGACAAGTCCAAGTGCATGCCCGATCTGAGCTCTCAGAGAAAAAGATATGGCTATCGAAGATGTCGTTCAGTCGTTGCACATGTAAAACACATGGGTGTGCATGGATTGACTAAAATGATGGCCAACTATGCAAATATTTTTCATTTCTACCATGTGTCACTTGTTGATTTGTTGCAAGGATTCGGTGCCCTATGTTGGCATGCTTTGACTGGTTATGCAGAACACTCAAGCATGTCAAAAGATGACCTAGCACAAAAGGGCACAAAGGAGGGTGTGGGAATGTGCACAAAAGAATGAATGGTGTGGAAAGAAGATATAAGGAAGGTGCACAAGATGATGCATGGAGAGGAAAATGAAGAAAAATGGTGAGAAGAGAATGTATGGTCAAGGCACAACTATTACAAAGTAATGATGGGCATGGCACGAGAGGGGGCCAGGGACTTAGTTAATTTAAGAAAGTTTGAGGATATGCAAGGTGAAGAAGGGAAGGGAAGAAACTGAAAGCTAGGAAGAAAGAAGGAATGCATAGAAGGTGGGCGTAAGGAGAAAGTGGAAGGAGAGAAAGGAAAGGGGGCACACATGGAAAACTATGACCAAGGGAATGTGCCAAGTGATCTTGAGCATGCACAATACTACAATGAATGAATAACTTAGAGCTAGAATGTGTATATAAGTTACCCAAATAACTAGGAGAGATATTTGGATAACAGTTTTTGGTGACTTTTTGGGGCCATCTTCCTGCTAGATGAAGAAGATCAGTAGCCTGAAGCATCCATTGGGCATGGAGTCTACTTATGCAATCATGAAACTTCCCTCATCACTTGAAGATCATTTCTTGACTCTATTTCTGAATCTTACAACTACTGAGAGAAGATCTATATTCTGGAAGCAACAAAAGAGCACACAAAGAAGCACACGAGAAGAAAGAACTATGTACAAACAAACAATGTGTGCATAACACACTTTGGAGGAATTGAAACTACTCTAATATATACAACATGATGTAAAAACTTAATGGAAGGGTTTGAGATAGATCCCATTTACTTGGGATTTATAATGCACCTCCATCAAGATGAGTTAACTCAAAAGAGTTAGCTTCTTTGCAGAACTGATGATGTATGGGCCACTCCAAAGTGCATCAAAATTTGAATGGCCCTGGTTTAGCTCTGTCAGCATCCCATTTTAGAACCAAGTCCCCAACTTTGAAATCTTGAGGCCTAGCCTTTCTGTTAAACCATTTCTTTGTTGCTTGTTGATGTTGTTCTAGCTTAATCATGGCAGAGTTCCTGAGTTCTTCAAGATTAACCAGCTCTACCATTCTGATTTCTCTTTGGTCTAGTGCCTTCAAATTCCAATTGTTGGGGAAAGCACTAATGAATTCAGCTCTAGTGTCAAAGGAAGGGTAGCTTCCTTTCCATAGACAAGCTTTGTAAGGTGAAGTTCCTATTGCCTTTTTTACTATGATTCTATCTTCCCAAAGTGCGTGTGAGACCTTTTTATGCCACTGTCTTTGGCTGATGTTCATTATGCACTTCATGATTCTGATCAGGTTCTTATTTGTTGATTCTTCTAGACCATTTCCTAGAGGGTAATAGTTGGAAGAATTCTTTAGGTAAATGCCTAGACTTAGAGCCCAATCAAGTGATTTTAGTACCAAGGAAGGCCTTTGCATTATCAGAGATAATGGTTTGAGGAATGCCAAACCTTGTGACTATACCTTCAGAAAGTCAAGGATGACTGACTCGGTTGATTCCTTAAGCATGAAAGCTTTTTTCCATCTGGTGAAGTAATCTATAGCTATCAACACCCATTTATGTCCAACGCTTGAAGGTGGATTGATCATGCCTATGAAGTCAAGACCCCATTGCATAAAAGGTTGATCCACTTGGATTGGTCGGAGGGGAAGCACTACCAATTTTTTCTTTCCTACAAAGAAAGTGCATTCCTTACATTTTGTGACCCACCTATGTGTGCATCTACAAATAGGGTAGGCCAAAAGATACCTACCATTATGATCTTGATTGTTGTAGTTTTTGCAGAGAAGTGTCCACCAGAGAATCCATCATGAAATTTTGCTAACACTTTTCATTTACATGTCATTGATACATCTTAACAACACACCATCAAGATTTATTTTGAAGAGAAGTCCATCAATCAACACATAAGGGATAGATTGTAACCTCATGTCTTCTCTTTTCTTTGTTTAAACCAGAGGGTATGCACCCTCGAAAAGGAATGTGATCATGTCCTTCATCCAGTCACACATGCATGCAGCAGGTCTATATTCTGTTCAAGTTCTACACATGCGGAAGGTCTTCATCTAGAAATAATGAAGCCTTCAGGTTCAGTCTGTGCATCCTCAACAATCTACCTACATAGTGCACTACCTCTTACCAGCTTTGTGGCCTTGATAGTCACATCATACTCCATGATTTTGGTCACCCATCATGCTCTTTTCTCACTAATTTCTTCTCCCATGATGAAGTCTCTGACAGAAGAGTGGGAGACTAACACCTTGATATGATTGGTGTGAGCATACTTTTGAATTTCTTGAGCGCACACATGATGGAAAAGACCTATTTCTCCATGTGATGATTTTTAGTTCATAATCCTTCAACATCTAGCTAAGAAAGCCACTGGTTGTTCCAGCCCTTGTTCATTTTCTTGTGTTAGACAACAACAACACTTGCATCAGCATGCCATAAGCATAAAGGATGAAATCCTTTGAATAATCTAGATTGATAAGTGTTGGCATGCAAAAGAAATCTCTTGCTTGATCTTGTTGAAGATTTCTCTTCCTTCTGCTATCCATCTGAAGGCTTTTTCCTTCTTGAGCATCAAGGTGATGGGCCAAACTAGTCCCACAAAGTTAGGGATAAAATGCCTAACAAAATTGATCTTTCCAAGGAAGGACTAGGGGGCTTTTTGTGCACCGAGGGGAAAGAGCTAGATGGCTGAAACACGCTCAGATCAATTGTGATGCCATCCTTTGAAACCACATGGCCCAAAATCTTTCCTTGCACTACTACAAAATTACACTTCTTGGGGTTAAGAGACACCCCAAATTCTCTACATCTCTCAAAGACTTTCTCTAGGTGTGCCATATGATCCACTGCTCTGCTTTGAGAAGATATTATGTCATCAAGGTAAACCAAGATGAACTCATTAATGTATCCTTTGAAGGAAATATCCATAGCATGCTGAAATGTGGCACCACATTTGATAGACCAAAGGGATTTTTTGATATGCATATGTTCCCCACTTGGTTGTAAATGTTGTTTTGAATTGATCCTCTTCCTTGACCAGATCTGATTGAAACCTGAATATCCATCTAACATGGAGAATCTCTGCACACCAGCCACATGTCTATAAAATCTTCTCCATTGAAGGAAAAGGATAATGATCCTTTAGAGATGCCTTATTCAAATCTCTAAAATCAACACAAAGTCTGATTTCACCATTCTTCTTGTACACTGGAACCAGATTTGTGACCCAAGTAGAGTATTTGATAGGAAAAATAATTTTTTCCTCAATGAGTTTGGATAATTCCTTCCTCATGAGGGGTCTCTATCTTTGGATTGACTGGTCACTTTGCTTTTTGTTCTGATGGGCTTGATACCAAGATCAAGGTCAATGGAGTGTTGAGAAACACTTGGATCAAAACCTTTGAGGTCTTCATACTCCCATGAGAAGATATCACTATATTTTTGACAGAGAGAGATGAAGGCCTACTTTTCTTCATGCACACAAGTCCTGCTGAGCAACAACTCTTTCCCATGCATGCAATAGTGACTGAGAGAGAGTCTTCTTTCTTTGGCACATGTGTATCTTTCTTCACCCTTGAACTCATCATCAAGGCTAAAAATTTTCTCTAAGGTGACCAGCCCTTTAGGAAACTTGTTTGTCTTCAATTGTATCACTTGGTCACCATAGTTGTCATGCAAGTCAGCTTGCATACTTGATGAGAACTCAACTTCATTCTAGATAAACTAGATGATCTATGCATCACTATCAAACACTTTCCAACTGTGTTGTTATCTGGAATGGATGGTCTGATCACCATCTTGATGTGTTGAGTGTTTCCTTTGATAAAGTCCTCAAGCAGGAGAGAAATCTGTGAACCTAGCATGGGCCATCTGGTCAACTTCCTTGTTCATTCTACATGGCACCACCTACAGATTTAGAGCATCAAAGCTCTCTCAAGGAGGTCCCAAACTCTATGCTTATAAGCTTTGAGAAGCTTATTATTTTTCTAGAACTTGTTGGTAACCTAGTGGATGATCAATTTTGTGTCCCCAAAGATCTGCAATGCTTAATTTTCTTCTTCTCAACAATGAGCAAGCCATGCACCAATGCTTCATACTCTACCACATTGTTAGAGCATGCAAACTACAGCCTGTGCACAAGAATAATTTCTCATCCTTAGGGGAAATGAGAACCACTCCTACTCCCACACCATTTCTTCTTCTTCTAGATCCATCAAAGTACAACTTCCATAGACCAAGTTGAACTTTGTCTTTCTTGAGCGCACACGTGTAAGCATAACTTCTTCTTCTAGAATGCAATAAGTACTAAGCCCAGTTTCATAAGCTTCTAGTTCTTCAGCATAGGGATCAAATTTATGGTGTCTTTCCACCCATTCATCAAGCACTAGGTCAGGAATAGAGGGTGGAAGAGACTACTCTTCAGAACTAAAGCTTGTTCTTCTTGGATTAAATAGTTGGCTTGGAGAGGGGATGGGACATATGACTCTACATGATAGGAAAATATAGGCTCATCTTGTATGGTAAACCGGGTACCATACCTTGTCTTGAGTAACATATGAGACCAATCAAAAGACAAGTAACCACCCACTTTAGCAGTAAATTCTCTTGATAGACATAGGGAAAAAAAGGAGGTAGGTAGATCAATGATTGACACATCTTGAGTAATTGTTAGGCTTGGACATGCATGCATGGAGGGTTAACTCAAGATCCTTGATGACTCCTAAGGTGGTGACAATTGAGCCATCAAGTTAGCAGGACTCCTTTAGACAAAGGGCTATATTTTCAGACCTAAGACATCAACTATTTTCTTAGGCATAACAAAAGTACTAGTGCCTGAGTCAATCATGTAATTATGCACTAGGTGTTTTCCTATGATCAAGGACATATAGAAGGGTGGGGTTTTAACAACTTTACTTACTTTCTCCTCTTCTTGGAAGATTTTGATAGAAGCATGTGGCTTCTACATAGCTAGATCAACATGCATGGGAGTTGTGCTAGAGCTTCATGCAATAGATCCCCTATTGAGATGGAATGGTCAGGGCATCCCACATTGTGACATTTATGTTTGTTCTCTTCATCTAGTCAACAATGCTAAATGGAAGGCCCCCATCTTGTGCATTTGGGGAACAACATCCCTTCTTGACTATTCAGGTGTGAAGCCTAAACTTTAGCTAGAGCAGAGGCTTGACCTACCAAAGGAGGGGCGCGTGCTGCTTTAGAAGGAGCTTTACATGGGGCCTCCTCATATAGGGATTTGAGTGCTTTTACTACAAGATGCCTTATCTACATCTTTCTTCTTCTAAGGATCTCTTGTTTTTCAAGGTTGGGAACTGTGACTGCACCCTGACTCTAACATTCTTTCTTATATCTTGTGTTGTCCACAAACTTGGGCATGTGGTCTGTTTGTATCTTCTACATTTTGGTTGATTGCATAGTCCTCCTCCACAAAAACATAAAATTTGTCTCTAGAGGAGCTTCTAGTCTTTCTTGGTTATCTACTTTAGGGGTGCTTGTTGAAGGCTCACAGGATAAAGCATTCTAGATCATGAAGGCTTGGGTGTGCACAAACATTATTGCACAATGATATTGACTATGAGGCATGTTGCAAGGGAAGCACCATTCTGACTCTTGTGCCAAATTGTTTTGAACTGAACAAGCACCTGACTCACACTGGGTGCTTGGAAGAGAAGGCATGGGAGGAACAACTTGCAAGGGAGATGTGCATTAGGCCATCTATCATCATTCTATTGGTTGGGTGTGTATTTGATTTCCATATTGATTCCACCAAGGCTGATTGCTTTGGCCATGCACCTGATTAGAATTTCCTCTATAGGCTTGCACCTGTTGCTTTTCTAATGATATGACCTTGTTTGATAAATTTCTAATCAAGGCCTTCAATTCTTCATCTTCCTTTTGTTGTGATGGAGAGTAGGATGTTGAGGCAACTAGGTTGCACACTTTTCTCAGGAATAGGAATAGGGGCCACAAAGGCTGGGGTGCTTGTGACATTTCTGGGAACAAGGGCATAGGTGGTCTAGGAGCCAACTTTCCCACCTGAATAAGACTATTTTCTACCCTTACTACAATACTATAAGTAAGTTGGTAAAGTCCTACCTCCCATGGATTGGATCATAACTAAAATATCACTTGTTGAGCACCTTTAGATAATACAAGAAAGCATGTTGGGCTATAGGTCTTACCACAAGAGGGATTATGTCCCAAGTCTTCTAAAATCTGATGTTGAAATCAGTCATCTACTCATTGGGCCCCTCCTTGTTGTTGTCAGTTGCTCCACCAGAGATAGGTGATCTGACTTATCTTCAAAGTAATTACAAAGAGTTGTTCCCAGCTCATCCTAGGTGGTGATAGATCCAAGTCTCAAGCCTCGGTACCATTGAAGTGCTTTACCTTTGAAAGAGGTCTACAAGTAGCTTGACTGCTACATCATCATGTGTGATCAGATAGAGTGAACACACATTTTCTATATCCTAGATATGCTCCTGAGGGGTGACTTGATTCTCACCAGTAAAGTATGGAATACTCTTGAGCACACCATTTGGCATATCATGTTGCACAACCAGCAGTAAGGGACTCCCTCCAAAAAAGTTTGCAAAGTTTCTCAGTGGAGGAGGTGGTTGATGCACCATTGCAGGGTGCATAGGTTGTCTATTTTGAGGAGGAGTTTGAGTGGGTGTGACATGCTAGAGATAGAGATGCATGCATGGGGATTTCTAGAATGAACTCTTCTCTTGGGGATAGCTAGAGGTACTCAAAAGAATCTTCAGCTATTGCACTTCTTCTTGTGTGCACTCTTCTCATGAAAGGCACTCAGACTACTAAAAAAGATCTTAAAATGTTGGGAGTCACCATATGTGTTGAAATGAGCCTCCAAAGGCTGAAATACTAAGTCCACACACCAAAACTTAGAGATATGAAATTTGAGCTTTCAATGTTGGTCCCACTCGGGCATGCTAAAAACTTGTTGGTTTCTCAAACGTGCACCCATGTCTCGAATCTCGAAGGGCCGAGGTGTTTGAGACCACAATGGAACCATCCCCAAGTTGTGGGACCTTGCACTTGGGATGGATCTCTGAGAGAAGGCCGGTTCCTCTATCTATTTCTACTACTACTACTACTCCTAGTGCTGAAAAGGGAAACTAAGCTAATAATGCCAAGGGACCAGGGATAGAAAGGATAACATGAAAGGAAACTACACTAAAAGGTGATAACACCAAAAAGAGGGATGAACACTATCTATTCTGAGTGAGAATGAAAGGAAATGCATGAAAGGAGGCTAGGCATGAGTAGCACACAAAAAACATGTATTCACCATATCATTTTCATGGAACACAACTAAATATGGAACTATAAGGGACCTGAAATAACACAACCAACACACAACACAAAAAAAAGGAAAGAAGAAGGAATGAAAACACGTTAGGATAGAGAATAGTCACAAAATGATGCTTCTATTACTTCCAAAATGCACAGAGTTGTTATAATGATGAATGATGAAGGAGGCCAATATCCACATGCAAGAGCCAAATCTAGAGGTCTAAGAACTCAAAATACAAAAATATGGAGTCCTTAGCAAAACACGTAAGGATCCAGAGTGTCCAACATAACAAATGAGCCTTGCTCTTACATTTATAGATGAATCCATGGAGGAAGAAGGGAAGAAGGAGGGAAAACTGAATTTGAAACACAACCACCAACAAGAAGCATTCAATGCCTACAAATCCACCTGGAGATCTATGAAATATGCTTCCCCATGCTTGTTTGGTGTTGAAGAAGAAAGGAGGGTGGATCATATCAAATTGGGTGGTTGGAGCAATCAGATCTACTCATTAATGCTCAAAAAGACGTTTTCCCATTTCTCACCTACCAGATCCACCAAAATTTGAATTTGAATTTTTGGCACTATAGCTGATGTCAACATCTCTCTGACAAGTCTAAGCATGTGCGATCTGAAATCTGTAGAAAAATATACGGCTATCAGAAGATGTCAAAGTCATCGGTGCATGAAAAAACGTGTGTGTGTGGATTGGCTGAAATGATGGCCAACTATGTGAATACTTGTCATTTTTTCTTGTGTCACTTGTTGATTTTTTGTTGCAAGGATTTGGTGCCCTATTGGCATGCACTTTGACTGGTTACACACTGAGACACTCAAGCATGTCAAAGATGACCTAGGATAGAAGGGCACAAAGGAGGGCACAAGGATGTGCACGGAAGAATGAGGTATGGGAAGAAGATAGAAGGAAGGTGCACAAGATGCGCGTGGAGGAAAATGAAGAAAAATGGTGAGTAGAGAATGTATGGTCAAGGTGAAACTATTACAAAGTAATGGGCATGACACGCGAGGGGGCCAGGACTTAGCCGATTAGATAAAGTCTAGGATGCATGGGAAGGGAAGAAACTAACTAGGAAGAAGGTGAATGCATGGGTGCAGGAGGTGGGGAGCAAAGGGAAAGTGGAAGGAGAGAAAGGAAAAGGATGGAATACTGCGATGAATAACCTAGAGCGAATGTGTATGTGAGTTACCCAAATTACTAGGAGAGACATTTGGATAACAATAATCTATCATGAAGGGAAAAATAATCACTTGTCCCTATAACCATTTATGTGATGATAATTAGAATAAGGTTGGTCATGTTGACACTATAATTGGTGTTGTGGTTTATGTTGGTTTGAGGGTAGGTGAATTAATCAATCGGTAAGTAGAACATGCAATACATCATGTGGTCTATCATGATGGGAGAGCTGTGAAGGCTAATGCGACCTAGGTGGAGTGGCAAGAGGAACAACTTTTACAGAGCTGGATAAGGAGTATGTTTTGGTGGTGGAGTGGGTTAAGCTTGGTTACTTTTCCTTTGAGGAAAAGGTGGAGATTTTTTTGGATGCTCAACTGGAGGCAAGGTGGAGAAATAGATGAGGCAATATTAATAGAGATGTGTGGAGGATCTATGATGTGTGATGAGAGAATATGTTGTTCTAGGTAAATGAATGACTCACATATATCATATTGTAATATTTTCTTAAATTGAGGAAGTAGGACATGACATAAAATGAATTGCTTCTCTAGATCGAGGTTGGAATATTAGTTGGTGTATACAAGCATTGAATTGTAAGATATAATCCTTGATAGGTTCAGATGATCCCGATGGAAAGTAGGTATACAATCATAAGTGAATCTAGGGCCATTTAATAGAGTTTCATACATGAAAGTAGCATTTTTACGCATAAATATTTTAACTTAGGGTTCTTATAGAGTTATAGGTGATCAATTCCCAAGAAATGATTGATTTTGTTATGAGGGAATTGTTTTATGAGGGAATTTTGTGTCTCATCACCAAGGGAATAATGTCACAAGGAACCTTATATGGACCCTAAATTAAATATTATCACATTGTGGGACCACACCTATACAAATATATCTAGATCACAAATTTTTGAAATAAAAAACCCTACATAGTCATCACTCTATATATATATATATATATATATATATATATATATATATATATTACTAAATATTGATAACCTATATATTTTGATCGTGTTCTTAACCCCAACATCAACAATTAATTTATTAATGTTTTTGTGTGTCTTAATATTTAGTGGATCTTTATGTCCAAAGTTTTCCATTCGATAATTTGACATTTTGTATCGATTTGTATAGGAAAAAATATGGCCTTAGATATCCATCCATAACTTAGTAAACTTAATGTTTTTTTTTGTTTGTATCCAAAGTTGACAATTTTTATTAAGGACATAGGTTTTTAAGTTGGGGACCCTAGCCGATTCTGACAAGTGGTCGAGCCGAGATTAAGCATTATAAATTCCATAAGTACAAAGTAAGACTATATCAACCAAATAATCATCATGAGACAAAAACAAAACACAAAGTAATATTGAATTAAGCCCAAAGTAAGAAAAAAACAACAAAAATTGGCCAAAAGTGTCATGAACATAAAAGAGTCCAACAACTAGAAATTATATATTTCATTAACTTCTCGAAAATTCTTCTTGATGTAGGAAAAACCCTTGTTAATCACATTAAGTCCTGCATCCTTCATAAACTTCTCTTTTTTTGTCATCTTTAATGTGCCTGTAATGAGTGAGAGAGATTCAATAATTTTTAGGATTGAAAAAATCACAACGCTTTGCTCTTATGGTTTCAATTTCCTTTTCAATCTTAGAGATTCTTAAAGCAATGTCCTCGACCAAGGTCATTCCTTATTTGTTCTTCCCTTTGACATTGTTAAATTTCTTTAACATCTCTTTGAGTTCCATGAATTTTTTTATTAATGGAAAATACTTTTGAAGGGACTATACCTGTTACAAAAAGAGGCTCAATGGCTAGATAATCGTGAAAAAGTAGCAAAAAAAGATTTGAATCTAGATATTACAATAAGTCTAGTAGTAGTCAAAAGAGAAGATACTAAGAAAAAACAAGAAAAGGATTAAAATGTAACTAAACATCATAAAAACAACATACTATCAGCAAGAAAACAATAACTTGAACGCATTTAGCCTCGCCCAAGGTGTTATTTCTTTGAGGCCCTATCAATTCTGGATTTGATCATCTGTAAAGAGGTAAAATGATCCAGAGTGGTGACATGTGTGGGGTCATTTACATTCATCTATGAGATGACCTGGTTTCTTTCCTTTTCTTGACCCCAAATTTCTTTAGGAACTCCACTCAGCATAGTGATGCTTCTGACCTGTTGATCAATAAAATCACATATAGCTTTGAAGATGGCCATGTTGTGATCATGTCTATCCTTAGATTTCCCAAGTCTATTATCAAGGGAGTTCAATTTCTTATATATTTCATCAGTCTGATCTATCCCAATACCAACATCCTCATTCATCTTTCTTTTCCCCTTTTGCTTATTTAACTAATGCAAATATTTTTTAATACTTTCGACCTCATTTTCCAGCATTTCCATTATGAGGAGAAGATTTTCCCTCTCTTGTTGAGTAACATTATCCTGCCCTACATTACTGATGTGTAAAATATTGTGAGCTATTTCCATATCCTTGCTTCTCCTAAGGACACAAACTAAGGGAGATGGGGTCACTTTAGAGAATGAAGGGTTCTTAGTCTTGACATTTCTAAGACTAGGAATGGTGGTTGGGTTAACAGTGGGAATATTATGAATGGGAATGGGTGGGGTGTCGGGGGTAGTAGGAATGGCAGGAAAATTGATGAGGAAATGCTTGTGAAGGAGAAATATGAGCCCTTGGTGGAGGGGAATGGCCCTAGTATGCTTTTGAAAGTCAAGAATGGAACACTCCATTGAGTTCCATGAATTCATCGTTTATAATGTTGTACTTACTTTTCATATATTCAATGCAAGATGATTGAGAGGGATGCTTTCCAATAGATAATAGCCTAATAAAATCTTCACCCTTCTCCTTGATGGATTGGGAATGGGATATAGTCTTATTAAAGAAGAGGTTGTTCTAAGGCCTAGTTCTCTTATGAGGAGGGGCAAAGGAAGAGGGCATCAAGGGGTTAGATTGGAGGTGAAGGGGAAGAAAGCAGAGAGGTAGAGAAATGGGGATGGGATCGGGAAAGGGGTTGGTTCAAGGGGTTAAAAACAAGAGTAGAGGAAGCTAAGGGGTAGGAAAAAGGGGGCTTATTGGGGTGGCCGGCATTAGAATCCAAAGGAGGGAGAGAAGAAGGATGGTGTTGGGGAATTGTAGACACCTAAAATCCACTTACGTAGTTTTAATAATAAGATTGTAATAATTACCCTCTTTCCCATCATTTCGATTATAATAGGTTCATTTTCGCTATATAACTAATGTTTCCCTCCATTTTGGTCAATTAACGACACTTTGTTAATTAACTACCCTTTACCCCATTCCATATGCCAATTAACAAAACTTCATTCATGTTTATCTATTAGAATAGATATTTCCTTTAAGCTCGTATCATGATGTTAATGGTAGATTAGATTTATTATTGAGATTAATTGGTGTTAGTTTATTTCCATTTAGCTTAGTTAGTTTAGCATACATATATTCACCATGCCCAATGGGACTTACTCCATTGTCCTTTGCATTAATTTCAAGTTTTTGTAGTTTAATTTCAATTTTTGTTACTAACCCTCTTTTTAGAATTTTTAGATAAATCTTGAGTTTCTTAACTAGATTAGTTAATTTTTCTTGGTTTTAGTGCTCTTTGCATGAATAAAGGAGGTGAGGTGGTGCCAAAATTGAAGTTAATTGCTAAATATTTGAGATTTTTGACATTCTTTTTCTCAAATCTAGTGTTTTGAGGTTACACATGTGCCTTGCACTAGCGTGAAGAATCATTGCATCAATGTCAAAGGCTTGCGCTACCATCAAAACCCATGCATTATCGTTGTTAGGATTGCACTAATTTCTCTAGTATTTTGCTAGCATCTATCACCTGTGTTACCGTTGGCTTGAATTTTGATCCTCTATGTTAGGATTTGACTATCGTTGCTAAGCTTGTGCTACCGTATCTTTCCTGTGATAACGTTACACTATTTTATATTTATATCATAGACTCGTGTTATTTTCAATATGTTTGCACTACTTTCAAGATGCATGCACTATTGTTAAAAGGTTTTGCTAGTTTTCTGTTTCATTTTTTTAACTTGATTTTCGTGGTTTTCATATTCATATTTTTGGTGTTTTCTGCTATTTGACAGGTTTTTATATCTTTTTTTCTCGGGTTTTTACATTTTAAATCATATTTATAACATGTTTTCAAGTTTTTAATGAATTTTAAGGTTCCATTCTTTACTTGAGTTAGGATAAATTTTTGTATGCTCTTCTCTTGCTTCCTTGGATGATCTTGAGAGTCAAAAGATACTTTAGTCTTATTTTACTAACATTTGGTTAATTTAGAGACTTAATCTTTCATTTTTTTTTTAAGGGAATGAAATATTTACAAATAATTTCTATGGTTATTTGATTTTGAATTTTTTCATTACTATTTAGTTGGGTTAATTGTTGTGTATGGCCTTCTCTTGCTTCATTGGATGATCTTGAGAATCAAAAGAAACCTATAATTTTGTTTCAAATGTTGTGAATTTCTTAGAAAACCACTAATCTTTGAATGAAGGACAATATATGTTTGTCTAAGAAAGAAGAATCTAAACAAATACTAAATATAGTTTTTGTAGGTTTTCAATGGTATGCTTAACCAAATTAAGATCAAAGATAAAGAAAATATACACCATTTATTCAAAACACTTGTATTTGTAGGTTTGGTTAAGGGTTAAGGCCCGACCACTTTAAACTATGGAAAGAATCTTGGCATAATCCATAAAAATCATAATGAGGATTACCAAATGAACCCCAAAATAATATGCACCTTGATAGAAGTGTTGGATGAAATGGGAAGTGCCCCGCTACCCACTTGACTAGTTGAAAACCCTTGTGAGAAAATCTTCAAGTTACTCGTATGAGGCCTCTATCATTAATTTGATTATGGGGTAATGGTCCATTTTCTAGGATAAATTATAGAAATGCGTACCTCTCTTAGGTAAGAATTGGTGAGTTTGTGAACAAAAGCCTAGGAAACCATTTGGCATTGGGGCCAACTTGACTTTATCCATCGTGTTCTAAAGAGCTCTCACAAAGCAAAAAAAATTGGATTCAAAACCTTATTAGTTGAACAAGGGAGATTTCATTGAAGTTTGAGCTACATGTTATTCATCATGAAACTTACAAGGCATTACTTTGTCTTAGTTTCTACCTTGTCTTAAGACAAGGCAAAACTCTGCCAAAGTTAGGCTAAGTATTTTTCATCACCACTTGGTCTACTCCTTTGTTTTCTTGTTTCCATTTCAGGAAAAAAAGAGAGCATACATATGTGGAACTACAAAAATAATCATTTCCACCACTTTTGTATTCTACTTACATGACCATGTCATGGAAGGAATGTAAGTTTTGAAAGTGTGTTGATATTTCCTCATATTTTATCAAGCTTATATCTTGACACCCACGTAAATATCATCTCATTGTAGTTAAGTCATCTCATCATATGATCATTGATTTCCCTTGATTTTTATGGTGCTTACATCATATCCATAAAATTTGGATACTTACATCTTGTTTCTTGTAGAACTTGATATATCTATATAGATTGTATTGTTATGTTTCTCGCATAGTGTCAAATCCTTGTTATACTTAGACCTTGTTTTTGACCAAAAATTTCCTTAGGTTTTTGGAAACTGTCATTGTTATGTTGTTCACATCATTTGTATACCATTTTGATAGTAGCATCTCACTTTTCCCTAAAATCTTGATCAAAGTGTCCAAGTTGTAATTTTTTCACTTTGCTTCAATGGTAACCTCCATTTTAATGAACTTGGACTTTTTTTTCTTAAAATTATTTTAGTATACCTTGAATCAAAAATCACTTTAACATCATTTTAATACTTAAGTCTTGTTTATCCTAAAATTGATTTAAGTATTGACATTGTGTTTTCATTTTTGAACCAAACCATATTTGATGGATAGGGAGTATATAATTTTGTGATTAGGATCCTTATTCAGTACTTGTTTTGATTTTCCATGGTACTTCTCACCGTATAGGTCATATACTTATATTATTATTTGATTCCTTGATTCCTTTGGATTATTTGAAGTTTATTGTCACATTTTTAACCGTCACGTTGCTTTATTTTTCATAGGTTCATTTTAGTCCTTGTTCACATTCTTCGAACCTTAGCAAAACTATTTCCTATCAAGAAAATCTTGGGACAATTTGAACATTGGAAAAGTTTTGTAATGCTACTAAAATTTGATAAAAATTTGGATGTATACACTTGGAAATTGTCAAAACCTTGTTGGATTGTCCAAATTATGTAATCATAATGTCTATTTTTCTTATATTCCCTTTTGAAAATCATAGGAGCATATCCATACTTACAAAAATTCTAGTTGATTGTCATTATGTTGTCTTAATCGACGTGAAACTTCCTTCCATTTGAAGGAGTTAAATCATACTATATACGTCTAGGAATTTGAACCCAATGATGTCAATCATGACTAACTATCACATGGTTCCTCACACTTATGAAAATAGGGAGCCTATGTTTAGGAATTCACATCAAAATAATCCCATCATGACTATACCTCATTTGGTTCTTCATGATAGAGATCTTGTTTGACTACCTTATTCACCTTATAATCAGTTGTATGGTTTTGATGATTCCAATCCAAACTATAGTCTTCTTATGATTCCCCTTAGTCTCTTGATTATTCTAATCCAAACTATTATTTGGATTCTCCTCAGTCTCATGAGACTCATCTAATATAATTTCTTGTAAGGAAAAATCATTCACCTAAATGATGTCTTCCCCTTTTAAGATCCATGCAACTCCAATTTCCTCCAATCAAACATCTAATTTGACTCTTGAGTCATGGTCCTCCCTTTCTTCACAAAACCCACTTTATCAGTCACCTCAATGATGTCTTCCTCCTTTTAAGATCCATGTGACTCAAAATTTCTCTAATCAATCATCCAAGTTAACCCCTATGTCACAATCTACCAACTTTCTATACAATCATGTTTTTCTACATGCACTATGTCATCTTCTAGGAAAACCTATACTAACCTATTCCAAATCTACATTGTATTCCACTTGCAAGACATACAAATACAAATATACTTTGTCTCTCAATTCATCTTCTTATACCGATCAAAATCTAACCTTCCCCTCATCTACATCATCAAACATCTTCTAAATCTTCCACACATATTGGACATATTTCTTCCAATCAACCTTCTATAATTGACAAAAAACAATCCATACCAATCAATTTATTTCCTAATTAAGAAGAAATCAAATAATTCATGGGGCTACATGATGACATTCCTATATAAGATCACAAGGATTCTCTTTATACCTCAATACATTGGCATATTATGGGAAGAGATTCATTCCTTTTGTCGAAAAATAGAGGAATATCATAAGATCACCACACTTTATCCTCTTCTTGTTCTTCCATTTTCACATTCCCCATTACATGGATAAACACCTAAGTCTTTCATTGATCCTTGGCCTATCTTCTCATCACCCAATAATTCCTTACATGTCACAATTCCTCAATCACAATCTCTCCTTGGGTCACCTCCTGGTAGCCCATCATCTTATTCTATATATGGGTCACCTCCTAGTATCCCTTCATCTCCTATTTGTGGGCCACCTCTATGTATCCGATTATCCTCTATTATTGGGCCATGTCTTAGTATCCCCTCATATTCTATACTCAGGACACATCCTAGTAACCCTCCATTTTCTATTTATGGGACACCTCTAGGTATCCCATCATATCATATGTATAGGACACCTCTTAGTAGCCCATTTTATTTTATACCTAGCCATATCCTAGTATCCCTTCATCTCCTATGTATGGATCACCTCTTGGTAGCTCATTTTATTCCATATTTGGACCACATCCTAGTATCCCTTCATATTATATTTGCGGCTCACCTATTGGTAGCCCATCCTCTTCAATTCTTAGACCATATAATCTTTTTATTAACAATTGTGGTAAGTCCACCATCATTCCTAACATGACTTTCATTAATCCTAAACATCCTCTTTCTTATCCAACTTCTCGAGCTCAAAAAAATCATCAATTAGCTGGTATGAAACATAAACAATTTCTTCACCAAGCTAAAATAAACAATCCGAAGATCTCCGAAGCTCATGTAAATCCAATACTCATAAATCAAATTTACAAATTGTAGACACCAAAATTGGGTCACACTCCCCTTGGTCCCTTTCGAATAACAAAATTAAATACATTCACCTAACCATGATCCTTATACCCCACATTAATATTAATTTAATTATTTAAAATTAAATTAATACCCATCCTCACCCCATTATTAATTTAATTACTTCAATTAAATGGATGCCCACCTCACCTAGACACCTCACCATAAACCTATTCATATCATGTTTCTATAAATGAATAAGAATTGGTTCAACCCTAAAAATCAAGGCCTATTATTCCTCTAACCACCTTCCCGCTCATAAAAATGTAACATCCATTCTAATCCACGGATAAAGGAACAAACCTGACCCAAATGATGCGAGATCTGCCATTTTTAATAAACCTAGGGAATCCCACCTTAATCGATGTTGGTCAACCAAGAACCATCATCGGTTACCATTTATTCACCTTGGCAACCTTTTTTTTGGGTTGGAACATTATGAGATCGAAGAGAGAAAAAGATAACTACATGCAAGAAGAACTAGAGCCTTTTCATACCTAGAGACATCGATAGCTAGAACCATGATAGATCCAAAGATATTGTACTCATGGTAACACTCCGAAGCACCACCGCGTGGCATCAAATTCTATCCCACCAATAAATCATCACCACCACATAGCCATTGGACCTGCAACACCAGTAAGTACATTTATCACCTATGTTATTTTAACCTTTCCTGGTTTTAAAGGTCTTTGTCACATTTTTTGTCATTTCCTACTTGCAGTCCCTTTTCCCCATTACTCCTCTTTCTATAAAACTCAACCATTCCTCGAGCCACACCATAAAACCAGCTATACCCAACCTCTACACATTTCGAGTGTTCCTAAGAGCCCCATATACCTCATTATGCCCTCTATCTAACCTCCACTCAAACCTTATTAAAAATATTATAGATCCTTATCATCTCGCCTCTACCGATGTTGATTACCCATAACCGTCATCAATTCTACCTAATCGTGATTGGTCATACCCGACCAATGTCGGTCTTTTTTGTTTTCAATATTGTGTAAACCAACAACCACCCACCTATCAAAATAACTCAAACATCTCACCTAACCCTACTAAGACCCTCTCTCCACCTATAGATCACTTGAACAATCTATAACCTGACCTAAAGACCTTGACCCACATAGTTTTAAATATTTAATTGGATTGACGCTAATAGTGATATGAGGTACCCAAATTAGAATACTAGCACTATATTTTTTTATGTACATATTTCAGGTTATTTCATAGTTGTTTTATAAAATCAATGGATTGATGACCTTCTAGGAAGTATCACACTTCCCAGATCTCACACATGCTAGGAAGTCCACTATCATATATCATTTAACTCTTCTTTGGTGGTCTTGTTTTCTATTTCAAGTAGTTCCTCCAAGTTAAAACGAAGCTCTCACAATCAACATCGGATCAAGAATTTAGAATGCGCGCATCAACCTCCAAACCAATAAAACATGTATTCCTCCTTGGCCCTTACCCTTATTTGTTTTGTCACATTCTGAATAACGTAAATAAAATGGTGAAACATTTTGGCATGCCCGGTGGGACCCATCTAGGTTTCCTTGCATTTTTCTTCATTCCTAGGTAAATATGGTGTCTTTGTTTATTTACGTATTCACACTAAATCTCTTTCCCTGGTAATACTCTCTTCTTCTAATTGTCTAAAACAAAATCTATTTTATGGTGCTTAAAATGAACCATTTCTTCTTTCTTGTAATTCACATAAGTAGTGAAAGAGCATGTTCCTACCTGTTCATCATTTGCTTCATCGAACGTAATTTTTCGATTTGGGTTTAAAATCAGTTGCATTTCATCCTTGTATGCTACATTTAGCTCACATTAAAATGAGGGAAACCTATATGCTGGAAGTCATTCCTAACTGATGGTTGACACAAAGAATTGTAGAAAAGCACATTCTCTCTCTCTCTATCTAGCCAAACAACACAAAATTGAAAAATACACATCTTCTTAAACAACATCTCACATGGAAGAAGTTGTTAATGATCACATGATCAATGGATTAATAATGGGAACCCAAATTGGTTACTTTTGTCTAGTCATTACGTCATAGGACGGTGTGCCCCGCCATAACATAACCTGAAACCTCTCCTTTTAGATATCCTTCTTTGTAGGAATCCTTCCTTAAAGCAAAAATTCTACTTTAAATTCATGATTCCGTCTTCTAAATAGCATAAGCTCAACACATTAAAATCACTTGTTAGATAACATATTTTTAGCATTTGATTGACATGCGTTTTGAGGTGTGAGGATACGTTTCTCCATTTTCCTTTCTTTTGCCTTACACACTCCACAATCATAGTTGGAGTATTCTGACTTCTTCTAAGTGTGTTAGGACCTCATTATATCATCTCTAGACTTTTGGGTTGATCATTCATCTGATCTCAGTTCACAACAATCTATTTTCTTGCATTCCTCAAATTTTCATAGTAACCAACATCGGTTTATCCACCGGTATCGGTTTACACCTCACCATCATCAGTTTTACCTAACCACCATTAGTTCTCTGTCCTTTTGGTTAACTTGCCCAAAGGACACCTATTTCATCTTCTTTACTATTTAGAGTTTCTTTGAGTCTCTGTACTCTCTGTATTCTAATAAATAGTCATCATACAACTTACCTATCTGACATTCATCAGTTTTTTCCTCATTTGGTAAAATTGTTCTTTTCTCATAGTAACCGACCTCGGTTACCCCTAAACCATCATCGGTCATCCTTAACACATCGGCACTACCTTGTGCTGATTCTCAACTGATACATTGCCCAAATCCACCTACAAATACCTATTTTTCTCATTCCTACTACTTTTTGTGTCATCTGCAGGATACAACATCACCTGATATACATTCATTCACATGGTGTTGACTCACAACCAAGCTAACGCTCTTATATTCCACACTAGTCATCAACCACTCCCACCTAGTCCTTCACCACCTTCTATCTTATCACCCATGGATCCAACCCTGCCTACCACCATTGCCATAAGTGACGATAGTTCACATGACTCAATCAAAATCCTGCATCCTTACAAATTCTACCTTTCCCACTCTTCCATTCGGATTCCTTAGGTCAATTTATATTTGGAATGCATGTATCCATCTCTCTTCTACCGTTATACCCACTTGTATATCAGCCCCTACTAGTTCGGCGTTACCTTCACCTACTTTACCCCAAGTGGTTTCAGTAACTAGGTACCACACCCGCTATGACCACTTTGCATCTACAATATCAAGGTATCACCCATAGTATCTTTTGTTCCTTCATGGACCACCTAGACCATAATCCCATTCGCGACCATTATCTCACATATACCAATTGAAACACAACCACCCATAGTGTCGGTGAAACCTACCCCATTCTAGAATCTTGTCCTCTCCCACAATCTCCAAATCACTACTAGAGTCACCTTGACAACCTATATATATATATTATATATATTATCAAGACCCTATCTCATCTGGAATTCATTTGGGATATATGCCCTCTATTTCAGTCCCCTATTCTCAACCTTCTTATTCAACATCACCATACACTGGAATGCCACCCACATCACATGTTTAGTACCATCCCTCTAATGCCATAGGAGGTGCCCTTCCATCACAACTTACCAATGACCTCATCAAATTAATGATGGATTGGATGCAAACACTAGAAGCATCAGTTTTCAGCTCACGCAATTCTCTCACCTATGAAGAAATATGTAATGAGCCCATTCATCCATCCATTCCTATTCACCCATACCCTGTACATTGGGAAATGCCAAAATTCAACCACTTCAATAGTAAAGAAGAGCCGCAAAGAAAAATTTGTGGTCTTTCAAACATGGGTGCTACCTAATCGCCCATGATGATGCTTTAATCCTACGAGACCTTCTCGATGTCCCCAACGGGACCTATATTAGACTGGTACAATGGAATACCCGTGAAATTCCATCTACTCATTTAATCAGTAGCCCAAGTCTTCTTAGACCGGTTCTTAATCAACATTGTTAATAAAGTCACCATGACAGATCTTTACTCCACACGATAGTATGAAGATGAGTCTATCACTGACTTTATCACTCGTTGGCACAACCTAATTAATCATCTCACATTTTAGTTCCTCAAACTAAGCTCATAGATTTGTTTACTCAAGCTTACGCTTGACACATCTCACCAACCCTACAAGTGTAGACCTTTCGCACCTTTGATGAGGTATTCACCATGGTAAGAAAATTGGAGATTCATGTTATCTAAGAAAAGAAAATTCAGCTACGTAACAAGAACATCACGTTCAAATCAAATGATGCTTCTTCATCTTGAAACCTCATAACAGCTATTCAAAAGCAAAAGGATCCTCCAACGTTGTAGTTCTCAAGGCTTGACCCTCTCACCCATGAAACAAAGGAAAACCTTCTTATAATGTCTCTCCTATCTAAGCTTTCCAATTCAGACGAGAACAATGAAATTATACCCCAATAAGTGAACCTTATTCTTCTGTTTTGGAAAATCTTATTTAGGCTAGTGTCATTACCCTTCCACCTATAAAACCACACACTAGTTTTGACCCTGATCACCCAATGCCCGCGTGGTATAAAGAACATGAATTATACAACTATCATTGTGTCAAAGGTCATAGTGACAGAATTGCATCACATTCAAGAATATTGTCTAAGAAATGTTAGACAATGGAGATCTAGTCTTGGATTACCCAAATGCACTGTAACCAAAACCTACATATCTTCAAAAACCATTCCCTAATCACACCCCATCTTTCAACTAAACTGATGAAACTTCAACCAATGAAAGCATTTTCCGAGAGGTCCACGCTATTTTTGATGACATACTAGTTTCTTCACAATTGCCCCTTATTCCTTCCATAGATGAAATTTTAGCAAAAACTCCCCTACCTACACAGAACCTAATTCATCTACTCCACCGATAGAGGAACCCCCTTCATTTTATCCTTCACCCATGGAAGAGCCAATAATTAGCACTCTACCTTTGGCCCCTCAAATTACTGAGCGTTAAATCGTCAAGAACACCTCTCCCTACTCATAGGGGACACTTTTCCACTCCCTACACCATCACAAGGAGAGTCCACCTCATCCGGCCAATCATCTCCTCTACCCATAGAGGAGTCTCTAGAAACACCATTTCCTTTAGATGACCATTCTCCATCGGACCTCTAAGATCATGTTGATATGATTTTGGCTCTCTTACCCACAGAGCCTGAAGCTAGCCATTTCCCTATTTCTCAAACACATTTTATGGGGAATTCTACTCAATACACATTGGCCTCACCTATAATAGTACCATTTTCACGCTTAGCTAATCTCCTAGACTATGTTGATAGATCCTTACTTTGGGGACACCTTCTACTTCCTAATTCAACCCAAATGTAGTTGTCACTCACCGACACCTCCAAAATCTATCCAAAAGTGTTTTAAGAAACCAAACCAAAAAAACCGTGACTATTGGAACACCTTCTATTGGTATCCAAAATTTTTCTCCTTTTTAGTCGAGAACAACATCAAAAATATGGCATGAAGCTTGAAGGTAGATAGATCTTGATATATGTCATTTTTAGGCCGAGGATGTGATCTAATCGACACTTTCAGTTTGTGGAGAGATGGATAGCACTATGAAATAATTTGATCTAACCCTCACTATTTTAGGTTGTTCCTTTCAACCAAGGTAAGAGAACCTATATTGTAACCTCTATTTTGTGAAGGAGGTGGAGATATCCTTATACTATGCATATTGTATGGAGATGGCCTTGGGAAAACATGATCAATTTTCCATTATTCAAACTCAACGAGTTGTCACTACTAAATGATGGAAATGCTTTGAAGACAAGGTTGAGGTTGTTGGAGACATTATATGATCCTAATTTTCTTTGTGCATTTTTTTCTGGGTTAGATTCTTCATTGACACACAATGAAATGCAGAGGTAGTTTGGGTAGGATTATTTTTTCAGATGATTTTTGGCGGGGTATTGACAAGACAAACTTGGATAAATCAAATCTTTAACAACCCCTACAATACTTGAACAACTATCGGATAAAATGTGTCAAATAATCGGGATGTTCTTTCAACTAGAAGATGCATAAATGGAAGCCCAGGTTGCACTCTTTACACAATATTTGAGAACTCACCACAAAATCTTAAAGTAAAGGACTCAATTTAACACAAAAATCCTTGATCAAACCACACCTAAGGTGCCCCAAAGGCTTACAAGAAATCCCAATCAATAAATGAAGGTGGAGTGATTTTAAACTACTTATTTTCAATGTCATATGTAATCTCTTCGAAAAACAAAACTACAAGTGCCACTTAACTATCAATAAGGATGAGATTACTGTGATTTCTACGGACTTTCAATGCAATATTGCAACAAGAATAATGAAAACTATTTGTAGGCATTTAAAATGATAACATGCATCTTATTGGCCAAAAACATAGATTAACTCAAAATCTTGTTAGATTCATCGAAGGAGAGTTTCATGAATAATCTCAAAGCTGTGTGATGGCTATACACTTGTAACCAACTCACATACATGAAGATCCAACACGGAAGAAATTAACTTAGTTCTTTTGTGGGTTTCTCAAAAAATGAGCTTTCTCACAAAATTTACTCATGATTTTCAACTTCTCTACACTTTACATTTCTAAAAATGCATTATATATCCCTTGCCACATTGGAGCCTTCTTTCCCAATCAAAGCGAGATGCCAAGGGATCAAATTTGTTACAAAATTTCTCATGATTCACTGAAAATGACATTTAACAAATTTGTAACGAGAGTTGCCACATGTTTTAAAAAAGATTGAATCATTACAAATATTCGGATAATTATCCTTCTGAGGCACGTTTTTCATCATCAAGGCATGCAGATGTCTTTCCTCTCATCATTTCACCTTTTAACCTTTTAAAACTACCTTTACAACTTTCAAATTTGACATTTCACGTGTTTGGGTGGATTAGGGAAAACTTTATTTCAAAAACACCTCCAATCTACAAATTAATCCCTAAACCACTTGCATTGATCTTTACAGGAACAAAGGACATGAATTCACCAAAAATTCCATTGAAATGATGTAAAATTCACATCTCCAAGCTTCATGGAGCAAAAATGGTGGCCAAAAATGAAAATGTATAGTTGCCCTTGATCTGATCTTTTTCCTTCAATCTGGGCCCTCCACGTGTCAAAATATGATTGGGAATCAAGTCGGGCTCACCTTTTGACTTTTGACATTTTTGGAGAAAAGGAAAAAGTTGACTTTTTTCTCCACCCCTCAGCCCTTGAATTTTGGTGATGACACGTGTCACATGGTGGGTCCCATTGAGATAGCACTTCAATTCTGTGCATTTTGACCTTTTTTGGAAATTTGGAAAATTTTCATTTTTCCCCCACGGCCCACACCTCTGATTTCTCCCTTACCACATGTCACTCGATGATTCACTCATGGGACAGTGCTTAAAATTTCCATACTAAGTCTTTTTTGCAAAAGGGAAAAATTTCCCTTTTGCCTCCGCCACCCCACCGACCCACTCTACCTTTGCCACGTGTCTCCCTGTGGCTCATTCGCAGCCCGCGGCTCAATTTTTTTCCTTAACTCCTTTTGCCAAAAAGGGAAAAATTCCCCATTTCCTTCCGCAGCCCACACTTCCCTCTAACTTTTCATGGACACATGTCCACCCGTGATTGGCCATGGGGCCATGCTCCAAAATTTTACCTTAGGTCCTTTTTTGTAAAAGGGAAACAATTCCCTTTTTCCTCCGCCGGCCCGCTCTATCCCCGCTTAGCCACGTGTCCGCCACCTGCTCCATTGTGGACCTGCAGTTTTTCTTCCACTTTTCTCCCCTTCGCCAAAAGGCAAAATTTTCCTAAGTCTTCTCGCCAGACCTTCCATCCCACCTTGGCATAGGAACACGACACGTGTCCCTCCTTTGGGACTCAACGGGATGGTGGGGAAAATTGCAAAATTTTCCAAAGGCCAAAAATGTTAAGTTTTATAGAAAACCCACCGATCCTTGTCCAACTAGAAGCAGCCACGTAGGAGGAGAATTTTGAGCTTAATTTTGACGGGCAAATGACACCCGTACAACCGTAAAAAAACACAGAATTTACCAGAGATGCCCGAATTCAATTTTTTCTTCATGGGTGAGGGATTTTTTTCTCAAAAACAAGGGGAAATTGATTTTATGCAAGTTTCAACCATGGGGATAGATATTTGAGGGAAAATACACATGAAACGAACAAATTCGAGCTCCACAGGCCAAAAAAAGGAAAAAACGACCAAGGCCCATGGATTTGGAAAAATTAGGGCACAAAATATGGCAAACTTGGGTGTTTCTTCACAAATGAGGCATGGAAAATGATTTTCAAATGGACTAAGGCATGGGAATAGAGGAAACAACTTCATTTCACCCATTAAAACTGTAGAAAACATTTCAGGAGATGCAAAGTGAAAGGAAAATTAGGGCAAAATAATAGAGGATCAAAATGGACACCAAAACCTTCCATGTCATCAGTCCACAACTCAACATACACCTATACCCAAAAAAATCCCCATGCCTATATCATCTCCCCTTACCTAAACCCATAAGTACCTTAGGAGTCATGTCAACATCGAACCTTATTCACCCACCCATCAAATTAGATTTAGCCACACCTTCCCAAAACAACAATAAACTTTTTCGGCCCCTAAAAGAAGACCCAACCTACTAGGCCTCATACACAAACTTTACCTACCATACCATTGTCACCTTCACCCCTTTCATTAATCATAGGACCTCACCCCTCAACCCTAGCCAAGCAACCTACTTCCACCAAGAAACCAATAATGCGAGCTCATCTCGTCATCACGTCCCTCAAATATACCCAAGTGATCCACACAACCCCACCCATCACCACCATTCCTTCTTACCACCCATACCACCATTACCTTCCATAAATTCTTAGCTACCCATGATGCTCTCAGCTCTCCCACTCGCACCTTCTACCCAACCTCTACCAACCACCTCCACCGCAACTCGGTTGCCCAGTGGGTAACTCATCCTCTTCCTCCATCTAATTTTTCCTCTACATCCCATACTCTCATGTCATGTTTTCCTCGGAAGGTGCAACCCAAAGCTAAGAATCCACTACCCTCCAATAAGGTAGTCAAACCAACCAAACCTTTCATTTCCAGCTCTTCTTCCCCACCTTTACCCAAATAGATGCCCACTAGACCTAAGACTACTCCACATACATAACTAGTTGACCAACCCATCCCCCTCCCTTAAAGCCTCTTCCTCCACAATCACCCACACCTATACCTAAACCTACACTCACCTCCCATTTGATCTGTTAGTGGGGTCCTACACTAATATTTTAACCAATCTCTTAGAGACTTCCATCATCACATTACCACTGCTTTGACCTTATGATCCTCTCAAACCAAAACCAAAAGGGTTTTATGAGACAAAGATTTTTTCCTATCATCATGTGCCAAGACATGATGTTGAAAATCATAAGGAAATAGAAAATGGGACAAGTGGGACCTAGTCCTAAGTGTCGCGACAAGCGGGCGCGAAAATCCGGCCCAGATCAGTAGGAAAAAATTGGCTAAGCTGCTTGAAGAAAAATTGAGAGATCGCCTTGGGACAAGCGGGACAAAAATGCGTGAAATGTCAAGCACCGGCCAGAAATCGCACAAAAGAGAGCCCAAAAGCAATTGGGGCGCAGGGACAAAAGGACCCGAACCCCGGTTCGAAAAAGGAGTCAAGTCGATCAAAAAAAAGTGGAACAAGCGGGCAGAAAATACCCGAACCGGCGAATCGGCGAAATTGTCCCAAGAGGTCCAAAATCAAAAGGGCGTCAGGGACGGATGGGCGCTGAGTAATCTGCGGAAGACCAGCGGGCAGAGAACCATTGAGAAATTGCCACGTGTCCTCATAGAGTAAAGGTCAGAAAAGTCAAAGGGTGAATTTTCGAGCACCGAGCCGAACAAATAGGATCGTGCCACGTGTCCCATTTAAGAACCCACGAGGAAAATTCAAAGGAAAGCCCACCGAAAAGTAGAGAGAGAGAATTATTCAGCGAATCGGGCGCGCCACGTGTCATCAAGTGGCGAGCGCGGGAAGAAATTCAAAAATCCGTTTTCACTTTGTTAGTGTCCTAAATCTTGATTGACATATCTTTCGATCCAGAGCTCGGATTTACATGTTCTTGATATCAACGGAAAGCTTGTGAGATTCTCTACACGTTTCCAGGGTCAATCTTGCATTTTGGTTCAGTTTGAAGAAAGAAAATCAGAAGACGCCTCAGCACGAAATAATAAGCGAAGTGATGCTCAACTAACAACTTTAATGCGGCGAGACAACCGCAGCCATCCTGTTAGGCAAGCAAACCGCCGCTTTGCGAGGAACCCGCCATTCTGCCATGATGGATGAATTAAATGCAACCTAGAGGTGGTTGGGGCAGTTCGAATTCCTCTCTCTTTTCTCTCCCATTCTTCCTATATATTGTAAGGAGGGGTTTCTTTCTGTGTTGGACATTTTCTGCTTTGCACCCTCCCTTCTCTCCTGTTCATAAGAAGATTTGTGGAGTTTTCAAACCTCCCATATAGACTGTAACACCGTTTTTGCCTTTTGGCTATTGCAATGTATTGAATCGATCCTTGAGCAATATATATGTGTCTGTGGTTGCTTCTAAACCCTCTTACATATTTATTACTGTCATTCTTGATCTTTCATTGCATTTTTGCTATCTGTGCATGGTGTTGTGTTATATCTACATGGTCTGTGTTTAATGTGGCAAAGCATATGTTCTTCATTCCTCGGTGCATCACCTCTATTAGCTTAGATTTATTTTATGCATCTTCTTACCTTGTCTCCTTGGCAGATTAGATTAGATTTTGAGAAAACCCTCTGCATATTTTGTGTGCACCTGAACAGAGGAATAGGAACCAGCCTTTCTCTGGAGATTCCTTTCTCACTCTTCAAGTCCCACACTTGGAGAAAGGATTCAATGTTATGCTATCACACTGGATATTAATATGATCAACCTAGAAAACTGATCAATATCCAGGGGTGCTGTGATTTTGCATCAACAGTTTTGGCACGCCCGGTGGGACCAGAGGTCTCATTTTTTATTGCAGCAAGGTTGATGTGCATCTGCTGCAATTTTCTTGCTTAAAAAGAGCTATTATTTGCATATCTGGCGACTCCAGAGGGAAGAATCAACTAAGTTTCAGCAGTCAGGCCTAAAAGCTTATGAGAAGAATCACAAGGTCAAGAGCTGGAGAAGAGGAAGTACCGTTTGAATACTGCATGACTATCTCGAGAAGAAGGCAAAGAGGAAGAAGGATTGAAAGGTCTCCATCTCCACCAAACAGAACTCTCTCAACTCCTCCACACAGCAGGCCTTTCTTTCAATATCTGAGGTTTTAAGACCACTCGAGAATGGCGCAACTGACAGAAAACCCCTATGTCGACTTCACGGGCGGCGACCCACTTGCTCTCAATGCACAAAATCCAATCCCGATTGCAGCATTGAAGAACATTCCATATTTTCTTGGAGAAAACCAGGACCACTCACACGGTGATCATGTCGAGGACATTGCTAACATTTGTGCGATCCATGAGATTAATGAGATGCAAGTAGGCATCAAATTCTTGGCGTCTTCATTCAAGAGGAAAAGCATTGCGATGGTTTAGGAGCCTTGAAGGCTGCTTCATCACGAAGCCCAGAATCAGGTGTGTATTGCACTTCATAATCAATTTGGAGAGAAGGAGACAACTTGTCTCTTTTGGAGCAGTGACAACCATCGAGAGCTTCGATGAGCGGTAAGCGGCTTGACTTCAGATTTCAAAGATCTTGGGATAGAATTCGATGTGCGATCGGACCAACGTGCGAAAGGTGCTTTTCTATACTACCTTAAAGCTTTAAATTCTGATATTTCTATGTTGATTCATCCATGGGAGGCACAACTATCCTGCTTTGCTTATAGTATTGCCATTAGAGCTGAAAATTATGCGATTCAAGGTGGCAAGCTAGCTCCTGAGCCTCGATGCCATTATATCCAAGTTTAGAGAGCCCAGTACTAGTCGGGGCACACTGTCTTAGCTCCTTCTCCCACTCCTAGAAATCAGAGTTCAAATGAAGCTTCCACTTCATCTCCAAGTGCCCCAAATGAGCTTCAAGAAGTCATGAAGCAGCTGCAAAATTTAGGTAATGAGCTGGTCACACTCAAGAGACAGCAAACTCAAGGTTTTAGACCTTCGTATCAGCCTCAAGCTCAACCTAATAGGCAGCCATATCAGCCTCAAAGGCCACCTAATCCAGCTGCAAATATGAATCAAACAAGGCCTCCTGTCAATAGACCATTCCAGCCCTATAATCCAAATGCCATATCTGCCTCTAAGGCATTAGTACCAGCACAAAACAATATTGCCCAGGAGTATGAATGGTGTTTTCCATGTAATGAACCCCATAATCAATCCATGTGCTATAATGGTGCTTTAACCCAAGCTTTAATGGTAACAAGTGCTGGTGTGGAGGGTGAAAGTAGTCAAGAAAACAGCCAACAACAAGAAACATTCCAACAGCAACCTGCCCCAAATGACACCACATTGGTAAATTGGCAGGCAGAGGATTTCTGTGGTATGAATCAGGCAGTCTCTCAAGGTGTTGCAGCCAACACAAGGTCAAAAAGGAGAAATTTGGGTGAGGAACAGCCGTTAGCCCCAGCCAATCCACAACCTTCCACAGCTCCACAAATGATTGGCAAGCAAAACCCAGTTTCAAATGCACGAGGGCAGCCAAGAACAGCCCCTTGGCCAAATCAAATGCCAGCTGTTGCTGCCCATATTCAAGGAGCAAATGTGCAAATCAAGGGACAGCAGAGAGATCCTTCATCACCATTCAGTATCATTGATCAGATGAAGAAAACAAACGTCAATATATCTATGTGGGAATCCCTATCCATCCCAGGCCAAAGAGATCTGCTGCAAGCTGCTATGAAGGACTGGCCAATTTCGAATCAGCAGGTTCAAAGGCAAGACAAAGTGCTTACAAATGCTGCCCAGCCTGAAGGAAATCATGGAGCACAACAAGGTAAAATGCTGAAGCCCCCTCCATTTTATGTTTCATTGATCATAGGAGACAAGTTGGTACATAATTGCATGATTGACTCTGGGGCAAGTAGTTCAGTAATGCCTAAACAGATAGCTGATCAGCTAGGGCTCCAGTATGAAATAACAACTAAGGGAGTAGTGCAATTAGATGGGACAGCAGTAGCCACAGTTGGAGTTATAAAAAACTTGAGTCTTACCTTGCATGCATGTCCCAACGTGGTTGTTTTGCAAGACGTCTCAGTCATAGACCTTCCACCACTCTTTGCCCTATGCTTGTCAAGGGACTTTACTGCCAGGATTGGGGGATATTTGTCCGCTGATTGGTCACACATGCTGTTCAGAACGAGGTATGGAACTAAAGCTACAATTAGGTCAGAACCTATTGCAGACTTCCACATTGAACCCTATACTCCAAGTCATATTAATACCAATTGCTCAGCATTTGATCAAGAAGATCACCTCGGCACTGATGAAGCCGACACTAAGGTTGGAAGTATCCCAGATTTGACTCTTGATGAATGGGCAAGCAAGGTGCATGCTTTTGATCCTTATCAAGAAGTAGAAGAATCTGAGCTGGGGGTCTATTGTATACACGAAGAAAGTCAACCTATTCCTAGCATCACCAAGCCAAACCACAAGGATGACAACGAGGTATGGCAACTGTTTTTTGATGGATCAAGGAGTAGACAAGGCGCAGGAGGTGGAGCCATGCTTATTTCACCTCAAGGAGTAAAGTATTATTCAGCTTTTAGATTTCAATTTGCATGCTCCAATAACACTGCTGAATATGAAGCCTTGGTGCAGGGGATGCATTGGGCAATAAAAAGAAAAATAAATAACTTGCAGTTTTGGGGACGGTGAGCTGATTGTAAATCGGAGTCAAGGGACAACATCTTGCCAAAAATGATCTACTCGGATGCTACTGAGAACGAGGGTGTGGGACCTCATGGAGGATTTTGAAGGTTTCGGCATCAAGGCCATTCCCAGAAAAAGAGAATCAAGCTGGCTTGCGAGGGCTTGCGCGATAGAGGCAGCCTTTGACATCGTAGAAAACATTCAACAAGACAAGGTACAGCCAAACATCCACGTGATTGTGAGGCCTTCAGTGCCGGATAACGATGTCAGTTGGCAGGTATTTGAGAATGATCAACAAATCATCCGCTTCTTGCAGGAAGAAGCTGAGTTCTCAGCTAAGAATCAAGAGAAGTTGGAACAGCAATATGGTGACCAGGTGATACAGCTGAGAACTGACAAGCTGCCCAAGGGACTTGTCACCTTGGAGTCCATTTTTAACCCCAATGATCAGTTTAGAAAGGAGAAAGCAAATATTCAGGTCAAGAGGGAAGATTCGGTATCCATCTTGGTAAAAGAGAACAAGCCATTGCAAATTGGAAAAATGACAACTGAGCAAGAGAGATATGAGTTCATACAGCTTTGTCAAGAATTCCCTGACGTGTTTGCTTGGAGCTATGAAGACTTGAAGGGCTTCAATCCTAACTTAGCTCAGCATACCATCGAGTTGGATCCAAATACTAAGCCTGTCAGGCAGAAACAGAGACCAGTCAATCCACACATGGAGCCTCTCATGAGGAAGGAGCTGGACAAGCTGATTGAGTCAGCAATTATATTCCCTATCAAGCACTCAAGCTGGGTTGCGAACTTGGTTCCGGTCAGAAAGAAAAGTGGAGAGATCAGGCTATGTGTTGACTTCCGAGACCTCAATAGGGCATCTCTCAAGGACCATTATCCACTCCCTTCCATGGAGCAAATATTGCAGTCGTAGGCTTTGGATCGAAAAGGTTTTCGCTACTTGATGGTTACTCAGGCTTCAATCAAATTATGGTGAAGGAGGAAGACCAATTCAAGACAGCCTTCACAACCAAATGGGGCACGTATGCTTACTGAAAGATGCCATTTGGGTGTCGAATGCGGAGCAACATTCCAGTGAGCTATGGATATGGCATTCAAAGGCTTGATCAACAAGGCAGTACTGATATACTTAGATGACATTACTGTCTTCTCAAAAAATGCTGCAGACCATCTCTTTCACCTCAGGCAAGTTTTTCAGAGGTGTAGAAAGTTTGGAGTGTCTTTGAATCCTAAGAAATGCATCTTTCTTGCACATGAAGGGAAACTCCTTGGCCACATTGTCTCCAAGGAAGGATTAGCAATTGATCCAGAGAGGGTTGAAGCCATAAGAGCTCTACCATTGCCAAGTCACAAGAAAGCCCTTCAGAGTTTCCTGGGAAGGATAAACTTTGTTCGAAGGTTTGTCCCAAACTTTGCAGCCCTTGTCAAGCCCATCACCAAAATGTTAAGGAAAAGCATGGTTTTCAAATGGACGGCAGAAGGCAAGGAGAGTTTTGAAGCAATCAAAGAAGCCATCTCCCAGGCACCTACTCTCATCAACCCTGACTTTTCTAAGGATTTCATCCTCTATGCGTTTGGAGGTGATGACACTATTTCTGCTATTCTGGTACAACAGAACAAATATAATGAGGAGCAGCCGATTGCTTTCTTCAGCCAGAGCCTAAATGACTGCGAATTAAGGTACTCTTTTATTGAAAAGCATGTGCTTGCAGTAATCAGAAGCTTGAAGAAATTCAAGCATTTGGTCTCAAATAACAAGGTCCAGTTATTAGTCTCACATGCTGGGGTTAAGGACTTCCTCCTCAACAAAGATTTGAATGAGAAAAGGGCAGGATGGATCACCCGTGTCATGGAGTATGACATTGAGATAAGGATCACCAAGGCTGGTAAGAGGCAAAGGTTTGTGAGCAGCTCGCTTCCAAACAACCAGACAGCCCAAAAGATGAAGAAGACGTTGTCTGCTTATTACAAAGATCAAAAACGGGAAAATGATGATGTGTTCACCCCCTGTTGGACTCAGAATATGATACATTTCCTACAAACAGGCATGTGCCCTCCAGAAATGAGCAAAGCGAAAAGAAGGTACTTCAGATTACAAGCAATTCCTTATGTGCTTGTTGATAATGTTTTGTTTAAAAGGGACATCAACGGTGTTCTATTGAGATGCATCGGGACAGGTCAGATCGAGAGGATCTTACAAGAGTTCCATGACGGGGAGGCAGGAGGCCATTTCACCCCACGAGTAACACTCTCAAAATCATGAAAGCTGGTTACTATTGGCCTACTGTATTCAATGATTGCTACTCATGGGTTAAAAAATGCAAGAAATGTGCGTTCTTCACAGGGAAAGGAAGGTTAGCAGCACTTCCCCTTCGTCCAATTTCAGTAGATCATCCATTCATGCAATGGGGATTGGACTTCATTGGAGTCATCAATCCCAATTCGAGTCAAGGCCACAAGTGGATTCTTACGACAGACTATTTCACCAAGTGGACCGAGGCAGTAGCGCTCGAAGAGGCAAGTGAGTCTAGCATACTAGACTTTTATGAAGGGATAATAACCAGATTTGGTGTGCGGCCACCATCATATCAGATAATGCATTAGCATTCATAGGTTCAAAAATTACAGAATGGGCTGTCAAGAATGGAATCTATTTGAGCACCTCTTCAAATTATTACCCAGAGGTAATGGGCAGACGAGTCCACAAACAATTTGCTAAAAATCATCAAGGACTCGGATGAAAATCAAAGA
This sequence comes from Taxus wallichiana var. yunnanensis, assembly GCA_018340775.1. Taxonomy (NCBI): domain Eukaryota; kingdom Viridiplantae; phylum Streptophyta; class Pinopsida; order Cupressales; family Taxaceae; genus Taxus; species Taxus wallichiana. The sequence goes on along the minus strand of CM031243.1, from coordinate 156,180,674 downwards.
ACATGGCATCTGAAGGCTAAAATCAGCGTTATGGGCTGAGAATAACACCAAAGAGGTCTACAGGTAATTCTCCCTACAAGTTGGTCTATGGGAAGGAGGCAGTATTGCCTATATCATTAGAATTGCCAGCCTTGGAGCTCATGAAGCAGCTTGAGTTATCTGAATTCGAACCAATGGAGGCCAGGTATGCAGAATTGATGGAATTAGAAGAAATCAGAGAACATGCGGTTCAGACGATTGAAAAGGATCAAGCCGTAGTAAAAAGATGGTTTGATAAGAGAGCTAGGGCAAGGACCTTCCAGGAAGGGGACCTAGTTCTGAAATGGGATGCAGATCGGGCAAAACCAGGAAGGCATTCAAAATTTGATGCCATTTGGAGTGGCCCATACATGGTCACAAAGTGCAAGAACAACAATGCTTTCGATTATGCCTCATTGGATGGTGAAGAACTTGCGATTCGGTTAATGGAATCTATCTCAAGCGTTGCTTCTAGAGAAAGGTTCACTACATCGTAAATACTAGTTTAGATTTTCTTTCCTCCAAGTGCTTGTGCACATTGTCCTTTGTAGTTAGTTTTGTTTTCCCTAAGTGCTTTGGCATAGGTTTCTTGCTCTCGGGTTGTTTTCTGATTCGAGTGTTCTTTGGAGGAGAAGTTGCGATGTCGAGGCTTGTTTCAGGATAATGCTTAACTCCATGCCCAATGGACCGCTAAAAGGCCACTGATCTTCTACCTAGCGAGGCGGTAGTAACCCATTGTGAGTCGTCAAAATTGTTGTCAAAATTTCACCCCCCAGGGTAAAATTTCGATAACATGCATCAAAGGTTGCAGAAAGGCAAATAGGTCAATCCAGAAAAAATCGCGAAAATCGGCTAAGTCCTAGTCCTAAGTGTTGCTCGGGACAAGCGGGACAAAAATGCCCGAACCGGCCGGTTCGGCCGAAATGAGCACAAGCAGTCCAAAAGAAAATGGGACAAGTGGGACAGAAGTACGCGACGGGCGCGAAAAGCCGATCCAGCCGAGGAGAAAAATTGGCTAACTGCTGAAGAGGATCGCCTTCGGGACAAGCGGGACAAAAATGCGCGAAATGTCCGAACCGGCCGAAATCAGCACAAGGAGCCCAAAAGCAATTGGGACGCGCGGGACAAAAGGACCGAACAACCGGTGAGGTTATCGGCCGAAAGGAGTCAAGTCAGTCCGAAAAAAGTGGAACAAGCGGGCCAGAAATACCCGAACCGGCCGAATCGGCCGAAATTGTCCCAAGAGGTCCAAAATCAAAAGGGACGTCCGGGACGGATGGACGCGAAGTACGCGGAAGACCCGGCAGGCCCGAGAACCATTGAGAAATTGCCACGTGTCCTCATAGGAGTAAAGGTCAGAAAAGTCAAAGGGTGAATTTTCGAGCAAGGCCGAACAAATAGGATCGTGCCACGTGTCCCATTTAAGAACCCACGAGGAAAATTCAAAGGAAAGCCCTTGCCGAAAGTAGAGGAGAGAATTATTCAGCGAATCGGAGCGCGCCACGTGTCATCCAGTGGCGAGCGCGGGAAGAAATTCAAAAATCCGTTTTCACTTTGTTAGTGTCCTAAATCTTCAGATTGACATATCTTTCGATCCAGAGCTCGGATTTACACGTTCTTGATATCAACGGAAAGCTTGTGAGATTCTCTACACGTTTCCAGGGTCAATCTTGCATTTTGGTTCAGTTTGAAGAAAGAAAATCAGAAGACGCCTCTGGCACGAAATAATAAGCAGAAGTGATGCTCAACTAACAACTTTAATGCAGCAGACAACCCGCCGCTTCTGTTAGGCAAACCGCCGCTTTGCCAGAACCCGCCGCTTCTGCCATGATGGATGAATTAAATGCAACCTAGAGGTGGTTGGGGCAGTTTGAATTCCTCTCTCTTTTCTCTCCCATTCTTCCTATATATTGTAAGGAGGGGTTTCTTTCCGGTGTTGGACATTTTCTGCTTTGCACCCTCCCTTCTCTCTGTTCATAAAGAGAAGATTTGTGGAGTTTTCAAACCTCCCATATAGTATAACACCGTTTTTTGCCCACAGCTGTATTGAATCGATGTATTGAATCGATCCTTGAGCAATATATATGTGCATGTATGTGGTTGTTTAAACCCTCTTACATATTTATTCTTTATTCATTTGATCTTTCATTGCATTTTTTGCTATCATGCATGTGTGTGGTGTTGTGTTATATCTACATGAGTACAATGTTTATTTGGAATGTGGCAAAAAACTGCATATGTTCTTCATTCCTCGGTGCATCACCTCTCTACACCTAGCTTAGATTTATTTTATGCATTTTCTTACCTTGTCTCCTTGGCAGAATTAGATTAGATTTTGAGAACATGCCATGGGTTTTGTCCCTTCTACTTTACACCATTGCCTCAAATTTGAACACGAGGGACACAATTACACTATCTTGGCTGACCCATCACCTTTCAAGACCTATAACATGCTATACCTACCCAATGATTTACTTGTACCCGGTCAAGGCATCTCGCCACTATCCCCACTTTACCTTCACCTAAAATCCCATCCACGAACATTACCACCACTTCTCCCACATCTAACCCTATTATTCCCTCTGCCACCGCAACCTCTACTACCGACTCACCTATTTCCCCATAATCTAGTGATTCGTCTATCCCTACTAACCACATATCGACAACTGATCCCTTAGAAGGTGTCTTTCAAAACATCACTCTAGGGGAGTACTGCCTATATAATATCAACATGTTCCTCACTCCCCAAGAGTATGGGAACCTGCATCAGCACCCAAATTATGACTACCACGTAGGTGAGGTTTTTCCTTATGGTCCTTCCCACCTTTACACTAATCTAATGTATGGGGGACTTGATATCACCACTTATTCACCCAATCCTCCATCCTAAACACAATAATTTTCATCTAACCTACACTCCCTCACTAACCACCACTTCACACACACTTTTCTCCACCGGTGTGTGTGGAAAGGATTTGGATTTGGTTTTTACGAACAAGGTTGCCATACTGTAATTTCATGTACCACTCATAAACACAATGAATGTAGTGGCATTGGTTTTGAAGAACCACGTCCCAAGAAGGCTCGAGTTGACCTCATTTAGGAAGAAAAACCTTCCCCACCTCATTCACCCACATCACCATCTTCCCCCACGGAGTCCATAGATCCTAAATCTATTCCTCATAACTTTTTTTGTAAACAAAATTTCTCTGGGATCTCTGACCTATCAACATGATGGCAAGGCTCCCTCTTCTCTCCCATTCCTATATCTTGACATGATTGATGACAATACACCTTATATTAATGTCATTTAATGTCAGGACAATGAGTCCATCCTCACATACCTAGGTGTGGAAGATTCTTATATTCACCGGTCATTACCTTCTAAGATGTAAACCATGTTGAATGAATCTGACCATTGAAATCAACATTAACACTCATGACGACCCACACATTCTAAAGATAGGCCAATCTTTAGATGCTTTCTTGAACATGAAGATTTTACCTCTTTCCTTCAAGACCATAGCAATTATTTTACCTATTCCTATGCCGATAATCCCATATTGACCCAAAATTGTGGTCCATAATATCATAACCATTCCTGATGCCAAACCCATCAAACAAAAGTTGTAGAAAATGCATCCTCACATTTCTCTTCTAGTCAAAGAAGAGCTTTAATGAGTTCTCTCAGTTTCCTTCATCTACCCATTGACTATCCCCAATGGATTTCTAACATCATTCCTATCACAAAGGTGACAGGGGACTCTGCGCATTTGCATGGACTTCCATGACCTCAACTAACTTTTCCCAAAGATGACTTTCCCCTACCAGGCATTGACCAACTAGTTGATCTCACTACTAGCCATGAAATGCTATCACTCATGGATGGTTTCTCGGGTTACAATCAAATATTACTAGCTCCAAAAGATCAACACAAGACTACCTTCATCACCCCTTGGGGACCTTTCGCTATCGAGTCATGCCTTTTGGCCTTAAAAATGACTAGTGCTACATACCAATGAGCCATGACTTACATCTTCCATGACATCATGCATCACATATTGGAAGATTACGTAGATGATCTTCTTGTAAAATCCAAACATTAAGCCAAACACTGACTGTTGACCATCCTTAAGGTCATCTTTGACCACCTCATCAAGTATTGTGTTTGTCTTCAACCAAAGAAATGCATCTTTGCGGTACTTTTAGGAAAACTCTTGGTTTCATCATTTCTTTACGTGGCATAGAAGTTCGATCTTGCTAAGGTAAAGGCTATTCTAGAAATGCCTCCACCCACTAATCTCCATCAACTTTGAAGCCTACAAGGTAAGTTGCAATCCATTAATTCATTTTATCTCATAACTTTCCAACCACTCTCATCAACCATTTCATCATCTTCTCAAGAAAGATGTTTCATTCAAATGGGATGATGAATGCCATAAAGCCTTTGAAGCCTTAAAACAATACCTTCTTCAACCACCATTTCTCATTCCTCCTAAAGATGACCAACCCTTTTACCTATATATTTCTATCCATCGACCATTCTTTAGGTGTCATGCTCACTCATCGCGATGAGAAACACAAGAGAAAAGTAATTTATTACATAAGTCGTACCCTTCTGGACTACAAAACTAGATATACCCACACCAAAAACTCTACTTAGCCTTAGTTTTCATCACCACCAAACTCCGCCATTACCTACTCAACCACAAAACCTTCTTATTACTAATACTAACCCCTTACACTATATGTATGCCAAACCCTATCAACATCAATGTGCCACACGTTGGCTTATGCTTCTTGCCAACCTCGACCTCAAATTCATTCATCAAAAGTCCATCAAGGGCCAGGCTATCGCTGACCAACTAGGCTAAGATGCACCCTCTTTCGGGAATCAACCTCTAACTTTGATTTCCCAGATGAATCCATAACTACCCTCTCCTTAGATGAACCCGCTTACCAAATGACACTCTTCTTTGATGGCTCTAAGTGTCAGCGTGGGGGTGGGGCTGGTGTCATCCTCATTCCTCTTGATGGTGAACCTATGCCTTTGTCTTTCAAACTCGATTTTGATTGTACAAAAATATTGTCGAATACGAAGCACTCGTATTGGGCTCTAGGGTTGCTTATGCCTTAGATGTTAAGTCCATCAATATCTTTGGTGATTCCCAACTGGTCGTAAACCAAGTCAATGGTATATACCAGTGTCGTAATGAGATACTTCAAAAGTATAAACATCATGTAGATATACTTTTGACCACCTTTGACCATTACGAACTTCAAACCACCCCACATTCTACCAATAAATTTGTGGATACCATGGCTTCTTGGCTTCTCAGATACCTTCACTTCACCCATTGACTCTAAAATATTTGTCACAATACAAAGGCTACAATCACCCTCTTATTTACCTCATGAGGTCTACTCCATCGAAACCATTGCACTTGACCCATGACCTTTGGTATAAGCAATATCACACTACTATCTTTCCCTTTCCATTTTACCCACCGATCTCACTCATAATGGACAATGAGCCTTTCTTAAAAGTGTCTCTCATTATGTCATCATGGGTGGTCTCCTTTATAAGCATGGGCTTTGATGGTATTCTCTTACGATGCCTTACAAGTTCTGAAATTCCCTACACCATTAAGGAAGTCCACGATGGAATTTGTGGAGGTCACTTTAGTGGTTTAGCTATCACAAAATGCATTCTTCACCTTGGCTATTATTGGCCAACCTTAAACCATGATTGTTGTGATTATGTCAAACATTGTGTGAAATTCCAACAACATGCTAATCTTCATCACACACCTAGTCATGCCTTGCATAGGTCATGAGACCTTTGGCCTTTCTCTCAATGGGGTTTGGATCTTGTCGGTGAGATCAATCCCCATTCTTCACAATACCACCAATGGATCATAACCACTACTAAATATTACACTAAATGGGTAGAGGCCATTCCCCTCATTTCTACAAAAGTTGAGAAAATATGTGAATTCATCAACCATCACATCATTTTTCACTTTGGTGTTCCTCACCACCTCATCACTTGATAATGGAAAGCAATTCAAAAACAAAACCCTACATGCAAGCTATGCGATGCTTTTGGCATCCAACTCAGTTTCTCATCACCTTATTACCCACAAACCAATGGCCAAGCTGAATCGACCAATAAAACCTTGAACAAAATTCTTATGAAAGTAGTTGACGATACTTGGGAAGGATTGGCATATGCACATTCCTTTCACCTTGTGGGCTTATCACACTAGTATTCACACTTTGACTTTGCCACACCTTTTCTCTAGTCTATGGTACTAAGGTTGTCTTACCTCTCAAAGTCTAGATTCCATCTCTCTGCATCTCACTACAAGACATGCTCAATGATGATGACTTTCACCAAGATCATTTGGTGCAACTTGAGTTATTAGATGAACGTCATCTCAATGCTCTTGACCATCTCCAAATCTACCAAAAATGTATCAAATGTGCCTATGAAAAACATGTTCATGAATGAACCTTTTAGGTCGGTGACCTCATCTGAAGGAAAATCAACATGTAACCAAAGAAGAGAAAAGTAAACAAGGGGAAATTTTCTCCTAATTGGCTTGGACCCTATATCATTACCCATGCCTATGGATCAGGTGCTTATCATTTGTCTTCACTCGAAGGTAAACCCAAACTTGAGCCCCTCAATGCCTTGCATCTTTGACCATTTTATTGTTGACATCAAGTCCTATATCACTTTTTGTCAGTTGATCACTCATCCCTTGAGTTGTTCACCTTCCATATTACCCATTTTTGAGGATCCACACTAAACAAGAATCATGTGATTACCCGTCACCTTTCACCTTATCTTGATATGAGTACCACGATGGCTCTACTCATAGCATGATTCTCATGGATACTTTTCATCTTCTTCAAGGTGGAATCCCATGGTCATTCATCACTCAAACCACCTCTTTCATAATTAACCTCTGTGTGTTATGGTTTTGTCTTCTAAACAAGAACCTAATCTTCCTCTATAGTCTTGTCCATGACTTAAACATCCAAAAAAAAAGGGATGCAACTCCTTGAGTCAAACTTCCAGCAAAATATGACTCCCTCAAAAGGGACATCTCTTCACTCTATTTCCACCACTATAAATAGATTGCTCCCTTGAAGGAAACTATATAAAGTCATTTCAAAAAAAATACAATAAAAATATCCAGAAGCTTCCCACATCGATCAACTTCATGAAGACCTCAAGGAGATAATATACTCATCCCATATAGACTTCCCACATTGATCAGTCTATTAAAAATACAAAAAAAACAAAAAAATGAAGAAAATGATGAAATTTTTGTCATGGACTTGCCTATTTTTGATCCTAGGTTTCTTGCTAAGAAAAACATGTTGTCATACACTAAGTTACGCTAAACCACCCATTCTCACCTCATTTCCTTTTCATCCTAATTTCCTCTTTACTCAAGGGACTTGCCACAACCATGACATTTCATGATTATGTGACTTTCTTCACCCTTAGAATAGTCCATTATGCAAGGCCTTTAGGGTCTTACGTTCATAAGCCCATCTTGGGTATGGTAGACTCATTAGGGTTCTTATCAATTAAGTGGCTCTTTTTCCACCTCTTACCATTCATTTCTTCATTACTTATTGATTATCCTATACAGGACCAGATCATCGACACCTATATTTAAAAAAAACTCAACCATGCCTATGACCTAAACTCAACCATGCCTATGACCTAAAATCAACCATGCCTATGACCTACTTCAATCATGCCTATGACCTACATTCAACCATGCCTAACACCTACCAACCCATTCCTCTACTTCATCATAATCTTCCCTAGCTTATGGGAGAACTACATCGGCTTGAGGTCCCTTTTCATCGGGACTATGTAGGTAAGCACTTTGAGGGCATGGGGCCCTTGGAGGTTAGCTCGGCCACTCTTTACCCTAACCAATTCCCCTTTCACTTTCCTATTCACATTCTACCCTAGTTAGTTTCCATTTTATATCAATAACTGAAATTAAACCAAACAAACATCAATTAATACACATTTTTACCACATCATCAAATCATTCATTTATCATTTTCACATTTCCATTATATAGCACATATTTGGAAATTTAAACCATAACCTATATATATATCACCATTTTCCCCATGTTACCTATAACTTGGACATTAAATCATGCCTAAACCAACCTAACTCAACATGCCTAAATAACCTAAATCCTATGCCTCAATCCCTAACTCAAAACTAACTCACCATGCCTAAATCAACCTAACTCATCATGCCTAACTCCAACCTAACTCCACCATGCCTAAATTGACTCCATCATGCCTAAACCTCGACTCTAACTCCATCATGCCTAAACCAACTCCATCACCTAACTCCCATCATGCCTAATCCACCTAGTTTCCATCACATACACACATAATAATGAAATTAAAACAATTAAACCATCCATCCATATAAATATCATCATCTATAAATCATAAAATTTATGTATACATACATATGTACATAGATACAAATAAATACAAACATCTCAAAACACTCTCATATACATCCTCACCATCTTTGGCATACTAGTACATGATATATATATGATCAAAATCTCAAAAAAATCTCATGTACATCCTCACTCTCTTTGTCACATGTAGGCCGGTATATATCAAAATACAAAAAAATATATAGGTACATGCCCATCTCAGTACAATCATCCCCATCGATATCCTCCATGGCTATCTCACTATCCTCCTCCTCTCTCCTCTGTGTGGCATCCCACTAGCATCTCACCACCCACCATGGGCCTCGGTCTAACCTCTAATGGCCTCACCTAGAGCTGGCCTCCATGCACTACCAGTGGCCTCACCTTGACCCTGCTGTCTCTGGGCTCTCATCGGCCCCTGTACTCTCTACACTGTGAGTGTGGACCTGGTCCTCTCACTCGAAGCCTGTTGTGCTCTATACTCTATAAGATGGGACATCTATCCCTACATCCATCAAGTGATCCTGATAATATCATGCCTCACCAAGGGCATCCCTAAACCTAGCCATAGGTATTATCTGTGGTGGTGCCATCAGCCTCTCCCCTATACCCTATCTCCGAGGACCTCCCACCCCCATACTATAAAAATGGACCCTCTCCCTAAGCTATGTGGGACCCTTGCCCTCTGTGTGGGACCTATCCTATGTGGTACCTTGTAGCCTGAGCTGTAGGGGTACTTGTGCTGCAGCCTGTACTGGGCTATACCTAGGCAGTGCCTATGCCTATAACCTATGCTGGCTATGCTGTAGCAAAACATGTGCTGACATGTGTGCCTTGTGCCTCGACCCTTATCATTATCCCTACACTATCCCCAACTATGTGACCAGAGTCACCACCTACCCCTATAGGGCATCTCTCTGAACTATGATGGTAGCCAAGTCCAGCTGCCCTAGCCTCGGTGGTACTTACTCATGCTATGTTCCCCACCACTATGTCTGTACTACTATGCTATAACTCTAGGCATCATCAATCCACTTGGTCTACCACTGCTCCTCCTCCCTACCCATAGGCACCATCGGCTATGGTAGAGGCATAGGCCTCTCCACGTCATCCCTCTGTACTTATGGAAATGGTGGAGGTATATCCTAGGGCAATCCCAACTATCACCTAACCTTATCTATGGGGATCATCTCATGCTCATGCCATGCACGATGCCCTCTATCCATCTCACCAGTTGTAATCCATCCATCTAGCTCCATGGCCATCTACTGTATGAAGGGAAGCCAACATATGGCCTCCAAATGATGTCCACACTAGATAACCCCTCTAGTAAATGCCTGTAATAGGCTACATCATGTGTAGCCTAGAGCTCTCGGTGCTCTCCAATCATAGGTACCCATCCATTTCTTGTAGCCCACCCAAACAAAACCTGGCTCAAATGCATCAAGTTGGGGCATGCCCACTTGGATGCACACACACATGATGTGCTCATATGCCCAACAATGTAGTAGGAAGGTGCAACATAGGTTGAACCACCACAATCACCCATAGGCCCATAACTCTCTATATAACTACACCAAGAAGGTTGGTGCCCATGCAAACTAGGTCTTGTCCTCCATCATATCATGTAGAACCCCCATCAATGATCATGGGAATCTCCCACCCTCTACATCTAGCAGTGCAAAACAACACACTGCCTCCATCATCAAACTACTAGCCTCATCTCCTCCGGATGGGCTCGGTACATATCTCCATAACTCATGTTGGCTATGGAACCTCAACTCCACTAATCCCCCCCTCACCAAACACTATCAGCATCAACTCCTCGATGCCTCTAAAGAAATCAAATACACCTGTGTCCCTACTATCGGTAAGTCGCAAGATCCTATACACATCCTCCAAGGTGATGGTCATCTCACCTGTCGGAAAATGGAAATGTGTTGGTCACCAAATCCCATCTATCGATGAGGGACCATCAAACTCAGCTCTCAGACTACATGTTAGTAGCATCTAACCCCAATCAGGTGCCTACCTCTACACATGTTACCACTCCTCGGCTTATCATGCTCTCCCTCTCTACTACTACTAATAGGGGAGGTACCCTATCACACATCCATAACTAGGTCCCTCACCTGCATCCAACAAACCATCACATTATTAAAACTTGACCATACCCACATTCACCCTTGACCCCCACCTATAACTATTACCCTACCTATTTTCATTCAACAATACCTTCCTATCTCACCCACCACCCTTACTCATCTCCTGGCCCATTTTTCTCTCAATGCTGACCAACATCGGTTCTTCTTAGCCGACACCGGTCTCCCAAAACCGGCATCGGTCACCCCATCCATGACCGATGCCGGCTAACTCCCACCGACATCGGCAATTTGACCGACGTCGGTCACTTTATCATGTGAAAAAATCCATGAAACCCCTACCCTATTTCTCTCAAAATTTCCCATTTCTCCCTAACTACCCACCCATTCCTACCCAAATCCCCCTCAAACCCCTCCCCCATCCCTCATTCACCTAACTACACCTTCCTACATTCCTATTTCACCCATTTTCTTCCCAAATTCAAAATTAATTTCCCCCAAAACCCATTTTACCCTAACCCAATTTCTATAAAAAAATCTACCTAACAAACGAGGAATGGGATCAAATCTTACCTCATCGTCGATGCCATCTCCATGGGGGCACATCTGGCCCCACTACGTTGGTGGTCCACCCAACCCTCTCTCCACCCTCTGTGCCATGCCGAAATCTACCTCGAATCTCTCCACCAATCAAATCGGTCCCCCGATCTCATGGACCCATCTACCTAGCTCCTCTCACCACCCAGATCTCTCCACCTCATCCAGTACAATGCCCTATCCTTTCCTCTCGAAAAGTACCAAAATTCAAATGACTCTGTCATTTTCTCCAATGGTACAATACAACAATGATTCCATAAAATATGAATTTTTTTTTATAAACCCACCCCGACCTAACCAACGTCGGTCCTATTTGTGCCCTAGCCAACCGATGTCGGTCACCCTATAACCAACATCGGTCCAACCCTTATAATTGTTTGGTCTTGCTAAACTTCCTTTTTCCTGCAACCATTCATGCCCACATCCCTTTTTATCATCCCGGACACCCATTGAACCATACCTACAAACCCAACCTACCCCTACATTTTCTTTGTTGCATCTTAGGAGTTGTTATTTTACCTATACCTTGGCCTTACCCATGCCATTACCTATATACCTTGACCTAACCACTTTTTGTGACCTTTGACCCTCCATGCTCATTGTACCTTATGACGTGGTTACCCATGTTGTTTGCCTACCAACCTTACATTGCCTATTATTGTGTTGTTGTTTATCTTGACCTGACCTTTGGTGTACCGAAACATACCTAAACGTTCACACCTGACCTCTATTGTGTTTCCACACCATATCCTATACCTTGGATACCGAATCACTTCAACCTGTTTGGATAGACCTATCGACCTTAGATGACATAGAGTTTGAAAGCTTCTCAACTTGGTACCATGTCATAGTTTCCAATGTGTGTGTGTGTTCAACTACCACTACCTTTGACCTTAACCCATTTACTTGTTTACCCAATTTGACCTTTTCCTTTACCCAATGTGCCCACTGATCTTCATTTTCCCACCTCCTCATTTTATCAAACCACTCACCACTTCTGTCTCTCACCTCATCGGTTCCTAGTTTGAGGGGGTTACCTTCACCCACACTTGGGGCAACACCACCCTCACTTACACTCGACACAACCATTTCCTATTTTTGTCAAGCATCACTTACCAATACAAGCCACGTGACAAAAAGGGGCAAAATGTAGACACCAAAATTGGGTCACACTCCCCTTGGTCCCCTTTTCGAATAACCAACTTAAACACATTCACCTAACCATGACCCTTATACCCCACATTAATATTAATTTAATTATTTATAATTAAATTAATACCCATCCTCACCCCATTATTAATTTAATTACTTTAATTAAATGGATGCCCACCTCACCTAGACACCTCACCATAGACCTATTCATAACATGTTTCCATAAATGAATAAGACTTAGTTCAACCTAAAAATCAAAGCCTATTATTCCTCTAACCACCTTCCCACTCATAAAAACATAACGTCCATTTTGATCCATGAATAAATGAATGGACTTGACCCAAATGATGTGAGATCTACCATTTTTAGTAAACCTAGGGAATCCCACCTTAACCGATGCGTCGGTCATCCCAAACCAATGCATTCAACCAGGAACCATCGTCGGTTACCATTTATTCACCTTAGCAACCTTGTTTTTGGGTTGGCACATTCGAGATCAAGGAGATGAGAAGAGAGAACTACATGCAAGAAGAACTAGAGCCTTTTCATACCTACAGACATCCATAGCCAACACCAGGATAGATCTAGAGGTATTGCACTCATGGTGACATTCCTAGGAAGCATCACTACGCACACCAAGCTCCATCCCACCAACCAATCATCACCACCACATAGCCATTGGACCTGCAACACCAATAAGTACACTTTTTACCTACATCATCTATTTCTACTTTAGTCTATTGGGTTCTTTATTGTTGTTATCAGTTTCCTACTTGCATTCCCTTTTCCCCTACCATTTACTTGCCTGTAAACCCAACCATTCCTCCACCCACACCATAAAACCACCTATACCCAACCTATACATTTTTGAGTGTTCCTAAGATCCCCATATACCTCATTATGCCCTCTGTCATCTCTCTAACCTCAACTCAAACCCCATTAAAAATCTTATTGAATCTTATCATCCCGCCTCTACTGCGTCCGGTTACCCATAACCATCATTTCTTCCTAACCATGATCGGTCATACCCTCAACCGATGTTGGTCTCTGTGTTTTCCAATACATGTAAACCAACAACCACCCACCTATCAAAAACAACCCAAACACCTCATCCAACCCTACTAAGACCACTATGTGACTTGACCACCACTGAACAACTGTAATGTAACTTTGAAGACCTTGACCCACATAGTTTTTAGTATTTAATTGGATTGATGTTGATAGTGATATGAGGTACCCAAATCAGAATACTAGCACTAGATTTGTTTATGTACGCATTTCAGTTATTTCATATTTGTTTTATAAAATAGTGGATTGATAGCCTTACTAGAAGTATCAGCACACGGAGTCATATCACTTCTCTTCGGATCTAGCATCATAGTTAGCATTGGATCAGGTCAGTCCATTATTCATTATATTATTTAACTCTTCTTTAAAAAATCAAAATAAATATATAACTCTCTTGGGGTATTTATAATATATCTCTGGGGCTATGAACACATGAATGACAGTAGATCAATATAGCTATTAGAATCATATACATATTTTTTGGAGCTATGAACATCTGGTTAGTAGTGGAGAGATGTATGGTTCTCCTTCCACCCTCCATTCACAAATATCCTTATCAAAATAAATCATTCCTACACATTGAATATTTTTTTCTTCACTTATTGCCTATCAAATCTTCAATGCAAGAGGTACTTAATTTCCACATGCACACACTAGATCTCTATGAGAAAAAAAATATTAGTATATTATGAAGTGTTATTTGGACCTTGTTTAGACTCTTACGTTAGTCCTTATTTTGTCTCATGATTTGTGCCTTTGGCTCACCACCTTTTCATCACCAATATTATAGCTACATTTTCTATACCTTTCCATAACATCCACAAGAGACTTCGCTTCGTTCAAAACATCTATGTGTAATTATTTCCTTTTACCATATTTATGGAACCTTTGTTCCCTTTAAAAAAACTATTGTCATCTTTTGTATCATTTGGTTCTTGTCCATGTTGCACTAGGGGTATGCTCACTTCTTCTTAAATTTTCATTGGATTGTGATCATCATCACGTTGAACCTATCTGTCTTGGCCTCGATCTACATTATCTTCTTCTTGTGTATATGCACAAGATTTTCCTTATATTCCCATATATCGTTAGGGGCATACTTTTATCTTCCTTTTCCGATACATAGCTTTGGAAAACTTTCAAAAAAACACTAAAAATCATAAAATCCTAAAAATTCATAAAATCCATCAAAAATACAAAACATAGGTAAAAATACAAAAAGAATGAGAAAAATGTAAAATTTAAAAAAATATTAAAAAATTGGTAAGAAGCATGCACGCAGACTAAAGCATTTATCGACACATCATCCTTAAACAATAAAATTTTGTTAGAGATTTCAAGAATTGATGGGGGGTTGAATCAATGCGAGATATAAAATTTCACAATCAATTACCGTTCTTTAATAGATTACTATTAAACTTTATTTATCATCTTAAACATTCCTAGTTAAACATGAGATATAGAATGATAATCATAAAAATATAAACATGAGACCAAATATAATGCTAGAAACCCTTCCGATAAAAAAACCCATGGTAACCAAATCACTATCTTGACAATTGTTTTGTTCGATTACAATGATTTCCTGATTGATCTACAAATCAATATGGAGCTATAACTCCAATAATTCAACCAGGACACCACCTTGTCTTTGAAAATCCATAACTTACCTAAAATCCATAACTCACCCTTTTTACAACACCCACTAATAAGGAGGCTCAAACCCCTAGAGTTTGATCAGCCACCATTGATCTTTTGTAGGCCACTACCTACAGGAGGATGCATCCCTTGAAATATGAGTAACAACTTAGATTGATATTACACATCAAATTTGATCATCTAGCTTATTAGTTACACATACAATGATAATGATCACTTTTATTTTGTATCCTTCATGTACTCTACAAGTTACATATTAAATACTTTTTTACCTCTTCTGGTCTCACCCTCACACATTCTTTTCGCACATGGTATTCTCGATTAATGGATCTTACACATAGCTCTTGTCTCTTTCCTCTCTTATTTTCACATGTTCATTGATATTCTAGGGTAATCTCATGTTCAATAGATTCAGATATTCATTGAAACTTTGTATCTTACCCCTATACAATTATTGGCATGGCTAGTTCCTTTCCTCTTGTCTCTTTAGATCTTCAACCCTTCAACAATTTGTAATGCTTAGAATTTATGCTATTTGTAGATAATTATATCTCCTTATCTCTGTCTCTTGGCATACCAAACCCTTCACTTTCTTTGCATGCATTGGAGAATACAAACGATTGTTTCTAGTTTTTTCAACTAACCACGAGCTTCTTGTTTTCTTATTATTATTTTTTATATTTTTACCCAAAACTTGATTTTTCTTGTTTCTACGTCTAGAAAATTGAATTCTCTTTCCAACAAGTACAAGAAAAATAAATTTGGATATTTGGAGCTTGATATATTACTTTGTGGATATTGGGGCCCATGTAAAACAAGAATTAAAAAATTTATCAATTTACATTAATATTACACTTTAAACTTTATAAAAATCATTATATCATCTCCTTATATCTCCTTTGTAAATCAGATAAAGTGGATATTTAGGAAACGAAGGTTTTTGGGTACTTGGGTCACGTGCGCTAAGTTCTTCCACACTCCATTTGATCTGCACTATACTCATTTGGCTTGTTATGTGGATCATATAAAATTGTGGGAACTTAAGCTCCCGTGGAACTTGTTCCACCCACACTCCATTCTTATGACTCTCCAAAATTCTGCACTTTGTATTTTAGCTCAAAGTTCTATGCAGGGAACATATCCTCTCGTGGAATAGTATTGTTAGTGTCACTTGGTTTTGCAACCTTATATGTATCGATAACACACTAATAATTTGACTTATGGGTAAAAATGAGTTGCATGGAACTGATTCTCTCTGAGAACTCATACTATCGGGGTCTCCTATGCCCGAAACACCTAATATATGTGTAATATAAGAGAATCCTTTATTTTTCGGCTCTAAATTTTGTTCAAGGAATTAAGTCCCACTTGGAACTTGTTCCTTGAGGGGCTCTATGCTCAAATTATTTGATCTATCTGCAATACTCTTAAACCCTTCAACCTCATTTGATATCCTTTGAATTTTAGGTTAAGAGAGCTTGCGGAGAACTTGAACTCATGTGGAATTATGTCCTCTGATCACCTTATGCCTGAAATTGTCTCTCAACCCACAATGCACTCTCCTTTATTCTATAGACCAAACTCTCTTACAGGGAATGAGACACTCATGGAACTTTTACCCAGGGAGGCCTTAGTGCATGATTTAACCGTCTAACTAGAAATACACTTTGGATTTATTTGTCCTATGTCACCAAGCTCAATTTTGGGAACATTGGCAAGTGAGGAACATGTTTGTCAAGGTTTTCAAAGTACACATTACCCACAAAACATTGAAAATGACCTCCTAGACCATTGCAAAGAACCCTCATTCCATGGGAACTTGTTCTATCCACACCATATGCACCCGTAATACACTAAAACTCATCATACTCAAAAACATTCAAATTTTTCTAAGTACCCAATTTTTTTCCTTCACATTAGAGATCCTGAAAGCACTTAAGACATTTGTAAATGAGTTTTACATCCCTAGATCACTAGAATCAAATGTACTAACCATGTTAACAACTCTAGAGGACTCCTTTCTCACCGTTTAGGATTGTAGAGAAATTGTATCGACTTTGAATCTATCCTATAACATTACAGAATGCATAATGCACTCACCATAGACCATTGTAAATCCTAAAACACCATCATATACCTTAAAGACACCTATTTCACACTAAAACACCTATTTCACATGTAATTGATCATGATTGATATCTTGAGCACACCTTAACCATGTAGTCACTATCACTATGCTTGACCACCTTGGGAAGAATTATTACACACTTGATTCACATTTTTATTTGATAATTTTGCACACATCTTGGGAGGACATACAACACATTGTGCTTGTTTGAAAAATCTACCATGCACCTATCACTAACAACTTCTCTGTGAGCTAAGACTACCAATCAAGATTCATTTCTCTTTCTCACTCTATATTTCTCTCTATTTGTGTGATCAATTCCACTTGACATAAATGAAAAAACTAGTGATAATGACCGAGTCCAAAACTCCCCATTTTTCATTGATTGTAACACCTTAGAAAACTATAAACTTTGATGGAAAAAACACTTGCATTCCTAGTTTCTAACTACAAACTACGTATCTATCTCCCTTTGACATCATTGAAAAAGGGCCAACCTTGTACCCTCTATGAACAATATACAAATAAGATTGATAAACAATTTCTTACCTAAGAAGCTCCCCCTAGAACTGTGTTCCATATTTTTGATTCTATTAGTAGAAAACTGATCCACTTTATCACTAGTATCTCCTCTTTGGATGATTTTGCACAATATCATCATACTCCTATTCATAGATCGTGTATTTATTTTCAGACTAGATAACCTTTCATGATCATCCTGTAGCATAATCTTGTAATACCTAGACAAAAAACTATATGCACAGTCCCTTATTACACCAACAATTTTGTGTACATATTTCACCTTTCACAGAGTATCAAGTTTCTCACGCAACTTTTCAAATCTTGTCATGCTCATTCTCAATTTTGAACTCCACTAACTTGGTCATGAATCAAATTTAGATATGTAGACATCTTGAATAAACCCTAAGTTACATTAAAATACTTTATTTTCAAATCTTGTAGCCTCCTATTGCAAACTCACGAGTATACCACGATGCACATGAACTATCTCATCACTCTTTGTAGTCCCTTGTACACCAAATTCATTCTTCACACATTTTTGAGAGAATAATAGTACTTCCCTTGTCTAAATGGGACTTCCTAGGCCTATATATTTCATTTTAACACTTAAAAGATCTAAATAGAACTTATTTTTCTTTATACAATCTTACATAGTGTTCATTCAAATAAGGATGACGCTCCTTGTTCTAGTCCTTGATGTTATACTGATACACCATTTGAATAATCTAACATACTCTACACTTTTGTGAAGATCATAGTTTTCAAGTCACCCATACCTTTTGACAGAGAATGATACTAAATCAATGTCATTATTATCCCTTTTCACTTCTAGACATGCTTCTTAGGCCTATATATGAACATTCGAGATTCTCATATCATGATAATGATGAATCCTTGGGCTAAATATTACACCCAATTTCTCTATATAGTTCTTCTCTGTAAATGGATTTGTACTCGACTTACGGGACTAAATATCGAGCATGGAATCCTTATCTAGAATATGAAAAGGGACTAAGATGGATCATCTATTGGGAAAATTTTATGAAGAGGTTACTTTCCTCATCTCACTCTATGATCTAACTAACAATCTTGCAATTATAGAACAAATGGTTTCTTATCCTCTATGATCATGATTCTTACCTTTTGATAGTTACAAATATTTGAACCACATCTTTGATTAACACATTATCTATAACCTAGGATGCACATATTGAGTGCATAATCATTTCTCCCCTGTAATCATCAACACCTTCTAAGCATGATACTCATTTCTTGAGTTTAGTCATCCCATTGCATTTCTTTATTTGTAGAATACAACTCATCACATACTTTGTTTCTCACATTATTGTACACACTTCACAAAGTGCACCCCCTGCAATCATCTGGACTACCAATTTTGAGTTATCTGCGCATACTTTAATCCCCACTTAACTATCATAGAGTTTTACATTAAAGTTCGAATAATTTAGATCCATATTTCCAATTAGTATGTGCAATGACTCAAGATTACACTATTGGAGAAAATTCATGCTTGAGGTAAACATTGTGACATTCTCTATCCACGATTTCTTGGGAGGATACTTAAACACTTCAACTTGTGTTGGGATTTCAACATTGAGAGGAAAAAAATCTTAAACTATACATACCTTGAACAACTTGTTAGGGGTAGAAAACATCAAATACTTGCACTAACTGACATCCTTGACTTTCTTGTTCAATCTCATCATGAGAAACATTTGATTTATAGATTTAATAAAATAATACTTTTCTTACTTTAGATTGGATATACCTTCAAGAATCCTAGAGAAGGCATATTATCCTATCATGTTCTAATAAAGGAAAGATAATCATCAAAACAAGTGTGATGACTCGGTCCTTTCTTTCCTTGTACTTATTTTCTTCTCACTTTCTGAGATGCATTCCTTGGAGTGACTATTATAACATCTGAGCTCCCATTTTTTTGAATTTGTGCCTAAAATACAAACAAGTTGCATATGTTCCAATAATGCTTGAGGAAGAAGTTTTCATTGTTTTTACAAGAATTCTCTTCCTCCTCCTTCTTTCCATTTCCATCACCCACGGTTGCTTTATTTGTGTTGGATTCTTGATTTAATACTTCATCCACCATTATTACTTTCTTTCCCTTATTTTATTCTTTGGATTCTATTTTTGTTTCCTTGATCCTATATACCCATTTCATTTCCTTCTTTCCAGAAGTTTCTCTAGACATGGCTGATTTTGTCTTATTTCTAGGAATTATTTTTACGTTAGAAACCTTATTTTGTCACCATTTGATGGTATAGAACATGTTTATATGCTTATGTCGATATTTGTGATAGAAATACTTTGAATAATGTAAAAATTCATGACATGTGTAACATATGACATGCTTATTTCTTTTATCTGAATAATAATTGTCATTGCTAAGTTGACTTGAAAGGTTCTTCTAAGCATTACTTGACAATATGTCCTCTTTCATGACAATTGAAGCATATCATATTCTTCTCAAAATAAGGTTTACAATCTCTCCATGGATGTTATTTATCTACCTTAAGCCATTTTCATTCTCTAGCCTTGTTACCAAAACCATAGTATGAAAAACAGTATCCATTAAATCTTCTTTCATACCTGGATGCGTTTGGTTTTCTGATTATATTCTTGGTCTATTTTCCTTGGAAAGTCTTGATGTAGATTCAATGATTGTATGCATGTTGGTACCAAAATTTTCATCTAACTTGGTATCTAAACATATTTGACAAAAATATGACTTGGTTCAGCCTTCACTTCTCTTTTTCTTTCTTGTATCGGTTCTTCTATGAGACCATTCAAATCTACATTTAATTTCTCACATTATTCAATTTTGGATTGGATGGATGTTTGACATACCTCATGCATAATTTCACCTGAATATTTTTGTTTTCTTTGCAAGTCTTCAAGCTAGTTAGTCACATGTTCCAGTTCATTTTTCAAATTCTTTAGTTCCTCTTCAAGATTCTCGCAATCATTTTTTTCAGAGCTCTTAAATTTTTTTCCACAAATGAAGATATTTCATTAAGTTCCCAACCATGTTGAGCTTCCATCTGCTTTATCTCATTCTTCAGACCTTCTATCAGAGTTTGATCAATCTCATATTTTATCTTCATGATTTATTCTTCTAGAGTACCCATGCTTATGTCTTTAGGATCACCTCCAAGGTGTTAGGATTAACACTAGAGAACCATCTCTCTAATACCAATTGTTAGATAATTAAATCACTAGAGGGGGTTGAATCAGTGTAGATAAAAAATTTCACAATCAATTACCACTTATTTAATATGTTACTTGTTAAAATTAATTGATTGTCTTAAGCATGCCTAGTTAATAATAAGATATAAAATGAGAAGCATACACATATACATATGAGACCAGATATAATGTGGGAAACCCTCTCAAGATAAAAACCATAGAAACCAATTTAGTATCTTGGAAAATTATCTTGTGAATCAAAATGACTTCCTAATTAAGCTACAACTCAATCTAGAGCTACAACTCCAATAATTCAACTAGGCCACCACCTAGTCTTTGAAAAGCCGAACTTGCCACTGAACCCATAACTCCCACTTTTGTATAGCACCCACTGACAAGGAGGTCTCAACCCCTAGAGTTTTATCAACCACCACTAATATTTTATAGGCCACTACCTCATAAAAGGTTGTAGCCCCTTGATATATAAGCCACAACTTTGATTTATATTACACTTTACATTTGATCATCTAACTTCTTGTTTTCACATACAATAGATTATGATCACTTTTAATTTGCATCTTTCATGTACTCTACAAGTTAGATATTCAATAATGTTCTTACCTCTTCCTATTCTCGCCCTCACACATTCTTTTCACATGGTATTATGATTAATATATCTTACACATAGCTCTAATCTCTTTCTCAACATATTAATGGTTTAGTCTCTTGACATATGTCTCTGTACTCTTTCAGTTAATCTACATGATGTAATAATGTTTCCCTTTCCTAAAAAATTATATTCTCTCTTATTTACAAATGTTCATTGATATTATAGGATAATATCTCCTTCAATGCATTCATATATTCATTGAAAATTTGTATCTTGCCACTATATAATTCTTGGCATGGCTGGGCCCTTTCCTCTTCTCTCTCTAGATCTTTAACCAGTCAACAATTTGTTATGCTTAGCATTTAGGATCTTTATAGACAATTAGATCTCCTTCTCTGTCTCTTGGCATACGAAACCCTTCAATTTATTTACATGCATTGGAGAATACAAACAATTGTTTCTAGTTTTGTTAACTAATAGTGAGCTGCCTATTTTCTTGTTATTATTTCTATATTTTACCCCAAAATTTGATTTATTTATTTTTGTATGTCTAGATAATTGAATTCTCTTTTCAACAAGTACAAGAACACTAATTTTGTATGTTTGGATCTTGAGATATTACGATGCGTATATTGGGATCCCATGTGGAACAAATTAAAAACATTATCAATTCACATTAATATTACACTTTAAACTTTCTAAAATTCATTATATCATCTCCTCATATCTCCCTTTGTAAATCAAATAAAATGGATATCTACGGGAAAGAGGCACTTCAAGATTACTTGGGTCATGTGGGATAATTTCTTACGCACTCCATTTTATCTAAACTATACTATTTTTTCTTGTTATGTGGATAGTAGACATTTGCAGGGAACTTAAGTTCTCATGGAAATTATTCCACACACACTCCATTCCTCCAACTCTCCAAACTTCCACACTTTGTATTGAAACTCAATGTTATATGAAGGGAACATATCCTCTTGTGAAACAGTTTCATTGGCGTCACCTAGGCCCACAATATTCTATCTAAGCTATAACACACTAAGCATTTGACTTGTGAGTAAAAATGAGTTACAAGGAACTACTTCTCATTGGAAAATAATACTTTTGGGGTCTCTTATGTGCGAAACACCGAATATATTTGCAATGTAATAAAATCCTTTGTTTTTCGGCTTTAAAATTTATGTGGAGTACTAATTCCCACTTGGAACTTATTCCTTGAGGGGATCCTATGCCCGAAGTCTCAGTTTATCCATAATACTCTTAATCCATTTAACCTTATATGTTATCCTTTGAATTTTAGGTTGATCAAACTTACGAATAAATTAAACTCATGTGGTAGTCTTGTGCCATCCCAGATCACCTTATGCCAAAAATGTTCCTTGACCCACAATGCACTCTCCCTTTGTTACGTGGAACAAACTCTCTTACAAGGAATCGAGACACTCATATAACTTGTACCTCAAGAGGCCTTAGTGCCCGATTTAACCATCTAACCTATAATACAATAGATTCTTCATCCTAAAGCCCCAAGCTCACTTACGGAGAACATTGGGTAGGAAGAAACATGGCTATTAGGGTCACCAAAGTCTGTATTACCCACACAACATTGAAAGCAACCTCCTAGACCATTGTAGAGAACCCTTGTACATGGGAACTTGTTATGTCCACACCATATAGACTCATCATACTAAAAAAATTTCAAATTTTTCTAAGTACCTAGAATTTTCCTTCACCCTAGATATCTTAAAATGACTTGGGACATATTTAAATTAGTTTTAGACCCCTAGATCACAAATTCAAATGTACTAACCATTTTATTAGCTCAAAAGTACTCCTTTCTCACTTTTAGGCTTGCGGAGGCATTATATCAACCTAAATCCATCCTAGAACACATTGAATGCTTAATGCACTCACCATATACCACTTTGTACACTCATGAAAAACCATCATATACTTTGAAGAAACTTGTTTCACATTGAAACACATGTTGAGCATGTAATTTATCATGATTGATCTCTTGAGCACACCTTGACCACCTATTCGGTGTCACTATGCTTGACCACCTTGGGAAGACTTATTACACACCTTATTCACATTTTGTCTTTGAGAAGTTTGCACACATCTTAAGAGGACATAAAACACCCTATGCTTGTTTTACCACTTGACCATGCACCTATCAGCGATAAATTCTTTATGAGATAACACTACCAAACAACATTCATTTCTCTTGCTCACTATCCACTAATCACTATTTTTACCATCAATGACACTTGACATCAATGAAAACACCAGTGAAAATGAATGGGGTCCAACAAATTTTCATGCAAAACATCCTTCTTTTGTACTCAATTGTTCTCACAAACGACTCATGAATCATCTAGATCTACCACCATTAACAAAGTTGGTTTTCTTACTATATTTTTACTTCCTTGCGTGACAAGTTGATTGGTATTATTTCATATTACATGATTGATTTTTCATAGGACCCTTGTGTCCTTTGTATATTCACCTCGCATGTATACTTATTTGGGGTGCCATTTATAACCCTTATCGTTATCTAGAAAATTTGGGAACTACGGTTATATAACAAAATCATTGGTGCAATTGTCTTGAACATTGTTTGTTTGAGTACTTTTGTTTATGCTTATTTCCTTGTTAATTTTATTGTTTAGTTTCTCGTTCTACATTAATTTATGTATATTGCTTTGAGTTGGTGTTTTAACAATGAACAAATGTTAGTATTTTGACTTTTCATTTTATTTTATAATTTTTTTGTATGTTTATATATAATAAGCGATTCGATGACATAGATCATAAAAAAATAATGAGACAATTTATTCTAAGCCATGTGATATGTTGTAATCTCCATATATTGGTCTTCTTCATCTCCACTTCTCTTCATCACCATTTTTCTTCTATCATAAATTTTCTTGAACCGTTAGGGAAATAGGGATTATTTTTATCCCCCCCCCTCCCTCCCCACCATTTCCTCTATTTGTTGAAACACATATGATTTTCTTTCCCAATCATTTAGATTGCACACTCACCTACTAGGCTTGTGTCAACTTTCTCACTTTCTTCTTCTTTTCGATCGTCGATCGACCTCTTTCATCACCCCATCAACACTCAAGGGGGCATCCTTCATTCTACTAATTTGTATTCCATTCCTTCAAAATTTACTTATATGTAATTGTCTATTATCGTTGAAGTGGTGTCGCTTATGCCACCCCAAAGAGGGAAAATGTAGACACCTAAAATACGCTTACACAATTTTAATACTAAGATTACACTAATTACCCTCTTTCCCATCATTTCTATTATAATTGGTGATTTTCCACTAATTAAGTAATGTTTCCCTCCATTTTGGTAAATTAATGACACTTCATTAATTAACTAGCCTTTACCCCATTCCAGATGCCAATTAATGACACTTTGTTAGTTATAATCCTCCTCCAATCAATTAATTAACTATTATTAGTTAATTAATCCTTTATAACCTTACATTTAATTAATAAACCCTCTTATTAATTAAATCCCCCTTTCAAATCATCCAAATCCTACCTTTTCCTCTAAATCACCTCTAAATATCTTTATAAGCTTATCTAGCCTATTAATTAATCCTAGTTGATTAATTATATCATCTCCAACTCCCATGAGTTTCTAATCACTTGTTAATTCCTCTAATCAAGCTGATTTATTTTAAATATACTTCATCCTTTATCCCACATGCACTAGTTGTAACATTCCCATTTTAAGACTTTAGAAATAAGGAAAAAAATTTATACATAATGTTCTTTGTTCTAAATAATCATAATTTAGAACTCACATTCCATCTTAGATAAATCTCATAATGAGATAACCATATGCATTTGTAAATGATTAAGTGAACTACTAATCTCTCATCTCATGACTCAATTTCTAACCAATATGTCATGTTAACTAATAGTTAATACTAAGTGTATACTAAGTATACTTGGTTCTATTACCTTGTTCTGGGTATTGAGTGTTCTGTATAAGAAACCTATTTGAATATTTGTTACCAATATTCATCTGAAATCTCATTTCTTAAACTAGGTGACATAGGACAACACAACCAACAACTTGTGATACTTTGGCCAAATATTTCCAACATACTATTTATGTTACTATTCCTAGATGACATACTCATCTAACAAAATACATCCTTCACCCTATTGGTGTGTGTATTTTCCACATCATTAGGTGAGTCATCTCACTTAGGTGAGATCATAGGTCCATGTGTCATTTAGGGGTCATTATGAGATTCCCTTATATGTCGGTGCGTCGGCCAAGTCGTTAGTGCATCAACACGTCAATGCGTTAGTGTGTCATATGTGTCATTGGAGTTACACTTCTTTACGGGAATGTAACTCCCCTCTCTACTCGAGTTGTCATGATTACAACACTGGGGGTTACTCAACACCTCCTATATGTACACATCTTTAGATCTATGAGATAGAGGAGAGTTTTATGGCTTAACCAGGTTCTACCCATGTTTCAAATATTTTCATGCACATTCGGTTGATGCTCACTCCTCCCAAGATCTCTTCACGCTGCCGTTCACATTTCCGTTGATGTGCATGTCATCCCTCATGATCCTTGCTTGTGGTTTTAAACTCTCTTTCATGGTATCAGAGCGGATCTTGTGGATCCATGCACTCTTCAGCGTTACTCGTACATTTTCCACCTTCCGGTGTGATATTCAGATTCTCATGCATGTGTCATAATGGTTATTCCATTGTGCTCTTTACTTACATTGATTTCGAGCTTCATACCTCCTTTTTCGAGTTTTAGGGTATTCATGGTTTTCCAGCTTTTGCATGTAGTTTTCAGAGGTGATTTGGAGTTTTGGTTGCAGTTTGAAGTTTCATTGCAGAGTTTGAAGGTCTAGGTTTTGCATGTTTTTCATTAACCTTGACCGATCGATCTCCTCAACCATTGTGTTCACTGCTGGCTCTGCGTTGGTTTTGCACTAGTTTGTTTTGCATCAAATCCTTCAACTGCTTGGTTTCTTAACTCCTCCAGCTCATGCTTCTTGGACTACGTTGTTACTTAGGATTTTGCCTCACATTTTGACTCACGTGATTTGTAGCACCTCAGCTATTATTTGGCACCCGGTCAGTTGGCATTGCTTTATTGGCTTTAGAACTTCATTGTTAGCTCTTTCGGTTTGTTGTTTGATCATGGGTAGGAGTATTTGTTTTACACTAAACGGGTGTGCATTATTCTCTACCCCGATCTCTTCGAGTCTCATGTTGTGCATTGGAGCTCCATATATGTATTTGTCTTTGTGCATGCCATTTCTCGGTGTGACTGCCCTTGCTAGGACTTGCAGTTTTTGTGTGTTTTCTCTGCCGTATTGGGGCTTCTCTTTCCCCTCGTGCTCATTGCTATGGATTTGTTCTCAGCCCTCCTTCCAACGGCTCCATGACCCTCTACCATTACCTACTCATTTAGCCGTTACACCTATCTTGTTCTTGGTCTACCCTGCACATACTTGGGAACTTTGACTGTGGTGTCGTGCGTTGGAGCCATCCTTTCTTGATCACTGTGGATCCTTGCATGGTGCAATCATTCCATTCTATAACCTTGCGAGACCATTTTGGATGGTTCAATGGTTCAACTTCCAAGAGATTACACTTTTGTGGAGTTTTCACCTTCCACCTACATCTTCTTACACAGGAAAACATTTTTCCTTAAGCTTCTGCAATGCACATCTCCAACAAAGCTCTAGCTCTCACTGCGTACCACCCAAGACGTTACTTTGGTGCGAGATCTTTCCAAGTTACATTTTCCAAGCTCTTCTACCCAAGGCGTTACACATGGTTCCTCCTCCTTGACCTATGTTTTCTCATCTCCTGGCAGTGGTCTCCATGGTGGTTTGGGGTATTCATAGCCATTTCAAAACATTTTTGGTGCTAACACCTTGCTCCATGCTTCACACAACAACCTACAACTTCCACCACTCATCCCATTGCATGTATGTGCATTACATTTCCACGTGGCCCATTCTTCTTGGCTCGGTCAACAACCAACCTATTAGCTCATACAATACCTTCCAACTAGCTCAAGCACGTGGACTCCAGCGGTATGTGGTCCTTGATAGGAGCTTGGTTAGTTACAGTCAACGTGGGCCCCCCTCCCTTTTAAAATTGTTTGTAGGTCAAAAAAATTCCTTTTTAATGTTTTTAGGTTTAAAACATTCCATTATGGCATTGTAATAAATTTTCTAGGTTGTTTTTGTCTTGATTAATTAACCCTCCTACGCTTGTCGAAGATGGAGGGTGAGGTCCGAGGTCGGTAGGAGGCTAACCCCCCCTCGAAGTCAAAAAAAACCTCTGATAAAATTCTATGTCATTTCCAACGAGTACCCACACGATACCCCTTGCACCCATCTCATGTACTTTTTAATGCATTTGCAAAGGCATCTAGTGCATTTTTCCATCGGTTGTAGGAATCATTTTAATGCGATAAATTTTGACTCGCTACTCATTTTTGAGCACTTCCTCGATCAAAGTTACATGTTTTTTCACACATTACGTGATGGCATTTTTAGTTTTATAAATGCACTACTTTTATAAAGTGCCGCATTCTTGGGGGGTTGCTTTTACTCTTGGGTTTTCACATGTAGACACATTATCGGTCAAGTCCGACATCTTTCTTTTGTGTATCTTGCATTTTACATCATGGAGAGTGCTCTTTCCATAGTTGAGCATCATAGGATCACTTTACAAAGACATCCACCACTTCTCACTTTGGGAGAGGGAACTACTCACTTGATGTGCCTCTATGGAACATTACTTCACCCACGAGGTCTTTTACCCTTCTTGCTTGGGCCGCTTCTACATGCCACCGATCATCATCATCTAGAGGAATTCCTCGATACTTGTGACCACATCTTTGGTCAATGATGATGCATGTATCTCGTTCTCTTTGGTTTCATGTGGTAGACTCAAATCCACCTCATCATGTCTAGAGCATTCTCCGGTCCCTCTATGCGGACCCTTCACATTCCATCGCCATTCTGCTGCTAATTTAGTTATCTCCTCCATTTCTTTGTGTGATGGTAGTTGTAATGACACGAGACTCACTTGATTCTACTTCTAATGATGAGGATTGTGCACCTAGATCTGATGTCGAGAGTACTATAAAGAACTCTTCTCCTCTTTCTCTCACTATTCCAGAGAGTGTTTCCACATCCCACATCTCATCAGATATCGACCAGTCTCCTACTAAGCCTCATACCATCATCACACCCACCTCCTTTCCACCTTTAGTGTGCGAGGCCCCTTCTACTCCTCTACCTTCATTGGATGAGTCATACCTATCTGACATCGCTCTTGTTTGTTGGGCCCCCTCATTGGGATGAGTATCTTCCCGACCCTAGTCATCTTTTCACAAAGTCTTCTTGTGATGCACTACAGTCCCTCATTCATGTACGGTGTTTGAGAGGAGTTCATCATCTCTTGTTGTTGGGAGTGCCCCTTAGGAATCATTTCACTTCCACATCTCCGAGAGACCTTCATTGATCCACCCTTAGATGTGGATCCCTTTTACTGTTGTGAAGGATGTTTTGTTCCCTTCACATTACTTAAACATCCTTTCTATGGGTGTTCCTCTTTTTCATTCCGATAGTTCTAGGCATGTGGCATTACCTTCGATTCCTTAGCACTCACTCACTATACCTATGTCACACTTCATGCACCCGGACTCGAGTTCTTCGTGTTGCTTTGCCTTCGGTTTCCTTTGTGGGTGGGCGGACTTCCAACACATCATTTCTGTCCTTCCTAAGGGCAGGCACATAGTTTGTTGCGGGTGGCTCTTCTTTAGTCCAAAGGTAGAGGATCTCGTCATCGACATTCTTCTAGGAGACCTCCTAGAGCTGCAAAGTTCAGATCCATCCATGGAATCTTATGCATTCCTTTCGTCTCCCTCTTCTTCTCTCTTCTTCTTCTTTCTAAGAGATTGCTTCCTTGTACATGGGTACCTATTCGGATCGTCATGGCTGAGACCCATTTTTGGCATCTTTCTTAGATTAGAGAGTGTTTTGTTCTCTTATGGTGGATGTTTTTCCCACTGAGTTTTCCTTCACTACTTGGGACCTTTTTCTTATGCATGGGTACCTCATCAAGCCTTGTGCTAGGACCCATTTCTCATTTCTAACTTGCCACCTCATCCTAAGTTATGATGAAGGGGCGTGTTGGTGTGTGTATTTTCCACATCATTAGGTGAGTCATCTCAATTAGGTGAGATCGTAGGTCTATGTGTCATTTAGGGGTCATTATGAGATTCCCTTACACATTAGTGTGTCAGCACGTTAGTGCGTTAGTGCATCATATGAGTAATTGGGAGTTACACTTATATTATGGGAATGTAACTCCCCCTCTCTACTCAAGTTGTCATGATTGCAACACTGGGGGTTACTCAGCACCTCCTATATGTACACGTATTTTGATCTAAGAGATAGAGGATAGTTTTATGGCTTAACTAGGTTCTACCTATGTTTCAAATATTTTCATGCACATTCGGTTGACACTCGCTCCTCCCGAGATCTCTTCACGCTTCCATTCACACATCCATTGATGTGCACGTCGTCCCTCATGATCCTCGCTTGTGGGTTTTAAACCCTCTTTCACACCCTACTCCTCTATTATCTAGAATGTTCTTCACTGACTTCTGTCAGTTCACTTGTTCAAGGTTTGACCCTAACATAGGTTAGTTACATAATTTGGTATAGGAAACCACTCGCGATGACCTAGGGTATATAGACATACTCAATCAACCTAAGTCAATTGGATGTTCCTAGTTACCCTAAGTCATTGTGAGTCACTTCATATGCTAAATCATATCCCTAATCCGACCTAGAGAGAAACTAAGTTCAAGTCTAGATTTGAGTATATCTAGATGAACCAATGCTGAGGGTGTTGCAACATGTCAACTGCAACACTGTATCCCCGTGAAGACCCTAGTCTTCATGAAGGTACAATCTGCGGTTAGTGTGTGCCAACATCGATGAGAACTATCCATCATGATGTACACACCTCCGAAGAGGTCATTTACACTCATTTATTTCTTAATTAAGATTCAAATTATAGTAACCCTACGAACCCTAATTCCAACAACCCTTAAGTTTTTCATTTTCATTTGAGTTGTTAATGTAATAAAAAACTTCATAAACTTATGATTACTTTTATGTTCATTAACTTTTTGCTTAACATATAGTTAATCGAAAACATAAATAGAATCCATCATAATATTTAATTAATATAACTCAACCATTCATAACTTGTTTAAGTTACAAAATAGGTTCCATTATAGTAGACTTCATAGAGATTAAGTCTAATTGATTAACGATCTCATATACCAAACATTTTTTTGAAACCTATCAAGGTATTTCTCCATAGGAGTGAACCTTCCTTTTTCTAGTTAAGTGATAGGTTTTATTATACCCTTTTCCATTACATGAATCATGATAGTTAAGCTATACTTCTATTATCATCTTTTCAATAAAACATGCATGATTAGATAAAGAACGTCTATGCATGCCAACTCAATAAGTTGCATTTAAATAAGGGATATTGTAACTATTTCCCATCCATCTAACTCATTTAATTATAACAAAAATAAGGATCCATTCGAGATAAGAATGAAAACAATGAAGGTAAGATTACAAATTTCCTTGATATAATTCACTAGGAAAAAGACATATCAAGTATAAGTAACTCTCAATATTTTTCAAAATTCACTCAACCACATATTATTTATAGCTTGTTTTAATATAACAACATATAAAAAATTGATATGTCGGTAATGTAGTCACATAAACGGGATCACGATGGCTTCTTCACGTATTTATCCCTAAAAATTTTCACTGCAAACCCTAGAGTTGGTGATGCAGTGGTTTCTGAGTGTGGTGGTAAGGGTGGTTCTCCTTCTACTTCCATTGTGGGTGGTAATGGATCTGGTATGGGTGGCGTGCTTTTTCTAGTGACATACCTTCCCCTTTTCCTCCTCTTCAACCAGGTGTTTTCACTAATGGTATTATGGGCATGATCTTCCATGATGGTGGTAAGGGAAAACCTACGGGGAAATAGACATATTCTTACACTTTCCCGATCTCCAAGCCATTTTCTCTCAATAAAAGCTGCTCCCACGGTCTCCCTTGGGGATTTAGTGCTAGTAACTGAGGAATTTTTTTCCTCCAATGGTCTAATCTGTCATTTTAATGGTCTCTGGCCTAGTCTTCCACTCCTTCATTCTTGGATCACATCGAACTAGCGCCCCCTCATTTCTGGTAGGATTGATATTTACCCCTGTGCAAGGGGTTTTTTAATTGTGGCCTTTAGCTCTAACGATGCTAGAGATATAGTTATTTCTAAGATCTGACTGGGAACTATGGAATCATCAATTACGATGAAACCTAGTTCTCGATGTTTAATCCACTTTCACCCTCTTTGATGTTAAGTAGTGCTGGATCTATTTGCCCCATCTACCTTTGCGAAAAATGATAGTTTAGCTGCTATTGGTGATGCTTTGGGTACTTTTTTATCCATGGATTCCAATACGGATACCTTCACTCATATATTGGTGGATCTGGATACTTTGGTTGATCTTCCGACTTCTATTGATCTCAAAGTGTGAGATAGGGTTTGGTCTCAACCACTCGATTATGAAGGACTGCCCTTTAAATGTAGAAAATGTTTTAACATTGGGCATCTAGCTGTTGCTTATCACATGGTCAAGCAAAAATCTAAAATCGATAAGGTCTCTTGGTGGAAGGATGCCCACCAAAATCTTTTAGTTGTTGAGGAGGAAACTATGTCTATTAGCGATACATAGGTCAGTGAAGACAGGGTTTCTAGTCCAACCCCATCAGCTGACCCTTCATTTTTGGAGTTTTTAAGGTGGATCATGAGCTGACGTTGATTCCAGCTACAGTTACGGAATGCGCTAAAACTAGTTTCACTACTGAAAAATCCATTGATGGTGTCTTGGATTCCTCAATGTTTTGACTTCCAACTCCCTCAGATGAAAACACATATCCTAATAGGAGTGACAAATGGACAATCATTAAATGTAAAAAGAATACCTTTTCTATGCATCTAAGATCCCATGTAAGGGACTCTTCTAGATAATCTGGTTGTAGTTTGTGCTTTGGGTGCTTCTATGCTTGTTGTGTTCTACTCGTGGGATTCTTCTTTTCTCCTTCTTTTCCCCCTTTTTGTTGGGGTTTTCCTCTTTGTTATGCTTAAATGTTTTATTCAGCCTTGAGGGCTTGTTGTACTAGGATGTGGGTCCTACCAAAACCCTCAAATTTTACCATTTTCCACAAAAAAATCTCAACCTTTTTCAATTCATCATGGTAAAATACATATTTTATAAGACCATGCATTTCAAACATATTTCATGTCAAAAAAAATCAAGATCATTAAAGAATACAACTTTTATTCTTTCAATACATTTCAATAATGAATCAGATTTCTCTATAAAAGATCTAGACTTTAAGAAACCAATACATCATATAAGTTATTTCCTTCCTTTATCACTTATGAATTCCATCTACAAAAATTTCTAGCACGGTCAATTCATTGAACTGAGCATGATAAGCACTAAGCATTAAAATGATGTGCCTTCAACTAACTATTTCATAAAACCAAATCTACTTTTATGAAATAGTAAGGCCAAGCAAATAAATAAATCATAAGTAATAACAACCATAAAAGAAGAACAATTAATCAACTTGAATTAACATTAAGAAAAGATCATGATATAATCTACACTCTACAACATTATATCATATAAGTAATGTTTCAACCAAATTACTTATCTCCTTTTAATAAAGGTACTTACTAATTATTTCCTACATAATTCAATCTGAATTAGAAATACAGAAACTAACTCCATTATTTTTCCAAAAATAGAGTTACTCTAAGAAACAACTACTATCAAAATCAATATTACAGAATTTCATAAAAAGGCATCTCATGACCAAGATAATTCCAACTTCATGAAAGGCCTTAGTATGAATCATCTACAACATAAAATAAGACATTCCCATTTTAGATGCTACATCCTAATTTCAAGGCCAAGATATAGCCTAATTTCTCAATTTAGGCACACATTAGAATTAGGAAAGTATTGACTCAATACATAGCATTTCACATTATTTAGCTATTACAAATATTGATTCCTTTAATATAAGTCAAGAGAATAAGTAAGAAGTACCAACGACTACTCAAATGCACTCATGAAAGTGATGCAAGTGAACCTATTAAATCTATAAACAAGATTTATACAGAATAGGGAAGGACAAACTGAGATAAAAAAACTATAACTTCCTTTCAATTCATTTAAACCAAAATCAATTCACGACTCATAAAAGAGAATGCAACACATAATCTCTTACAATTTCCAAAGGAGACAACGATGAAAAATTTACCTTAGAGAAAATAAGAGAAAGGAGTCAATCAATCATGTTTAGATGAGGATTCCATCATTCTATCCTAATTAAATAAAGTCATAAAAGGATTGGTACAGACCCAATCACAACATCCTTTAACTCTTTTAAATATATAAAACATGCACTAGAAAATACTAAACCACATATACGATGGTAGTATAAAAATTAGTTCTCAAATAAGGTTCCCATCATGACACATTTACAGTATCATTAGTACATTATCCTTATTAAGAAGGAGATGAAATAACAAGAATTTCTAAACATCTTACATGAAAATAACAGCCTTCAACAGTCATTCAAAATCATTAAATTTTCATTTAAGGAACCATAGTCTATTCATTATTTCAAGATGATAGAGAAACAATCGGTAAGAAATAATTACATTCGCATCCTCACAGAGGTGAGAGAAAACATATTTTTAATGGACAGAGAAAGATCCATCCGAATTTGATTTCAAAGAAGATGCAACACAAAGAATGACATGACTTAGCTACAGGTGCACAAATCAACTACAGAGATGATTAGAATTCCTTCCATTATATTTCTATGGATAGGCTTAACTACATGCATCTACGAAGTTGACAAGACATTCTAACCCTTCAACATACTCAAAGATCATAGAAACTAAAGTATCTAGAAATCCCTTCATACCGAACTGATTGGTTAGTTCCAGATCACGAAATTTCCACCAAATCAGCATATACATTCAATAAATCCTCACGAAATCATAATAGTAAGGTTTCAACAAACTTACACTTAGCAAGTTAACTTAAGAGGTTTACCCAGATCAAGAACAAGTAAGACTAAACAATCACTATCTAACATGAAAGTGAAAAAGAACAACGAGATCGACATCTTGCAAGCTTGAAAAGAGCTAATGTGAATAGAACTAAATATTATCTCAGACCAGATCAATTCGAAAAGTCCTTAAATATAATATAACCTCATCTACCCAACTTTTAGTTTGGTCTTCCAATATTTAAGGAAAAACCCAACAAGATTTAAAGTTCAGAAAGAGGAACTTCACACACTGTTATATTCAACAAGATAATTCCAAGATCTAAGTATCCAAGAAACCATTACCACATAGTTTCCATAAAGGAACAAGATTTGAACAACTAAGTTTTAACTGAAAGGGTAAGAGAATAAATAAATCATTCATTCTTATTTCCACATGAGTTTGAATCCACAAATATAGAAAATCCAACCACCCATTATCAGTCCAACTTCCATCAAAATACCAAGTTTGAAAAGAATGAAATTTTATACAGTAAAGTTCAAGAAGAAGTCACTCATTCATTACTTTTTTCCATACAAATTCTAGTTTACACAACATTGAATACAAGCATCCATATATATATATATAGTTCTATTAAAAGATGTGACAGAGAAGGAAACTTTTCTTACCTTCTATCAACCATAACAGAAAACCTAGTTCCAAGTCTTAAAAAACAACATATTTCCATAAACCCTTTTTAGAAGACATGTAGGGTTTAACAAATTGACATAACTCAATTATCAAGGTGCAAATCACTATTAACTTAAATAGGAAATAATCCATATTACATATTATCTAACAAAGACTCATTACAAGAAAAATACAGAGATATTTCAAGCAAAGAAGCAAGGTATTCATCATAAAGTAAAACCCCATTGATCACAAGAGAAAATTTGTTTTAATTAAGATGGTTAAAGAAAAGAAGAACAACTTAATGGATAGATCCTATCATGCCTGATAGTGCTTCTGTTTATTTGAAGAATATTTCAAGCCGAGCCTCCACAATTCCTTCTTCTCCAAATGAAGTCAACAACCGAAAACTTCTTTCCCATATGCCTCTTATATCTTCATTAGATTGAAAATAGTCCAAAGGAGCCAAAAATAGAAATAAATTGAAAACTAAACTATTGGTTCAAAGAATCGAGATATCCCTATGCAGAGTGAAAATCAAAATGAATGAAAGACCAAACAACCTCTAAGAATTCCACTTGCATGGTTTCCTAGGTGGTTTTCTCACCAAAACCAATGATCATTAATTCCATTGAATTCCACTTTCCCACCTAAATCTCCATGCCATTTCCATCTAAAATTGGTGAACTCAAACTTAACTAAAGCATGCATCTCTATCTTTAGTGACAATGCTAGCTAGGCATTCCATCTAATTTCCATGCCTTTGCCAAAACTGGTAGTACCATATTTTAAATTTCAAATCAAATCACTTAAATTCTATTGAAACCATTACCACCACCTCCCATTTTCCATGTGACCCCTTAGGTCCCCTTTCACCTTTCATTAGTTTAGGTTAGATAAACATTAGTTTAGGATCCGACCTTGGCTAGTTAAAAGTTATTTACCTTAGGTCATTAAACATTGCCTTAGGTAAGTTTTCCATCATAGGATAATCCATACCCCATAGTAGTTTAGTATTATGTAATATTAGATAATATATTAGAGATAGACCTCTCATTACCTTAGGTTATTTCCAAATCCCACACTTGTAAAACATACGACTTAGATTAGGATGCAACAAGATTAGTGTAGACATAGATCTAAGGTAGGTCTTGTTCACCTTAGGTTAGAATCCAGTTAGGATAGATCCTAAAAATCTAGGACTAAAGTTTTACCTTAATAGTCCCAAAGTAAGTATTTTTCCTTCTTATGCCAACCATAGTCATAAGAAATTAACTAGAGGATCCAATTTCATATTTCACATAAAATGTAAAACAAGGACCTCTAAACAAGGGTCCGAAAAATTGTAAACATCTGAAGACTCTTTTCCCTTAATACCTTTCATTCCAGAATGTCGTCTTAACAAACTAAATAGGTAAGAAACTTGAAGCATACCTTGGATCAATGGAATTGATCAAAGGTTTTGCTATTATAAAATAAGTATGCAAACAGAAATTCCAGTTCACAACTTTTATAGAGCCCAAGGAAGGATAATTTTACTTTCAAGCAACAACAACATAGAAAAATGAATCCATGAACAAAAATAATTTATCCCTTTACAAGCATGATTCCCAATAGTCAAAAGAATACACCTTCTTAGGAAAAATCACATATCAACTCTTGTAGTGTAAGGAGGAGAAGTTATCAGTTTGCCAAATATGTTACATACTTCCCTCCTAAAAAGAATCATCATCCCGATGATTAACTTAATTACGTAATTTGCATCAAGGACAAATAAAATTATTATACTTCCTTTCATAAGTTCCAAACAAAACTAGATTTTAAAATTCCAAAATTAGAATTTACGTAGTTGTTCATTTTAAATAATGTGATGTTTGCCAAAAAATGACAATTTTACTGATATAAAAAGAATAAAATCTTACAACTTTATCGATCGATAGAATCAATGCATTCGAAACAAATATGGAAAAATAGTTTTCATATCTTCCAGATTTTCCCGAGTTACACTTTCCATGTTAAACTAATCCCACTTTGGACCTTACATTGACTTATGTCACAATTTCTTAAGTGCAATGGTGAATTTCGAGCACTCTTATAGGCTTAACCATGATTATTCTGGGTCTTGGACCTGCAAGGAATTCCAATTTAACACATGTGATAAATCTGAAACATATTTCTTAAGCAAAGAAATATGGAAAACATCATGTATTCATGATAAAGTAGGAGGTAATGCTAAATGATAAGCTACATGGTTGATTACTTCAATAATTTCAAAAGGTCCCACATAACGAGGTGATAACTTGGCACCTTGCTAAAAGTTCTGAGAACTCTTTTTAGTTTAATTTGAAGAAAGACCTTCTCACCAAGTTCAAATTTCCTATCAACCCGCTTCAAGTTAGCATAACTCTTTTTCCTATCTACTTTGCTTCTTTCAAGTGTTCATGAATCATTTTCACTTGTTGTTCCATTTCCGTAAGGATTTCAGGTCCAACCACCTCTCTATCCTCAATGTTGTCCCAACTAACAGGGGTTCTGCATTTCCTTCTATATAATGCTTGAAAGGTGCCATCTTTAGAGAGGCATGATATTTGTTATTGTATGCAAACTAAACTAATGGAAGGTACTCTTCCCATTTATACTACTAATCCATGTAATACATTCGTAGCATATCCTCTAAAACTTGATTAACTCTTTTAGTCTATCCATCTATTTTCGGATGATACACAAAACTGAAATTCAACTTAGTTCCTAGAGTTGCGTTAAGTGTTTTCAAAAATATTGAAGTCATTCTTGGATCTCTATCAGATATGATTAATTCAGGTACTCCATGTAATCTGAAAATCTCATGTATGAATCTTTTCACTAAAACAAGTGAATCATCCTTAAGATTACAAGCAATAAAATGTGCTACCTTTGTTAGTTTATCAACAACAACTAAATCAACATCAATCTCATGTATGAATCAACATCATCCTTAAGATTACAAGCGATAAAATGTCATGTTTATTTCTTGTTTATTTCTTGAAATAGGAAACTATATGATAGAAAAGTGATAGGTGAGGATGAGAATTGACATGTAGCCTTTCATCGTACCCAACCTCCCCAGGTCATGTTGAGATAGCCGGTGGAAATGAAATATATGCGGATGTGGACAAACTAGTTGCGCAATCTTATATCCTCAAGATAATGGGATCTGCGAGTCTAAGGAAAAGAAAGCTCTCCTAACCCGAATTGGTGTAATGGATCATTAAGATATAATAGCTTCTCGGAGGCTCTAATTAATGTCAAGATCTACCAAGATCCTATATATTGGCTATTGGGTGTGTGGAAAGTGACTTGTAGGTGCTTCGTGTATATTTCCGGACTAGGTCATGAAAGTGGTAGTGAGAGGTGTAGTGGATTTGTAGGAAAATATGGGTATTTTTCTATTCTAAGATAGAAAATATAAGCTTGATTTGCTTCTATGTTTAATACGGAATATTGTGTTATGATATCCGGCGGGAGTGGTGAGGATCTAAATACCGGTATCGTAAAAGGTGGTGTCAATGTTTAAATGATTATCAAGCCCACTTGGGTTGTGGGACATGGGGATCACAACCATGAGCTCATGGTTGTTGTGGACCTGTTATGGTCATGTGAAGAATCAGTCTCTTCTTCCGACTATCCAATAGTCATAAGATTTTTCAGCTTCTATGTTTAATACCAAGAGTTGTGCGATCTTCTCGGAATACCTTATGGGTGTTCTAACAACTTGTATACGTAAGCCTATGTCTATGTCAATGAGAAGGTCTCATGCATTTGGCTATGGAACTAATGAGTCACAATCAAATGTTTTCTCTCTTTCAGGTTCTTGTATGGTCATGTGGATATCCTATCAAGGCAATCTATAGTTGGATTGATTTGACCAGAATTCATATGCTTTTTCGTCTTCAATATTTAATTCTCTCGATTGCTCACTAACTGACTTTGTGGGTTTGTTATTGTTTGAAAGAGTGAATTCTAAGACCTTGATCTATATCTGATTAATGTTGTGAAGAGATTTGGCTGAGGTATTACCGGTTCGAATACGTAATCCCTGGGCTCTCTGGGTCCCGTAATTGTCATGCAAGAGATAACCAAACTTAACTGAAAGAAGTAAACTAATTATGAAAATAAATCTACACTATGCTTATATTTTTTATTTTATTTTCAAAGATGTGAATTTGAATGAAATTTAAAGAGTAATTATTCTAATATATTCAGATAACGAACAATTAATCTAATAATGGGATTAAAACAAGCAAGGTAGCCAGATGTAGCTATTTGCCTATGCATTTGTGAATTGATCCTAAATATAAATAACTAACTAATTTAATTGAAAGACCTTCAATCTTACCTCAAAAGTGAGGAATAAATCACATCTTCTCAGAAGCTATCATTACCCACAACTTCCCTGGTAGTATTGAAAGAAAGCTTAACTAAAATAAAATGATTTGCTATTCTATTTGATATATTGTAACTACAACTTTGACAATTCAAACCTGGAGTTTACAAAACAATGGAAAATCTAGTTGTATTGTGACTTTTCCTTCGTGTGTGATCTCTTCATTCCTACGTGTTCTAGTGAATCTAGAAAAGTGGGAATGTGACAGTGGTAGTAGGAGAAGATGTTTGAATAGTGGAAGCTTGGATGTAAGCCAAACAAAATGCAATTAGGAGAGGGATAGGGAAAGAGAAAAGAGCTTGACTATGTGATTCCTTGCAGGATTATTCTGGGATACAATACAAGCACACCAAAATCTCTAGGACTTATACTTCCTGTGATAATACAACAACTTATAAATCTATACAGAATCAAGATTCAAATGAATATAATCTAGAACTAGACCTTTTTTATGCTAAGCCAATTGATTGGAGAACAATAATGGAATAAGATGAAACTAGAGAGACCTAGTGATCTCTAAACTAGAACTGTGGAGCCTTGAATTGAGAGGCTGAGAGCTTTACAAAATCTAAACCTATTGAGACTTATTGAAGAAATTTTAAAACACACTTGAATAATAAATCATAGAGGAGAGGGGGCCATTTTCTTGCTAACAAGCTTGGTATTTATAGAACTTTCATTTACCAGAGGGTAAGATTGAATTGAATTCTTCTATTATAAAAAAAGAGGAATTACTATTTACGAGGTGGCTAAAACTTAAATGCAAGCAAGAGTGGTTGAGAATTATGAGCGTAACTTGATTTTTTACGTTGACAAAAATGTCGAAAGTTACGGAAAATGTGCATAGAACCGTCGCCTAGGTAGGGTGGCGGTCTTGTAACTAAAGACCAAAATGAAAGAAAAGAGATGAATGAGGTTAGAGAAAAGCATGCGAAGGCTGGATAAGGTATTTTAGGATGTAAATGTGTAATCAGTTAGATTTTTAGATTCTAAACACCTTAAGAAGAGATTTGAATCATCATTGGATTCTCTGTAACCTCTCTTCGGTATAAGTACATACAATTTTGCAGGTACGTACATATTACCCCCTTAGAGAAGTGTTTTAGCCATGAATAGGCATAAAATGGTGGGTCTAAGTATGGCGGTACCGAAATGGGGAGTTAGAAGCTATACGACATTCCCATGTGTTGCGATGTCGTTGTCTAGATTCACTCTATCTACAAAATGCAAGGAGGACTCAAGTGTAGATAGATAAAAGAAGTCAAAAAATAAATACTAAATTAAAATGAAATGAGGACTTACCATTTGTGCGGGGATAAGAACTTACCTCCGTCGGTGCTCCAACTCTATGAAAGAACATTCAAAACAAGGCTAGAATGTTATATATATATAATATATATATCATTTTATATATTCATTTTGCTATTCATTTGTATTAATTTGGCAATTTTTGAGCTCAGGGAACCACGGTAACTTTTTTCGACGAGAGTGTAGTCAAAAAGTTCATTGCGAGATCATGATCATGCCCCAAAGAGTAGGACATCAACCTGCAAAGTCTCAGGTTAGTTTTTCTCAATTCATTGTTTTTAAACCTAAAATATAAAAATGTTGAAATCTTTGTCTTGGGGGTTATTTCCAAAAATCTTAGTGTTAAATGAGTCTCTATAGGGGGGCGCCCATAGGGTAGGCTTTTATTTTGCTTAAAATGGTGTATTTTTGCTATTTTAAAGCATTTTTAGGGCTTCGAGGGCATATGCCAATTCAACATAGGAATGCCACCACTGAATAGAGTGGCGATCATAGGAATCTTTGCCTGTTAAGGTGCGAGTCATGGAACCGCCACCCCTACACAGGGCGACGGTTCTAAGCGAGAAAGCAAAAAATATGGCCGAGTTGATTGTTTTTTCATTTTTGACATTTTTCTATGTTTTTGATGAGCTTATTAGACCGCTACACTATTAAGGTGTAGGTCATGGAACCTCCACCCCTACACGGGGCATCGATTTTGAAAAGAAAGCAAAAAAATATGCCTAAGTTGATTGTTTTTGCATTTTTGACATTTTTCTGTGTTTTTGATGAGCTTATCTATTGTATTATGTTTCTAACTTGATTATTTTTCTCTATTTTTGGTGGATGTAGAAGGAGGAGTATATTTGGTGGAGCAGAGAGAGGGAGTGTGATTAGCTCCCAGCAGTGTTAGACATGCTAACCCAGACAGAGCGAGACACTCTGCAGAGGGCCAATATTTTGAGGATTTCATAGGTTCCTCATGTTGCTCCTACCAGTCACATATTGTGTGACTTATTCTCATACTGGGATGCGGACCGGAATACTTTCCAGTTTCCAGGTGTTAGGGGTGAGTGGACTATCACCCTAGAGGATGTTTATCATATATTAGGGGTTCCGATTCTTAGGAGGTGGTTGTCTCTTAAGACAGCTAGGATCCAGGTCTCAGATGGTTCAGTGGGCTACTTATATGGGAGATTTTGTTGTCTCCTTTGGCTCAAGAAGGGGGTGAAGGTTCGATATATTGCTTCTTCTCCTATCCCTATCATCCGTAAGGCTATTATGGGTATCTTGGCCTCACGGTTGATTGAAGATAAGGGACGAGATACTCTGATATACTGTTGGGCTCCCATTATTGTAAAATTGAGGCCCATGGCCATACTTATGCTTAGGGAGAAGACATTCTTAGGACCACATACCATGACTTATATAGGGTGGTCAGGTTACAGGGGTAGTCTTTGAGTCATCCTACTCTAGTTATGAGTTGGGTGTATGAGCATATCATCCCCTATGGGAGGGGTGTACTAGTAGAGGATCCAGGGATGTTAGAGCAGTGAGGTGGATGGGGATGTCAATACTCAGGATGCCACATCAGCCAGTGGCTTCATTAACTACTATGGATATATGGAGGCCACTCCTTATCAGGCCATGGCGGGAGTATGGGGAGAGGAGACACTTACATTGATTTCCTACTCTACTACAGGTTAGTTGGTAGATAGGATAGAGAGGGTGGAGGTCCACCCATTTGATTGAGTCCCTCAGTAGTTTGGTCTCCCCTATGTTGATATGCTTCCTCCAGTAGGGGCCATGTACAGGACTATTCATGAGGCCCAAGGAGGTCCTAGAGGAGATCAAGGTTGGACCATGGTTACTCTTGGAGTTCCTATTGTGGTTAGGTAGGTGGTTTTGATCGAGGGAATCCGGTGCTCTTGAAGCACCCTTACTTCAGATCGGAGCTGCTCCTTCTTTCAGTGGGGAGAAAGATGAGCCTGTTGATGTGGACTCAAACTTTGAGGAGTTCATAGGAGGGGAGACTGAGGAGGAGATGGTGGGAGAGGGAGTTGGAGGTGAGGCCAGTGGGACAACCAATGAGGATGATAGTGATTCTAAGTGAAATGACACTCGAGAATGTCTTGAGGGTAGAGAAGGCGGAAGCAAGTGAGGAGAAGGAGAACTTGGTATCGGAGGAGTTTCCTTCTCGGGACTTTGAGGAGATGATGAGTCGATGGTAGGACATCATTTCTTTTGGATTTTGCGGAGGCTCCGTAGTCGGAAGAAACGTCGGTAGCAGTGCATAACCTAGAGACCTTACCTAGATGCTTGGAGATCCGAGTGAGTTACTACTCTTTTCTCGACCTTGTTAGTTACAAATTTTTAGTTGATATTTCTTTTTTGTTGTTTTTTTTTTTTTTGACTTAGTTTTGGTGATTTTCTAACTTGTTATTTCCCTTTTTAATTTGTAGTGACTTCTCAGGGATGGTGGGATTTGATTCTCCAGGTGTGTGTGCACACTTTTTTACTCCCTTTGGGGAAAACCTAGGCTTAGCTTACTGAGGACGTCAGAGAGCCTTTAACAGCCATCCGACACACTAATGTGTTTTCCCCTTTCTGGAAGGTGGAAGAGTTAGTGTCCTCCCTTCATACTAAGGTATCTAGATATAATAATGTTGAGCACCTGATGAGGTGGAACCATTCTCGTAGTGAGACCATAGCCAGTGACCATGATCATGAGCACTCTCATCATTCAATTCATTGAAAATGTCATTGTAGCAAGAGCCTTAGATATGATCATGCACCCTCCGAGGGATCCCACGAGGATTGAGAGGCCTTTTGGTCTTTTTGTAGTGATTTTTTCATATCTTTATATGAGTTGTTTTTATATTTTTCAAGATTCATATATATATATATGGATCTAGATATTCTTTGCATCTAGATTTTTTTGATTCGTTTCTCATGTGTACACTAGATGTTTTTAGAATCTTTGTTTTTATATGGTTTTGAACATGTGCAATGGATGACAGGTGATAACAAGTGTTGAAATGAATGTTTCTTTTTTGTTTATTTTTGTAATGCTGATATGTGATGATGCAAACATACTTTAGTACTGAACTTTTGTATTCTTTGGGCAATGTTTGTTGCTTTTTCTTATTTTGGAAAAATGTGATGAATATGTAGTGATAATGAGATGAAATTTCCCCACTCCTAACTCCACGTAGCTAGTAAGATGCGAGGGCTCAATACCGAGAGTTAGGAGGGGTGAAAATTATATGAGTTTTGACCGAACGGAAATGATGAGAGAAAGACAAGGTATTGAGAGAAACCAAATTGTAACCTACATACTTATCCTTACTCAAAAACTACTACATAGCTCGAAATGAAACTTACTTTCTAGTTTATCTAGAATTAGATGCATGAATGGCAATTTGGTTGAAAAAATCTAGTTTTGAGGATTTGATCTCTTTGGAATTTGGATTCTTAATTTCACTTACTACACTTTTCTTTGCATTTTTAAAATACTAAGATTTATTAATTTATGTGAATGGACCCCCTACACCCTACCCCTTGCTACTAGTAAGAAGTATAGGCTTATCGAAGGCAAGATATATAGGAAAGTAAGGGCACTTATTTCCTTTCACAACCTCACACCACTAGTAAGAGATGTGGGCTCATCACTTTGAAGGTTGGTAGGGCAAAGA
The DNA here is from genome assembly GCA_018340775.1 of Taxus wallichiana var. yunnanensis. NCBI lineage: Eukaryota > Viridiplantae > Streptophyta > Pinopsida > Cupressales > Taxaceae > Taxus > Taxus wallichiana. Next base: position 156,135,795 of record CM031243.1, on the reverse strand, counting down.
AGTGTGTAAAATAAAATATTCTATTTGGTTTAGTATTTTTTATTTAATTTGGCTTTAACATTTCTGATCTATGATTTTGGAATATCCTTGTTTCAAAGAGATGTAAGAGGGATAAATGTGACACCAAGAAGCTTATAAAACATATAATAGGTAAGAACAACTTAACCTAGTAGAAGATGTGAGTATGACCAAGTATGTAGGACTTGGTATGGTTTTTGTCAAGATTTTTTCTATCGAATTGATGAGATGATTTCAAAACCATTTGATGATATTATGAAAATTAAAGAGATATGATTTGAATGCTTTTAATAATATTTTTAGAAGCTTGTAATAAATTGCTTAAGAATAAGTTCCTTGACCACAAAATTTACGAAATGAGTGAACAAAATGAAACTACTGAGTGACTAATGCAATGCAGGTAGACATAATATACAAATAGTGATGCTAATGACTTATGCATAAAACCATTTAAGATGCAAGGAATTGATAGTTTCATTGAATTCCTCACCTTCTAGTGTACACAAGAGATACACACCATTTCCATAGTCTTTCATGACTCGGTATGGGCCCAACCACTTGGGCCAAAATTTCCTTCCTTCACCGGTTTTCTTATCAATCCAGTTGTCTAGTCTCAGAACTAGATCTCCCTCATATATTTCTCATTTGTAGACCTTTTTGTTATATTTCTGGCACATCCAGTCAGCATAGGCTCTATGTCATTGTTTTACATTTAACTTGGCCTCATCAAGGATTTCTAGTTGAGAGAGGCATGCCTCTCTATAGGCTTCTTTTACCAAGATCCCTTTTAATGAGATGCAAAGACTAGGTATTTTGACCTCAAGCGGAGAACTACTTCTACCCTAAATAACAATGAGAAATGGGTTGTCCTTGTTGGTGTTCTTATTGACATTCGGTAAGCCCACAAGGGCTAGGTATAATTTTAAATGCCAATCCCGTTTTTCTCCTTTAACTATTTTGAGGAGAATGGATTTTAATGTTTTCTTTATTACCTTAGCCTATCCATTGGCTTGAGGGTAATAAAGAGAGGCCGTGTGATGGTTTATCTTAAATTCACTACATTACTCATGGACCTCATCATTCTTGAAGGATGTGCCATTATATGAGATAATTAATTACGGGACACCGTACCTACAAATGATTTGATTCAAAATGAACTTAGTGACCAAGTGAGAGGCATGGCCTCTACCCATTTAGTAAAAATTTATGTGGCCATGATTATAAATTTATGGCCATCTATTGATGAGGGAGATAATTTCTCTATCAAATCTAGGCCCCACGTGGAAAAGGGCCATGGGGTTGTGATTGTTTGTAGATCCTATGCTAGCATATGAATCTCATGGGAGAAATCTTGGCATTTATGACACTTACACACAAAATCTACTACGTCATGTTCTAGAGTGGGCTAGAAATAGCCCATCTGATGTATTTTGTGAGTAGTGGCGTGGCCACCGAAATAGGCATTTAGATATCCAAGAGTGACCTATCGCGTCAAGGTGATCTAGGATGGTAAACTCATTCTCATCTTCTATATGTGTCAAGATCAAGGTTATTGGTATTTTAAGCACGAATGGTTCAGTACAAAGTGATACCATGAAATTTTTATATTCTAACTCACTGTTTGGAGTGAAACGGGAAGATGAGGTTACTATTGAATCTGTGAGAAGCTTCTATTCTCATGGAATTGCTTTGATTGATATGAATTTGAATCCCTTAGTTAGATCCAATACCGTTGTTTTATAGAGTTGTAAGTGTTCATATCTAGTCTCATATACCTCAGATACTTGGTTTATAACTAATTGTGAGTCTCCTAGAACTCTAATGTTATCAACACCCATCCTTTTGGCTATGATGAGGCCAAGGAGGAGGAATTTGTATTCATCCCCGTTGTTTGTACATTTTAAGTTTAACTTAAAGGAAAAAGGTAGGATCTTTCCCTCGGGAGAAGTAAATATCAAAACTTCCCTAGTGCCAAAATGAAATCTAGCTCCATTGAAGTGAAGAGTCCAATATTTTCTCAGAAAAATGGATGTTGGAACATTCTTCGTGTCTGCTTGTTTTTGCCTCGAGTTACTTCTACCATAAAAATTCATCTGTTGGAAGGAGCCAATTCCTAGGTTACATCCTATACCAATGGAATCAAATGGTAGGAGAATAGGTAGATATTTCTCTAGTAACTCAAAAAATTTTGTGGTAGTTCCTAATGATACTATTTATATGACGTTAGTCTCATTTTTGAGTTCCCAAATTCCTTCGACTAGATTCGTGACTTCTAATTCAGTTATAGGTACCAACTTTACTTCTAGCTTTGAATTGATTGGTTTGTTAAGTTGATTCATTGGGAGCTCAAATTTAGAGTGGACACTTGGTCTCTTTTTCAAATCTGCTAAGTGTATTTCGAAGGGTTTTGGGTCACCCTGCACCACAAATATTTTTCCTAGGTGTAAAAATCTTATTTCCTGGAATAACATGGAAGGGATTACCTTCATGTGATGTATCCATGGTCAACCGAGAATCATATTATAGTTGGTTTCCCAATCTATAATATAAAATTAAGTGAGAACTGTCTTGGGTCCTCCAGTGACTAGTAACACTATAGTCCCGATTGAAGTGGACTTGAGGCTATCATAACCCCTTAGCATATTTTGTGTTGAGGAACAATTTGTTTCTCCATATCCTATATTTTGAAGAAAATCGAAGGGAAAAATGTTAAATACTAATCCATCATTAATCATTGCACCCTTAACATAATTATTATAAACCCATACCTACAAATGTAAGGTTGGATCACCTCTACATGTAATTTTAGTGTCTTTGGAATTTTCTTATATCAAATATAAACTCAGTATCCCTATCTGGATGCCCTAAAGGTTAGATGTCAAATTTTACATGGTTTACTTGTGTTTCGGGAGGAGGAGTGATGTTAATCGAGATGACTAAGACCCGTGCTTCTAAAGAGCAGCCACGTGAGCGGGAGATTTTTTCAATAAATCCAAGAAGGAAATGTGAGAGAAGGTCTTTGTTAGGTCATTAATTAGATCGTAAGTGCCTATAGGTTTTTCCAGTGTTTTTGAACATTTTATAAATCTTGGTGGGTAGTTTGGAAATGGTTGAGAAGAATAATCTCACATTCTTGTTATGGTTTCTACTTGTAGCTCAATGTCTAACTCTACCAGGACCAACTATCTTGGTTTGAGATCAAGTTCCTAATTAGGGTATGACCGGTGGACTTGATGAATTTGAGGATTCATGATCATTATTTCCTTCCATGACACCCTTATTTTTCCCATTTGGATCTAACCTATTATTGTTAGAATGATTTGGTAAAGGATCGTTAAAAATATTGAGGGGTGCATTTTGAGGGGAAACTGATCCCATATAGGTTTTTGCATGGGTAATGCGAATTTGTTAAGAACATATCTACAAAGAGTTTTCTTTGATCTTCTAGAAAATCTTGCATGAATTTATTATATTAGTGGAAATTCCTAGTATCATGGCCTTGAATCTTGTGGAAACCACAATACAAGTTGGGATTATAGTTTAATGGTTTTGGTTTGAAACCTATTGTAGTCCAAAATTTTGATTAAGTTGCTGATTTTAGAGTTAAAATTTTGAGGCTCTTTGCCTTTGGCTTTGCTTTGGATATCCAATTGGATTTTGGATTTGACCTTGTGTTTGGATTTATCATCATCGTCATTTTTTTGTTATTGTCATGATGGATGAGTAAAATCCACTTTGAGTTGATTGTTGGGGTAAAGTTATTATTTCTTTGATTGTTAATGGGTGGTGAAATGTTTACGACATTTTCCTATTTAACCTAGTCTGTGACTCCATCTGTTGTAACCCCACAGTTTTTGTTAAGGATCTTGGGTCCTTTATTGGTATTCTTGAAATTAGGATAAGTCATAGTGTTTTGATTGGGAGAAATTAGTTTACCATTTGTTCCATATGTCTTATGACCACTATCTATTTCCACTTGATCAATTCGGAGAGAAATCTTGAGTACTTCATCATAAGTCCTTAATGGGAACTTTTGGACTTCTTCCTTTATCTCTCTATTGAGAGAATGAAGGAATAAATAACATAGTTCCATCTGATCCATGTTTGGAGCACTTGATGAGTAGAGGACTGTACGCCATCTTTGAATAAAATGAGTAGATTCATTGTGGTCTTCTTTAATGTGTAATAATTCCCACGATCCTGTTATTAACAATGTATTCATGTCAAAAGCTTTGATAAATTATGACACAATTTGTTTAAATGAGTGTATCGAGGCTTCAGGTATTCTATAATACCAATCAAGGGAAATACCCTCTAAGGTCTTAGGGAATATCTTAGCAACAACTTCATCCCAAGGAGCAATTCTTGAATGTCCATGGCATAGGCCTTGATATGTGTATTTAGATCTCCCCTTGAATTTAGAAAAATTAGGAAGAGTCTTAGAAGCATGATGCTTTGTACGGTGAACTCTAGAGGTTCTTTTAAATATTCTAAGTAAGTCCCTACTGCATAGGTTTCACCATCGATGGTTCATGTTGAGGGGGTAGAGGTGGAACAGATTGTTGATATGACATAACATATGTATTTGCAGGGACATAAGGAAACCCCTATGGTTGAGAGAACATCCTAGGAAATGAGAACATGTTTCCTTGTGGTGATTTTGAATAAATTTTGAAGTAGGTAGGAGTATTTTTAACACTCGCTAAAAACAACCCACTTGAGACCTAAGAAACAACCTAGGATTAGTTACGAAAAATTATGGAATAATTTTTTTGTTTAAAAGAGTCTACAACCAGGTTACAAGGAAACAATTGTCACTAAAAATTTCCAGAACCATTCAAATCTACTAGAACATACTTTTATTTTATTGACAATTATTAGAGGTCATAAGGTCCAAAATCTAGGGTTAGAAGGTTGATTAGGTTTAGAGGGTAATTCATCACCATACCTACTCTCTAACAAGCTTAAAGTTCCAACTTGATTTTTCTTACACTTAATGCATTCAAAATTCCATAAATCATTTCCATTGGATAGGAAATTTCCTCACCTTTTCATTGATATAAAGAAGTCCTCCTAACTCCTCATATTTCTCAAGTTATGGGCCGGTGGGCCTTGGGGTGAAAATTTTCCCCAAGAGCGGGCCTGCGGGCCTAGGGGTGAAAATTTTCCCAAAGGGTGGGTTGGTGGGCCATGGGGAGAATTTTGGATCATTTCCCACATGGGAAAAAAAAACTAACTTTTCACCCATGCACCCATGGGTCCACAAGTCCACAAGGGACACGTGGCGCTTCTCAAACCAACGCGGGGAGAGTGGGGCAGCGGGAGATGTTTGGGAAAGTTTCTGCATGGGGCGAAAAGCCAACATTGCACCCACAAGTCTGCAAGCCACAAGGGATATGTGGCATCACCTAAGCCAACACGAGGAAAGTGGGGTGGTGGGGAGAAAATTTTCTTAACACCTCGAAGGGCTAAGAGGATAACAAGGATACGTACCTCTACCGACACCCTCACGATGCCACATGGTAGTTTGGATTGGGCAGAGAGCCGGCGGGACGATGGGGAAAACATGAAAATTTTTCCCAAAATTTTCTGAAGCACAAAAAGGAAAAATGGACTTGCTCCACCGCCGATGCCTTGTGACGCCATGTGGCATCACCTGATTAGTTGTGGGCTAGTGGGGAAAATTTGGAAATTTTTCCCAAAATTTTCTGGGAGCGCTAAGTAAAAGGAGATCCATCCCACCACTAACACCTCATGGTGCCACATGGAATCCTCTGATTGGTTATGGGTCGGTAGGGTGGTAGGGAAAAATTTGGAAAATTTTCACCAAAAGTTTTCCTAAGCTCTAAGAGAAAAATTTGGGCGCGCGAAAAGAAATTTTCCCAATTTTGTTTTTGATGCCAAGTGAAGGAAAAACTTCATAGGGCCATAACTTTTGATAGAGAGCTCGGTTTTGGGAAAATGAGGACTTTATAGAAATATATAGACATCCTATTTGTAGAGAGATCATTAATTTTTGGTTTTGATAAATTTTAAGGGGTCAATTTTAAGAAAACGACCTCGCAAGATTTTACAGTGTGAACTGGTAAATTTTAACTTGTGAGATTTATTCAATTTGATCTTCTTCCTCTCTCAGCATGTCAATTAGACATGGGGACATGTTCTTAGATGGATTTAAGGAAGGATTCAAGATTCAATTTGTCTAATAGATTTGCAATTTGAACATTTTCATTTCTTGATAGCAAAATGACTGCAAAACGGTTTGAGCCCAATTTTGCCAAGTTTTGAAATATTTCCTCTAAGTGTTTTTGTCTAATTGAGTTTGTTTAGGGCCTACTACTTAAATTTAATCAATTAATTTGTTATTTTATTGTTGTAGGTTCAAACTGTGCATTTTTTTATAATTGCCAGTTTGAAATTACAAAAATAGGGATCAAATTTTAATGGTTCTATTTGCCACTTTCTTCTTCCAAGTATTTAGAATACGTTCCAATTCCAATCTAACACATTAGTTGATTTAATTCCATCCATTCGAAATCCAAAATACAATTATGATTTCTAACTTTACACATTTTAGAGACAAAGTTCTGCATTTTCCTTCATATGCATTTACTTCATTCAAATAGAGATTTCAATACATTTAAGTGATCCTATTCAATAGAACAATGCAATTGAAAAAGGTAATGCAATTTTTATTGATTCCAAAATGCAACATTACAATCCTTTCTTATTTTATTCCTTCCAAAACATGTATTATACAGAATAGAATAATACATTTTATTCTCACGTGTTTCACTTTACCACTTTTCAAATAGGGATTTCATAGTGTGTAACACCATCGACAATTGTTATATATCCTCCTTTGCATTTCAATTATTGATAGGTGATTTTATTTTAAATATGTGTTATTTTGATTGATGGAGATCATGCTTGATATGGATAAATATTTTTTTCTCTTAAGATCATTAAAATTAAATGGAATGATTTCCTTGAATCCATTTTCACTTCTTTTAGATGAGTTGCAATCTGGTTTAAGAGTTGTAAACTTATCTCCTTATCGACTCCTTGGATTAATTTCGGTGATCCAAGGAATGTTTTAAATCTTCTCGGTTGAATGAAGGGTAAATTGACATTCAATAAAATTTAGGGACATATCGAATTGAACTTTGTTGTTACAATTTCTTAGATTTTGTGTGAACATGTTTCCATTCGGTTGTATGTTGTGTTTGGGTCTTTGGAGATTGATCGTGGCGGGACATTCTTGACGTAAATGAAATACAACCTATTCACATCATAGGAAAGATTCGGGATCCTAAAACTAAAGGATTATCCTATGGAATCCTAAGCTAGGTAATAATATTTGCTACTAGCTATGTTACTTAATAAATTCTTATTCTAACCTAAGCTTCCTATTCTACTTTGTTTGGTTGGCATCCTAACCTAAGCTTTGTGCTAAAGGATTATAGAGAGATTGTTAGTCTATTTTTAATCAACCTAATGCCTAAAACTATAAGGTTGAAAATAAATCTAACCTAAAAGGAAATTACCTAAGGCTATGTGTTAAGACCTAAGGTGGTAATTTATTTTTGGGGTTATATCCTAAGGTTATATATTATAAGTTAACCGAAGATTTAACCTAAGTAATTCTATCTATCCTAAAATAATGGGTATGAAGGGGAAATTAGTGGTCACATGGCTCTATGACAATAGTTCAATGGCATTTAATCTTGAGTATAAGGTTTTAAATGCATAGAGTACTACCGATCTAGCATGGGCTATTTAAAAACTAGGAGGAACCTATGTGGTAGTGTCTCTAAGTTTAGAGATGCATTTGAAAGCTCAATGTGGTCTCACCTACTTTGAATGGTGGTGGTAAGGAAGGATAGGAGGGAACATGAAATTAAATGACATTAACTCACCTCGGTTCTGGTGAGAAAACCATCTTGGAAGGCATGCAAGAGGATTTGTCTAGGGTTGTTTTACTTTGCATGTTTCGTGATTTTTTCTCTGCATGGAGCTATCTATTTTTTTGAACCAACAAATTGATTTGCACTTAATGGCTATTTTTGAAGTCTTAGTTCTATTTTTTGGTTTGAGGGGTGTATAAGAGGAATTGTGGAAAAATATTATGGTTGTTTGACCTTTCTTGGAGAAGAAAGGGTGTTGGAAACTCAGCTGGAAGTATTCATCAAATTGGCAGAGGAACTATTAGGCATGATAGGCTCTACCCATTAAGATTTCTTGCTTTCTTCTAAATGATTCATTAAAACAACTCTACTCACTATAAATTCATATTTGCATGATGTATCTGGTTATTTACTTGTATGTGTTCATGAAACTTAGGTGGGTTTTGGAATACGAACTCTTGATGATTAATGTTAGTTATTAGGGATCTTTCTCTACAATGGATGTTAGTGATTTATTTGCATGTTAATATAAAACTTTGTGACTTGTACTCAAAGCTTTCTGCTAACATTTGAGACTACTATTGAGTGAATCAGCTTGTAGCTTGTTTGGTTCTCAATCTCTGGTTGGTCTTATATTTTGTGATCTTGAAATCGTGTTTCGTATTTGTTCTTAGCTTATATTTAAGCTTTGGATTTGGTCATGGGTTGTTATTTGGACCTTGTATTGTTTTGGTTGTGTTGGAGCTAAGTTCAATTCGAATATGGTTTGAATCCTTGTATTCAATAGTTATACTTTTGTTTAGTTCTTTTGAATGCCAAAATTACTGTTGTTCGAGTTGAGCTTTATTACTTACTTGTGTTCTAAATTGGAATTTTATTCTCTTTTAGGGAAATTGGAAATACGATACTCCTATTGAAGCCTTGGTGACTTGGTTTAAACCCGTATTTTGGGCATCATGTTTATCTTAGGCTTGTATATTATGTCAAATTTGGTGAACCGGTGTGGGAGTCTTGTGAGGCTAAAACTTGTGTTGAAGCTCATGATAAACAAGGTAAGGTTTTCCTTGATTGCATGTTCGCTTATGTTGGAATCAAAGTTGTTACTTGTTTTTCAAAATGGGTTTGGTTGGGTTTTAGTTTAAAATCCTTTCCTCCTTTTGGGTATCTCGCACTATAGCGGTTTGAGTGTTAAATTTAGTCAACACCAATCTGGTGATCTCCTTGTAATCTTCTTCACATTACAGTGAAACCATGTTTTGTGGGAAGATTGGTTGTGGTAATACTTTCTTATCGACATAGGAATTAGGACTGTAATGGGTTCGGTTGGTCTTTTATTGTTGTAATAGACAAGTATTTTAATGTCACATGAAGTTGTATTACTCTCTTTATATCTTCTTGATTGGTTTATTGGAATTTTTGGAAGATGAATTCAAAACTGATATACCAAATCTTACTTGAGAATGTATAGGTATAAAAACTTTGTTTGAATTACTTTGTATATCTGTTTTGTTGGAACTTGAACTTATTACCTTATTTTATCAAATTTTGTATAAGTTGTGTAATAAGAATTCATCCTGGAGTCTCGATTTCCTTCTACATTTGTTATATATCTTCTCTATTCATGAACTCTTATTCCTTTAAGGGACTATCATGGAACGAACCTCTGAGTTTTAGGAGAAGAAAGGAATATAAACCTTAGGGACAATATACGGTTGGGGACTGTACGATGTATGTATTTCTGAGATTTGAATTCATTATTGAACTAGGTAAATGGAAATAGGAAACCAACTTGCTAGTTTTTATTGAAAAACAAATTGAAGTGTGCATTCTTTGACTGTGCATTATTTGACTATGCATTCTTTGATTATGCATTCTTGATTTGTACATTTGGTTTGTGAACTCTTTTGGAAAATTAGTTGATGAATTTCTCCAGTTGTATTAGATAAAAGATTTCATTTCATAGTATAAATGAAATGAAATATTGTATAGGTTCTTGAACTGAAATTTTCTTTATTGACCCTCTTTGGAGATGGAAATTTTCTTGTGGATTGGTTAAGAGATTTAGGTCTTGAGTATAGCTTGTATTTTAGAAAATATTGGCTATAGAACTTTTGAATTATAATCTTCTAATAGAATGAAGTTAGTAAAACTTCCGGTTAGACCATTTAACCTAATTGGTATGAATTGGTATTCTTGTTTCATTTTCCCCTCATTATTTATGAACTCCTTATTCTATCATCTGTGGAATGAGGTAGTGGTGAGAATTCTAAATTTGAATTTTACCTCCATTGAAATTGATCAAGAAATAGACATGTTTTGATACTCTTTTTACATGGAAGGATGAAGTATACTAATATAAGTTATGTTGTAACTAATCTCCTTGCTGATGGTTAAATATACATGAGTATTTCTTCTCTGCCAAGTTTATGAATTAATTGAATGGTAATACTAATTGACTGCTTAAAGTGATTGATAGGATCAATTAAGTTTTATGATATAATTATGATGTTACAGATTATATTATGCTCCTTACTTTATAATGAAATTTGATTCTATTAATCGTTGTTCTTCTAAAAGTTGTTACTTTTGCATATTGTATGATGCATATTAATTGTTTCATAAAAGCCAAGTTGTTTTATGAAAAATTAGTGGAATTCACCTCATTTTAATGCTTAGTGCATATCATGCTCGGTTCGTTGAACTGACTCATGCTAACATTTTGTAGATGGACATTTAAGTGATCAGATGGACATCGTAAGTGATCAAAGAAGGCAAAACTTATATGATGCATTGGCTGATTTAAGTCTGATTATCTAAAAGAATTTTGATCCATTCTTGAGTTGTATTGCAAAAAAGAAAAAAGGAAATATTTTATTCTTTTTAGATCAAGGCTATTGTTATGTAGTATACCTTAAATGCATAAGTCTTGTAAATGTATAAGTTATAAAGATGAATTGAAATTTGAGAGTTTACTTGTATTGGTTGTGTAAATTATTTTGTACTTGTATGGAAGAGATGGATTCTATCTTGTTGATATTCTTCATATTATTTATATGCTTAATTGGTTATCCTTTAATAAGTTGGATAAAGGGATTTAGTTCAATTTCCCTAATTAAGATGTAGCTCGTTAAGTTACAGAATATGATGTTCTTTATCTAAACTATATAATATAGTAATGTAATGAATGTTGTACATACATTAAGAAATATGGATATTGGGTAAGATATACCCTAACACTTAACATGGAGATGAAGACTCTTTCTCCTTCGTAATTGCTTATAAACCAAAAAGGTTTGGAAATATGATTACAATTTATTAGACTTCATTTTGTATGAAGTCTACTTTAAATTGGATATATTCAGATGTTGAACCTTTCCAAAAAGTTATTGTACTTTTTAAATGAATCTTATGATAACAATGTTCTGTTGTGGTTAATTGGTAGTTTAACTAAGAAATCAAACATTAAAAGCAACCCTAAGTATAATGAAGTTCTTCATAGACTAAATGAAGAAAATTTAGGAAGAACTTATTAAGTGATTGGACTAGGGTTTGGAAGGGTTGCTATAATCAAGAAATAATCCAAACTAACAATGTATTAACAATCTCCTTGGGGGTATGTACATCTCGATGAGGTAGTTTCTATAGGATGTTGGCACACACCAACTACAAAGCTGTACTTTTGAGAAGGATTGGGTCTTCTCAAGAATACAATGTTGTAGTTGACATGTGGCATCACCCTTCCGCATTGATCATCTAGATCTACACACATCTGGAACTCAGACTTGAACCTAGTTTCTCTCTAGGTATGGATAGGAGCATATTTAGGATAGGAATTAGCTTCGAAGGCTCAGGGTATGTTGGCACATTCGGATGACTTAGGTAAAATGAGTATGCCCATCTACCCTAAGCCTTTGTGAGCATCTTCCTATAATAGGTTATGTTTCTATCTAGGGCTAGGGTTAAACCCGAACAAGTGGGCTAACGGTAGTCAGTAAAGACCAATCATGATAATAAAGGAGTGAGGTGACAGATGTATTCCAATATGAAGAGTATGTCATCTAAGAATAGTGACATACACAGTATGTTAAAATTATTTGGCCAAAGTATCGCAAACTGCTAGTTGCATTGTCCTATGTCACCAAGTTTAAAGCAACATGATATTAGATGAATATTGGTAGCAGATATTCATATATGTTCTTTAAATAGATCACTTAGTACCCGAAAGTGTAGGGTAGGATGACAAAGTATATGAAGTATACAATAGGTATTCAATACATAAGATAACATAAATAGATCGGTAGCTTACCGAGTTATGAAATGAATATATTGGTGAATCACTGAGTCATTAAAGCTAGATATCTTTATCCATTGAATTCAATTGGCATGGAATGTTTGTTCTAAATAATGATTTATTTAAAATAGTGAACATTATTAAATTAAAAAAAATTCCCTTGTTTCTTAAGTCATAAATTGGGAATGTTACATAGTGAATTCTATTGTTGCAAATCAGCAGCACCCCTGGATGTAACTCAAGGTTCTAAATGATGTTTAGAGCATCCAGTGTGATTGCACAACATGGAAACCTCTCTCCAAGTGTGGGACTTGTGAAAATGAGAGAGGAATCTCTAGAATAGAGGCTAGTTCCTCAAACTCCTCTGATTTAGATCTATATTTTACACAACTACAGAGGTTCTAATCCTAATTCTACCCTAGATTGTAAGGAGACAGGGATAAAAATGCAAAAATGAAACTAAACTAAAGATGGTGATGCACCAAAAGGAGTGGTGAAACATTTTTTTGCCATGTAAATAGACACAAATTCATGAAATGCAACAAGGGAAAACATACACAAGCTGATAGATGTAATTAGAGGTCTTAAAATGAAGTAAAACAATACAAACAGAGGATTGAAAGCATTCACAGAGTTTGCACTGTCAATTCCATGTAAAAATCTCTTGCATTCCACCCTCAAAGAGGTATAAACCTACTACAATACTTGAAAAAGGTCTGATTCTTACAACTATCACTTGCTGGAGGTGAAAGAAGAAGTTTTCTATGCCAAAAAGTGTTCAACCATGAAGAAATGAGCCAAATCTAGCTTTTACAGTACATGGGTCGAGCCCAGGAGAGAGAAAATGTGAAAAACACATGGGAGCCATCCCTCATTGATGGAAAATGCATTAAAATAGCATGGAGGACCTTACAAACCCATACCCTATCATTTTTGACCATATTGGAGAAGAATGCGACCCATTCTGTATTAAATTTGGTTGTTGAAATGTCATTTCTGGCCATGGACACGTACCAGAACTTTTTGAATTTTCTCTCTCTAAACTGAACCAAAATTAAAAATTTACCATGGAATCATGTAGATAATTTTAACAGCTTTCCAATGATATAAAGAACGTGAAAATCCGAGCTCTGGATCAAAAGATATGATCATTTGAAGATTTAGGGCAAAAACGGATCGGCGGAAAAAATTTCAAATTTTACCTTTTTTTTGTCTTTGGAAAAATTTCAAAAATTCCCCACGCTCCGCTGGTCGGATGCCACGTGGCAAGCTCTGATTCACTCTGGAATTCTCTCTCCTTCTCTTTTCCATGGGTTTTCCTTTGAAAATCGACCTTTTTATACTCTTTTGGAAAAAATTTCATATTTGCCTCCGACCCCGAACTCCTCTGCCACGTGGCAGCTTCCTATTGGCTGCGGGCCTCAAATGGGAAAATTTTCCACAAAAACTCCACCGAGCCATAACTTGAAAAATATAAGGAGTTAGGAGGCAAACTTTACCTTTCTGGAAAGCTGAGAGAGAGCTCTATCTGATGGTGCCATTTCTAGAAAGCCTTGAGTGCCTAAAAATCAAAAAATGTAGACTGAGGCACAAGAGAGGAAAGAACACAAGGAGTTAGCCACAAAAACGAGCTGGGGCACCATTTTGGATAACAAATTCTAAACATATATTTCCAATGGAATAAAAATAGATGGACAAGACAAAACCACTTCCATTAATTTAAAATAACTCTTACTACTTCCTTTCCATTTGGTTTCAAAATGCAACATACAAAAACACGTATCTTTCTTTCACATTCTTTCCAAAATAGAATACATAGTATAACTCTTTTACATTTCAATATACAACTTGCAATCAGTACAACATCTTCCCAATACAAACATTTACAAGTTCATCCACTTCAAGTGGGAAAGGTTATAATGAGATTTCATTCCACAAGGGACTGTCAAACTATCTTTTCTCATCTCTAGAATAACAACATGCATTCTTCACATTCTTCCAATTTGATCACAACAAGAGCAGGGGAAAGGCAATGCTCTCCACCCAACCAAGACATCCAATGAAGAGGAGAAGCCATCCTTCTTCATTGGCCCCTGAGCCCCAACCACAATGCAATAAAATATGTGATCCAATCTCATGGCAACAACAATCTTCCACAAATGTACAAGAAACACGAGTCCCCAAATAGAATGTAGTTTATAACTACATTAACACATGAAAAACAATACAAAGGCTTCATCAAACAAGCCAAAGGAGCAAGAAGCTATGGGGGATGTTTCTTATGCCTCCCAAAAGGGAAATGGGTATCACCACCTGAGTTACAAACCACCAAAAATAGTATATCAAAAACCTGACATTCCTTATGCCTCCCAAGTACCCCTTATTCCTCACCCCAACCTCTTATGACACCCCATAATGAGTAAATAAATGCAAGTTATTTCTTTTAAGGTGGAACCCAAATCCCAACTCCCTCCACCCTTATACCTCTGTAAAACACACTTGTGCTTCCTACAAAATATACCCCATAGTCTTCTCTCCTATACGATTCCTAAGCCATCTACCCAACAGTCCACAAACATGCCAAAACATTCACACGTTAACATTTACATATATAAAAGAGAGAATATCAAGACCTAAGCTTTTATCTCTCCATCATAGATTTGTTCCAAGTTCCAAAACAACAAGCTTTATCCCAATGCAAGCAATACAAAACATCTAAGCACAAGCATGCAATAATCTTCCAAAATTCTCCAAGAATGAGCTCCCAAAACAACAAGAAAAATTCACCGAAAATGAAGTCTCCAAAAGTGAAGCAACCCAAAACAAGGCAAGAAATTTGATCTTTAAAGAAGAGGGAAGAGAAGAGGATGAGGTGGATCCATGTAGGATGTCACATCACACATCCTCAACCCCAATCCCAAAAAATAACTTCATTCTCCAAAAGGCCCTCAAGTGTAACTTAAGCTCATAGAGCTTTGGTATGGTCATCTAATAAGGTGCTCATGAGATAGGCTCTCTAGAACTAGGTCTATATGAAAATCAATCTCATGTGGGGGTGGTAACCTGTAGCTCACCTGGAAAGACATCTAAAACTCTCTCAAAATGGGGTGATCATCTAGCGATGGTCCACTAGACCCATCCTCATATCTATCACTAACTATAACAACATACATCTGACAACCTCATCACACACACTGCTTAAGCTACATAGCAGATACGGTGTAAATAGAAAAAGTCTCTTGACCCTTGAAATCACCGACTCAACTCCTAAATCATCTGCACAAGATATAATATTGTGGTAACAATCCACTCTGCCCTTATGTGCAGACAACCAATCCATACCCAAGATGACTCCATATGAGCCCAAAAGAAGAATACGGAGATCTGAGGTAGTGGTGAAAGGTCCCAAATCCACCACACACTCCTTAACTAAGGAGTCCATTGAGATCTTGGATCCATAAGCCATCTCAACATCCTAACTATGACCCTACCTAATTGCTACCACTTTTGCATCACTTTACTAAAGATGGTGTAGTGAAAGAACCAAAAGAACCAGAATCAAACAAGATGGAGGTGGGAATACCACTAATGCTATCTCAATCTCAATAACTTGACTCTAATGCTCTACCTAGCGGTTCTCGACCATTGTGTATGTCCTATTACTATGTCCATATCACAAATAGTAGGCTCTGAGATCTATGTCCTACCCTTGTTAGGGTTATGTGGGTAGTCTCTCCAAAAATGTATAGTAACACCACAACCAAAATAACCACCCGATCCTCTCCCCTACGTAGTAGGTCCAGTCGGTACTCTGGAGGTCTATGGTGTGGATCCATATGATCTAGTTGTGGTCTGGTGAGGTATCTTCTAGTGAGCTCCTGCTGAGTGAGCTCTCTAGGCACCATGTGTCTTGATGGGACCCCTAGGAGGAGGCCCCATACTCCATCCTCTCTATGCATCAAACCTCTTTAGAGGGATATAAGGTGGGTAGGAATATTGCTTTCTACTGTTGGTGGGGGGTCTAAGAGATGACCGTGTCTGAACCACTGTCCACCATGAGGAAGAGGTAATGACTCCTAGATCTACTATCCCGCCCTACGTATGCGGCTCCGGACACGGTCTCTAGCTTGTTAGGTCTTTCCTTGAGTCTCCTCTGCTATATAGGCCTTCTCGACGACCTTAGCTAATGTCTATGGAAAATGGATCCACACTGCATGTCCAATGTCTAGATTCAAGCCTTAGATGAACCTGTGGATCCACACTTGCTCATCCTGCATGTAATCAACATATTAGAGTAGATCCAAAAATCTACTCTCATACTCAGCCACTGTAAGAGATGCCTATCGGAGGTCATGGAACTCATCTATCTTTGTTGTATGAACCTCTGTGACAAATATCTACTCCAAAATGCTCCTTAAATAGCTCCTAGGTAACTATATTAGAATCAACATGGAGATTTTACTCCTCTATCCTCCACCAAACACCAACTCCATCCCTTAGTAGATGGATTGCAACACGAGCTTTCATGTTGCTAGAACAAGGAAAGAGCTTGAAGCATCTGCTCAAGCTCACCAACTAGGCCTCTTCCGAAATCCACCTATGTCACCAAAATAATGTGATGGTTGAAGCTTCAAGATCTCCCTGATGTGATCTACAGCTGTGGTCTGATGGCCTCTAGGCCTCTCTACATGCTCATCCCTAAGCCTAGGACTCCGAGACCTCTCTCTATGTCCTAAAACTTGGTCACCTTGTCCCCTCTATGGTGAGTCTTCCCTAGTTGTTTCTAGATGGGATTTATCTCCTCCATGCTCCTCACTGGGTCGAGGAGATACCTGACCCTCAATGGAAGGGGCTCTATCATGTCTAGTTGTATTCCTCCTACTGATCCTTTGCTGCATAAACGACATTAACATCCCGAAGATTCTGTAAAATATGGGGTAGGATGACTACTACAACATAATCTGGTGGTGGTAAATATGGGTCTATGTGATAATCCCCCTCATCTTGTCTGCGCCTCCTGCCGCAAAACCAAGGTGAGAGTTCATCTTTCTAAGTTTTATTCAGTTCCCATATTTACTAAAATATGTAATTTCTAAACTAAGTTGTTTTCTAGATTTAAAAGTGTGATAGGTTTAAGTTTCATGTCTCAAGTTTTCTAGTGTGCCTAATGGTCCAAGATTTTGAACCATTTCTCTAATACCAAGTGTAATGCCTACTAAAAAAACCCACTTGAGACCCAAGAAACAACCTAGGATTAGTTAGGAAAAATTATGGAATAATTTTTTTGTTTAAAAGAGTCTACAACCAGGTTATAAGGCAACAACTATCACAAGTTCTAGAACCATTCAAATATGCTAGAACATAATTTTATTTTATTTACAATTATTAAAGGTCATAAGGTTCAAAATCTAGGGTTAGAAAGTTTAGTTAGGTTCAAAGAGTAATTCATCACCATACCCGCTCTCTAACAAGCTTAAAGTTTCAAGTTTAATTTTTTCACACTTAATGCATTAAAAAATTCCCTAAATTATTTCCATTTGATAGGAAATTTCCTCACCTTTCCATTGATATAAATAAGTCCTCCTAACTCCTCATATTTCTCAAGTTATGGGTCGGTGGGCCTTGGGGTGAAAATTTTCCCCAAGGGCGGGTTTGCGGACCCAGGGGTGAAAATTTTCCCAAAGGGTGGGTTGGCAGGCCATGGGGAGACTTTTGGATCATTTACCATGTGGGGAAAAAACTAAATTTTCACCCCCACACCCATGGGTGTGCAAGTCCACAAGGGATAAGTTGTGCTTCTCAAACCAAAGGGGAGAGTAGGGTGGCGGGAGATGTTTGGGAAAGTTTCCCGCGCGGGTGAAAAGCCAACATGGTACCTGCAAGTCTACAAGCTGCAAGGGAAATGTGGCATCACCTAAGCCAATGCGGGGAAAGTGGGGTGGTGGGGAGAAAATTTTCTTAACACCCCGAAGGGCTAAGAGGATAACAAGAACTCGGGCCTCTACCGACACCTCGCGATGCCACATGGTAGTTCTGATTGGTTGCGTGCTAGCGGGATGGTGAGAAAGCATGGAAAATTTTTCCAAAATTTTCTAAAGCACATTAAGTAATAAGGGACTCACTCCACCACCGATGCCTTGTGACGCCATGTGGCATCACCCGATTAGTTCTTTGGGCGATGGCGAAAAAATTTTGGAAATTTTTCCCAAAATTTTCGAGAGTGCTAAGTAAAAAGGAGATCTGTCCCACCGTTGACACCTCATGGTGCCACATGGCATCCTCTGATTGGCTATGGGCTAGTAGGGCAGTGGGGAAAAATTTGGAAAATTTTCCATAAATTTTTCCTAAGCTCTAAGGGAAAAATTCGGGCCCGCCAAGGAAATTTTTTCCACTTTTATTTTTTTACGCGAAGTGAAGGAAAAAATTTAGAGGGCCATAAATTTTGATAGAGAGCTTGGTTTTGGGAAAACGAGGACTTTTGGAAATATCTCGATGTCCTCTTTGCACAGAGATCATTAATTTTTTATTTTGATAAAGTTTAAGGGGTCAATTTTAAGAAAATGGCCTACAAGATTTTACATTGTGAACTAGTAAATTTTAACTTGTGAGATTTATTCAATTTGATCTTCTTCCTCTCTCAACATGTCAATTAGACATGGGGAAATGTTCTTAGATGGATTTAAGGAAGGATTTAAGATTCAATTTGTCTAATAGATTTGTAATTTGAACATTTTCATTTCTTGACAGCAAAAAGAATGCAAAACGGTTTGAGCCCAATTTTGCCAAGTTTTGAAATATTTCCTCTAAGTGTTTTTGTCTAATTGAGTTTATTTAGGGCCTACTACTTCAATTTAATCAATTAATTTTTATTTTATTATTTTAGGTTCGAACTGTGCATTTTTTTTTTGATAATTGCCAGTTTGAAATTACAAAAAATAGGATCAAATTTTAATGGTTCTATTTGCCACTTTCTTCTTCCAAGTATTTAGAATATGTTCCAATTCCAATCTAACACATTAGTTGATTTAATTCCATCCATTCAAAATCCAAAATACAATTCTGATTTCCAACTTTACACATTTCAGAGACAGAGTTCTGCATTTTCCTTCATACGCATTTACTTCATTCAAACAGAGATTTCAATACATTGAAATGATCAGATTCAATACAACAATGCAATTGAAAAAGGTAATGCAATCCTTTATTGATTCCAAAATGCAACATTACAATCCTTTCTTCTTTTATTCCTTCCAAAACATATATTATATATAGAACAGAATAATACATTTTCTTCTCATGTGTTTCACTTTACCACTTTTCAAACAGGGATTTCATAGTGAATGCTAAACACATATTTCCAATGGAATAACAACATATGGACAAGACAAAACCACTTCCATTAATTTAAAATAACTCTTACAACTTCATTTCCATTTGGTTTCAAAATGCAACATACAAAAACATGTATCTTTCTTTCACATTATTTCCAAAACAGAATATAGAGTATAACTCTTTTACATTTCAATATACAACTTGCAATTAGTACAACATCTTCCCAATACAAACATTTACAAGTTCATCCACTTCAAGTGGGAAAGGTTACAATGAGATTTCATTCCACAAGGGACTATCAAACTATCTTTTCTCAGCTCCAAAATAGCAACATGCATTCTTCACATTCTTCCAATTTGATCACAACAAGAGTAGGGGAAAGGCAATGCTCTCCACCCAACCAAGACATCCAATGAAGAGGAGAAGCCATCCTTCTTCATTGGCCCCCAAGCCCTAACCACAATGCAATAAAATATGTGATCCAATCTCATGGCAACAAAAGGCTTCCACAAACATAGGATGCCATGATAAAGATGTGATCCTTCTACATTAACACATGACAAAAAATACAAAGGCTTCATCAAACTATCCAAAGGAGCAAGAAGCTATGGGGGATGTTGCTTATGCCTCCCAAAAGGGAAATGGGTATCACCACCTGAGTTACAAACCGCCAAAAATAGTATATCAAAAACCCTTACATTCCTTATGCCTCCCCCAAGTACCCCTATTCTTCACATTTCCTTATGCCTCCCTAGCCTCTTAACAAGTAAATAAATGTAAGCTATTTCTTTGTAAGGTGGAACCCAAATCCCAACTCCCTCCACCCTTATACCTCCCTAAAACACACTTGTTCCTCCCACAAAATATAACCCATAGTCTTCTCCTACACCATTCCTAAGCCATCTACCCAACAGCCCACAAACATGCCAAAACATTCACACATTAACATTTACATATATAAAAGAGAGCATTTCAAGATCCAAGCTCTTACCTCTCCATGATGGAGCTCTTCTAAGTTCCAAACATCAAGCTTTATCCCAATGCAAGCATACCAAAACATCCAAGCACAAGCATGCAAAAATCTTCCAAAACTTCTCAAGCAAGAGCTCCCAAAACAACAAGAAAAATTCACCAAAAATGAAGTCTCCAAAAGTGAAGCAACCCAAAACAAGGAAAGAAATTTGAATTTTAAAGAAGAGGGAAGAGAAGAGGATGAGGTGGATCCATGTAGGATGCCACATCACACATCCTCAACCCCAACCCCAAAAGTCAACTTCATTCTCTAATGCATAAAAATAAGTGGGTAAATTAATACAACAAATTTACTTACACACTCAAACAAGCCCATACCCCATAAGGACTGAAATTAAATTATGTAAGAAAAGTTTAATTACAACATTCAACTTGACTTGTAAAAATGCATAAAAATGTCTAAATCTAACCCTCCAACCATAGGCAAGGTTGGTATGTAAATTTAAGAGGTATGGGACAAGTTTAACTTGTCCCAAAAGCCTCCAAAATTAGCCTCCAAGGAAAAATTCGAATTTCCAAGAAGGTGGAGTGTTTCACACTCAAAATTTAACTTACACATCACTTACACATTACTTACACACTTTAAAACATGGCCAACTCTATTAATTACATTCTTATGACATCTTTTAATTAATTAACTAAACAATATGATTACTCACAATATTAACACCACATTAAATAAATAATGAAAGGGGTAAGTCTACACATAAAACACATGCAAAAATTAAACAAAAGGGACCAAATAAAAGAAAAACATAAAATCCCTTGGTCACATTTAAAGGTGATTCCCCCATGGGAAACCCTAACAAAAATACAAACACACACAACAAAACTAGTTGCCATGGTGACCTTGTTGAATTCATCTAGAATTTCAATGTGGTTGGTCTCCAATCCCCTGATGTTTGTTGTGATATTTTTAACCTGTAAAAATACAAATACCTCCTTAAGCCTTGTGGCCATATCAGAATGTCCAAAATAATATAAATATAATTAAAAATCCAAAATCATCTAGATATATGAATCACAACAACATCAAAGCAATCTAACAATATCATTTATAGTTTTATCAACAACTATATCATCATCTAATAATTTTCCATTTCTAGGTCTACTCACAATATCCAAATATCACAAATCCGAACAACATCCATCATATAACCATGTCCAACAAGAAACATCATCAACATATAAAATGTCTATAATAATCATCATGCATCATGACTGAATCAAGTCAAAAATAATCTATGATCTAACATTTAACAACATACTATAATAAGGTCCATAATTACATCCATAATCTAATTAACGATAGCATGATTAGTATCAAAAATGTGTTAAAGAGAAGTGGGCACTAAAACATTGCTCTCCGATATGGGTTGTTTGGTACTAAACCGGGAGGTATCAAATGTGCCTATTCCTGTGAGGAGGTCAACCTGGCTAGGATGATGTGGAGGGTTTGAAGTTATTTCTTTCCTAGAATGTGAATTTTGATTTACTTGAGAATGTTCTAGTCCTCTAACCTTCTCAACTAAAGCTGAGATGACCTCGATTGGTGATGACACAATGTTTTTCCTTGATGGTTGTTGTACACCTTGAGGTTATAGAGGGGTATGGTACCCTACTATGAAATGATCATTACTCTTCCAAGCTTCACCAAGAGTATTTTCCATAGGTGGAGGAATGTGGGTGTTTTCTTGGAGCAGGGTGTTAGGTTGTGTTTTCCAACTTTTTATAGGTGGGTATGTATTTTGGAAGCATTGTTCGCTTCTAGTGTAGCGTGATAAGTACTCCTCATCCAAAAATGGGAGTGGATCTGACTGTCTCTGATTTGTGTTCTAAACAAAACCCAAGGAGATGAAATGAATTCTCTAGTAAACGCCATATTGTTAGAGCCTAAGGGATTTGGTTGTTGTGTTTGCGTGAGTTGGTCCAACTTCTCAATTGGAATGAAGAACTAGAGCTAGTTCTTTAAGGAGGGGTTGTGATGATAAGTTGTTGCTTGAGAATTTTTCATCCCATGCAGAAAGTGAGGGTGATGGTTGTCTATTTTTTTGACCATAATATGCATCGAGACACGAGAGAGGTCTCATGCATATGTGTCGTATCTTGACATATTCGGGGGGTATATAAATACCCACAGAATAATGGGAAGGAGTGAATATGGATGAAATAAATGGAAATGAAAAGGGGGTAATTGTTGCATTTATGTCAGGTTCACCAATTTTGTACGATAGAAAAGTGACAGTCGAGTATGAGAATCGACAAGTAGCATTTCTTCATACTCGAGGTCGTGCCAAGACAACCGGTGGGAATGAAATATATGCGAATGTAGAAAAACTAGTTGGGCAATCTTATATCCTCAACAGATAATAACAGTATCTACGAGTCTAAGGAAAAGAAAGCTCTCCTAACCTGAATTGGTGTAATGGATCGTTTAGATATAATAGTTGCTCAGAAGCTCTAATTAATGTCGAGCTCTACTGAGATCCTATCTATTGGTTGTTGGATGCATGGAAAGTGACCTGTAGGTGCTTCATGTATATTTCCAGATAAGGTCATGAAAGTGGTAGTGAGAGGTGTAGTGGATTTGTAGGAAACTATGGGTGGTTTTCTAGTCTAACCTAGAAAATATTAGCTTGATTGGATTCTATGTTTAATACGGAAAATTGTGTTATGATATCTAGAGGGAGTGGCGAGGATCTAAATACCACCGTACATAAACTAGTGTCAATGTTTAATTGACTAGTAGGCCCATTGGGTTGTGGGACCTAGGGATCACTACCATGAGCTCGTGGTTGTTGTGGACCTATTATGGTCATGTGAGGAATCGATATCTTCTTCTTCTCACTATCTATCAGTAGTCATAATATTTTTCAGCTTCTATGTTTAGTACCAGGAGTTATGTGATCTTCTCGGAATACCTTACGGGTGTTCTAGTAACTTATATATACGTAAGCCTATGTCTATGTTAATGAGAAGGTCTTTTGCGTTTGGTTGTGGAACTAATGAGTCACAATCAAATGTTTTCTCTCTTCAAGTCCTTGTATGGTCATGTGGATATCCTTTCAAGGTAATCTATAGTTGGGTTGATTTGAACAGAATTCATATGCTTTGTCATCTTCAATATTTAATTCTCTCAATTTCTCACTAACTACTTGTGGATTTGTTATTGTTTGAAAGATTTGAATTATAATATCTTGATCCATATCTTTTAATTTTGTGAAGAGATTTGGCTGAGGTATTACCTTATCGAATATGTAATCCCTGGGTTCTTTGGGTCCTGTAATTGTCATGCAAGAGATAACCAAACTTAACTGAATGAAGTAAACTAATTATGAAAATAAATCTACACTATGTTTATATTTTTTTTTTGTATTTTCAAAGATGTGAATTTGAATGAAATTTAAAGAGTAACTATTCTTATATATTTAGATTAAAAAAATTAATCTAATAACAAGATTAAAACAAGAAAGGTAGCCGAGATATAACTATTTTCCCGCATTTGTGAATTGATCCTAAATATAAATAACTAACTAATTTAATTGAAATACATTCAATATTATCTCATAAGTGAGGAATAATTCATAGCTTGTCAAAAGATATCATTCCCCACACTTCCTTGGTAATATTGAAAGCAAGCTTAATTGAAATAAAATGATTTGCTATTCTATTTGATATATTGTAACTATAACTTCGACAATTCAAACCTAGAGTTTACAAAACAATGGAAAATCCAGTTGTATTGTGACTTTTCCCCTCAGTGTGATCTCTTCATTCCTATATGTTCTTGTGAATTTAGAAAAATGGGAATGTGACAAAGGCGGCAGTAGGAGAAGATGTTCGAAAAGTGGCAGCTTGGATGTAAGCTAAACATAATGCAAGTAGGAGATGGATAGTGAAGAGAACAAAGCTTGACTATTCAATTTCTAGGAGGATTGTTACAGGGGATACAATACAAGCACACCGAAACCTCTAGGACTTATAATTCTTGTGACAAAACAACTATAATTCTAAGCGAAATCAAGATTAAAATGAATATAATTTAGAACTAGAACTATTTATGCTAAGTCGGTTGTTTGGAGAACAACAATGGAATAAGATGAAACTAGAGAGACCCGGTGATCTCTAAACTAGAACCGTGGAGCCTTGAACTCGAGAGGCCGAGAGCTTTAAAAATATAAACCTATTGAGACTTATTGAAGAAAATTAAAAACACACTTTGAATAATAAATCATAGAGGGAGAGGGACCATTTGCTTGTAAACAAGCTTGGTATTTATAGCACTTTGATTTACCAAAGGATAAGATTGAATTGAACTCTTCTATTATACAAAAGAGGAATTACTATTTACTGGTGGCTAAAACATAAATACAAGAAATAGTGGTTGAGAATTACAGCGCAACTTGATTTTTACATTGATGAAAGTGTCGTAAAGTTATGAAAACTACGCACAAGACCGTCACCCAGAAGGGCGGTGGTCATGTAACTAAAGACTAGATTACATGGAAAAGAGAGGAACGGGTTTAGAGAAAAGCATGTGAAGGCTTAGATAAGGAATTTTAAGATGAAAATGTGTATTCAGTGAGCTTTCTAGATTCTAAACACCTTGTGAAGAGATTTGAATCATCATTTGGGTTTCGTAACCTTTTTCGACAAAGACAATACATACAATTTTGTGTATGTACAACAACCCTTGTACAAAATCCATGCTTATCACTTGTCATTTTTACTGCGGTATGCTATGAGGATACGATAAACTAGCTGGGTGCATACATTCAGTTTTAACTCATTGTCATTCTAAACAATGTATCACAAATTCAATCACATCCTTTTTCATTCCTTTCCAAAAATATTGTTGTTTTATATCAGCAAGCATTTTTGTAATACCAGGGTGTCCGAAAAAAGGTGAATTGTGAAATTCAACTAATAATTTCTTTCTTAAATCATTTAGCAAAGGTATGTATACCTTGTTTTCAAACCGTAAAATTCCTTCATTATTAAAGTGAAAACCCTTATATCTCACATCATTTGGGTCTTCAGTAAGTGTTGTTTTTACTTGCTGAAAATAATAATTAGATTCTATAACACTTTTTACCTCATCCTTAAACTGAGTTCTTAATGTTATAAGAGCTTAAATGTGCCTCCTATGACTTATAGCATCAACTAACCTATTTTCCTTGCCTTCATTGTCTTGCATTCAGATTTGGCTAATTAAAAATACAATTCAGCCCAAGATGATAATTTTTAGTTCAAAAGGTTTACCAAGCAAATAATTTCTCCAAATTTTTAGTGCATGAACAATGATAACAAGCTCTAGATCTTATGGAGCATAATTTAGCTCATGTAAATTAAGTTTTCTACTTTAAGTAAGCTATGACATGATCTTTTTGCAACAAAATATGTCCAATACCTTCCTCGGATGCATCTATTATAATAGTAAAGTCTCCATAAGTGTCAAGTATAGTCAAAATAGGTGCTGAAGTTAAATGATCCTTCAAATTTTTAAATGTAGATTCACATTTCTCATTCAACAAAAATTTCTTATCCTTTTTGTGATGAAGTTATTGGTGCAACAACCTTGGAGAAATATTTAACAAACTTTCTATAGTAACCAACAAGACCCATGAAGCTTCTAACTTCATGTACATTATTTGGTGTTGGCCACTCAATTATAGCTACAATTTTAGAGGGATCTATAGCTATTCCATATTTTCTTATAACATAACCCGAATAGTGCACTTCCGTGTCATAGAAAAAAAAATAGATAACTTACCAAATAATCTTCTCCTCAAGATTTCCAAAACTATCTTCAAATGCTCATGATGTTCTTCAATACTTTTAGAGTATATGAGAATATCATCCAAGAAGACAAGCAAAAATTTTCCCAAGTATTTTTGAAAAATATTATTCATTAAATTCATAAAATTTGAAGGTGCATTTGTTAATCCAAATGGTAAAAATGTGAATTCATAATGTTTATACCTTGTTCTAAAGTTGTTTTATGAATGTCCTCATCCTTAATTCATAACTAATGATATCTAGATCGAAGATCTATAGATTATAATATACCGATGATGTAGTGCCCACTTCTCTTTGACACCTTTTGATGCTTATTTTGATACTGTTGATTACATTATGGACATTATTATGCTTTGATTTAGTATGATGTTAGCTATTTGATCATGGATTATTGTGATCTTGATTTGGTTATGATGCATGATGATTATTAGAGACACTCATATGTGGATGATGATATACTATTTGACATGGATGTTTTATGGATGTTGTTCGGACATGTGATTTTGGATATTATGAGTAGATCTAGAAAATGGATATTATATGATGATGACATAGTTGTTGATATAAATTATATGTGATAATGTTAAATTACCTTGATGTTGTTGTGATTCACATATTTAGATGATTTTGTGATTATATTTATATCATGTTGGATGTTCTGATATGGCCATGAGGCCAAAGGAGGTATTTGTGTTTTACAGTTAAATTTCACAACAAATATTGGGGGATCAGAGACAAACCACAATGGAATTCTAGGTGAATTCAACAAGGTCACCATGACAACATGTTTTATGTGTGTTGTTTTGTTAGGGATTCCTATGGGGGATTACCTTTACATGTGACCATGGGTTTGTGTATTTTATTGATGTGGTTAATTTTTATTATTTTTGTATGTATTTTATTAGTGATGTTTTCCTTTCTTTTATTTAATTGAAATTTTGATAGTTTAATGTGGGAAATCATATGATTAAAATTTAAATAAATTAAATTGGGATATGGGAAAGTAATAATGGAAGTTTTTGGTTCCTTCTATTAAATATTTAAGGGATGTGTAAGTTGTGTAAGTCATATTTTGGAGTATGAAACACTCCACCTCCTTGGAAATTTGAATTTATCCTTGGGGGCTGTTTTTAGAGGCTTGTGGGACAAGTAAAATTTGTCCCATACCTCTCAATTTAATTTACCAACCATAAATATGGTTAGAGAGGTGATTTTAAACTTTTATAATGCATTTTAATTATCGTGTTGATTTTTTTTTATTGCACTCTCTTAAATATTTTTAATTGCAGTACTTTGGGGTGTGGGATTTTGGAGTGTGCAAGTAACTTGTCATATTTTCAGCCACCTCTTTATTGTGCTTGGGAGAATGAAATTTTTTCTTTTTGTGTTTGAATTTGAGGATCTATGATGTGGTATCCTACATGGATCCACATCATCCTCTCTTCTTCCCTCTTCTATAAAATTCTAACTCTTTTCTTTTTTTGGGGTGTTGAAACATTTTGCAAACTTCTTTGGGGGTGCATTTTCTTGTGTTTAGAGATCTTGATTATGGATGGATTTTGGAGGAACTTTGCATGCTTGAGATTTTTTTTGGGACTTTATTTTTGGCATTAAAATATTTTGTTTGGAAACAAAAACTACCTTTGAGAGGTAGGAGTTTTATCCATCTTTTATGTTGTTATTTTTCTTGTTGTGTTGTGTGAATGGTGCATGTTTGATTTAATTGTTGGCTGGTTGGGTAGACTGCCATATGGATGGTGTAGGAGAAGGATATGGGGAGTCCATGTGTGGGGGCATAAGGGAATTCCTTTGGCATCGAATTTTGTGGAGGGAGTTTGGGTTTGGGATCCACCAAGGAAAAGAAATAGCTTGCAATGTTTATTTTGTGGGGGCATAAGGAAATATTTGGAGGCATAAGGAGGGATGTGTGTGTGATGAATTTGTGGGGGCATAAGGAAGTGTGTGTGATGAATTATTTTGTGGTTTATTCTGTGGATGCTTGATTCCCATTGGGAGGCATAAGTAAGCTTCTCCCATAGACCTTGCTCCTTTGGCTTACATGATCAAGCTTAATTTTTTTATTTGTTTTCCCACTTTTGGAAATGCGAAAATATGTTTTAATTGATAAGTATGTTGTTTTTGTGTAGATTGTATTTTATATGAATTATGTTTGTTGAAAGAATGTTGTGTGTTGTGGAAGCCATTGTTTCCATGGGTTGAATCTACCTTTGCCAGATGAATGGAGGACTCATGGAGGGCGAGAAAATTCTTAATGAGGGAACTCATAGCGACCGGCCTATTCTATTTTTGTTGGGGTTCGGGGGTCAATAATGAAGGAAGGATTCTCCTTTCATTTGATTTATTGGTTGGGTGGAGAGAGTTTCCGTTCCTAAAATTTTGTTTTGATCAACTTGGAGAAAAGAAAACTTGCATATTATTGTCTTGGAGCAAAGGAAAATCCAGTTAGAGTCCCTTGAGAAAAAACCTTTGGAGGACATTTGTTTGTAACCTTTCCCACTATGATGTGGATGAAATTTTAATGTATTCTTGTGAAGAAAATATGTTTTAATTGATTATGGAAGTATATATATTCGAATTGTGAAGGATGGTTATATTATGTTATGTTATTGGAAAGAAATAAATAGAATTCCCGACTACTTTTGCTGGTCCTTATTGTTTTTATTAATTGCTTCTTGGTGTAGGCTTACATTCAACATGGAAAGATGTAAAGTTTTATAATTGAAGTCAATAAAGAGTTGAAGGATCTTTTCTCATATGCATTGTTGGATTGAATTCAATGTTTCATTGTATGGAAAAAGAGTTAATTAAATCTCTGATTGAAAGAAAGAAACATATGTAAGGAAAATACAGTAAATTGCCTCTTTGGAAATATACAAAATTGAAATCAGAGTTGCATTTTGGGTTTAGAATAGTTTGATTTAAGTCATTTAAATGTAATGGATTAGTTTAGAAATGAAATTCCACACTTGAATGATAAAATTGATATACATATTTAAAAGAAATGGATCTCTTTGTTATAAAAATTAATACTAGAAAATAAATTCAATCAAATTGTACAGTTCAGACTGCACATAATAATCAACTTGAAAATGATATGATTTATCATGTTAAGACATCAATGAACTCAAATTGACAAATAAAACTTAAGAAAACAATTTAAACATTGCAAAATCGAACCCAATCCCCTTTCACAGTCATTTTCATCAATTGTCAGAAAAACATGAATTGAAAATCAAATAAGAAAATCTACCTTCCTAAAACACTTTAAATCCTTCCTAGAGTAATCCTCCATGTCTGTTTGGCATGTTGAGTGAAGAAGGAGATCAAATTGAATCAAATTTATAAGTTGGAAATTACCAGTTTGCTATTTAAAATCCTGCATATCATTTTTGTAAAATTGACCCCTCAAACTTTATCAAAATGTAAAATTTATAAATTTTGTACAAATAGGGCATCAAGATATTTCCAGAAAGTCATTGTTTACCAAAAATGAGCTTTCTAGCTCAAGTTATGGCACTCTGAAATTTTCCTGCCTTGGCGGGAAAATTTGGGAAAATTTTCCCTGGCGGGCTGGTGGCCCGAAAATTTCCCGTTAAAAATCCTAAGAATTTTTTTTTTGAAAAATCTTCTTGGGAATTTTTTTGAACTTTTCTCCACCATCCCATAGCCAATCAGAGGCTGCCACATGTCCTCATTGGGCAGCAGTGGAGGTGTGGCATTAATTTTGTCTTTGGGGCCTTTTGAAATTTTGGAAAATTTTACCTTTTCCCCCATTGGCCCGCAACCTATCATAGGCTGCCACGTGGCAGCATGGGGGTGTTTGTGAAGGGGTGGAACCTTCACGACCTTGTTGGAATTTGGTAATTTTTGATTAAAAACCTTGCAGCCCCTGCACTCCCACCATTGCCTTGGCGTTACTCCTTGCGGACACGTGGACCCACGCATCAAACCCTTCCCTTTTCCCTCCTCCGGTGAATTTCCCCAAACTCTCCCACTATTGTGCCTATCCATCTCCTTCTTCCCCACATTGTTGGTTGAGTATTATATGTCCCTAGTGGACTCATGGGTGCATGGGTTCCAATTGGACTTTTTTCCCTTTGACGAATTTCTCCCTATCGTCGTTGTCGCTCCACCCTTCCCTCACCCTCTCCCGCTTTGGATTAGGACTGACACGTGTCCTTGGAGGACTCACAGAGGCATGGGTGCAAATGGGAATTTTCTTTTGTGTAAGGAAAAATTCCAAACACCACCCTATGGCCCGCTAACCCAAAATTTTCTTTTCACCCCTACTCGGCACGTGTCCCCTTGGGGAAAATTTGACTCCTACAGTCTTCCGGTCCATAACTGGAGTTATACAAGGAGTTATGAGGAATTATTTATATCATTGGAAAGGTGAGAAAATTTTCTATCCAATGAAAATAATTTAGGAAAATTTTAAATGTATTATGTGTGAGAAAAATCAAGTTGAATCTATAATCCTGTTAGAGAATGGGTATGGTGATAATTTACCCTTTGAACCTAATCAAAACCCTTAACCCTAAAATCTAGACCTTATGACCTCTCAAAATTGTTAATAAATGAAAATTATACTCTAGTGATTTTAGACTTGTTCCAAAACCTGATAGTGTCAACTATTGTCTTACAACTTTGCTTGTGGACACTTTAATCAAAATAAATTATTCCATAATTTTCCAAACTAATACGAGGTTGTTTCTTGGGTCTCAAGTGTGTTGTTTTAACGGGCATCACACTTGGTATTAGATCGAGTGGTTCAAAATATTGAATCATTGGGCACACTAGAAAACTTGAGAGATGAAACTTAAACCTAGCACATTTTCTTTTAAATCTAAAGAGGAAAATTAGTTTAGAGATTGCATATTTTATGGGAAATCTCTAAACTAATTTTCCTCTTTTAGATTTAAAAGAAAATGTTCTAGGTTTAAGTTTCATGTCTCAAGTTTTATAGTGTGCCAAATGATAAAATATTTTTAACCACTAATCTAATACCAAGTGTGATGCTCAAAAAAACCCACTTGAGACCCAAGAAACAACCTAGGTTAGTTAGAAAATTATGGATTTTTTTACTAGACATGTCCACAACCAAGTTGCAAAACAACAGTTGACCCTATTAGATTTCAGAATAAATCTAAATTACTATAACATATTTTTCCTTCATTAACCAATATCAAGTGCACATGGTTCATTTTATGGGGTTAGAAGTCTCGATTAGGTTCAGGAGTAATTTACCCCATACCCACTCTATAACAGAGCTCAGAGTTTCAACTTTATTTTTCTCATATTTAATGTATTAAAAATTTCCTAAATCATTCCCATTGGATAGAAAATTTTCTCACCTTTCCGGTGATATAAATAAGTCCTCCTAACTCTTTCAGAACTCAAGATATGGACAAGTGGAGCTTAGGGGTCAAATTTTCCCCAAAGGGAACACGTGTCAAGCAGGGGTGAAGGGAAAATTTCAGGTCGGTGGGTCATTGGGTGGAATTTGGGATTTTTCCTTGTGTGGGAGAAATTTCCTAGTTGTTCTTGCACCTCTTCGGGTGCTACAAGGACACGTGGTAGCCTCTCGAGTCATTTCCAGCAATGAGGAAAGGAAGGGCGGGGTGGCAAGAGAGTTTGGGGCATTTCTCCCAAAGGGAAAGAAACCAAAAGAATGCCCATGCACCCATGGGTCCACCAGGGGTAAATGTTGCTCCATGATTCACCATAGGGAGAAGGGAGAGGTAGAGGCAAGTGGTAGAGCTGATTTATGAATTTTTCCGAAGGGAGGAAAAAGGGGAAGTTGGGCGAGTGGGGTCCACACGCCCCACGAAAAGAATTTCCCAAGGCGAGGGTGGGAGTGCGAGGTCATGCGGGAATTTTATCTAAAAATTTCAAAGAAAAAAAAAAAAAAACAAAGTGTATCCCCCTCACTAGCACCAAAATCTACCACATGGTAGCCTCGTGATATGCGGCAGGCCGGAGGGGAGAAATGGAAAATTTTTCCAAAATTTTCAAACGGTCTAAGGGGAAAAGAAAACGTCGTTCCTCGGCCACTACCCCGTGTGGACACATGGTGCCCTATGATTGGTTGCAGGCCAACGGAGGAAAAGATGAAAATTTTCTTGAGCCAAAATTTTCAAAATATTTTCTAAGGGTAATTTCGAGGGAAATTTTTTGGTCGCGGGCTCATAGTGAAAATTTTCCATAATTTTCCCGCCAAGGCACAAAAGCTTCAAAGTGTCATAACTTGAGCTAGAAAGCTCAGTTTTGGAAAAACAAGGACTTTTTAGAAAGATCTCAATGCCCTCTTTGTACAAGAAACATAAATTTAACATTTTGGTAAATTTTAAGGTGTCAATTTTACAAAAATGATCTGTAGGATTTTAAAAAGCCAACTGGTAATTTCTAACTTCTAAATTTGATTAAATTGGATCTCCTCCTTCACTCAACATGCCAAAAAAACATGGAGAATTTATCTATGAAAGATTTAAAGTATTTTAGGGAAGTTAATTTGCTTAATTTATTTCAAGTTGAATTTTTCCAACAATTGACAGAAAAATGACTGTTAAAGGGATTGGATTCAATTTTGCATTAATTTAACTTGTCTTCTTAAGTGTTCTTTGTCAATTTTAGTTCCTTAACATCTTAGCATCCTATATTATATCAATTCCAAGTTTATTATTTATTACAGGTCTAAATTGTAAATTTTTATTAAAATTAATTGTCGATTTTAAGTTTAAAATGAAATCCCATTTCTAGAAATTTGTTTATCAAATTCATCCTTCAAAAGTGGCATTTTATTCATAAACTAGTCCAATACATTCAGTTGTTTATAAACAAACCATTTCAAATATAAATTGAAAATCTAATTTCCACTTTAATATATTTCAAAAAAGAAACAATGCAATATAATTCCCTCATACGTATTTCTTCTTCTTTCAATTTTCAAAGCAGAGATTCCAATCACAATTTAACATTCCAACTCAACCCAAAGAATGCAATGAGAAGTAAACTTGTAATTTTTATTGACTTCAATTATACAATAATAAATGAAATTCAACCCATGGCAAAATTGACTTCCCAAAGCACACAACATTCTTTCAAACATGCACATTTCAATATAAAACATAAATCAATACAAAATAGAAGTTTACAACCGTAATTGAAAACATACCAATCAAAACTCGGAAGCTTGATCATGCAATCAAAAGGAGAAAGGTCTATGGGGGAAGCTACTTATGCCTCCCAATTGGGAATTGGGCATCCACCAGTAAAAACCACCAATAAATTTCACCATAAATATGCTTATACCCTCCACAAATCCTCTCGTTATGCCCCCACATATTTCCTTATGTCCCATAAAGTAAAAAATGCAAGCTATTTCTTTTCCATGGTGGATCCCAAACCCAAACTCCTCCACAAAATTTGATGCCAATGGCATTTCCTTATGCCCCCACATGGATTCCCCATAGCCTTCTCCTACACCTTCCCTAAGGTAGTCTACCTAACTAGCCAACAAATAAAACTAAACATGCACCATTCACACAACACAACAAGATAATAACAACATAAAAAGGAGAGTTAAATTCCTACCTCTCCATGGTTACTTTGCTTCCAAACAACAAGCTTTCCAAGACAATAACATAGTTCCAAACAACAATTCCAAGTATGAATATATCTCCAAATTCCTCCACAATCCACAAGAGCTCCAAAAACAAAAATTGTGCCCCCAAGGAGGAATGCAAAAAGGTTCAACAACCCAAAACAAGCAAGGATTTTGAATTATATAGAAGAGGGAAGAAGTGAGGATGATATGGATCCATGGAGGATGCCACATCACACATCCTCAAATTCAAACACAAAATACAAAATCCATTCTCCCAAGCACAATAAAGAGGTAGGTTAAAAATGAAAAGTTACTTGCACACTCTAAAAGCCCACACCTCAAGGGGTAGCAAAATAAATAACATGTAAGAAAGTGTAATTAAAAACATTCAACATGACTTAATAAAATGCATTATAAAAATCAAATCACATCTTCAACCATAAGTATGGTTGGTAAATTAAATTTAGAGGCATCAAAAAAGTTTTACTTGTCCCACAAGCTTCCAAACACAGCCCCAAGGAAAAATTTGAATTTGTTATGGAGGTGGATTATTTCATACTCCAAAACTGACTTACACAATCTCTTACACAACTTACACATCCCTTACAAAATTTAATACAAACAACCAACATCTCTTATAATTACTTTCCCATATCCCAATTTAATTTATTTAAATTTTAACCATATGATTCTCACATTAATTCTATCACAATTTAATTAATTAAAATAAGGGAACACATTACTAATAAAATACATACAAAAATAATAAAATAAACACATTAATTAAAATACACAAACCCATAGTCACATATAAAGGAAATCCCCCATGGGAGTTCTAAAAAAACAACACAACACAATCAAACAAGTTTCATGGTGAACTTGTCGAATTCACTTAGAATTCCATTTTGGTTGGTCTCCGATCCCCAATGTTTTGTTGTGATATTTTTAACTTGTAAAATAAAAATACCTCCTTCACGTCATGGCCATATCGAGCATCCAATATGATACAATTAAAATCACAAAATCATCTAAGTAAGTGAATCAAGGCAAACATCGAAGTAACAACTACATCAATTACATTTTTAATCTACAACTTTATCATCAACAAATAATGTCCATTTTCTAGCTCAAATCATAATATTCAAATCACATGTTTGAAAAACATCCATAAAACATCCAAGTCAAATAATATATCATCATTCACATATAAGGTGTCTCTAATAATCATCGTGCATCATAATCAATCAAGATCAACAATAATCCATGGTCAATGTCTAATAACATACTAAATCAAAACATAATAATGTCTATAATGTAATCATAATATCAAAATAATTGTCCAAAAGGTGTCAAAGGGAAGTGGGCACTACATCCCCCTCCCCTCATACTTGACTTCCTCCTGAAGTCACTCACCGTAACAAATGTGGAAACTAACTCATAATGAAGTAGCATCCTCTCATGTTGTTGCAGTCTCATCATATCTATCCCACTACACCCGGACCTAATCAACCTCTCTACCTCGAAGGCCCAGGGTCCTACGATCTAAGATGTGAACGGGCTCCACCATCACCTACCCTTGATCCTACACCTATAATGATGTCCAATCTAACACATGAGAAGGATCTACAATATATCTCCTGAGAACTGAAACATGAAAAACCTCATCTATGTGAGATAAGATGGGTGGCAATGCTAGATGATAGGAAAAAGGGATGATATGCTCTAAGATGTCAAAAGGTCCAAAAATCTAGGAGCTAACTTATAACCTTTTCCATAACAGATAGGGATCTTGTGTGGCATGACACGAAGGAACACCTTCATGCCCACATTGAAACTATGGTCGATCCTATGCTTGATCCGCATACTTCTTCTACCTATCATGTGCCTCTTGTAGTCTCTACACGATCAACACTACCTTTGCTGCTCCATATCCTATAGAAAATGGTCTAAGAGATACTATGTCCTCTAACCTGTCCTAGCTAAGAGGTTTCTTGCACTCTCTACCATACAAATCCTAAAAAGGAGCCATGCCTATGGAACTTTGAAAACTATTATTGTAGGAAAAATCCACTAAGTATAGGTACTCCTCCCATTTAGACTGCTGATCCATCACATACATCCTAAGCATGTCCTCTAAAATCTGATTCACCCACTCAGTTTATCCATCTGTCTCAGGGTGATATGTTATGCTGAAGTTGATCCTCATCCAGAGGACATACTGCATGGTAGTCTAGAAATGTGAAGTGTACAAGGGATTGCGGTCACAAATAATCTTCTGTGGAATCCTGTGCAACCTTAAAATCTCATCCAAATATACTCATGCCACTACTCTAGTTGTATAAGTGGTCTTCACCGAGAGAAAAATGAGCCACTTTTGTCAATTTATCAACCATGACCATGATGGCATCGTGGTGATATCTCGACATCGGTAGCCCAACAATGAAATCCATGGAAATGGTGTCCCACTTCCATTCCAGTATAGCATGAGGATAAAGAAGGCCTTCATGGATGCTAATGCTTGGCCTTATCTCTCGACACTCTAAAATCCATGACACAAACTAGGCCACATCTCGATGAAGTCCTCTCTAATGATACAACTATCATAAGGTGGCATACATCTTCTTACCCTAGGATGAGCTAAATAGGGTACATGATGTGCCTCTACCAGATTTCCTACCTCAAGCCTCCATCTCTGGAACATAAATCCAACCTCTATTCCTAAGAAGACCATCTGCCTTTAAGGTAAATCCATCAAACATCCCCTCGAGGGGTCTGCGTGACTTGATCTCTACTCGCATCTGCAATGTAGAAGGCTGTCAAGAGGAAGCTCTTGAAGGATTCTACTTCACAAATATTTTCTCATTGAGGTGGCCATATCCACATGTCTATGTCTACTAAGAGCATCTAATACCACATTCTAATTCCCCTTCACATACTCTATCTCCATTTCATACTCACAAAGAAACTCCATCAAAACCACCGACAAGCATCGAGATTAGGCTACGTGAAGAGGTGGAGAAGACTCAAATGATCTATCTTGAGTGTGAATCTCCTGCCAAGAAGAAAGTTCCTCCATTGAACCAAGGCATGCACAATCTGTTGCAAGCTCAAGATCATGAGTCGAGATTATTAAGCTTGTGATCTTTGATTTTATGAGACTCAAAATCCACTACTCTAACCTCCTGCATCAACACACCTCCAAGGCCTGCCAACGAAGCATCTCTCAAAACAAAGAACTCACCCTATGGATCCGACACTCCAAGAATAGGTGTTGTAGTGAGGAATTCCTTTAGTGTCTTGAAATCCTACTTGCATCTGTTTGACCACACAAAATTCTTCCTCTCCTATGAAGGGAAGTGATAGGGTGCGCAATCCAAGAGAAGTCTTGAACAAATCTCTGGTAGTACCCTGCTAATCCCATGAAGCTACACACCTCCGTCACTATAGTGGGTGTTGGCCAATCCATAATGGCGCTAATCTTGGAAGGATAAAATGTGATACCTTCCCCAGATATGATATGTCCTAAGTATTACACCTCTATTTGAAATAAATCACACTTCTCCAAGTTCTTGTAAAGCTATTGCTCAAGAAGGCATTGAATAACTTTGGCAAAGGTGCCCCTCGTGCTCTTCACGTGTATGTGAGTATATCAAAATTTCATCTAGCAAGATGATCATGAAGTGATCTAAGAAGGTCCTGAATACCACATTCATAAAAATCATAAATACTATGGGGGCATTCGTCAAACCAAAAGGCACCACTTTGAACTCATAATGCCCAAATCTCATGTAAAAAGTGGTCTTATGAATATCCTCCTTTGAAATCCTTAGATGATGGTACCCTGACTTAAGATCAATATTAGAAAAATTGTGGCTCCTTCATCCGATCAAACAAGTCATCAATATGAGGAAGAGGATAACAATTCTTGATTGGTACCTTGTTCAATGGTGATAATAAATACATAACCACAAAATCCATCCTTCTTCTTCACAAATATTTGCGGTGCACCCCAAGGGGATACACTAGGATGGATAAGGCCCTTCTCCAAAAGGCCCTCAAGCTACAACTTGAGCTCACAAAGCTTTGGGGTTGTCATCTAATAAGTTTCCCGTGAGATAGGCTCGATCTAGGAACTAGATCTATATGAAAATAAATCTCACGTGGGGTGGTAACCCCAGTAGATCCCCTGGAAATACATCTGCAAACTCTCTCAAAATGGGATGATCATCTAGTGATGGTCCACTAGTCCCATCCTCATATCTCACAATACCCGTCATAGCATACATCCGATAACCCCATCACACACAATGCTTAAGCTACATAGTGGAGATGGTGCAAATAGAAACAGTCTCCCGACCCCAGAGATCACCGAATCAACTCCCAAATCATCTCGCACAAGATATAGTCTTGTGATACCAATCCATACCCAAAATGACTCCATACGTTCCCAAAGGAAGGATACGGAGATCGAGGTAGTAAGAAAGGTCCCAAGTCCACTAAAAACTCCTTGACTAAGGAGTCTATAGAAACCTTAGCTCTAGAAGTCATCTTGACATCCCATCTAAGACCCTACCTAACTGCCACCCAGCCTACATTGCTCTACTAAAGATGGTTCAATGAAAGAATCGAAGAACCAAAATCAAACAATACAAGGTAGGAATACCACCAATGCTACCCGTGTGGTCGAATGAATGTGTTATGGTGCTCTTCTAGCATTCTCAACCAATACACGTATCATGTAGCTACATCCCATGTCACCAACATTCGACTTTGAAATCTATTCCTTACCCTTGTTGTTAGGGTTCTATGGGCAATCTCTCCACAAGTTTCCAGTAACTCCACATCAAAAACATCCTCCTGATCCTCCCCAATGAGTAGCACCTCCAGTAGGTTCCTTAAAAGCCTATGGTGTGGACCCTAATGATCTAGCTACGGTCTGTTGAGGTCTCTGATGGGAAGCTCCCACTTGTAAGCTCTAGGTCCACCATGTGTCCTGATGGGACCCCTAGGAGGAGGTCCCATAGTCTAACCTCTCTATACATTAGCACTCTATGGAGTTACGTGAGGTGGGCGGGACTGCTACTCTTGCTACTACAGCTATGGCCTAAAGGATGACTATGTTGTACCCTAGCCACCACGAGGAAGGGGTACTAACCCCCTCGATCTACCATCCTACATCTATTGTATGCGGCTCTGGACTTGGTCTCTAGCCTGTTGGGTCTTTCCTCGAGTCTCCTCTACAATATAGGCCTTCTCGATGGCCTCTACTAATGTCTGTGGGTAGTGGATCCACACAACACCTCTAATATCTAAATTTAGGCCCCGGATGAACCTATGAATCCACACCTGCTCATCCTGCATATACTCTACATACTGGAGTAGATCCAAAAATATACTCTCATACTCTGCTACTGAGAAAGAGATTCCTATCGGAGGTCATGGAACTCATCGATCCTCTACTAGATGAACCTCCGTGATAAATACCTACTCCTAAATCTCTCCTTAAATAGCTCCTAGGTCATTGTCTCTGAATCCACATGGAGCTTCTGCTCCTCTATCCTCCACCACACTCCTGCTCCATCCCTCAGTAGATGGATCACAACATGAGCTTTCATGTTGCTAGAACAAGGAAAAAGCTTGAAGTAACTACTCAAGCTCACAAACCAGGCCTCTACCTGAAATCCACCCATGTCACCTGAGTAATGTGATGGCTGAAGCTTCGGGATATCCTTGAACTGATCTCTGCTTGTAGTCCACGGCCTCTAGGTCTCTCTGCACACTCATCCCTAAGCCTAGGGCTCTGAGACCTCTCTCTACGCTCTGGAACTTTGTCACCCTATCTCCTAGGTGGTGAATCTACTTTAGCTAACTCTGCATGGGAGTTCTCTCCTCTATGCTCCTTGTTGGGTTGAGGAGATACCTAGCCCTCAATGGAAGGGGCTCTATCATGGCTAGCTGCATGTCCTCCTCCTAATCCTCCACATAGAGCGACATTAACATCCTGAAGGGTCTGTAGAATCTGAGGTAGGATGCTTGCTACTCCTTGATCTAGTGGTGGTGGTGGTGGTGAGTCTGAGTCTCTGTGAAGGTTCCTCTCACTTCATCTAAGCCTCCTACATAGACCAAAGCGAGAGTTAGTTCATTTTTCTAAGTTTCACACAACTTCCATGTTTACTAAAATATACAAATTCTAGCTAAGTTGTTTTATAGTTTTAAAAGTGTGCCCAATAATCCAATATTTTGAACCACTACTTTGATACCAAGTGTGATTCCCATTAAAACAACCCACTTGAGACCCAAGAAACAACCTAGGATGGGTTAGAAAATTATGGTATAATTGTTTCTTTGACTAGAAGTGTCCACAACCAAGTTGCAAGACAACAATTGACCCTATTAGGTTCTAAAATAAATCTAAATTACTAGAACATATTTTTCCTTCATTAACAAATATCAAGTTCACATGGTTCATTTTATGGGGTTAGAAGTCTCAGTTAGGTTTAGGGAGTAATTTACCCCATACCCACTCTCTAACAGGCTCATAGTTTCAACTTGATTTTTCTCATACTTAACATATTCAAAATTTCCCTAAATCATTCCCATTGGATAGGAAATTTTCTCACCTTTCTAGTGATATAAATAAGTCCTCCTAACTCCTTCAGAACTCAAGATATGGACAGGCGGAGCTTAGGGGTCAAATTTTCCCCAAGGGGACACATGTCAAGCAGGGGTGAAGGGAAAATTTTGGGTTGGTGGGTCGTGGGGCGGCGTTTGAGATTTTTCCTTACATGGGAGAAATTTCCCAATTGTACCCACCCTCTCCGTGGGTCCTCCAAGGACACGTGGCGCCTCTGAGTCGTCGCCGGCAATAAGGAAAGGAAGGGTGGGGTGGCGGGAGAATTTGGGGCATTTCACCCAAAGGGGAAGAAAACAAAACAACGCCCGTGGGGCTGCCAGGGGCACATGGCACTCCACAATTTTCCATGGGGAGAATTGAGAGGGAGAGGTGGGTGGTGTAGCTGATTTGTGAATTTTTCCAAAGGGAGGACAAAGGGGAAGTTGGACACACGGGTCCACATGCCCACGAGAAGAATTTCTCAATGCGAGGGTGGGAGTGCGAGGCCGCGGGGAATTTTATCAAAAATTTCAAAGATAAAAGATTTAAAAAAACAAAGGGTCCCCCTACTAGCACCCAAAGCTGCCACGTGGCATCCTATGATAGGCGGCGGGTCGGTGGGGAGAAATGGAAAATTTTCCAAAATTTTGAAATGGTCTAAGGGGAAAGAATATGTTGCGCCTCCGCCACTTTGCCCCACGAGGACACATGGCACCCTTTGATTGGCTACGGGCTGACAAAGGAAAAGAAGAAAATTTTCTCGAGCCAAAATTTTCAAAATATTTTCTAAGGGTAATTTTGATGGGAAATTTTCGGGCCACGGGCCTGCCAGGGAAAATTTTCCATAAGTTTCCCACCAAGGCATAAAAACTTCAAAGTGTCATAACTTGAGCTATAAAGCTTGGTTTTGGGAAAATGTGAACTTTTTGGAAATATCTCGATCCTTTATTTGCACAGAAACATAAATTTCACTTTTTGGTAAATTTTAAGGGTTCAATTTTACAAAAATGATCTGCAGGCTTTTAAAAGCCAACTGGTAATTTCCAACTTCTAAATTTTGATTAAATTGGATCTCCTCCTTCACTCAACATGCCAAACAAACATGGAGGATTTCTCTAGGAAGGATTTAAAGTGTTTTAGGGAAGTTAATTTGCTCAATTGATTTCAAGTTGCATTTTTCCAACAATTGACAAAAAAATGACTGTTAAAGGGATGGATTTGATTTTGCATTAATTTAACTTGTCTTCTTAAGTGTTCCTTGTCAATTTGAGTTCCTTAACATCTTAGCATGCTATATTATATCAATTCCAAGTTGATTGTTAAGTGCAGGTCTGAACTGTACATTTTTATTAAAATTAATTGTCAGTTTTAAGTTTATAACAGAAATCCCATTTCTAGAAATTTGTTTATCAAATTCATCCTTCAAATGTGGCATTTCATTCCTAAATGAGTCCAATACATTTATTTGTTTATAAACAAACATTTCAAAGATAAAATTGTAAATTTTATTTCCACTTTAATATATTTCAAAAAAAGAAACAATGCATTATAATTCCCTCATACGTATTTCTTCTTATTTCAATTTTCAAACAGAGATTCCAATCACAATTTAACATTCCAAATCAACCCAACAATGCAATCAAAGTAAACTTGCAATTATTTATTGACTTAAATTATTCAACTTACATCTTTACATTCTTTCATTCCTTGATTGCAATTAACAGAAATTCTATTTCTTTCTTTTCCATGTACAGAAATATAAATGTCTTTCACAATTTAAATATCCACTTTCATAATCAATTACATACATCTTTTCTTTACAAAATACATATTACAATTTCATCCACTTCAAGTGGGAAAGGTTACAAATGACTGTGTTTTCACAAGGGACTGTCAAACTGTATTTTTCCTTTGCTCCAAGACAACAACATGCACATTTTCTCTTTCTCCAAGCTGATCACAACAAAGGAGGGGGAAAGGAAATGCTCTCCACCCAACCAAGACATCCAATGAAAGGAAAATCCTTCCTTCATCATTGGCCCCCAACCCCTAACCAAAATACAATAATAGATGTAATTCAATTCATGGCAAACAATTGGCTTCCCTAACACACAACATTCTTTCAAAAATTTACATTTCAATATGAAACATAGATAAATACAAAACAACGATTTACAACTATAATTGAAAAATACAATCAAAACTCAGGCTTGATCATGCAAGCCAAAGGAGTAAGGTTTATGGGGAAGCTACTTATGTCTCCCAATTGGGAATTGGGCATCCACCAGTAAGAAACCACCAATAAATTTCACCATGCATATCCTTATGCCCCCACAAATCTCTCTTTGCCCCCCATGATTTCCTTATGCCCCCACAAAGTAAGAAATGCAAGCTATTTCTTTTCCATGGTGGATCCCAAACCCAAACTCCCTCCACAAAATCTGATGCCAATGGCATTTCCTTATGCCCCCCCATATGGATTCCCCATAGCCTTCTCCTACACCTTCCCTAAGGCAGTCTACCCAACCAACCAAAAATAAAACTAAACATGCACCATTCACACAACACAACAAGATAATAACAACATAAAAAAGAGAGTTAAATTCCTACCTCTCCATGGTTACTTTACTTCCAAATAACAATCTTTCCAAGACAATAAAATAGTTCCAAACAATAATTCCAAGTATGAAGATATCTCCAAATTCCTCCACAATCCATAAGAGCTCCAAAACAAAAAAAAATTGTGCCCCCAGGAGAAGAATGCAAAAGGTTCGACAACCCAAAACAATCAAGGAATTTGAATTATATATAAGAGGAAAGAAAAGAGGATGATGTGGATCCATGTAGGATGCCACATCACACATCCTCAAATTCAAACACAAAAGATAAAATCCATTCTCCCAGCACAATAAAGAGGTGGGTGAAAAATGACAAGTTACTTGCACACTCTAAAAGCTCACACCTCAAGGGACAACAAAATAAATAACATGCA
The DNA here is from genome assembly GCA_018340775.1 of Taxus wallichiana var. yunnanensis. Taxonomy (NCBI): domain Eukaryota; kingdom Viridiplantae; phylum Streptophyta; class Pinopsida; order Cupressales; family Taxaceae; genus Taxus; species Taxus wallichiana. Next base: position 156,092,184 of record CM031243.1, on the reverse strand, counting down.
AGAAAGTGCAATTAAAAACATGCAACATGACTTAATAAAATGCATTATAAAAATCACAAATAAAATATCCAATAATAAGTATGGTTGGTAAATTAAATTTAGAGGCATGGGACAAGTTTTAGTTGTCCCACAAGCTTCAAAAACAGCCCCCAAGGAAAAATTTGAATTTTTCATGGAGGTGAGTATTTCATACTCCAAAACTGACTTACACAAGCTTTTACACAACTTACACATCCCTTACAAAATTTAATACAAACAACCAACACCTCTTATAATTACTTTCCCATATCCCAATTTAATTTATTTAAATTTTAATCATATGTTTCTCACATTAATTCTATCACAATTTAATTAATTAAAAGAAGGGAACACATTACTAATAAAATACATACAACAATAATAAAAGAAACACATTAATTAAAATACACAAACCCATGGTCACATATAAAGGAAATACCCCCATGGGAGTCCCTAACAAAACAACACTCAACACAATAAAACAAGTTGTCATGGTGACCTTGTCGAATTCACTTAGAATTCCATTTTGGTTGGTCTCCGATCCCCCGATGTTTTGTTGTGATATTTTTAACCTGTAAAATATAAATACCTCCTTCGGCCTCATGGCCATATCAGAACATCCAATATGATACAATTAAAATCACAAAATCATCTAAGTGAATCACAACAACATCGAAGTAACAAATACATCAATTGCATTTTTAATCTACAACTATATCATCATGAAATAATGTCCATTTTCTAGATCAACTCATAATATCCAAATCACATGTTAGAACAACATCCATAAAACATCCATGTCAAATAATATATCATCATCCACATATAAGGTGTCTCTAATAATCATCAGCGTCATAATTAATCAAGATCAACAATAATCCATGATCAATGTCTAACAACATACTAAATCAATACATAATAATGTCTATAATGTAATCACAAAGTATCAAAATAGGTATCTAAAGGTGTCAAAGGGAAGTGGGCACTACATCCCCTCCCTTTAAACTCAAATTCCTCCTGAAGTCATTGGAACAAATGTGGAAACCGACTCGTAATGAAGTAGCATCCTCCCATGTAGTTGTAGTCTTATCATATCTGTCCCACTACACCTGGACACGATCAACCTCTTTGCCTCAAAGGCTCAAGGTCATGTGATATAAGATGCAAATGTGCACCACCATCACCTGCCTCTGATCCTACACCTACAATGATGTTCAATCTAACACATGAGAAGGATATGTAATATATCTCTTGAGAACTGAAACATGAAAAACATCATGTATGCGAGACAAGCTGGGTGGAAATGCTAGATGGTAGGCCAAAGGGCCAATATGCTCTAAGATCTCAAAATTTCTAACAAATCTAGGAGCTAACTTAGAACCTTTTCCATAAATGATAGGGCTCTTATGTGTCCTGACATAAAGGAACACCTTTATGCCCACATTGAAACTACAGTCAATCCTATGCTAATCTGCATACTTCTTTTGCTTGTCTTGTGCCTCCTGTAGTCTCTGCTTGATCAACACTACCTGCTGCTCCATGTCCTATAGAAGAGGTCGTCCAAGAGATACTCTATCCTCTAACATGTCCTAGCTAAGAGGTGTATCATACACTCTCTACCATAAAAATCCTAAAAATGAGCCATGCTTATGTAACTCTAAAAACTATTATTGTAGGAAAACTCCATTAAGTGCAGTACTCCTCCCACTCAACTACTGATCCATCACATACATCCCGAGAATTTCCTCTAAAATCTTATTCACTCACTCAGTCTATCTATCTATCTCTGGGTGATATGTTGTGCTGAAGTTGATCCTCGTCCTAAGGACATACTTTGCATGGTAGTCCGTAAATGTGAAGTGTACAAGGATCGCGGTCACAAATGATCTTTCACGAGAATCTCATGTGGAACCTAACAATCTCATCTAAATATACTCATGCCACTACTCTAGCTGTATAAGTGGTCTTCATCGGAGAAAAGTGAGCCACTTTTGTTAATTTATCAATCGTGACCATGTTGGCGTCATGGTGATATCTCGACATTGGTAGCCTAACAATGAAATCTATGGAAATGGTGTTCCACTTCCATTATGGTATAGCATGAGGATAAATAAGGCCTATTGGATGTTGATGCTCAGCCTTAACTCTCTGACACTCTAAACACCATGAAACAAACTGGGCCACATCTCAATGAATTCCTCTCTAATGATATAACTGTCGCAAGGTGGTGTGTATCTTCTTCACCCTAGGATGGGATGAATAGGGTACACTATGTGCCTCTACCAAGATGTCCTACCTCAAGCCTCCATCTCTAGGAACATAAATCTAGCCTCTATGCCCGAGAAGACCAACTACGTCTAAGGTAAATCCATCAAACTTCCCTTAAGGGGTCTCTATGACTTGATCTCTGTTCGTATTGCAATGTAAAAGTTTTCAAGAGGAAGGCTGCTAAACGATCCCTTCACAAATCTCTTCTCATTGAGGTGGCCATAGCCACATGTCTCCATCTGATAAGATAATCTACTACCACTTTCTACTTCCCCATCACATGCTCTATCTCCTTGTCATACTCATACTCAAAGTAACTCCATCAAACACCGCCGACAAGCATCGAGATTGGGCTGCATGAAGAGGTGGCGAAGACTCAAATGATCTATCCCGAGTGTGAATCTCCCCCAAGAAGAAATTTCCTCCATTAAACCAAGGCATGCACAACTTCCACAAGCTTAAGATCATGAGTCATATAATTAAGATCATGATCTTTAAGTTTTCGAGACTCAAAAGTGACCACTCTTCCCTCCTACATCAACATACCTCTTAGGCCTTCCAAAGAAGCATCTGTGTAGACAAAGAACTCAACCTATGGATTTGATACTGCAAGAATAGGTGTTGTAGTGAGGCATTCCTTTAATGTCCTGAAGGATTTCTCGCATTTGTCGACCACACACACTTCTTCCCTTTCCTTTGAAGGGAAGTGAAAGGGTGCATAATCCGAGAGAAGTATTGAACAAATCTCTAGGAGTACCCTACTAATCCCATGAAGTTGCACACCTCGATCACTATAGTGGGTGCTAGCCAATCCATAATGGCCCTAATCTTGGAAGGATCGATTGTGATACCTTCCCCATAAATGATATGTCCAAAGTACTACACCTTTTTCTAAAATAAATCACACTTCTCCAAGTTCCCATAAATTTGCTGCTCATGAAGACACTGAAGAACCTAGCAAAGGTGCCCCTCGTGCTCCTCACATGTACGTGAGTATATAAAAATGTCATCTAGGAATATGAGCACAAAGTGATATAAGAAGGTCTTGAATACACCATTCATCAAACTCATGAACACTATGGGGGAATTCGTCAAACGAAAAGGCACCACTATGAACCGATATCACCCATATCTCGTGTGAAAATTGGTCTTATAGGATTAGGAGGATGTTTTGGTTGTGGAGTTACTAGAAATTTTTGGAGAGATTTCCCACATAACCCTAACAACAAGGGTAAGACACAAATCTCTGCACCTAGGATTGGTGACATGGGACACAAATGCAAGATTTATGCAGCGGTTGAGAACCACCGGGTAGAGCATTAGAGCACAGATCATTGAGACCAAAGGTAGAATTAGTGGTATTTTACCTCTGTATTGTTTGATTCTAGTTTCTTAGATTATTTCATTGCACCATCTTTAGTAGAGTGATACGAGTGGTGGCGCTTAGGTAGGGTCATAGTTGGGATGTTGAGATGGCTTCTGGAGCTAATATCTCTATAGACTCCTTAGTTAAGGAGTGTGTAGTGGATTTGGGACCTTTCACCACTACCTCAGATCTCCGTATCCTTCCTTTGGGCTCGTATGGAGTCATTTTGGGTATGGATTGGTTATCTACACATAGGGCTAGGATGGATTGTTATCACAAGACTATATCTTGTGCAGATGATTTGGGAGTTGATTCAATGATTTTAGGGGTCAGGAGATCCATTTCTATTCACACCATTTCCGCTTATGCGGTTTAAGTGGTGTGTGCAACGGGTTGTTAGATGTATGTCATTACGATTAATGATAGATTAGAGGATGGGTCTAGTGGACCATTTCTAGATGATCATCCCATTTTGAGAGAGTTTTATGATGTATTTCTAGGGGAACTACCGGGGTTACCACCCCCACGTGAGTTTGATTTTCATATAGATACGGTTCTGGAGTAGAGCCCATCTCGCGGGAACCTTATTGGATGAACACCCCGAGCTCTCGTGAGCTCAAGTTACAGCTTGATGGCCTTTTGGAGAAAGGCCTTATCCATCCTAGTGTATCCCCTTGGAGTACACCGGTGATATTTGTGAAGAAGAAGGATGGATCCTTGTAGTTTTATATTGATTACCACTAGTTGGTTATCCTCTTCCTCATATTGATGACTTATTTGATCGATGAAGGAGCAACAGCTTTTCTCTAAGATTGATCTTAAGTCGGGCTACCATCACCTAAGGATTTTAGAGGTGAACATTCATAAGACCACCTTCCATACAAGATATGAGTACCATGAGTTCACAAAGTGGTGCCTTTTTGTTTGAATAATGCCCCCACAATATTCATGAGTTTGATGAATGGGTTATTCAAGACCTTTTTAGATTTCTTCATGCTCATCTTCCTAGATGACATTTTGATATACTCACGTACATGTGAGGAGCATGAGGGGCACCTTCATCAGGTTCTTAAGTGTCTTCGCAGTAGTAGCTTTAAGGAAACTTGGAGAAGTGTGATTTCTTTTAGACAGAGGTACAATATTTGGGTCATATTATTTTTGGGGAAGGTATCATAGTCGATCCTTCCAAGATTAGAGCCATTATGGATTGGCCAACACCCACTACAATGACCGAGGTGCACAGCTTCATGAGATTTGCATGTTACTATAGGCTATTTGTTCAGGAATTCTCTCAGATTGTACACCCTATCACTTACCTTCAGAGGAAAGGGAAGAATTTTGTCTAGTTAGACAGATGTGAGCAAGTCTTCGAGAAATTGACGAGTGCCTCACTAAAACACTGATTCTTGTAGTGACGGATCCACAGGGTGATTTTTTTATTTACATAGATGCTTCGTTGGTAGGCCTTGGAGGTGTGTTGATGCAGGAGGGAAGAGTAGTGGATTTTGAGTCTCGTAAACTTAAATATCACAAGCTTAATTATCTGACCCATGATCTTGAGCTTGCGGCAATTGTGCATGATTTGGTTAGATGGAGACACTTTCTTCTTGGCAAGAGATTCACACTCAATAAAAATCATTTGAGTCTTCATCACCTATTCACACACGGCTAATCTCAACACCCGTCAATAGCGTTGGATGGAGTTTCTTTGTGAGTATGACATGGAGATCAAGCATATGAATGGGAAGGAGAATGTGGTAGTAGATTCTCTCAACAAATGGAGACATATGGCTATGGCCACTATAGTGAGTACAGACTTGCAGTAGGATTCTTCGGTGAGCTTCCTCTTGACAGCTTCTACATTGTAGTTCGAGAAGAGATCGAGTCACAGGGACCCCTAGAGGGGAAGTTTGATGGTTTTTCCTTGGAGGAAGTTAGTATTCTCAAGTACGAGGCTGGATATATGTTCCTAGAGATGGAGGCCTGAGGTAGGACATCTTGGAAGAGGCACATAGTGCACCTTATTAGCCCATCCCGGGTGAAGAAGATACATGCCACCTTGAGACGGTTGTACTATTGGAGAGGACTTCACCAAGATGTGGCTCAATTTGTGTCATGATGTTTAGAGTGCCAGAGAGTTAAGACTAAACATTAACATCTAGCAGTCCTTCTTTATCCTCATGTTATACCGGAATGGAAGTGGGACATAATTTCCATGGATTTCACTATTGGACTACCTATGTCAAAATATCACCATGATGCTATCATGGTCACGATTGATAAATTGAAAAAAGTGGCTCACTTTTATCTGATGAAGACCACTTATACAGCTAGAGTAGTGGCATGGGTATATTTGGATGAGATTTTCAGGTTACACGGGATTTTATGGAAGTTCATATGTGACCGTGATCCTTTTTACACTTCACATTTCTAGAATACCATGCAGTATGTCCTCGGGACAAGAATCAACTTCAGCACAACATATCACCCTAAGATAGATGGATATATTGAGTGGGTGAATTAGATTTTAAAGGACATGCTCAGGATGTATGTGATGGATCAACAGACTAAATGGGAGGAGTAACTGTACTTAGTGGATTTTGCCTATAATAATAGTTTCTAGAGTTGTATAGGCATGGCTCCTTTTCGAGATTTGTATGGTGGAGAGTGCAGAGACACCTCTTCACTAGGATAGGTTAGAGGATAGAGTATCCCTTGGATTAGCTCTTCTACAAGACATGGAGCAGAGGTGGTGTTTGTCGGATAGAGATTGCAGGAGGCATAGGATAGGTAGAATAAGTATGCAGATCAACATAGGATTGACCATAGTTTTGATGTGGGCATGAAGGTGTTCCTTTATGTCAGGCCACACAAGATCCCTATCCGTTATGGAAAATGGTCTAAGTTAGATCCTATATTCATTGATCCTTTTGAGATCTTGGAGTGTATCTGTGATTTGGCCTACCATCTAGCATTTCCACCTAGCTTGTCTCGCATACATGATGTTTTTCATGTTTCAGTTCTCAGGAGATATATTATAGATCCTTCTCATGTGTTAGATTGGACATCATTATAGGTGCAGGATCAGGGGCAGGTGATGGTGGAGCCCATTCAAATCCTAGATTGTAGGACCACAGGCCTTAAAGACAGAGAGGTTGATTAAGTTTAGGTGCATTGGGATAGATATGATGAGACTGGAGCTACATGGGAGGATGCTACTTCATTACGAGTTTAGTTTCCACATTTGTTTCAGTGACTTCTAGGAGGAATTCAAGTCTAAGGGGAGGGGGATGTAGTGCTCACTTCCCTTTGACACCTTTGATGCTTATTTTGATACTGTTGATTATGTTAGGGAAATTATTATGCTTTGATTTAGTATGATGTTATCTATTTGATCGGGGATTATTGTGATCTTGATTTGGTTATGATGCACGATGATTATTAGAGACACTCATAGGTGGATGATGATATACTATTTAACATAGATGTTTTATGGATGTTGTTTGGACATGTGATTTTTGATATTATGAGTAGATCTAGAAAATGGATATTATATGATGATGACATAGTTTTTGATATAAATTGTATGTGATAATGTTAAATTTCCTTGATTTTGTTGTGATTCACATATTTAGATGATTTTGTGATTATATTTATATCATGTTGGATGTTCTGATATGGCCATGAGGCTGAAGGAAGTATTTGTATTTTGTAGGTTAAATACCACAACAAACATCGGGGGATCGAAGACCAACCACAATGGAATTCTAGGTGAATTTGACAAGGTCACCATGACAACATGTTTTGTGTGTGTTGTTTTGTTAGGGATTCCTATGGGGGATTACATTTACATGTGACCATGGGTATTGTGTATTTTATTGATGTGGTTAATTTTTATTATTATTGTATGTATTTTATTAGTGATGCATTCCTTTCTTTTATTTAATTGAAATTTTGATAGATTAATGTGGGAAATCATATGACTAAAATTTAAATAAATTAAATTGGGATATGGGAAAGTAATAATGGAAGTTGTCGGTTCCTTGTATTAAATATGTAAGGGATATGTAAGTTGTGTAAGAGTTGTGTAAGTCATATTTTTAATATGAAACACTCCACCTCCTTGGAAATTAGAATTTTCCTTGGGGTCTATTTTTAGAGGCTTGTGGGACAAGTAAAACTTGTCCCATACCTCTCAATTTAATTCACCAACCATACTTATGGTTGGAGAGGTGATTTTATACTTTTATAATGCATTTTAATTATCATGTTGCATTATTTTTATTACACTCTCTTACATTTTTTTTACTTGCAGTCCTTTGGGGTGTGGGCTTTTGGACCGTGCAAGTAACTTGTAATATTTTCAGCCACCTCTTTATTGTGCTTGGGAGAATGAAATTTTGTCTTTTGTATTTTAATTTGAGGATGTGTGATGTGGCATCCTAAATGGATCCACATCATCCTCTCTTCTTCCCTCTTCTATAAAATTCAAACTCTTTACTTTTTTTGGGTTGTTGAAACATTTTACAAACGTCTTTGGGGTGCATTTTCTTGTGTTTAGATCTCTTTCTTTTGGAAGGAGTTTGTAGGAGATTTTCATGCTTAGAGATTGCTATTTTGGGACTGTGTTTTTGGCATTGAAATATTTCTATTTTGAAACAAAAGATACCATGGAGAGGTAGGAGTTTAATCCATCTTTTATGTTGTTATTTTTCTTGTTGTGTTATGTGAATAGTGCATGTTGAATTTAATTGTTGGCTGGTTGGGTAGACTGCCATAGGGATGGTGTAGGAGAAGGATATGGGGAGTCCATGTGGGGGGGCATAAGGGAATGCATTTGGCATCAAAATTTTGTGGAGGGAGTTTGGGTTTGGTATTTACCAAGGAAAATAAATAACTTGCATTTCTTACTTTGTGGGGGCATAAAGAAATCATGGGGTACATAAGGAGGGATTTTGGGGGCATAAGGATGTGTGTGTGATGAATTATTTTGGTGGTTTGTTCTGGTGGATTCCCAATTCCCATTAGGTGGCATAAGTAGCTTCCCCATAGACCTTGTTCCTTTGTCTTGCATGATCAAGCTGAGTTTTTTTTGTTTTCAAATGCAATTGTAAACTATTGTTTTTGTGTGGATCTGTATTTTATATGAATTATGCTTGTTGAAAGAATGATGTGTGTTGTGGAAGCTATTTGTTTCCATGGGTTAACTCACACCTCTTATTGTATTTTGGTTGGGGCTTGAGGGCCAATGATGAAGGAAGGCTTCTCCTTTCATTGGATGTCCTAGTTGGGTGGAGAGCATTGCCTTTTCCCCACTTTTGTTGTGATCAACTTGAAGAAAAAAAACTTGCATGTTGTTGTTCTGGAGCAAAGGAAAATGTAGATTGACAGTCCCTTGTGAAAAAAATTTATTTGTAATCCTTTCCCACTTGATGTGGATGAAATTTTAATGTATTCTTGTGAAGAAAAGATGTTGTAATTGATTATGGAAGTATATATATTCGAATTGTGAAGGATGGTTATATTTTGTTCTATTATTGGAAAGAAATAAATAGAATTTTGTTATTGCATTCAACATGGAAAGATGTAAAGTTTTATAATTGAATTCAATAAAGAGTTGAAGGATATTTTCTCATATGCATTGTTGGATTGAATTCAATGTTTCATTGTATGGAAAAAGAGTTAATTAAATCTTTGATTGAAAGAAAGAAACATATGTAAGGAAAATACAGTAAATTGCCTCTTTGGAAATATATAAAATTGAAATCAGAGTTGCATTTTGGGTTTAGAATAGTTTGATTTAAGTCATTTAAATGTAATGGATTAGTTTAGAAATGAAATGCCACACTTGAATGATAAAATTGATATACATATTTAAAAGAAATGGATCTCTGTTATAAAAATTAATACTGGCAAATAAATTCAATCAAATTATACAGTTCGGACCTGCACATAATAATCAACTTGAAAATGATATGATTTAGCATGTTAAGACATCAATGAACTCAAATTGACAAAGAAAACTTAAGAAAACAATTTAAACATTGCAAAATCGAACCCAATCCCTTTCACACTTTTCGTTTTGTGTCAATTATCAAAAACGTGAATTGAAAATAAAACAAGCAAATCTACCTTACTAAAACAATTTAAATCCTTCCTAGAGTAATACTCCATGTTTGTTTGGCATGTTGAGTGAAGAAGGAGATCAAATTGAGTCAAAATTAGATGTTGAAAATTATCAGGTTTAATATTTAAAATCCTGTAGATTTTTTTAAAAATTGACCACTCTAACTTTATCAAAATGTAAAATTTATGATTCCTATACAAAGAGGGCATTGAGATCTTTCAAAAAGTCCTTATTTACCAAAAATGAGCTTTATATCTCAAGTTATGGCACTCTCAATTTTTTTCCTACCTTGGCAGAAAATTTTGGAAATTTTCCTTAGCGCGCCCAAAAATTTCCCGTTCAAAATCCTTAGAATTTTTTTTTTTTTAAAATTTGCTTAGGAATTTTTTTAAATTTTCTCTACCAACCCATAGCCAATCAGAGGCTACCACATGTCCTCATGGGGTAGTGGTGGAGGCATGGCATTATTTTTGTCTTTGGGGCCTTTTGAAATTTTGGGAAAATTTTACCTTTTTCCCTACCGGCCCACAACCTATCACAGGTTGCCACGTGGCAGCATGGGGTGTTGGCAGAGGGGGTGGAACCTTCATGACCTTTTTGGATTTTGGGAAGTTTTGATTAAAAACCCTTTGGCCCCCACACTCTCACCATCACCTCTCAACGTTACTCCTGTGTATGCGTGTGGACCAGTCAGCAAACCCTTCCCTTTTCCCTCCTCTGGCGAATTTCACCAATCTCTCCCACTACCACACCCATCCCTCTCCTTATTTTCTACATTTTTGGTTGAGTTTCATGTGTCCCTGGTGGCCCTGTTGGCATGTTGTCACCAATTGGAATTTGCTCCCTTTTTTGAATTTTTCCCTATCACCGCCACTCACTCGCCCTTCCCTCACCCTCTCCCGCTTTGGATTAGGACCCAACATGTGTCCTTGGAGGACCCTATGAGGTGTGAGTGAAATGGGATTTTCTCCCACATAAGTAAAAATTCCAAACGCCGCCCGCAACTCACCAACCTAAAATTTTCTTTTCACCCCTGCTCGACACATGTCCCTTTGGGGAAAATTTGACCCCTAAAGTCCGTCGGTCCATAACTGGAGTTCTACAAGGAGTTAGGAGGACTTATTTATATCGTTAGAAAGGTGAGAAAATTTATTATCCAATGGGAATGATTTAGGAAAAATTTTAATGCATTATGTGTGAGAAAAATCAATTTAAAACTATGAGCCTATTTGAGAATGAGTATGGTGATATTTTACTCTCTGAACCTAACTGAAACCCTTAACCCTAAAATATGGACCTTGTGACCTCTTGAAATTGTTAATCAATGAAAAGTATGTTCTAGTGATTTTATACTTGTTCTGGAACCTGATAGTGTCAATTGTTGTCTTGCAACCTGGTTGTGGACACTTCTAATAAAAAAATATTCCATAATTTTCTTGACTAATCCTAGGTTGTTTCTTGGGTCTCAAGTGGGTTGTTTTAATGGGAATAATAGATGCACCATGAATTTTATAAAACAAATCATCAATTATAGAAAGAGGATATTTTTCTTAATTGTAGCCTTGTTCAACATCCTATAATCGATACATAATCTAAGTGTTCCATGTTTCTTTTTCAAAAAATTACCGGTGCTCCCAAGGTGAGACAATTGGTCTAATAAAAAAATTGAAAATTTTTATTATAACTATGCCTTAAGCTCTACTAATTCAATAATAGTCATCCTATAAGGTGCCTTAAAAATAGGCTTAGTTCTAGGTTTTATTTCAATTGTCAAGTCAAATTCTCGTTTGGGTGGGAGACCTGGTAGTTCTTCCAGAAACACATCACTGAAGTTTCGTAATAGTGGATAACGTTCCAAGAAATCATTATTTTCTTCAGTAGATTTTGAAATTTTTACTGCATATAAGGTATAACCCTTATTTTTGGCCTTTTTAAGTTGCATAGCTGACAACTTCCTAACAAAAATTTCACATTTTACACCTTGAATGTCTGTTGTTTTCTGTAGGTCATCTAAACAACTAATATGTTTTTCAAAATAGTCAACTTTTGCTTTATGCTCAGCTAGCCAATTAACACCTATGATTACATCATAAGACCCTAAAGGAGCAACATAGAGATCAACTTCTATGGAAAAACTAGGTAAGTCAAGGACTGCCCCAAAAAGACACATACTAATCAGTATGAACAACATTATTCCCATAATGTACAACCCATGATTTATCTATTTTTCTAGCTTTTATTTTTAATTTCGATGCTAATTTACTATAAATAAAACATTCAATAGCTCCCATATTAAAAATAATAGTTACATGTATGCCAAATAACTTACCTAGAACCTCTATGGGTGTGGTTGGCTTTTTATCCTATTTGTCACCACTTTTGGAGTGTGTATCTTATGCTTTGCTGATTACATGGTCATCCTTTTTCAAAGGACATTGATTTGCATAATGATCCTTGCCATAATTTTAACAACCTCCTACAGGTCCCTTTTTAGGCTCAAATTTATTTCCATCCTTAAAGTTATCATTTTGACCTCTATAGGACTTCTATCCATTATTATTGTTCTTGAAAAAGTTATTTCGTACATTAGCAGCTTGGATTATTTGTTGTTGTTTTCTTATTATTATTTTTTGAAAAATTATTTTTCATACCAAACTTCTTCCATGGTCCTTTCCTAGGTGTAAGAGATGATGAAGAGGAGTTTGGAACTTTCTTTCTGAATTCTTCTTATGATAAGAAATTACCTTCAATTTATGTTCTGTAGTATGGCTTTTTTGACAACCCCTTACATAGTGGTTAGGTTGTGAACATCCACCTCTCCTCCTATAATGGAATTTAGTCCTATGATAAATTTTTGAATCCTTAACATCTCGCCGCTTTATACTAAGGTACATACTTAAAGAGTTTAGTAAACCACTCCCAATACTCTATTACGCTTATTTTTCCTTGGGATAAGTTTTGAAATTTAGTCATTTTATTATCATAATAAAGTTGTGGAAGCCATCGTTTCCTAAATTAACTTTTAAATTGATCCCAAGTAATATTCGTCTCATCAATGTTTAACTCAACCTTACGGTTGTCCCACCATGAAGATGCTTCATGGGAAATTTGATATGCTCCCCATATTGCCTTTGTTTCCTCTGAGAAGTTCCTTATTGCAAAGTACTTCTCCATTTCACTGAGACAATTCTTAGATTCATCTCCTAATGTGGTGCCATCAAACTTAGGTGGACTTATCATTTTTATATCATTACTAATTTCAACCGCCCATTTCTGCGCTTTTTATTTTCTAGCTGATCGTAGGTTTAAATTATTGTTATCAACACCAAAATTTCCCAAATTGGCATTGCCCACAGGAGGTGGCTGATTGTTATTACAAGCATCTTCTTCCTCCTCATTACCCATCACTTGATGTTCAAGTACAACCAAACAATCTCTTGTTTCCAATAAGGTAGCAAGGATCTCATTGAGTTTTAAGTAGTTTCTACTTCTCCACCTCGGTGGTGGGTTATTTGTAACATTTTCTCTTATTCTAACCATTTTTTACTTACAAGAAAATTTAAGTTTTATCGATTATGGACATAATAGGTCCAAGAGCCGCAACCTTCCATCTCGATACAAAGATGTAACATTCTCATTTTAAGACTTTAGAAACAAGGGATTTTTTTATACATAATGTTCTCTATTCTAAATAATCATAATTTAGAACACACATTCCATGCCAATCAATCTCATAACAGATAACCATATGCAGTTGTAAATGACTCAATGAACTACCAATCTCTCATCTCATGACTCGGTTTCTATCGGATCTTTCATGTTGACTAAAAGAACCGAATACTAAGTATAATTGGTTTTATTACCTGTTTTGGTATTGAGTGTTCTATATAAGAAACCTATCTGAATATTTGTTACCAATATTCATCTAAAATCCCATTTCTTAAACTAGGTGACATAGGACAACGCAACCAACAGCTTGTGATACTTTCACCAAATTTTCAACATACTATTTATGTTACTATTCCTAGATGACATACTCATCTAATGGAATACTTCCTTCACCCCACTCCTTTGTTATCTAGAATGGTCTTCACTAACTTTTGTTAGTTCACTTGTTCAAGGTTTGACCCTAACCTAGGTTAGTGACATAATTTGGTATAGGGAACCACTCGCAATGACCTAGGGTATATAGACATACTCAATTGACCTAAGTCAATTGGATGTGCCTAGTTACCCTAAGTCATTGTGAGTCACTTCCTATGCTAAATCATATCCCTAATCTGACCTAGGAGAAACTAAGTTCAAGTTTAGATTCAAGTAGATCTAGATGAACCAATGTTGAGGGTGTTATAACATTTCAACTACAACATCAGACGCCATGAAGACCCTAGTCTTCACAAAGGTACATTCCTATAGTTAGCATGTTCCAAAGATCCGAGATAACTACCCATCTTGATGTACACACCTTAAGAAGAGGTCATTTACACTCATTTATTTCTTAATTAATATTCAAATTATAGAAACCTCACGAACCCTAATTCCAACAACCCTTAAGTTTGTCATTATCATTTTAGTTGTTAAAGTAATATGGAACTTCATAAAATTATGATTACTTTTATGTTCATTAACCTTTTTATTAACATGCAATTAATCAAAAACATAAACATAATCCATCATAAGATTTACTTAATATAACTCAACCATTCATATCTTGTTTAAGTTTCAAAACAGTTCCATTATAGTACACTTCATAAAGATGAAGTCTAATTGATTAATGATCTCATATACCAAAAATTTGTTTTGAAACCTATCAAGTTATTACTCCGTAGGAAGGAGTGAACCTTCCTTTTCTAGTTAAGAGATAGGGTTTTTATACCATTTTCCATTACATGAGTCATGGTTGTTAAGTTATACTTCTATTATCATCTTTTTGGGAAAACATGCATGATTAGATAAAGAATTTCTATGCATGCCAACTCAATAAGTTGCATTTAATTAAGGGATATTGTAACTATTTCCCATCCATCCAACTCATTTAATGATAATAGAAAACAAGGATCCATTCAAATAAGAATGAAAACAATGAAGGTAAGATTACAAATTTCATTCATATAATTCACTAGGAAAATGACATATCAAGTATAAGTAACTCTTAATCTTTTTCAATTCATCATGGTAAAATACATATTTTACAGGACCATGGATTTTAGACATATTTCATGTCAAACAAAGTCAAGATCATTAAAGAGTACAACTTTTCTTCTTTCAATACATTTCACTAATGAATCGATTTCTCTATAAGAGATCCATACTTTAAGCAACCAATACATCATATAATTTATTGCCTTCCTTTATCACTTACAAAGTCCATCTACAAAATCACTAGCATGGGTCGGTTCATTGAATCGAGCATGATAATCACTAATCACTAAAATGATGTGCCTTCAACTAAATCTGTTTCATAGAACCAACTCTTATTTTATGAAATAGTAAGGCTAAGAAAATAAATAAATCATAAGTAATAACAACCATAAAAGAAGAAAAATTAATCAACCTGGACTAACATTAAAAAAATATCATGATATAATATGCACACTACACCATTATATCATATAAGTAATGTTTCAACAAAATTATTTATCTCCTTTTAATAAAGGCACATACTAATTATTTCTTACATAATTCAATCTAAATTAGAAATACATAAACTAACTCCATTATTTTTCCAAAAATAGAGTTACTCTAAGAAACAAGTACTATCAAAATCAATATTACTAAATTTCATAAAAAGGCATCTCGCAACCAAGCTAATTCCAACTTCATGAAAAGATTTAGTATGAATCATCTACGACATAAAATAAGACATTTCAATTTTAGATGCTACATCCTAATTTCAAGTCCAAGATATAGCCTAAGTTCTCAAGTTAGGCCACACATTAGAATTAGGAAAGTATTCACTCAATACATAGCATTTCACATTAATCAACTATTAAAAATATTGATTCCTTTAATATAAGTCAAGAGAATAATTAATAAGTACCAACGACTACTCAAATACACTCATGAAAGTGATGCAATTGAACCTATTAAATCTATAAACAATATTTACATAGAATAGGGAAGGATGAACTGAGATAAAACAAATTATAACTTCCCTTCCAATTTAGTTAAACTAAATATCAATTAACAACTCATAAAAGAGAATGCAACACATAATATCTTATAGTTTCCAAAGGAGAAAGTCATGAAAAATTTACCTCAAAGAAAAGAAGAGAAAGGAGTCAAGCAATCATGTTAGATGATGATTCCAACATTATATCCCAAGTAAAGAAGGTCATAAAAGGAATGGTACAGCACTCCAATCACAACATCCTTTAACTCTTTTAAAAATAGAAACCATGCACTAGAAAATACTAAAACGCATATACGACGGT
The DNA here is from genome assembly GCA_018340775.1 of Taxus wallichiana var. yunnanensis. Taxonomy (NCBI): domain Eukaryota; kingdom Viridiplantae; phylum Streptophyta; class Pinopsida; order Cupressales; family Taxaceae; genus Taxus; species Taxus wallichiana. The sequence continues at coordinate 156,075,971 of CM031243.1, read as the reverse complement.
AGTATACAAATCAGTTCTCAAAATAAGGCTCCCATCATGACACAATTACAATATTAGTAACACATTATCCTTATCAAGAAGGAGATGAAATAACAAGAATTGTTAAACATCTTACAGGAAAATAATAACAGCCTTCAACAGTCATTCCAAATCATTAAAGTTTCAGTCAAAGAACCATAGTCTATTCATTCCTTCAAGACGATAGAGCAACAATCGGTAAGAAAGAATCACATTCATATCCTCACATAGGTGAGAGAAAAAATCTTTTGAATGGAAAGAGAAAGATCCATCCGAATTTGATTTCAAAGAAGATACAACACAAAGAATGACATGACTTAGCTACACGTGCACAAATCCACTACAGAGATGATTATAATTCCTTCCATTATATTTCTATGGATAGGATCAACTACACACATATACTAGGTTGAAAAGACATTCTAACCCTTCAACATACTCAGAGATCATAGAAACCGGAGTATATAGGAAAGCCCTTCATACCTGGATGATTGGTTAGTTCCGCATCATGAAAAATCCACCAAATCATCATATACATTCAATAAATCCTTAGAAAACCACAATATTAAGGTTTCAATAAACTTACACTTAGCAAGTTATCTTAAGAGGTTTACTCAGATCAAGAACAAGTAAGACTAAACAATCACTATCTAACATGAAAGTGAAAAAGAATAATGCGAGATCGACATTAGCAAGCTCAAAAAGAGCTAATGTGAATAGAACTAAATATTATCTCAAACCAGATCAATTCAAAAATTCCTTAAATATAACAAAACCACATCTACCCAACTTTTAGTTCAGTCTTCCAATATTTAAGGAAAAACCCAACAACATTTAAAGTTCAGAAAGAGGAACTTCGCACACTGATATATTCAACAAGATAATTCCAAGATCTAAGTATCCAAGAAACTATTACCACATAGATTCCATAAAGGAACAAGATTTGAACAACTAAGTTTTAACTAAAAGGGTAAGATAATAAATAAATCATTCATTCTTGTTTCCACATGAGTTTGAATCCAAAAATACAGAAAATCCAACCACCCATTATCATTCCAACTTCCATAAAAATACCAGGTTCTTAAAGAATGAAAGTTTATACAGTAAAGTTCAAGAAAAAGTCACTCATTCATTACTATTTTCCATACGAAATCTAGTTTACACAACATTGAATACAAGCATCCATATATATACAGTTCCAATCAAAAGTAACATTACTTCAACCAATCAAAGATACAACAAAGAAGGACATGTTTCTTACCTTCTATCAACCATAACAAACAAACCTAGTTCCAAGTCTTAAAGAAAAACATATTTCCATAAACCCTTTTTAGTAGATAGGTAGGGTTCAATAGATTGACATAACTCAAATATCAAGGTACGAATCACTATTAACTTAAACAGGAAATGACCCATATTCCATATTATCTAACAAAGACTCATTACCAGAAAAATACAAAGATATTTCAAGAAAAGAAGCAAGGTATTCATCATAAAGTAAAAACCCATTGATCACAAGAGAAAATTTGTTTTAATGAAGAAAATTAGAGAAAATAATAACAACTTAATGGATAGAACCTATCATGCCTAATAGTACTTTTGTTGATTCAAAGAAGATTTCCAGCCAAGCCTCCATAATTCTTTCTTCTCCAAATGAAGTCAAATACCCAAAAATTCTTTCTCATATGCCTTTTATATCTCCATTGGATAAAAATAGTCTAAAGGAGCCAAAAATAGAAACAAATTGAAAACTAAACTGCTGGTTCAAAGAACCAGATATCCCCATGCAGAGAAAAAATCAAAATGAATGAAAGACCAAACAACCTCCAAGAATTCCACTTGCATGGTTTCCTAGGTGGTTTGATCACCAAAACCAACAATCATTAATGCCATTGAATTCCACTTTCCCACCTAAATATCCACACCATTTCCATTTAAAATTGGTGAACTCAAACTTAACTAAAGCATGCATCTCTATCTTTAGTGACAATGCCAACTAGGCATTCCATCTAATTTTCACGCCTCTGCCAAAACTAGTAGTACCAAATTTTTAAATTCAAATCAAATCACTTAAATTCCATTAAAACCATTGCCACATCCTCCCATTTTCCATGAAAACCCTTATGTCCCCTTTCACCTTTCATTAGTTTAGGTTAAATAAGCATTAGTTTAGGATCTGACCTTAGCTAGTTATAAGTTATTTACCTTAGGTCATTAAACATTGCCTTAGGTAAGTTTACCATCATAGCCATACCCCATAGTAGTTTAGTATTAGGTAATAGGTTAGAGATAGACCTCTCATTACCTTAGGTTATTTCCAAATCCCACACTTGTAAAACATACAACTTAGATTAGGATGCAACAAGATTAGTGTAGACATAGATCTAAGGTAGGTCTAGTTTACCTTAGGTTAGAATCTAGTTAGGATAGATCCTAACAATCTAGGACTAAGGTTTTACCTTACTACTCCCGAAGTAAATGTTTTTCCTTCTTACACCAACTAGTGTCATAAGAAATTAACTAGAGGATCCAATTTCATATTTCATAGAAAATGTAAAACAAGGACCTCAAAAGAAGGGTCCGAAAAATTGTTAACTTATAAAGACTCTTTTCTCTTAATACCTTTCATTCCGAATGTCCTCTTAACAAAATGAACAGGTAAGAAACTTGAATAATACCTTTGATCAATGGAATTTATCCAATGTTTTTCTGTTATAAAATAAGTATGCAAACAGAAATTTCAATTCACAACTTTTACAGAGCCCAAGGAAGGATAATTTTACTTCCAAGCAACAACAACATAGAAAAATGAATCCATGAATGGAAATAATTTATCCCTTTACAAGCATGATTCCCAATAGTCAAAAGAATACACCTTCTTAGGACAAATCACATATCAACGCTTACAGGTGTAAGGAGTTGCAAAGCTTCTCCCAAATTAGAAAGTTAAATTGTAACATCCTCATTTTAGACTTCACTAAACATGGGAATTGTTTTTAAAACATATTGTTCACTATTATAATTTCACACAATTTATAACAAACATTCCATTGTTAATCCATCACATAATAGTTAACCATATGCAGCTATAATGACTCAAAGATAAAACCAATTTCTCATTTCATGACTCAGTGTTAAACCGATCTCTCATGTTTCATCATACCGATGTGTATACAAAGTATACTTTTGGTTTTCTTACCCAACAAGGGTCATTCAAGTGTTAATGCCTAAAGAGCCTATTTGAGTATCTGTTACTGATACTCATATGATATCACGCTTCTTTAGTCTAGGTGACACAAGACAACACAACCAGCTTATTTGCGATACTTTGGCCAAAGTTTAAAGACATGTATGTCATGATTTTATTCCTATATGACATACTTGTCAAAAGGAATATGTCTTTCACCCCACTCAAAATTGTCATCTAGATTAGACTTCCTTGACTACTATCAACCACTTCCAAGTCCATGTTTTTGGACCGTAAATATTTGATAAGTACTAAGAGGCACATGCACAAGATCAAACAAAAATGCATAGGAAGAGGGTTTAAAAAGGGTTTAAGTGAAACCAGGGCACGTGTGGGAGGTAAAACAAGGGTTTAAAGGACTTAGCCTTATTTGACATCATGGAGTCACTTGAGGAAATATGTGAGGACTTGAATAGGCATGATAAGTGGATAATATTCCATCTTGGAACCTTGGAGGCCAAGAGAAGGATATTCTACATAGGAAAATTCCCATAGGCATCATTAGAGTTAGTGGAAGGATGTTCAAATAGGATGATACATTTTCCAATGGAAGACCACATTTACACTTGGAATATTATCTTTTCATGAGAGAAGTCATGGTGGTGGAGATCAAATCCCTCCTCAAAGACAGGTGAGGCAACCTATTTATTACTGATCTAAAAACAACAATAGAAATAATATGTACAATATTCACACTATTCTAACCATTGGGGTTGGGATACAATCCCAAAATCCACATCAACACGAGATGGAGATGTTACGGTTTTAGAAATAGAATGGATTAGAAAGGAAACTATTATAGATGAAACAAAGTGGGAAGGGAATGAGAGGAACGTATTTTCTTTCAAGCAAACACAGATCAAGAAATACTTATACAAGTTTTAGATAATGGGTGTAATATTTGAAATGATTAAAATAATCAAGAACACTAAACAAAGAATAGCTTAAGATCTTGTATGTAAGAACAATCTCTCAAGATAGATGAATCCCACAACACAAAGTTTACAAAATAACACATGTTTCTATTCCTCAATGATTAAAAGAAAATACAAAGTTTTTCTTCTTCTTCACAATAGCTCTCAATATTCTAAAAATCTCTCCTTTTTGGAATGCACAAGCATCCCTTATTTATAATAGAAAGAGTAGAGAGAAAATAGGATAAATCCTAGAAAATAGTCATTTAACAAGAATCCTATTTTCTTGACTCTCACAGGAGAAAAAGTCAAAATTTTCTTCCTATGTGATGAAACAAAAATGAAAAAGACATGTCAATCTCTTGGATGGAAATGACATGAAACATTATGCTTATTCTGTTTCATTGTCCTTGTCTTCCTCCAGTGAAGCCTGCTTGTCTCAAAATTCCTAGAACTTTTGGATTATGCCCTGCATCTTAGCTTCATCTAGCACTGGAATGGTCACTCAGAACCTCACAAGTTTCTGAGTGTCACTTGCATTGCCAGGAAGTTTCTTCAATCTCTTATTGAGTTTCCTTAATGATTCCAAAACATTCTCAATCCTTATGAACTTATCAATGGTTGTCAGATTGAAGATGGAAGTTGGTTCATGTTGGATTGATTCTTGGATTTGTTTATAGAAATCATCAGTAGGTAGAATATTTGAGCTTTCATCCAACACCTTGGTGAAGATCCTGGACAAATCCTCTTCTATGTCATTTGTGGCATCAACCAACTGATCTCTAGATTCCCTCAACTTGTTGTAAGCTTCACTGAGAATATTTATCCTAAATCTGATGGCTTTGGTTAGCTGGAAATGCTTATCCCCATGTAGAATGATTCCTTCTTCCATCAAGATATGGGATGGAACCTATTTCAGCGCATTGAGAGCCTCAAAAGTTAACTCGAGGTTCCTAAATTCCTATGAAAATTCATCATCCATTTTTCACCATCCTTCTTTATCTCCTCCAAGGATTTATAAACCTCCACTGTGTCATCAATGACCTTTCTTCCTTGTAGGAGTAGCCTCTGAATCCATTCATCAACCATTCTCCCCTTCTCGTTGATCTTTTCAATCATAGGTACTGATGAGAAATCAAACTTGATAGGAGTAGGGGTAGGAGATGATGGTGTTGACTGAGAAGGATTTGAGAGCTTGAGTAATACCTTCCATCAACTATTCAACTTTCTCCTTTAGCTCATCTCTACTCACCTTCATTTCCTTTACTTACGGCACAAACATGTTCGGCATTCTGCATCATCTGTTGTGCTCCTTCCATTTTTACCTTTCCCAAGATCAACCCTTGTGATCTGATAATCAGTGACCATTATATCCTCCTTTTTTTTTTGGCCACGGGAGTGGAAATCTCTGCAAACTTATGCCTGAGGCATCCACTGAAACCCTTGAAACCATTTTGGGTTTCTTGGCAGATTTGGCAGGAGAGACCTTGAGGAACTGAAGTCGAAGGTTGGTAGAGGAACTACCACCTTCCTCTTCCTTGGGGTCTGATCAACTAACCATTGAGGTATAGTGGAATAATTTTCCCTATCGGAGGTGTTATGGTTACATCTGTAGGTGGAGGAAGGTTTACTTGTGGAGTAGTGATGACTACAAGTGTGGTGACTATGGGGATAGACTCAGTGAATGAAGGTGCAAAAGGAGGAGGCATATCTATGGCCATCTTAGGTCTAGCAGAGAGAGGTGAGAGGTTGGAGAAGATGTTGGCCATGGCTGATGAAAGTGGTGAAGAAATATGAGGTGAGGAAGATTGGGAAGGAGGAGGTAAGGATTCTAAAGTCAAAGCTTGAGAAGCAAGAGAGAGACTTACCTCTGATGAGCAATCAACAAAAGGAGAAATGAGAGGTTGACTAACCTCATCTTTTGAAGGAAGTTTTCCTTGTTCTGGTGGAGGAGGTGAATCCAGTATCTCAACTATTTGTGAAGGAGTGGCAAAATGATGCGGCTCCTTTCTTTTCTCCTTTTCTGACAAACTTAAATTTTATCTTGCCTCTTGGTAGGGATTTTATCCTCTTCCCTCTCTCCCTTGGAGGGTCCCACCTCTAAAGTGGCTATTTTTGAAAATATCTTTTTCCTTATAACTCATTCCCTAAGAAATGAGCCATGCCTTGGTATGGACAAGAGTCTAAGCAGCTCTTTCAGTGATAGAAGATTTTTCAGCAACAAACCAATCAATGGTTGGGAATCCGTGTTGGTCTCCATTCGATTGTTTGTACATAGTGTCCAGGACACTTTCATTGTCCACAATGCCTTTGGGGATATCAGCTAGATCTAACATCTGAATTTCTTCAAGCATCAATCTATTGTTGTCCTTTCTTTGGATGGAAACTTCATCCCGAAGATCAACCCAGATGTCTTCCACATTGGGCACATGCAGATACAAGGTTCCATATGACTTGAGGACTCCTCGGAAGTCAAATCCCTCCTATGAGCTTCATATGTTTCTTCAATTTTCTTGAAGCTCATGCACCACATTCTTGGCCTTAACCACTTTATAGAGCATGTATACCTTCTAATGGAAATAGGGAAGGAGATGGTGGCTTTGTGCCTACTTTGTTGGAATTTGTGAAAATCCAACAATTGTCTGACTAACTCCATAAGGATCAGTTTGTCACCTAGGAACCTGGGTAAATGGAAAGGATTACCATGGAACCTTACCACCCGAAGATAGGTGAACTTCTTGAATTGCAAGAAGATGCAACCCCATTTTGACACTTCGGCCCATGCTTCATCAAAAACCCTTCTTTTCCTCAGATCAAGATTCAACCTGCAAATGTTTTCATAGAAGAAGGCATCATTCACTCTTCTATATTGATCTTTAGACCCTTTTATTGTCAGTGAGGGAAGTACCAATATATGTGTTCCATTTCCCGGTTTCCCTTTGCATCTAGCCCTGGTAATTTCTCATGCCTACTGCTGCATAGGTGATGTATGACATCATATAGAACTTTCTAGTAGACAAGACTGTTTTCATTTGGGAGTCTATCTCGTCACTTATTAGGCTGCCCCAATCAATCCCTTGGTCATTCTTCTTTATGATGACCATGAACTGGTACATCCACCCTTGGAAATATCTTGACTCTGGGAGTCCAAATAATCGACTCAGCAGGGTGATGATATCACTTGATTTTGAGAATGAAATCACTTCTAGGGACCACTTGGGAAACCTAGAAATGGCTGGCTTAGCCTTGATCAAGAACTTCTTGTTTACATGTTTGATGCAGTCTTCTTGATCTCTATCCCATAGGCCTTTTGTGTTGATTGAAGGTTTAAATCAACATATTCCTCAAATTCGGGAAACCTTAGGAGTTGATCAAAGTAACCTCCATCCAATTTCACTATAGACTCTCCTGCTTGATTTCTTACTTGAGCGGGAGGCTGAGTCATAGTTGGAAGCACAAGCCAAGATGAATTCAGGGCATTGAGATGATATTGGAAATCCTGCTGCAAGAGGGAGACCACTGCTTGACTATCGACTTCATCCAAGAATTTTGAGAAGAATCCTCAATTCTCTTCTAGAAGTCCTCCATATCTATATTGCCGAGCTCTTGTGTCCCAAATGTCATAATTGTAGCTTATGTAAGAAGGAGACTCCATCTTCTTGATACTTATACTTCATCTTTCCTATCCTATCTGACTTATCCTTAGATTGGTAGGGTCCGACATGAGGAGTCTCGAAGAAGAAATGCCTTGATGATTTCTGGAAGAGCAATCGGGCTTGAAAGTTTGTTGGACAATTACACAGACCCACCACACTTGTTCAGCTTTTGAGACTTGCAAAACACCTTAGAAAACCTGACACAATGGAGTGTATGTCAGAAGTTAGGACATGTTGAGCATCGATGAAAACCCGACACACTGCTGTGGAAGTGAGGAAGTGTTGGACAAGTGGGAAAACCCACACACACGGTGGAACTTGAGAGGATGTCGAGTAGGTAGAAAATCCTGACACACTACGGATCTTGATGGATGTCGAGCACCTAGAAAAACCTGAAACAAGGTGGAAAAAGTGAAATGTTAAACACCCTGTAAAACCCAAAACAAATATATCGGGTTTCGACATGTGTCGAATATGAGAAATTCCTACCTCGTGATCACTTAGGAATTTCAGACTCTTTTGAAAACTACAAGTACAACCTATGAAAAATAAGTAAATAACCTAGGGGTGAATTTCAAACAAGAACCCATATGGGAAAAGACAAGAATCAAGGAAAATAACCCAAAAACCCTAAACCAAAATGGGGAGGAAATGAAATGGAAACCCCAAACAAACACCTCATAAATAACCCAAAAAGCTTCAAAATAGAAAGAAGAGAAGAGTACCTTCAACTAGCTCAAAAAATGATCAAAGATGGATGGCAAAATCGATCGGGAAGCTCGATCGGGTTTGGAGGTAGAAGAAGCATAAATGAAAATCCAACACAACAAAAATGATAAGGTAACAAATGACATGGAAAACCAACTATTTATAATAACCTAACATTAATTACACCTCACTTGATGTGTGTGCCAACTTCTAGAAAACTAGACATTAATGACATGTCATCATGCTTGGAGCATCGAAAACCCGATACAAAGGATTTGATTCAATTTAGGTTTCGGGTTTGGGAAACAAATGACATGAAACATGCATTTGGCAAAGCATGTTCTAATGCTTGGAAGTTTTGAAAACCTTGACACAATGGACTTAGGAAATCGGGTTTCAATTTTGGGGAACATGAGACATGTTGCATGTAAGGAACATGTTTTCATGCAATGAAAACCTGAAAACCTGAAAAAATCTCTTTCAAAGGGAATTTTAAGAGATTTTCCAAAATTTTCCTATGGTTATCTCAATTTTAGCTGAAATCACTAAAATGAGATAACAACTAGCTCCAGTTGGGGAATTTCTTTGAGACATCAAAGGAAGAGAACTCATGTATCAAAAATCTTTATCCATTGGGCTACAGAGTCAGGAGAAGAAAAAAAAAAAAAAAAAAAAAGAAATAAAGCACACAACAAAAAAAATAAATTATAATACAGTGCAAGAGAGCATCTTGCATTATTGATGGAACAACTTCAGATGTTGGCCACTGAAAGGTAGAGGGAGAAACTCTCCATCAAGATATGATAGAAAAAAGCTATTTTCACCATTTAGCTGATGGATTTTGAAAGGACCTTTCCATAAAGAATCAAACTTTCCATGCATCCCTTTATGTTCCCTTCTCTTATCCCAAAAAAGTACTAGATCTCCAATCTGAAATCACGTTGCTTTGATTTTTTGTCAAATATATTTTTGAATTTTCTCTGATGATCTATAATGTGATCCACCACCTTGCTCCATTCTTCTTCTAGCCTAGCTAGGTACATTATCCTTTTCTCAATGGAACTTTGAAAAGTTTCATCCTCAATTGCTTTAGCCAACCATAAGGATGAAATTCTACAGAGATAGGAATCTCAACATCAATTCCATACAACACCTGGAATGGGGACATTCCAATAGCTCACTTAGGAGTAATCTGATCTTCCCATAATGCATCATACAATGCTTTGTGCCATGTCCTCTGATTCTCATCGACCAACTTTCTGATTATGGTCACCAGGTTCTTGTTGCTTGATTTAGCCTGACCATTGCCTTGGGGGTAATAATCGGATGAATGAGCCAACATGATCCCAAATCCATAGAAAAATTTTGTCAACTCATGTGATGAGAAATTGGAAGCATTTTCAGCAATGATCTTGTGAGGCACACCGAATCTAACAATTATATTCTCCTTGAGAAAGTTGCACACAGCTTCGGAGGTTGCTTGCTTGATTAGCATAGCTTCCACCCACTTGGTGAAATAGTCTGTGGTGGTGAGCACATAATTATGACCAGAAACTAGAGGTAGGATTCAATACTCCAATGAAATCAATTCCCCATTGGTGAAAAGGTTCTTCAATTATCACGGATTCTTTAAGGGAAGAGCTTCCAGACTTAGGATGGCTAACAAAATGTTGACAAGCTTCACACTTAACCACCCATTCAACTGAATCTCAAAGAGAGTAGGCCAATAGTACCTAGCCCATAAGATCTTGTAAGCCATCACAGGAGGAAGAGAAATGTCCTCCATGCTAGATTGTGGAAGGATTCTAGCAACCTTATCTGCTTGAGACTTATCGACACAACGCAGAATACACCATCAATACCCTTCTTGTATATACCATTATCCCATAGAATGTATCTTATGGACCTTAATTTAACTGTCCTCTTCTCTTTTTGGCTTAAATGTGGGGACATTCACCATAAGTTAAAAATAAAGTGATATCTGCATACCATTCATCGGTTGTGCTTACAAAAAGCACCATGGGCAATTCTAAAGAAGTACCTTTAGTTTCTTTGCATTATCTCAAATTGTTTTCTATGATCAATTGGCATAGCCTCTTCCTCGTACCAACTTGGTAGGTCTGATGTCCAAGTCATATTCTTGGACTTTGGCTATCCAGTTACCCCATTGACTACCCAACTCTTGTTGAGTCAAAATGGACTTAATTGCAGTATCAGGAACAAGAACGAGAGTGTGAGAACTCAACACATAATACGAAATGCTTCACTTCTCTCACCACTGCATAAGCATGCTTTTCAATTTGTGACATCTTCAATTCATGTTCCTTTAGTGGGAAGCTCATGAAAGCAAATGGGAGCTTTGATTCCTTCTTCATTCTCTTGCATCAAGATGGTTGATATTGTATGTGTGGAAGCGTAGTTGTACATGATGAAATCCTTCTTGAAGTCTAGGCATACTAGAATAGGAGCATGAGCAATTGCTCTTTTGACTTCTTTGAAAGTAAGCTTCCCTTCAGTGCTCCATTGAAATGGAGTCTTACCTTTCATCATCCCAAGGATATCCTTGGTTTTATCGGTAAATTAGTACAAATCTTCTTAGGAAATTGACCTTTCTAAAAAGGAATGCACCCCAGTTTTGCTTGTAGGTAGGGTAAGGCTTTGGATGGCCTTCACCCACTCTGGGTCGATCTTGGTTCCTTCTTTAGTCATGATATGACCCAAGAAACTTACCTTATTACTCCAACATGGAATTTTTAGGATTTAATGAAATCCCATGATGCCTGCATCTTAAGAGTACCTGCTCCTAGGTGATCATAATGATCACTTCACTTCTTAGAGAAGACCGTCAAGTCATCCAAATATACAACTATGAATTTTCCCATCAAATCTCTAAAAGCTAAGTCCATAGCTCTTTGAAATGTGGCTCTAGTGTTAATCAAACCAAAAGGCATCCTCTTGTAAGAAAAGGTCCCCCATGGGGTGGTGAATGTTGTTTTATGTTGATCCTCAGTGGCTACCTCGATCTAATTATACCCCAAAAATCCATCAAGCATGGATAACATTTCTAATCCAGTGAAATCTGCAATACTTGATCCATGATAGGAAATGGGTAATTGTCTTTCAATGAAGACTGATTAAGGTTCCGAAATCAACACAAATCCGGATCTCACCATTCTTCTTTTTGATGGGGATGATGTTAGAAACCTAGGTAGAATGATGGATTGGGAAGATAATCCTTGCATCTAACATCTTTTGAATTTCTGCAAAGAATAGTCCTGAGATCTTTGGGTTGTAATGCCTTTGCTTCTACTTGTAGGGTTTGACATCAGACTTCAAAGGGATGTTATGTTGCACATCCTTGGGCTTGAAAGACTTTAGATCCATATAGACCATGCCAAGATGTCCATATATCTCTTCAGGAGTGAAGTGAATCTTCCTTTCTCCTCAGGAGAACAACATTTTCTGATGTTTACCATCCATGGTTGGTCAGAAGATCCCAGATTAACTTGATCTACCTCTGACGAGGAAGCACCTTTAGCTTGCCTTTTATCCTAAATAAAATGGTCATGCTTGTCAAATAGACCTTCCAGAGAAACCAATCCCTTTGGAATCTTATTTCCTTTGAGCTGGATGAATTCACCATCAATCTCTTGATATGAATTCAAGACGGACTCATGGAAAGATGATTCTGATCCTTCAAAATAAAGCTCACTAAAATTATCATCTTTCTCAAGAAAAGACAATACATGTTGATCATCATTGAACACTTGCCAATGTGTTGAATTATCTGGAACACTTGGATGATACACAATCTCAATGGTATACTTGTCTATGTTTGAACTTTGGGTGAGGAAGGAGAAGAGATGTAGACACGGCTAAAGAATCAGCTTTATCATTGTAATCTCTCAAAACTTGCCTTGATGGAAAAAACATCAAATCATTCTATGTTGTCCCACACCTTGTTCCTGTAATGCCTTAGGTGATCATTTTTTACCTGATAGATCCCCCTTACTTGATTTACAATCAACTCAACATCTCCCTACACTTTAAGATTTTGGATTCCCTTTTTCCTTGCCATTTCTAATCCTAATAACAAAGCTTCATGTATTCGGCCATGTTATTAGTATTGTCAAACTGCAGCTTGAAGGTGAAGGAAAGATCTCAAATCTAGAGATATAAGAACCACACCAGCACCCGACCCAGTAGTTGAACAACTCCCATCAAACTCGAGGGTCCAAATAGCATTAGGATCTTCTTCCTTGATACCTATAGAAGGCACCTCCGATGTCATGAAATAATTTCCCAAGCCTACATCTTCGAAGAGAATTTGAGCTTTGGGGTCATCTGATTTAGTGACCAGGTACTTCACTTGTGCTTTAGGGTGGAGGACACGAGGAACTCCATTCACTAGAATTTTAGCTTTGGTCCAGTCCATATTGATTTCTCCTCGACATCTTTGTAAAAACCTCTTCCTAAGAGAATACCATAAGCAGCTGGGATATCAACAACCAAGATAGTCATTTTTACTCTCTTTTAGGAATGCGACAAATGTAAACTGTGCATCCTTGATTTGGCCAATCAAGGGGACTTGCTTGGTTTCCATGGAGTAACACCACCCATAAGATTTAGTCAAGGTAAGTCCAAGGGCATGGGATAATTTTGCGGGCATCACGTTATCAGAGGCTCCTGAGTCAATTATGCAATTGTTGAGTTTAAACCCATTTATAAGTAAGGACAAATAAAATGGTTCAATATTTCTGAAGAAGCAAATAGAGGTCATATTATTTTGAGGTAAAGGCTGAGTGGGGCTAGGAAAAATGCCTTTTGAAGATGAAGGGATAACAGCCTTGCTTCTAATGAATTTGGAAAGTTTCTCAAATTGCTCGGGATTTGACTGAAGGTACTCGGCTTCTGACATTTGGATCTTAGTTTTCTTTGCATGATCAATAATGTCAAAAGTGGTATATGAAGGAATGATGGTGGGCTCGTTCTAGTTACACTGGTCTTGAGCCGAGGTACTGGTCTTGGGGGTAGGAGAAAGAGAGTTAGAAGAAGAAGTTACCTTTTTAGTTGTCTCCTTTTCAGTTTGTCTTTGAGATAGGAGAGCCTCTTTTAGCCATAACCATGGGAGCTTCTTTACCCTTCTCCTTAGAGCCTTCAACTAGATTTCTAGGGTTCTGAGATTGAGCTCAGTGAAGACTACAAATGACTGACCATCATGTTTGCATTGGTCTTCCTCATATTCCAAGTACCCAATGTTGGAGTCACCAGCTGAATCATCAAAGACTCATCAGCATATCCTGAAGCTTCAAAAGCTTCGTGAGAACCTTGATCTTCTGGTTCTTCATCTTCCTCAACTATTTCCATTATTGCATTGATAGGAGGAGCTTCAATGGCCAGCCTTGTTGGAGCACAATCAACCGATTTCCTATCTCTTGTGGGAGCACCATTGGTATTGTTGAAATTCCATCTAGGAATATCCCGATAAGGAACATTGGTCACTGTTGAGACATTTGCTTCTTCAAAGTGATCAAGTCATTGGCCATCTTAGGATCATAGGATCAGTAGTACTTTGAGAAGAACTCTGATTTTTAGGCTTAGATGACTCTCTTCTGAGCTTTCCTGCCAGAATGAGATCATCTTCTATTTCAGTGGTTGTAGCTTGAGTAGTAGCCAAATCAGGGATAACAGACCTTCTTAATAAGAAGCTCACATCAGGGGGCTGAGCATTGATGAAGAAACACTTTTGATTTTCAAGAGTGGGAATGGCTAGCACTAGAATCTTCTGAATCAGCTTGTTGAATTTTTCCACGAAGTCCCACATGGGCTCATGAGACTCCTTCTTCATATGTGTAAGTTGTGCTAACAAGTCATGAGAATCTTCATATAGTTTGAACCTTGCTTCAAATATGGATCTCATGGTAGCCTAGTTGGTAATGCATGCATTTGGAAGATGGTAGAACCATTCTGTTGCCACACCATGCAATGTTTCAATGAAAAGTCAAATAGAGACATCTTCATGAGCTACCCCAAGGATGCCACATGCTACAAAGAATGAGGTGATGTGTTCATCAGGGTGCTTCTTCCCATCACCATTGAATTTGGGAATATTCTTACGAGATCCATGTGGTAGCTCATGCAACGATAGGAGTTAGGGAAAGAGGACCAATAGCCACACCCCAAGGCACAGGTTGTGTTTGCCATCCTTCGAATGAAGTGCATATAGGAATCTGAGTATCAGAAAAGAATAATGCATGGTAGGTTGCAAAAGCTTCTTGTTCTTGAGGAACCCGAGTTCTTTGGATAGGTGAAGAACTTCTTGCTCGGCTAGATACAACACTGTTGGGGGAAAGTCTGAAATTGTGTTGTTGAAGTAGATCAAAGAATGGATCAGTTTCACCCCTAGCTCGGCTTGACCAAGTGAAGATATTTCTAGCCAGCTTGAACCGAAAAATGGATCTACCAAAAATAAGGAAAATACGAGTCACCAGACACCAATAGGATAAGCTTAGTCTTATCAATCCATATTCCCCAGCGGAGTCACCAAAAACTGTTGGTTGGATATTTTGTCAGGCCAAAATATGAGGTTCAACCATAGTACACGGATCAAATCCCTCCTCAAAGATAGGTGAGGTAGCCTGTTTATTACTGATCTAAAACACAACAGAAATAATATGTACAATATTCACACTATTCTAACCATTGGGGTTGGGATACAATCCCAAATCCATATCAACACGAGATGGAGATGTTACGGTTTTAGAAATAGAATGGATTAGAAAGGAAACTATTATAGATGAAATAAAGTGGGAAGGGAATGAGAGGAACATATTTTCTTTCAAGAAAACACAGATCAAGAAATACTTATACGAGTTTTAGATAATGGGTGTAATATTTGAAATGATTAAAATAATCAAGAACACTAAACAAAAGAATAGCTTAAGATCTTGTACGTAAGAACAATCTCTCAAGATAGATGAATCCCACAACACAAAGTTTGCAAAATAACACTGTTTCTATTCCTCAATGATTAAAAGAAAATACAAAGTTTTTTTCTTCTTCTTCACAATAGCTCTCAATATTCTAAAAATATCTCCCTTTTGGAATGCACAAGCATCCCTTATTTATAATAGAAAGAGTAGAGAGAAAATAGGATAAATCCTAGAAAATAGTCATTTAACAAGAATCCTATTTTCTTGACTCTCACAGGAGAGAACAAGTCAAAATTTGCTTCCTATGTGATGAAATGAAAATGAAAAAGACATGTCAATCTCTGGATGGAAATGACATGAAACATTATGCTTATTTTGTTTCGTCATCCTTGTCTTCCTCCAACGAAGCCTTCTTGTCTCAAAATTCCTGGAACTTCTAGGATTATGCCCTACATCTCAGCTTCATTCATGCACACTTTGGAATGGTCACTCAGAATCTCACAAGTTTCCTGAGTGTCTCTTGCATTGCCAGAAGTTTCTTCAATCTCTTATTGAGTTTCCTTAATGATTCCAAAACATTCTCAATCCTTATGAACTTATCAATGGTTTTCAGATTGAAGATGGAAGCTGGTTCATGTTGGATTGATTCTTGGATTTTTTATAGAAATCATCAGCAGGTAGAATATTCGAGCTTTCATCCAACACCTTGGTGAAGATCTGGACAACTCCTCTTCTATGTCATTTGTTTGTGGCATCAACCAACTGATCTCTAGATTCCCTCAACTTGCTGCAAGCTTCACTGAGAATCTTTATCCTGAATCTGATGGCTTTGGTTAGCTGAAATGCTTATCCCCATGTGAATGATTCCTTCTTCCATCAAGATATGGGATGGAACCTGTTTCAACGCATTGAGAGCCTCAAAATTTAACTCGAGGTTCCCGAATTCCTGTGAAAATTCATCATCCATTTTTCATCATCCTTCTTTATCTCCTCCAAGGATTTATAAACCTCCACTGTGTCATCAATGACCTTTCTTCCTTGTAGGAGTAGCCTCTGAATCCATTCATCAACCATTCTCCCCTTCTCATTGATCTTTTCAATCATAGGTACTGATGAGAAATCAAACTTGATAGGAGTAGGGGTAGGAGATGATGGTGTTGACTAAGAAGGCTTTGAGAGCTTGAGTAATACCTCCATCAATTATTCAACTTTCTCCTTTAGCTCATCTCTGCTCACCTTCATTTCCTTCAGCTTTTAGCACAACATGTTCATGGCATCCTGCGCATCTTGTTGTGCTCCTTCTATTATTACCTTTCCCAAATCAACCCTTGTGATCTGATAATCAATGACCATTATATCCTCCTTTGTTTTGTTGGCCATGGGGAGTGGAATCTCTACAAACTTATGCCTTGAGGCATCCATTGAAACCCTTGAAACCATTTTGGGTTTCTTGGTAGATTTGGCGGAGAGACCTTGAGGAACTAAAGTTCAAAGGTTGGTAGAGGAACTACCACCTTCCTCTTCCTTGGGGTCTAATCAACTAACCATTGAGGTACAGTGGAAGAAGTTTCCCCTATCGGAGGTGTTATGGTTACATCTGTAGGTGGAGGAAGGTTTACTTGTGGAGTAGTGATGACTGCAAGTGTGGTGACTATGGGGATAGACTCAGTGAATGAAGGTGCAGAAGGAGGAGGCATATCTATGGCCATCTTAGGTCCAGTAGAGAGAGGTGAGAGGTTGGAGAAGATGTGGCCATGGCTGATGAAAGTGGTGAAGAAATATGAGGTGAGGAAGATTGGGAGGAGGAGGTAAGGATTTTGAAGTCAAAGCTTGAGAAGCAAGAGAGAGACTTACCTCTGATGAGAAATCAACAAAAGGAGAAATGAGAGGTTGACTAACCTCATCTTCTGAAGGAAGTTTTCCTTGTTCTAGTGGAGGAGGTGAATCCAGTATCTCAACTATTTGTGAAGGAGTGGCAAATGATGTGGCTCCTTGCTTTTCTCCTTTTCTAAAAACTTAAATTTTATCTACCTCTTGGTAGGGATTTTATCCTCTTCCCTCTCTCCCTTGGAGGGTCCCACCTCTAAAGTGGCTATTTTTGAAAATATCTTTTCCTTATAACTCATTCCCCAAGAAATGAGCCATGCCTTGGTATGGAAAAGAGTCTGAGTAGCTCTTTCAGTGATAGAAGCTTTTTCAACAACAAACCAATCAATGGCTGGAATCCGTGTTGGTCTCCATTCATTGTTCATACATAGTGTCCAGGACACTTTCATTATCCACAGTGCCTTTGGGGATATCAAAATAGATCTAACATCTGAATTTCTTCAAGCGTCAGTCTATTGTTGTCCTTTCTTTGGATGGAAACTTCATCCTAAAGATCAACCTAGATGTCTTCCACATTGGGCACATGCAGATACAAGGTTCCATATGACTTGAGGACTCCTCGGAAGTCAAATCCCTCCCTGAGCTTCATATGTTTCTTCAATTTTCCTGAATCTCATGCACCATGTTCTTGGCCTTAACCACTATAGAGCATGTATACCTTCCAAATGGAAAATAGGGAAGGAGATGGCGGCTTTGTGCCTGCTTTGTTGGAATTTGTGAAAATCCAACAATTGTCTAACTAACTCCATAAGGATCAATTGTCACCTAGGAACCTGGGTAAATGGAAAGGATTACCATGGAACCTTACCACCCAAAGATAGGTGAAATTCTTGAATTGCAAGAAGATGCAACCCCATTTTGACACTTCGGCCCATGCTTCATCAGAAACCCTTCTTTTCCTCAGATCAGGATCAACCTGCAAATGTTTTCATAGAAGAAGGCATCATTCACTCTTCTATATTGATCTTCAGACCCTTTTATTGTCAACTGAGGGAAGTACCAATATATGTGTTTCATTTCTCGGTTTCCCTTCGCATCTAGCCCTGGGTAATTTCTCATGCTTGTTGCTGCATAGGTGACGTATGACATCATATAGAACTTTTTAGTAGACAAGACTATTTTCATTTGGGAGTCTATCTCGTCACTTATTAGGCTTCCCCAATCAATCCCTTGGTCATTCTTCTTTATGATGACCATGAACTAGTACATCCACCCTTGGAAATATCTTGACTCTTGGGAGTCCAAATAATCGACTCAGCAGGGTGATGATATCACTGATTTCGAGAATGAAATCACTTCTAGGGACCAACTTGGGAAACCTAGAAATGGATGGCTTAGCCTTGATCAAGAACTTCTTGTTTACATGCTTGATGCAGTCTTCTTGATCTTTGTCCCAGGCCTTTTGTGCTGATTTAAGGTTTAAATCAACATATTCCACAAAGTCGGGCAACCTTAGGAGTTGATCAAAGTAACCTCCATCCAATTTCACTATAGACTCTCCTGCTTGATTTCTTACTTGAGTGGGAGGCTGAGTCATAGTTGGAAGCATAGGCTAGGATGAATTTAGGGCATTGAGCTGATATTGGAAATCCTTGCAAGAGGGAGACCACTACCGACTATCGACTTCATCCAGGAATTCTGAGAAGAATCCTCAATTCTGTTCCAGAAGTCCTCCATATCTATATTACCGAGCTCTTGTGTCTCGAATGTCATAATTAGTAGCTTATGTAAGAAGGAGACTCCATCTTCTGATACTTATACTTCATCTTTCCTATCTATCTAACTTATCCTTAGATTGGTGGGTCCGACATGAGGAGTCTCGAAGAAGAAATGCCTTGATGATTTCTGGAAGAGCAATCGGGCTTGAAATTTTGTTGGACAATTACACAGACCCACCACACTGTTCAGATTTTGAGACTTACAAAACACCTTAGGAAACTTGACACAATGGAGTGTATGTCGAAAGTTAGGACATGTTGAGCATCGATGAAAACCTGACACACTATGCGGAAGTGAGGAAGTGTTGGACAAGTGGGAAAACCTGACACACACATGGCGGAACCTGGAGGATGTCAGTAGGTAGAAAATCCTAACACACTTATGGATCTTGATGGATGTCGAGCACCTGAAAAACCCAAAACAAGGTGGAAAAAGTGAGATGTTAAACACCTTGCAAAACCCAAAACAAATATATCGGGTTTTGACATGTCAGAATATGAGAAATTCCCACCTCGTGATCACTTAGGAATTTTAGACTCTTTTGAAATCTACAAGGTACAACCTATGAAAAATAAGTAAATAACCTAGGGGTGAATTTCAAACAAGAACCCATATGGGAAAAAGACAAGAATCAAGGAAAATGACCCAAAACCTAAACCAAAATGGGGGAGAAAATGAAATGGAAACCCCAAACAAACACCTCATAAATAACCCAAAAATCTTCAAAATAGAAAGAAGAGAAGAATACCTTCAACAAGCTCGAAAAATGATCAAAGATGGATGGTGAAATCGATCGGGAAGCTCGATCGGGTTTGGAGGTAGAAGAAGCATAAATGAAAATTCAACATAGAAAAAAATGATAAGTAACAAATGACATGGAAAACCAACTATTTATAATAACCTAACATTAATTACACCTCACTTGATGCATGTGCCAACTGCCAGACAACTAGACATTAATGACATGTCATCATGTTTAGAGCGTCCAAAAACCTAATACAAAGGATTTTATTCAATTTGGGTTTGGGTTTAGAAACAAATGACATGAAACATGCATTGGCAAAGCATGTTCCATGTTTGGAAGTTCCAAAACCAACACAATGGACTTAGGTAAATCGGGTTTGGGTTTCAGGAACATGAGACATGTTGCATGCAAGAAACATGTTTTCATGCAATGAAAACCTGAAAACCCAAGATCTCTTTTCAAAGGGAATTTTAAGAGATTTTCCAAAATTTTCCTATGGTTGTGTTTTAAGTATATGCATGTACTTCTATTTCTGTAAATAATCCTCCATTAATGGCATAAATATCTTAAAAATCTTACATAAAGGAGGGGCTCAAGTACCCACGTGTGCCTCGGTGTGATTTCCCAAAGATATGTTGGGTGATAGTTTGGTGTGCTTGGGGTTAGAAATAGGTATTGAGGGTAAAATAATGACTACATCTTGGTTTCATTTCTAAGACCTCTTTTGAAGCTATTGTGAGAGAAATGTGTAATGATGGAGTACTTGACCTTAGATAGTGTTGAAGCATGGCTCAAAAACATAGAGGATGAGTTTTCTCAAATATTTAATACTGGACCTGGGTTTGATGCACATAAATGGGAAGAGGATCACATGTATCATGAGTTATATGAAACATTTTTCTATTGTTTCCCAGTAGAGTTGTATGAATTCCTATCAAAGCATATGCATCAAGGTTAAGTTGGTACTATGTACCTCATGTTTGGACCCAAGAGGAATATCAACGGTTGTTTGATGCCGATATGACATGGACCCATGTTGTTGATCACTAGTGGAGTAGAGTGTTGACTAGTTATACCTTAGAATATGTTATTTCTACGTATTTTTTCTTGGAGATTGCTGAGTTCAAGTTCTTGAGGGAGCTTAGAGGACCATTCTTGCATGTTATTCCACTAGTTGTCAAGATCCTAGTACTTACTTTGAGTTTGAAATCCTTTCACATGGCTAGCTAAAATCCTACTTGGCACAAGGTGCATAAATTGGCATGGTGGAGGATGGAGGACCTTACGGTAGAAATGGAGGGAGAGGAGAGGTGGCTCAACCATAAATAATCTCGAGGAGAGGGAGTTAGTAAGATAACCCAAAGCTCTAGGGAGTGATGGATTTATGGAGGGAGACATTATGGGAAGTATTTGAGGTTCGTGCAGAGGATGTGGGACCCGGGTAGTCTAAGCTACCCCATCTTTGAAAGTGTGGAAGAGAAACTCCCTTAGATTCTAGAGAGATCTCATCATATGAAGAATGGAGGAGAGTCATAGGTGTCCATCTTAGCCCATATGGCAACTAGACCCTTGCGCTTAGTTTTCTAGTTCATGAGATAAGTTTTGATAATCCATTTCATATCGCTATTGGTAGTCGAGTGACACATAGGAGGTATTTCCATTTTGTACATCTATGGGGGTATTTTATCGGGATTTTATCAACAAAATTTTAACAAGGTGTGGGATCACAAGGTTTGAGTATCATATCCGGGATCGGCGCGGGAAACACATTTAGGAGTGGTTCAATATCTCGGACTATCAAGACACATTTTAGTATGACAATGGGATCACAGGGCACAAATTTGTTAGGACCCTTACCTATGATAGGAGGAGGATCTAGTGTGTCTTGTGGTGGAGGAAACACCAAAGGGAATCAAGGTCCTGGATCCGTGGTGGACAGGGTCCACAACACCATTAAAAGGTGTTTTATGAGATGTTGCTCCATTTGATTACAAGGGCATTAAGGATGCCACGAAACATGTACACAAGTGTGATCTACTATGGAACGTAATGTAAATCACTTCCCAGGAGTGGAAGGAAAAGTCATTTTGTAACCACGATGCAAGGATGCATGTATAACTAGTACATGAAATATGACCCACACTATAAATTGGTGGATTACACTACGCTACATAATGAATTTTTGAGGAGTTCAACATATCAAAGTTTGAATAGAAAATAATCGGTGTATTTGAAGGATATTTAATAAGGAATGATGGAGAGTGTGTGAGAGTATGTCACGTGTTTAAAGACTCTCTTATCCAAGTTATCTTATAACATTCATCCTTTGAAGCATGCTTAGTGGTTTGTTAGAGGACTGATCACACTATTCATGAGGAAAATTTCAAAAATACTTTTATAGATCTATACAAGGCCTTGGAGGCTACCTTGCACACTGAGGTAGTAGGAAGCATTGATACAAGAGTTAGTTTGTTCCTAGAAGCCCAAATTTTTGCAATGGAAAAGTAGCTAGAGAAATTTTCTGTGAACTTGGCTCATGAGACTCATAGTGGGTTATGGTGTATAGATTATGAGGTAGAAGGGCATATGAAGGAAATTTTTCCTCAGAGATCGGTATGTGCGATGATGGTGGCTATGATATTTTTCACGTACATCATGATGCAAGTAGTATGTCTGTTACTTGCATTGCTTGATCTATTAGAATGTGTCTTTCTATTGCAAAATTTTCACCTCTACTACTCATGACACCAATGATTATAGATTGATTGACCAAATACATGATGCCATCTTGGTGTGTGCCAAACTAGTGTTGTAAACAAATATAAGGATAATGGTTTTCATTATGAAGGGTGCACAGATGGAGGAGGTCGAGGTAGAGGAGTTCAAGGAGGATTTAAAGGCCATGGTAATCGTAGGGGTGGAAGGAGTGTATTTCCTTGGGTAACCTACTATAATCAGTGTACCTATAAAACACCGCAAGCATGAGTGTCCTAATTTTTGCAGTGCCCTTAGTATGCGAAAAAGCACAAGTATGAGGAATTCCTAGAATTGTTTGAACACATGAGCTAGAAGCAGCGGAAGGATAAGGTTACTAGGATGGTGAACATAAAGTGTGTTGATCAATAGGGGATGCCAATGATGGTCCATCATTCAAATTTATAAACTATACTAGTGATGATATGAGCTGAGGTTACACATGTCGGGAGAAACCAAAGTAGATATCGTTGATTATAACATAAAAATGGTACATGAGAAGTATTCATACCCTACCCATTAGAAGGAAGTCTATCAAGAGACCATAGAAGTAATCAGAAGTATTCAAGGGGAAATTCAGTGTCTAAAAGAGCAATCTAAGAAGTTGGAGCAAAAGAAAAGCGCTGAGGTCCCTCAAGAAGATATAGATGATGTTAGAGAGGTGTGTAAGATGTTGTGCCAAGAGAATATCATCCCTCTATTAGGAGAATGGTTGAGAGATAAAGTACCAAGCACTAGAGGAGAGTGTGAGAGGAAGGTTTGCATGTTAATCTACCTCCTCACAACCTTGACTATGATAAAGAGATTACCTTGAATGTAGTAATTTATGGATGGATCCTAAGTAATAATATGATTGACATGGGCATGAAAGTTAATGTTCTCACCCTAGATGCATGGAATCAAATGGGAATGCCCCCATTACAACAATATTTAATGTGTTTTATATGACTAAACAGAAAAAGGCAATTCCCAGTGGTATTTTAAAGGGTGATGTTATCACTATCCAAGGGAAAAAATTCATTGGAGACTTCAAAGTCTTGGTACTTGTAGAGGAAGACAATTTTCCAGTGTTACTTGGGTGCCCTTGGTGCTATAAGAAAAATGTCGACTTAGGTCTCAATATATAAGTTTTGAGAACAAGGAGGAATGTGTTATCATTCCTTTGACTAATGAGAATTTAGTGCCCTATACTAAGCCCTTGGGAGAAGAAGACCTAGACAAAATCTATGTGCACACTATCATGGACCCTGAGGTTATGCAGAAAAAAAAGGTGTTACGCAGTGGGAAGATGCACAATCTATAAGTGATAAAACTAGTATGACATGTGACAATTGGGAACACGAGACATATGAGTTAGTCAGAAGGTAGTTAAGATGATATCTAATGAGAGTAACAACTATGCACTCGCTTAGGCACACGGAGGAAAAAAATTTCCAAGTTACCTGGGGAGATAACCCTAATTTTTCCTTGTGAGAAATGGAGACCGAGTGGATATGTGAGGTCGAAAGGAGAAGTATGCTTAGCTATAATTTGCTCAAGACTGAAACATGTTGGTTGGAGACCCATCGTGATAACCTTCTAAAGTGGCACGAGGTGAGAATTATGTTCTCTATTAGGTTTCTCCAAAGTAATGCACCTATTATTATACAATATTATCATAGGAAGGAACCCTCCTTGTTTCACATCCAGGCATGTGAGAAGGAATGGATGGAAGGCACGTAAGCATTGCCTCCATATTTTCAAAGTCTTGGCACTTGCTGAGGTAGACAACTTTCGAGTGTATCTTGGGTGTCCCTGGTGCTATGAGAACAATGTTGACTTAGGTTTTAATATATAAGTTTTGAGAACAAGGAGGAACGTGTTATCATTTCTTTGATGGATGAGAAGTCATGCCTCTATATTGATCCCTTGGGGAAGAATACCTAGACAAAATCTATGTATGCACTATCGGGGACCCCGAGGTTGTGCAATAAAAAAGGAATTATTCGGGGGAATACACACAATCTATAAGTGATAAACTAGTATGGCATGTGAAAATTGGGCACACATGATATCTGAGTTAGTCATAAGGAATTTAAGAGGATTTGTGATGAGAGTAACAAAGATGAGCTCAATTAGGCACCTAGGAGGAAAATTTTATGAAGTTACATTGGGGATCCAACCCTAATGTTTCCTTGTGAGAAATGGAGACCTAATCAAGCTATGAGGTCGAAAGGAGAAGTATTCTTAGCTATAATTTTCTCAGGACCATAGCATGTTGGTGGGAGACCCATCGTGATAACCTTATAGAGTGGTACAAGGTGAGAATCAAGTTCTCTGTTAGGATTTTCCAAAGAAATGTACCTATTAATATACAAGATTATCATGGGAAAGAACCTACCTCATTTCACATCTAGGCATGTGAGAAGGCCTAGATGGAAGGCATAGAAGCATTGCCTCCATCTTTATGTGTGCATAAGTTTTACTCCACCTTACAAGGCTACATGTGCACATGGTACATTCACTCGAGATGCATCATTAGACAATAAATTGACATGAGTTAAGAGTAGATATCCTTCAATATTTCGAGTATCAGAGTACTAAACCATCAGTGAATGAGGTAGTAAAGATTGTTAATTAGCTAACTATGGGAGATAGTGACATGGGGAGGAAAAATCTGGATTTGCTTTGGGTAAAATTGTCTTAGAAGAAAACTTCTATGAAGAAGAATTAGAGGAGGTACAACCCCGAATGTGCATGCATGGAAAAAGAGAAAGGAAAATTGGTCTACATGATAGATGGTGACAAGGTGGAAAAATTAGATGTTAACCATATTTTCAGTACATGTGAGGTTATGGATAGTGCTGATGAGAAATAACACACCTACCATGAACCCTTGAAAACCAAGAAGGTTAACATTGGTTTGGAGGTGGAACCTAAGGAAGCTACTATTGGAGATTACTAGATAAAAAGGGAGGTTTCAAAGATTATTGATCTGTTGCATGAATTTTAGGATTTATTTCCACACGGGTACCATGAGCTTAAATGATTTCACCACTCCTTGGGAGAAATGAAGATCAAGTTAAAGGAAGGTGCACACCCAATTTAGAAGAGACCTTATCGAATGAATTTGAATCTACGCATCAAATCAAGGAGGAGATTGAAAAGATGATCACATCGGCATCATTGAGTTTTTGACGAATCGTGGGTGGATAAGTCTGATGGTCATCAACATTAAGAAGGATAAGAGGACAAGGATTTAATTTAATTACGAGGATTTGAATTTAGTGTGTGTCATTGATCCTTTTCTAACATAATGGAATTCATTGATTTTAATTATAGGGATCGAAGACCAACCACAATGGAATTCTAGGTGAATTTGACAAGGTCACCATGACAACATGTTTTGTGTGTGTTGTTTTGTTAGGGATTTCCATGGGGGATTACCTTTACATGTGACCATGGGTTTGTGTATTTTATTGATGTGGTTAATTTTTATTATTATTGTATGTATTTTATTAGTGATGCATTCCTTTCTTTTATTTAATTGAAATTTTGATAGATTAATGTGGGAAATCATATGACTAAAATTTAAATAAATTAAATTGGGATATGCTTAAAGTAATAATGGAAGTTGTTGGTTCCTTGTATTAAATATGTAAGGGATATGTAAGTTGTGTAAGAGTTGTGTAAGTCAGATTTTTGAGTATGAAACACTCCACCTCCTTGGAAATTAGAATTTTCCTTGGGGTCTATTTTTAGAGGCTTGTGGGACAAGTAAAACTTGTCCCATACCTCTCAATTTAATTCACCAACCATACTTATGGTTGGAGAGGTGATTTTATACTTTTATAATGCATTTTAATTATCATGTTGCATTATTTTTATTACACTCTCTTACATCTTTTTTATTGCAGTCCTTTGGGGTGTGGGCTTTTGGACCATGCAAGTAACTTGTAATATTTTCAGCCACCTCTTTATTGTGCTTGGGAGAATGAAATTTTTATTTTTATTTTAATTTGAGGATGTGTGATGTGGCATCCTAAATGGATCCACATCATCCTCTCTTCTTCCCTCTTCTATAAAATTCAAACTCTTTACTTGTTTTGGGTTGTTGAAACATTTTGCAAATGTCTTTGGGGTGCATTTTCTTGTGTTTGGATCTCTTTCTTTTGGAAGGAGTTTGGAGGAGATTTGCATGCTTAGAGATTGCTATTTTAGGACTGTGTTTTTGGCATTAAAATATTTCTATTTGGAAACAAAATATACCATGGAGAGGTAGGAGTTTTATCCATCTTTTATGATGTTATTTTTCTTGTTGTGTTATGTGAATAGTGCATGTTGAATTTAATTGTTGGCTTGTTGGGTAGACTGTCATAGGGATGGTGTAGGAGAAGGATATGGGGAGTCCATGTGGGGGCATAAGGGAATGCATTTTGTATCAAAATTTTGTGGAGGGAGTTTGGGTTTGGTATTTACCAAGGAAAAGAAATAACTTGCATTTCTTACTTTGTGGGGGGCATAAGGAAATCTGTGGGGGACATAAGGAGGGATTTTTGGGGGGCATAAGGATGTGTGTGTGATGAATTATTTTGGTGGTTTGTTATGGTGGATTCCCAATTCCCATTAGGTGGCATAAGTAGCTTCCCCCATAGACCTTGTTCCTTTGGCTTGCATGATCAAGCCTGAGTTTTGTTTTAATTGTTTTCAAATGCAGTTGTAAACTATTGTTTTTGTGTGGACTGTATTTTATATGAATTATGCTTGTTGAAAGAATGATGTGTGTTGTGGAAGCTATTTGTTTCCATGGGTTAAATCAAACCTCTTATTGTATTTTGGTTAGGGCTTGAGGGCCAATGATGAAGGAAGGATTCTCCTTTCATTGGATGTCTTAGTTGGGTGGAGAGCATTGCCTTTCCCCCACTTTTGTTGTGATTAACTTGAAGAAAAAGAAAACTTGCATGTTGCTGTCCCGGGCAAAGGAAAATGTAGATTAACAGTCCCTTGTGAAAAATTTTATTTGTAACCTTTCCCACTTGATGTGGATGAAATTGTAATGTATTTTTGTGAAGAAAATATGTTTAAATTAATTATGGAAGTATACATATTCGAATTGTGAAGGGTGGTTATATTTTGTTCTATTTTTGGAAAAAAATAAATAGAATTTTCTTATTGCATTCAACATAGTAAGATGTAAAGTTTTATAATTAAATTCAATAAAGAGTTGAAGGATATTTTCTCACATGCATTGTTGGATTGAATTCAATGTTTCATTGTATGGAAAAAGAGTTAATTAAATCTCGATTGAAAGAAAGTAACGTATGTAAGGAAAATAGAGTAAATTGCCTCTTTGGAAATGTATAAAATTGAAATCATAGTTACATTTTGGGTTTAGAATAGTTTTATTTAAATAATTTAAATGTAATGGATTAGTTTAGAAATGAAATGCCACGCTTGAATGATAAAATTGATATACATATTTAAAAGAAATGGGTCTCTGTTATAAAAATTAATACTTGCAAATAAATTCAATCAAATAATACAGATTCGAGACCTACACATAGTAATCAACTTGAAAATGATATGCTTTAGCATGTTAAGACATCAATGAACCCAAATTGACAAATAAAACTTAAGAAAATAATTTAAACATTGGAAAATCGAAGCCAATCCCTTTCACTGTCGTTTTGTGTCAATTATCAAAAAACGTGAATTAAAAATAAAACAAGCAAATCTACCTTACTAAAACAATTTAAATCCTTCCTAGAGTAATACTCCATGTTTGTTTGGCATGTTGAGTGAAGAAGGAGATCAAATTGAGTCAAAATTAGATGTTGAAAATTATCAGTTTACTATTTAAAATCTTGTAGATTTTTTTTAAAAAATTGACCACTCTAACTTTATCAAAATGTAAAATTTATGATTCCTATACAAAGAGGGCATTGAGAGATTTAAACAAAGTCCTTGTTTACCAAAAATGAGCTTTCTATCTCAAGTTATGGCACTCTCAATTTTTCCTACCTTGGCGGGAAAATTTTTGAAATTTTCCCTTGGCGGGCCCTCGTCTTAAAATTTCCCGTTCAAAATCCTTAGAATTTTTTTTTTTGAAAAATTTTCTTAGGAAATTTTTTTAAATTTTCTCTACCATTCCATAGCCAATCAAAGGCTACCACACATCCTCATGGGGTAGTGGTGGAGGCATGGCATTATTTTTGTCTTTGGGGCCTTTTGAAATTTTGTGAAATTTTTACCTTTTTCCCTACCAACCCGCATGACCTATCATAGGCTTCCATGTGGCAGCATGGGGTGTTGGCAGAGGGGGTGGAACCTTCATGACCTTTTTAGATTTTGGGAAGTTTTGATTAAAAACCTTGTGGCCCCCACACTCTGTCACCATCGCCTCGGCATTACTCCTGCGTATGTGAACCAAGGTCGTCCAAACCCTTCCCTTTTCCCTCCTCTGGAAAATTTCACCAAACTCTCCCACCGCCGCCGCACCCATCCCTCTCCTTCTTTTCGACATTTTTGGTTGAGTTCCATGTGTCCCTAGTGGACTGTTGGCATGTTGTCACCAATTGGAATTTTCTCCCTTTTTTGAATTTTTCCCTATCGCCACCGCCACTCTGCCTTCCCTCACCCTCTCCCACTTTGGATTAGGACCCGACATGTGTCGTTGGAGGACCCTCAGAGGTGTGAGTGCAAATGGGAGTTTTCTCCCACACAAGTAAAAATTCCAAATGTCACCTGCGATCCACCAACCTGAAATTTTCTTTCCATCCCTGCTCGACACATGTCCCTTTGGGGAAAATTTGACCTCTAAAGTCTGTCGATCCATAACTCGGAGTTCTACAAGGAGTTAGGAGGACTAATTTATATCATTAGAAAGGTTAGAAAATTTACTATCCAATGGGAATGATTTAGGAAAATTTTGAATGCATTATGTGTGAGAAAAATCAATTTGAAACTATGAGCCTATTTGAGAATGAGTATGGTGATATTTTACTCTCGAACCTAATCAAACCCTTATCCCTAAAATTTGGACCTTGTGACCTCTGGAAATTGTTAATCAATGAAAAGTATGTTCTAGTAATTTTAGACTTGTTCTGGAACCTGATAGTGTCAACTATTGTCTTGCAACCTAGTTGTGGACACTTCTAATAAAAAAATATTCCATAATTTTCCTGACTAATCCTAGGTTATTTCTTGGGTCTCAAGTGGGTTTTTTAATGGGAATAATAGATGCACCATGCATTTGATAAAACAAATCATCAATTCTAGAAAGAGGATATTTGTTCTTAATTGTAGCCTTGTTCAACATCCTACAATCGATACATAATCTAAGTGTTCCATGTTTCTTTTTCAAAAAAATTACCCGTGCTCCCAAGGTGAGACACTTGGTCTAATAAAAAAATTGAAAAAATTTCTTATAACTATGCCTTAAGCTCTACTAATTCAATAATATTCATCCTATAAGGTGCCTTAAAAATAGGCTTAGTTCTAGGTTTTATTTCAATTGTCAAGTCAAAGTCTCATTTGGATTGGAGACTTAGTAGTTCTTATGGAAACACATCATTGAAGTTTCGTAATAGTGGATAACGTTCAAAGAAATCATTATTTTCTTTAGTAGATTTTGAAATTTTTACTGCATATAAGGTATAACCCTTATTTTTGGCCTTTTTAAGTTGTATGGATGACAACTTCCTAGCATAAATTTCACATTTTACACCTTGAATGTCTACTATTTTCTGTAGGTCATCTAAACAACTAATATGTTTTTTAAAATAGTCAAATTTTGCTTTATGCTCAGCTAGCCAATTAACACCCATGATTACATCATAAGACCCCAAAGGAGCAACATAGAGATCAAATTCTATGGAAAAACTAGGTAAGTCAAGGACTACCCCAAAAAGACACATACTAACTGTATGAACAACATTATTCACATAATGTACAACCCATGATTTATCTATTTTTCCTGCTTTTATTTTTAATTTCGATGCTAAATTACTATAAATAAAACATTCAATACATCCCATATTAAAAATAATAGTTACATGTATGTCAAATAACTTACCTAGAACCTCTATGGGTGTGGTTGGCTTTTTAGCCTATTTGTCACCTCTACAGTGTGTGTATCTTATGCTGGCTGATTGCGGTCATCTTTTTCAAAGGACATTGATTTTCATAATGAGCCTTGCCACAATTTTAATATCCTCCTACAGTCCCTTTTAGGCTCAAATTTATTTCCATGCTTAAAGTTATCATTTTGACCTCTATAGGACTTCTACCAGTTATTATTGTTCTTGACAAAGTTATTTTGTACATTAGCAGCTGGATTATTTGTTGTTGTTTTCTTATTATTATTTTTTGAAAAATTATTTTTCATACCAAACTTCTTCCATGGTCCTTTCCTAGGTGCAAGAGATGATGAAGAGGAGTTTGGATGATCAAAAATTGCATTCAATTTATGTTCCCGTAGTATGGCTTTTTTGACAACCCCTTACATAGTGGTTAGGTTGTGAACATCCACCTCTCCTCCTATAATGGAATTCAGTCCTATGATAAATTTTTGAATCCTTAACATCTCGTCAATTTTATACTAAGGTACATACTTAAAGAGTTTAGTAAACCACTCCCAAGTACTCTATTGGGATAAGTTTTGAAATTTAGTCATTTTATTATCATAATAAAGTTGTGGAAGCCATCATTTCCTAAATTAACTTTTAAATTGATCCCAAGTAATATTCATCTCATCAATGTTTAACTCAACCTTACGGTTGTCCCACCATGAAGATGCTTCTGGGAAATCTATATGCTCCCCATATTGCCTTTGTTTCCTCCGAGAAGTTCCTTATTGCAAATTACTTCTCCATTTTGCTTTGAGCCAATTCTTAGATTCATCTCCTAATGTGGTGCCATCAAACTTAGGTGGACTTATCATTTTTATATCATTGCTAATTTCAACTACCAAATACCTGCATTTTTATTTTCTAGCTGATCAGGTAGGTTTAAATTATTGTTATCAACACCAAAATTTCCCAAATTGGCATTGTCCATAGGAGGTGGCTGATTGTTATTACAAGCATCTTCTTCCTCCTCATTACCCTTCACTTGATGTTCAAGTACAACTAAACAATCTCTTGTGTCCAATAAGGTAGCAAGGATCTCATTGAGTTTTGAGTAGTTTCTACTTCTCCACCTAGTGGTGGGTTGTTTGCAACATTTTCTCTTATTCTAACCATATTTTACTTACAAGAAAATTTTAGTTTTATCGGATTATGGACACAATAGGTCCCGAGCTGCAACATCCATCTTTGATACAAAGATGTAACATTCTCATTTTAAGACTTTAGAAACAAGGGATTTTTTTTTAATACATAATGTTCTCTATTCTAAATAATCATAATTTAGAACTCACATTCCATGCCAATCAATCTCATAACAGATAACCATATGTAGTTGTAAATGAGTCGGGAAACTACCAATCTCTCATCTCATGACTCAGTTTCTATCGGATCTATCATGTTAACTAAAAGTATTGAATACTAAGTATAATTGGTTTTATTACCCTGTTTTGGATATTGAGTGTCCTATATAAGAAACCTATCTGAATATTTGTTACCAATATTCATCTAAAATCCCATTTCTTAAACTAGGTGACATAGGACAACGCAACCAATAGATTGCGATACTTTCACCAAATATTTTCAACATACTGTTTATGTTACTATTCCTAGACGACATACTCATCTAATGGATTACTTCCTTCACCCCACTTCTTTTTATCTAGAATGGTCTTCACTAACTTCTGTTAGTTCACTTGTTCAAGGTTTGACCCTAACCTAGGTTAGTGGCATAATTTGGTATATTGAAACACTCGCAATGACCTAGGGTTTATAGACATACTCAATTGACCTAAGTCAATTGGATGTGCCTAGTTACCCTAAGTCATTATGAGTCACTTCCTATGCTAAATCATTTACCTAATCTGACCTAGGGAGAAACTAAGTTCAAGTTAAGATTCAAGTAGATCTAGATGAACCAATGTTGAGGGGTGTTGCAACATTTCAACTACAACATTGTATCACCATGAAGACCCTAGTCTTCACAAAGGTACATTCCTATAGTTAGCATGTGCCAAAGATCCGAGATAACTACCCATCTTGATGTACACACCTTAAGAAGAGGTCATTTACACTCATTTATTTCTTAATTAATATTCAAATTAAAGAAACCTTGTTGAACTCCAATTCCAACAACCCTTAAGTTTGTCATTATCATTTTAGTTGTTAATGTAATATGGAACTTCATAAAATTATGATTACTTTTATGTTCATTAACCTTTTTATTAACATGCGCTTAATCAAAAACATAAACATAATCCATCATAAGATTTACTTAATATAACTCAACCATTCATAGCCTTGTTTAAGTTTCAAAATAGGTTCCATTATAGTACACTTCATAAAGATGAAGTCTAATTCATTAATAATCTCATATACTAAACATTTTTTTGAAACCTATCAAGTTATTACTCCGAAGGAGTGAACCTTCCTTTTTCTAGTTAAGAGATAGGGTTTTTATACCCTTTTCCATTACATGAGTCATGGTAGTTAAGTCATACTTCTATTATCATCTTTTTGGGAAAACATGCATGATTAGATAAAGAATGTCTATGCATGCCAACTCAATAAGTTTCATTTAATTAAGAGATACTGCAACTATTTCCCATCCATCCAACTCATTTAATGATAATAGAAAATAATGATCCATTCGAGATAAGAATGAAAACAATGAAGGTAAGATTACAAATTTCATTCATATAATTCACTAGGAAAATGACATATCAAGTATAAGTAACTCTTAATCTTTTTCAATTCATCATGGTAAAATACATATTTTACGGGACCATGGATTTCGGACATATTTCATGTCAAACAAAGTCAAGATCATTAAAGAGTACAAATTTTCTTCTTTCAATACATTTCAATAATGAATCAGATTTCTCTATAAAAGATCCATACTTTAAGCAACCAATACATCATATAATTTATTGCCTTCCTTTATCACTTACAAAGTCCATCTGCAAAAATCACTAGCATGGGTGGGTCACCATTGGGCCGAGCATGATAATCACTAAGCACTAAAACGATGTGCCTTCAACTAATCTGTTTCATAAAACCAACTCTGATTTTATGAAATAGTAAGGCCAAGAAAATAAATAAATCATAAGTAATAACAACCATAAAAGAAGAAAAATTAAACAATCTTTGAATTAACATTAAGAAAAGATCATGATATAATCTGCACCCTACAACATTATATCATATAAGTAATGTTTCAACCAAATTACTTATCTCCTTTTAATAAAGGTACTTACTAATTATTTCCTATATAATTCAATCTGAATTAGAAATACATAAACTAACTCCATTATTTTTCCAAAATAGAGTTACTCTAAGAAACAAGTACTGTCAAACTCAATATTACTAAATTTCATAAAAAGGCATCTCGCAACCAAGTTAATTCCAGCTTCATGAAAGGATTTAGTATGAATCATCTACGACATAAAATAAGAAATTTCAATTTTAGATGCTACATCCTAATTTCAAGTCCAAGATATAGCCTAAGTTCTCAAGTTAGGCCACACATTAGAATTAGGAAAGTATTCACTCAATACATAGCATTTCACATTAATCAACTATTAAAAATATTGATTCCTTTAATATAACTCAAGAGAATAATTAATAAGTACCAACAACTACTCAAATACACTCATGAAAGTGATGCAAATGAACCTATTAAATATATAAACAATATTTACATAAAATAGGGAAGGATGAACTGAGATAAAACAAATTATAACTTCCCTTCCAATTTAGTTAAACTAAATATCAATTAACAACTCATAAAAGAGAATGCAACACATAATATCTTATAGTTTCCAAAGGAGAAAGTCATGTGAAAAATTTACCTCAAAGAAAAGAAGAGAAAGAGTCAAGCAATCATGTTAGATGACAATTCCAACATTCTATCCCAAGTAAATAAGGTCATAAAAGGACTGGTATAGACCCAATCACAACATCCTTTAACTCTTTTAAAAATATAAACCATGCACTAGAAAATACTAAAACGCATATACGACGGTAGTATACAAATCAGTTATCAAAATAAGGCTCCCCATCATGACACAACTACAATATTAGTAACACATTATCCTTATCAAGAAGGAGATGAAATAACAAGAATTGTTAAACATCTTATAGGAAAATAATAGCCTTCAACAGTCATTCCAAATCATTAAAGTTTCAGTCAAAGAACCATAGTCTATTCATTCCTTCAGGACGATAGAGCAACAAGTCTTACTGGTGGACATATCATATGTAAAGAAGGCTTACTGGTGGACCCTACCAATGTTTCTATTATTGTGGGATTTGGGGAGACTACCAACCATAGTGTGATGTGTGGATTCCTTTGGCATATGGGGTATTACCATAAATTTATTAAGGGGTATGCCAAGATCACCGCGTCATTGGAAGAGTTATTAAAGCACAAAAGTAAATTTCATTAGGGAGAGGCACAACAGATGGAATTTGACACATTGAAGAATAGGCTTATCACCGTGCCCATATTATGATTTCCCTCTTGGGATAAGCCATTTCATGTACATGTTGATGCTTTAGGGATGGCTATTGGAGAAATCTTAGCATAACCTAGAGAGGGAATTGTTAACCATCCCTTATGCTTTGCTAGTAGGAAGCTAACCCCAATAGAACAGAATTATACTACCATGGAGCATGAGGCATTATCGATGATCTATGTGCTACACAAATTCAGGAAGTATTTTCTAGTGATGCCTTTTATCTTTTACATGGACCACATGGAATTAAAGTACTTGGTGAACAAGCTCATCTTTCCATGACACATATCTTTGGTGGGCCCTATTGCTCTAAGAGTTTGAGTTTATGATTTTTGTAAAAGCCGAGTAAGAGTAATTTAGGGCCTAACCATTTATCAATAATTGACTCAGGAGAGGAACACAGAGAAATGAGGATACAATGGAAAATGCAAAATTGTTCATATTATAGCACACACCCTCTGACTTGGAAGATATTTTTGTGTTTCTCAAAATGGGTGTGGCGTTGGAGGAAATGAAGAATTTGGAAAATAATAAGTTAGCCATACGCATTTTTCCCTACATATTAATTCGTGGAGACTTATACAAGCTATGTTGGTCAGGTTTTGCATCGTTTTGCATCGGTATGTGCTTGAGCATGAACGCACTACAATTATGGAAGAGGCTCATGGTGGAATTGTAGGGGGTACTATGTAGGGAATGCAACCATGTGTAAGATCCTTCTAGCATGATTTTGGTGGGAAATGGTTTAAAACAATTATATCGAGTATTACAAGGCTGTGACCACTCCTAACACCTAAGTAAATAAGGGAAAAGAGATGAAATGCCATTAAGATTGATTTCTAGCTCATATCCGTTTGAGAAATGGGAAATTAACTTCGTAGGCCCTATTTTTCCATCATGCGAAGGATATGTTTGTAATATATCATTACATGTACAAATAACCTTACAAGGTGGGAAGAAGTAATTTCTATAAGGTATTTCAAAGTGGCAACAATGACTAGGTTTTGTTGGGAAAATCTAATCAGCATGGTTGGATGCCCACTGAGCTTATCAAGTGATAAGGGTACTCATTTCTTAAATTAAATAGTTATAATTTTATTGGTAGAATTCATGGTGGACCATCACAATACTACACCTTATCACCCACAAGATAATGTGATTGCTAAGGCATTTACAAAAAAATGAATCACACCTTGACAAATATTTGTGATTTTGGAAGAAAGGATTGGGATGAAAAAGTTTCTATTATGTTATGGTCATATCAGACTACTTATAAGAGATTGAATAAGGCCACACCTTTTCAATTGGTGCTTGGCATTGAAGCTATGTTACTTGTTAAATTCATGTTACCATCATTGTGTATAGTGTGTGTAAGAGGGTTAGATGATGAACAAGCACTAGAGGAGAGGATTGACAAGTTGATGTAGTTGGATAAGAGGTGGGCTATTTCTCACTAGAGTTAGAAAAAAAAAAATCTAGGTAGAAGGAATGACATTATAGACACATCAAGATCAAATAGTTTGAGTTTGGGAAGATGGTTCTCTTATATGCTTCCAAGTTTTTGCTCCGTCTTGGGAAATTTAAATTCCATTGGTTAGGCCCATACATTATATCCTATATACTTGATTCAGAACTTGACGATTCTGCTAGATGAAACATGCTTTCTAGGCCATTTCAATGGGAGTAGGCTGAAGCCCTATTATAAATAAGTCTTCTTTGTGTTTGTAAAGAAGGCAAGATATCAATTAGCTTAGGATTTTCTTTGATGTAATTTCCTTTCTTTGTGTTTCCCTTTATTGTTTTTTTGTTTTGTGCACTGGTAGCCACTTATTATTTCAAAAGTTTTCTATGCGGAAAGGAACACATCCAATTTTTTTGGTGGAATTAAGTGACAAGTGTTGGAAGCTATGGTTATTGATGGCCCGGGTTGAAAAATAAAAAACATGTGGATTGGAAGATCACGCGTAGAAGAGGTGAACATGAGGGAAGGATGGTGTCAAAAGAATAGAAGAATGAAAAGCATAGGAACAACATGAGGTAGGTGATGTCAAGAACTAGGATTAGGACATAGAGGAATAATACCTTTGAGGATATAACTCGCACATGTAAGGATTAGTGGTCATGAAGGGGGTTTTTTTGCGCATAAAGGTTGCCAAAGTTTTTCACATAGGATTGATCGTGGAGGAAAAGCACTAAAGGTTGGCATTGGAAAAATCCACCTTTATTACAAAAGTATGTTAGTAGGTGGCATGACATTTATTGTGGAGAAAATAAAAAGTTATAAATATAAGATCGGGGGTGTGTTATTCTTTACCTTACATCAATGGTTGATGTCACGTGTGCATTAAGACCACTTCTATTTCATAGGTTGGAGGATGTGCTTAACCCCTAATTGATTTTAAAGTTCATCGACCTTATCTGCAAAGGAGAATAATTGAATGATGAATTTGGAGACAAATAAGCCATTAAGAAGACCATTTAAGCTTATGACTACAAGAAGGGTTCACGCTACTTCAAAATTTATGTAATCACCAACCATGTGATGAGGATGGCCACGCACTTTCTCATAAAGCTCAATGGGAAAGAGAGATGGACACATATCAACAAGGCCTGGTTGAATGTATGCCACAAGATCTTGGAGGGGACCATCTATAACCTCTCATATTTTATTATAGAGGATATTATAAACATCGTACATGATAGAGAGAAGATCATGTTTGGTAATGTCCTCCTCACCATTGTATTTTCAAAGATTGGAGTGCCTAATGGGCCGAGATAAGTTTTTTGGGAATACCTAGATGAGAACCCTCCCCCACCAAGAGGTTTGAATAATATACTTGTGACACCATGATGACCGCTCATAAGGTGCACCTAGAAAAGTGGTATAAGCGGATGCACGATGCATTTAGGGCTGAATGGAGAATACCCAAGAAATTTCCTTCATTAGTATAAGGAGAGGATGAGTTCTTTGTATACCAACATTTTTGTATCAACAAATTTACTTTGATAGATGACACCAAGAGTCCTTGGTGTAAGTTTCCTTTCTCCTTCATGGCGCAGTACTTCCAAGACGGGTCAATCGATTCAAAGAGGCAAAGAAACTTAGGTTTAATCCAAGTTTAGTAGATCAAGATTACTACAAGCTATGCAGAAGTTAATATACCCCAAGAAGTGCAACTATGTGGAGAAGTATGTCTCCCATAACGTACACATGTTGAAAGAAATAACAATGCATGTTGTAGGGAGGAAAATAACGAGGGTGTATTTGTGCCTAAGGCCTAAGTATGAAAAATGTGCTTATGTTGAAGATGATGTATCCATTCCTGAGGACCCCACCATGAGGAAAAAGGTTGTGCCAATGAAAAGAGAAAGAGGGGAGGCTCCTGAGAAAAAGGTGTCACGCATGCAAATAGTAGGGGCACATGAGTTAGGTGTGGGCATAAGTACTTACATCTACTGGAAGATGTCTCCTGTTAGAAAAGAGTTACCATAGAAGGAAGAGTTATCGGTAAGAGAAGAGTCACCTAAGAGAGAAGAAAAAGAGAAGTCCCCTGAATTGGAATCACCAATAAGGAAGAAGAAAAGGGTGAAAAAATGGTTGGAATCTAGAGAAAATGAAAGCATGGAGGTTAAAAAGGGTGATGAAGATGATGAAGAGAGTGGTCAGGCTTAGAATAATCCTATGTATGATGTAAATGAAGTAGATGAAGAAAGAAATGAAGAGAGGGATGAGAATGAGGAAGGAACTCATGAAAAAGAGGGAAATTTCCAAGTAAACATGAAATATCAAAATACCTTGCCCCAACGGAGGAGAAAATTGATAACACTATAGAGAGGGAGGTGGAAGTTAATATCCAACATTTGGTGGAGTATGAAGTAGGGCAAATAAATGAATAAGTGCATAAGGAAACTAAGGAGAGTGTAAGTGTAGGGAAGGAGTATGGGAGAATGGGTGAGACCCCACTTAATAGTAAGCTTCACAATGACAAAGACGCAGGTGGAAAGGGAACAATAGAAATGCAAGAACATGATATTAATTATATTAATGATCTAAGAAAGGTACTATGCACGTGCTTCCAAAGTACTGTTCCCACCAACAAACTCCTTGCTTGGTCTTCTTTTGATGAAGAGGGTGCGTACCCACATATGAGGAAAATGCTATCCTAGGCTTTTGAGTCCCATGTTGATGAACCCGAGTTCGAGGTAAATTGTGATGCATTGATGAAGATACCAGATGCTAAGGGAGTAAACCCTCTTATAAATTCCTAACAACTGTCAGATGATAAATTTTACAATGTGCTCGATAAAGTATTAGTGGAGGTGGAAGTAAGACTCTTCGATAGAAATGACAAAATAATGGTCTTAGAGGAAGAGCTTTGAGGAAAATAATGAGAGATCATTGATAGGGATAAGGAGATAAAATAGAAGGAATTGATCAGTGCGTAGTTAAGGTGTGAAATGTAGGATGAAAAGGTGAAGGTGCACAAATTCCATAAGAAGATAAAGGCCATTTTAGATGCCATTATCTTGAAGCACCCACTTGGCCATGCCTAAGTTGAAATATGAGTCAGCCATGCACTTCTTAGAATACTTGACCCGCATCCCAACCATGGAAAGGTGGCCACTTGCATTAGAGTTGGCAGAAGAGGCGATGAGATGCCAGAAGAAGGAAGAAAAGATAAATATTGGGGAGATAATGCTTTGGTACTTTAAGATCCTTACTGCAGCTTGACCACCATGTAGATGGCCGAAGTCATGTATGAAAATTGTGCCGATAGAGACATGGTAGCAAGCATATTGGTTGCTACACATGAGGTAGATTTGAAAGAATTTTAGGAAAAGAACAAAGGTAATAGGGAAGAGCACAATAAGATCCTCGTTGAGGTTGAGAAGAAGTTAGAATCAATCCAAACCTTGTGGGGTTAGATTACTAATAGTTTTAAGGAACTATACCCCTAATTCACATGCATGATGGATGCGCTAGGTGATCTTAGCAAGTAGATGGGAAGAATTGTAGATATGCTGAAATCTAAGAGTGATGAACTAAGTTTTGATGAAGTAAGTGCATTGGTGGGTGACCTACTTCAGCAGGTGTAGGAGAAGTAGATGCTTGGGAGAATATTGAGGCATCTATGAAGAAGGATTTCCCACTCCTCATGCAGTAGTAGCATATTATTCTATTCTTCCATTCTTTATTTAGATTATTTCAATTCCACTATTCTTTATTATTTGAAGGATTAGAATGTTTCGAGGATGGAGAACACGCGTAGTGTGGGGTGATGTTGGACCCTAAATATTGGATAAGTACCAAGAGGCGCACACACATGATCAATAAATAGAAGGGTGCTAAAGGAAAATCATGCATGAAGAGGGTTTAAGAAGGGTTTAAGTGAAACAAGGGAACATGCGAGAGGCATAACAAGGGTTTAAAGGACTTAGTCATATTTGACATCAATGAGTCACTTGAGGAAAAATGTGAGGACTTGACTAGGCGTGATAAGGGGATACGGTGCCAACACCTAGAAAATTTGTGTTAGTCCCCAAAGTAACTAAGTACCTAATGTGTAAAGCCTTGTGACGTGCGAAGAAAGGTGTTAAGGCTTGCACCAAGGAAGAATGGATCCAATACTTAGTAAGTTTTGGATAACAAGAAAAGATGTGCATAGGGAGAGAATAGAAAAGTGACCAGATACAAATGTGGATAAGCTATGGAGACTTACAAATCAAGGAAAGGATATTCCAGGGCATCAATACGGTTATCATGAAATGATAAGGAGTCAAGTTTGTTAAGGATTAGCTGGCACATGTGTACAAGAAGGCACTCAATTGAGGGAAATGCATGGTGACACCTGACATATTCCTAGGTAGTGGTAGAGAAATGATGAAAGGATTCCATCGGGATTTTGAAGGTAATGATGAACGTTTAAGATGGAAGGTGGATGATCATGCCATGAGTATGATGGTTTTCAAAGAACAAGGGATAGATAATAAAATATAGATAGGGAGTAGAAAAAGAGGGTGTAAGGGCAAAACATATGTAATGCAGATCTTTGTGATGTAAAGTAAGCTATGCTAGCGTGAACATCTCCAAAAATGGAACTCTCTTAATGTAATCTTGGATACCATATTTTGGGCATATAAATATAATGAAGTGATTCTATTAGGGCCTATTATAGCTTCCAAATCTTAAGGGCACGTAGGTGGACATGGCTAGAGGAAGCACACAAGTGAAGGTGTGTAAGGTAGTATTCAAAAGGCTTCTTGGAGAACCCAGGGGCACGCGCCGCATGAAGAACAATTTGGGACTTAGCCATTTTTGGCCTTTTGGGTAGGACACATGAAGAACATGTTTCATTTGGATAAGGTTCTAGCTTGGTGACAGGGTGTCTTGGAAGGAATATACCTTGTGATAGGAAGATCCAAAAAGACAATCATGACATGGAGAGGCATGCACCCGGGGTGACCCACACCTTGACACTTGGGGCTAGATCTAAGGCTGGAGAGGAGTTTGTTAGAGCTCAAATGCCTATTTATACGTGTGCCCTTGGCAAAGAGTAGAGGGGAGAAGTAAGGTAGTAAAGCTCTATAGAATTACTGCAAGAACTATGGGATGAAAATGGGTAAAGGATTCTAGTAAGGATGTAATGGGAAAATGGGGAATGTAAATTTTATTTTGTGAGAATACATGTATGGATCCAGATATGGTGCATGACTATGGTCTACCTCTCTGTGATACTTTGTAGCAAGACTATGAATGAATATGATAAGGTTACCATCATGTTTACATTAAGATCTCTTTCTGTACTATCTACATGTTTTTACTCTACTTTTGATCTTGTATAATCATGGACCTTACTTGAATGGTTAAGTATATTTGTGGATTTACAACTTCTTGGTTCTGTTATTTTTGTTGCACTTTGTTTCTATTATGACTGAAGGAGTGTAGAAGTCATCCTGAGCTCTATAGCTTCTTCATGTCTGATTAAATCACTAAGTTAGAATCATGAACTATGCCTTCCACTAGACTCACATAAAAGAGAGACTCGGCTCCCTCTCGCGTGCCTCGGTGAGCGCCCAGCACCCGCTGGGTGATAGGCCAGCATGCATGAGGTTCCCTTGTTCTTGGTGGGTGCAAAAATGAATACAGATTCTAAAACACTCATGTGATGGATCTTTATCTATGCATTTTCCTTATGTTCACATGCATATTATGGGTTTTCTTGATGTTATCTCATGGTTGATTGTACTTCCCTTTAGCTGATCATGTTGTTCTATGTTCGGGTGCATTAGGTTAGGAGTTAATGCTTATATCTAAATTCCATGAATGAATGCACTTATTTTCTAGTTATATTACATCCTCATGTTAAGAAGGAGTGTTCTCATGAAGCTCACATAAAGGAGGGACTCAAACCTGTACGCACCTTAGGTGAGCTTCTAGGCTAACTGGATGATATGCCGGTGCGGTTGGGATTGGTTGCTGAAATAAGTAGTGATAATAGAGACTACATTTTGGTTTCATTGTCGGGACCTCTTTTCAAAGTTGTTATGAGAATGGTGCATGATGATAGAGTGCTTGACCTTGGAAAATGTCAAAGCATGGCTTAAAATCATGGAGGATGAGTTTACTTAGAGATTTAGTGATGGACCTGAGTTTGACGCACATAAATGGGTAGAAGAACATATGTATCATGAGATGTATGAGACCTTCTTTGTTTTATTTCTAGTGGAGTTGTATGAATGGATTTAGTTGTATGCATCTAGATCAAGCTGGTTCTATAGACCTCGTGTATTGACCCAAGATGAGTATCAGAGGTTGTATGATGTTGATATGACTTGGACATGTGTTGTTGATCATTGGTGGAGTAGAGTGTTGATGAGTTACACCTTAGAGTATGTAATTTCTATGTATTCCTATCTAGAGATTGCTGAGTTTGAGTTCTTGAGGGAGCCAAGAGGATTATTCTTGCATGTTATCCCTTTAGCTATAAAGATCCTGATCATTACATTGTGTTTAGAAGCATTTCCTATGGCTGGCTAAGATTATTCGAGCGTTTGGAAAGGAAGTTAGGGTGGAGGAAGATGGCTGACCTTACATCCAGTAAAGGAGAGGGAAGAGAAATGACTCAAGTATACTGAAGCTTATGAGAGGGAGTTAGATAGAAAATGTGAAGTTGTAGGAGTGATGGATTTATGGAGGCAGACATTATAGGAATAAATTGAGGTTCACACAAAGAACACGGAGCTTGAGTAGCCTATGCTACCCCATATTGGAAAGCGCAAGAGAGAGACCCCTTCAACTTCTAATGAGAGCTCTTCACTTCAAGAAAGGAGAGTCGTTAGTGTGCATATAAATCCAAATGGTGACCAACCCTTGGCACTTAGTTTTATGAATCCGAGATAACTATTACTAACCCAATTGGTATTGGTGGAAGTAACCAATTAGCACCTAGGAGGTATAACGTTTTATTTGGCATATCTATGGTTGCACAATAATTTCTTATGTTTGGAGGTATATTTATTATAGTGAAATTTGGGAAAATTTAGGTGAACAAAGCTTGGGTATCAAATCTGGAAGCATCATGGAACATACATCCTGTAGTAGTGTGTAATATCACATAATATTGGCGTGTTGTTTAGCGGGACATTAGGGACATAATGTGTAACCACCGCTTGCAGAACCCTTACTAACTACAGGATGTTGTATAGGAACTAGAGAACCTAGTGGACCTGATGTATCTAGAGGATCTAAAGGGTCGGAAGAACAAGCGCTGGTGGATCTAGTGGGGTTTCACCTTTTTCTTAGAGTTTTTCTTTGAATTATTGATGAAACAGAGATAAGGTAACGGGCATAGGAGGAATACCTGCTCAAATGTTAGTTGATGGGTTGTTGTACACATATGACTTCTGAATCCACAAATGAACATGAGAGCTTCCTTTTGGCTAGGAGGAACTACCTGTAATGAAAGAAATACCACTAGAAATAATTAAACAATATGGGAAGTGAACTACCTAACATTAGCTAGATCCGGGAAGTGTGATACTTCCTAGATGGCTATCACTCCACTGTTTTAAACAAATTAATTCTAAAAACAAGGTAAATCCTATTTTTATTTGAAATGATTTAGGTATCTCACTTAAAAACACAATAAGAAAATAGATCTAATCTAACAGGCTAAGCTAGAATAGAATCCACGAGTCAAATGGTTGGTTCTGGGTTTTGCAGGTCTGATAAAGGTCTCAGATAGGTCACAAGTGAGTGAGGGTGAGGTAAAATTAGGTGGATAGGTATTTGTCTAAGGTTGTGTGGGCAAACACAGAGACCGGCATCGGTCAGGGGTGACCGACCACGGTTAGGTATAACTGGCACCTTACTTGTGAGATCTAGAAAC
This sequence comes from Taxus wallichiana var. yunnanensis, assembly GCA_018340775.1. Lineage (NCBI taxonomy): Eukaryota > Viridiplantae > Streptophyta > Pinopsida > Cupressales > Taxaceae > Taxus > Taxus wallichiana. The sequence continues at coordinate 156,031,383 of CM031243.1, read as the reverse complement.
ATCATAAAATAGGGTTTTGGTCTCCTTTGTGATTGCACAAAGGATTTGGTTGGTCGGGACGAGGTATTGGGTGATTGGAATGGGTTTTTGTGAGGTTTTGATGGGTCTATGAAGGTAAAATCTGTTGGAGATGGTCAATAGGGAGCAAGATGAACAATGGATGATAAAATAATGATAAAATGAAATAACCAGAAAGTATGATGTTGCACTTACTTGGATTTCATTTAAAGCCTATGTGTAAAGGATGGAGGGGCTGATGATAGGTTTGAGGGCTGCAAGTGATCACCAACTAAAGAACAACTTCTACATGGGCTGCATACACACTCCTCTTTTGCTTGGATGAATCGAAATGTGGTTTGGGATGGTTGTGTAGAAGAATATCCTCAATCTCCTTCCTTGGATGTCAGTTCTTGCTGAATTGGCTCTCTGAAGCTGCATTATCTCTTTTGAGATTTCATTCTTTCTCATCCACTTTTCTCCCATTGTTTTCCAACCTTGAGAATAAGGTTGTTTAGAGGATAAAAGGGGTAACCGATGGCGGTCTAACTTAACTAATGACGTTTAGGGAAATTGACGTCGGTCAAGGTGGGATTTTCTAGGTTTACTAAACTTAGGGAGATCCTCCTGATTTTCTTAGATCTTGTGTCATTATCCCATAGATTAGACTGGGAGATTCTTGTGAGCATGTGGGAATGTGGTTAGAGGGAGTGTAGGCATTGATTTTTAGGGTTTGGGTAAGTCTTAGTTAGTTATGGTAACTTGCTAAGAATAGGTCTTAGGTTGAGTTAGCTTGGTGAGGTGTCTAAGTGAATTGTTTGTGTAGATATTATTTAAATAATATATTTAAATAATAAATATAGTGAGGATAACACATTAATTTAATTTAATTAATTAAATTAATATTAGTAGGGTAAAGGGGGTCATGGCTAGGTAGATGTAATAAAGGGGGCTTATATGTCGAGGGATGAAGGGGGAGTGTGACCTAATTTTAGTGTCTATATTTTTCCCCCTTTTTTGCGTATCTTGTATTAGTAAGTGATGCTAACAAAAATAAGATATGGTTGGCCCATGTGACGGTGAAGGTGGTCCCCTTCAAACCAAGAATTGATGAGGCAATAGTAGGCTGAAGCGGTGAGTGGTTTGATAAAAGGTAAATGTGAGGAAAAGGTAAGTGGGTGTAGGGGAAGAAGGTGAAAGGCCTACATGGGTGATCTAGGAAATGGGTCGGGGTCAAAGGTAGAAACTATCAAACACACACACATGTATAAACTACAACATGCTACTGGGTTGAAGAGCAGTCAAACTCTACATCGTCTAAGGTTGATAGGTTTATCTAAACAAGGGTGAAGTGAATCCGGTATCCAAGGTATAGGATAAGGTTAGGAAACACAACATAGGTTAGGTGCAGGAACGTGTAGGTATGTTTCGGTACACCAAAGGTAGGGTTAGGATAAACAGTCATGACAATAGGCTAGGTAAAGTCATTAGGTCAAACAACATAGGTAATAGTGCCACAAGGTATAGCGAACACATGAGGTCAAAAGGTCACTAGCAATGGTCCAGGTCCAAATATCAAGATGACGGCATGGGTAAGGCTGAGGTAGGGGTAAAATAAGGTAGGGGTCAAAAGGTCACTAACAATGGTCCAGGTAGGTGTAGGGAAGGGAAAAGAAAGGGGAGGTAAGGAAAAGTAGGTGAATGTGAGGGAAATGAGTACACAGGGTAACCGACACCGTCAGTATGAACCGATGATGGTGTAGGGGAACTAACGGTGGTTAGCTAGGGCATCGAAACCAATGGCGGTTAAGGGTTAACCGATGTCGGTTGAGTCGAGTAGGGTATAAAAAGTGGAAAACCCACATTTTAAAAATTCATTTGTGCATTTGGAAAAGGAGAAAAGGACAAGAAGAGAGAAAAGAGGAAGAGGACAAAAGAGTATGACAGAGAGCTTGGTTGGTGAGCCACGTAGGCAAGATTGGTTGAGTGAGAGGTGGGGCTGTGAGATCGGATTGAGTGAGGTGATTGGTGGAGAGAGTTAGAGGTCATTTGAGGATGGCAGAGGCCTGAAGAGGGATCAAGAGGAATGGCGCAGAGGCTAGAGGTTCCACCATGACGGCGGCAATGGGATCAAGTAGGATGTGAACCTTTTGATTGATTGTTTGGTGAATTTGATGCAAAATGTAGAAAATATTTTAAAATGGGGGTTTGGGGAAAGAATTTCAAAATGGGAAAAAGAGAGGGAAAAGGTAATAGTGAAGGGTAGGGGGTAGTGCAAAAGGGTAATGTAGGAACAATTAAGGGTGTAAAGTGGGATTTGGGTGGGTAGAATGTCTAGGAAGGGAAAAAGTAGGGTTGGAAAGTTGGGATAGGTAAGACGGTGGTGACCGACGTCGGTCAACTTGTGGCCAACATCGTTGGGTAGTTTATGGTGCTGGTCATAAGAAAAATGACAGTCTTAGGTTAAAGGGAGACCATGGCCGGTCAGGGGATAACCAGGGTCAGTTAATCCTAAGTGTAAGTTGGGATAAAAAGGGAAGAGAGTAAGGGTAATATGGGAATGAAGTTAGGAGAGGAGGAAGGGGTTAGGGTGAGAAAGTAGGGTAGGTGGGTAAGGGTTGAGAGTGGTTTCAGGTGAGGGTAGGGTAGATAGTTTCAGGTGGATGGGTTTGGGTAGGTGTTGATGAGGGTTAGGGTAGATGGGTTTGGGTAGGTGTGGGTAAAGGTAAGGTGTAGATAGGTAGGGTAGATGGGTTTGGGTAGGTGTGGGTGATGGTTAGGGTAGATAGGTAGGGTAGATGGGTGGATGGGTTTGGGTAGGTGGGTTCAGGTAGATAGGTTTTGGTGGATGGGGTTGGGTAGGTTTGGGTGAGGGTCAGGCTAGATAGGTTCGGGTGGGTGGGGTTAGGTAGGTTTGGGTGAGGGTTAGGGTAGATAGGTAGGGGAGATGGGATAGGGTAGATAGGTTTGGGTAGGTTGGATTAGCGACAAGGCCAATGAGATGGGGTGGCAAAAGAGATTAGATAAGAATGTGGGGTAAAATAAGGTAAGTTGGGAAGGTGGACTAATATATTACTTTTTTTGGGATGTACGCGAGAGACAAGATGTGGATGAGGGCCCGGGTGCTACCCTTGTTATTGATGCAAGACGGTGATCACAACACGGGTGGAGTGGCAGCATGTGGCAGAGGTGGGATTGATAAGTGTGTGACATTACCGATATGTATTATGAGAGACAATTCTTATTATTTCCCTCATCGATAGATGAGACTCGATGACCAATACCTTCCATTTATCGACGGGTGAGATGACGATCACCCTGGAGGACATCTATAAGATCTTGTGGTTGCCCATATTGGGGGCCCAGGTTTATTCCATCTCTTCAGAGGCATCTGAGGAGCTACTGGCACCCATTTTTGTGAGGGTGGCGTAGACCTTACATTCCATAGCACTAGCTTTGAGCTATGGAGCGATGTATAGAGCTCATCTAGAGGACATGAGGTTAGTGGTACTTGTGATGGAGGAAGTGTGATGCTTCGCACTGCCAAATACAAAGTGGGGAAGATTCCCAAGGTCACTGATGGGAGTCCTCCATGACATGATGATACATTGGACACGGTTCGCATGGGCAACTTGTATTTTTATAGAGGTGTATAGAGAGCTATGGGCTTATGGGTGACTGTGGAGGTTCAACATCTACTGCATTGTACTACTACATTATTGGGCATATGAGTACATTATTTGTGTTTAACCAGTGGGGATGCCCCAAGAAGACGCATTCCCACAGAGATTTTGAGAGTTGGGTACGGTGGTGGGTACCGCCATTGGAGAGGCCCGATGTGCTGAGCTACTCATGATGTAGCTTATTACGGGAGGTTTTGGAGGGGCTTTCCAAGGTGGACATTATTTAGAGGCCGTACATGGGCTTCCCCTCATATAGAGGATGGGCTGCGGGGAGCTAGGTGGAGCTACGAATACATCTATGGATAGAGGGGAGGAGAGTGGGAGAGCATGAATGAATACCCGTAGATTGGGTTAGACGTCGGTTTGGATGGGTCTAAGGTGTGCCTCCATTCCCTCAGTATCGAAGAGATGATGTGAAGAGACTTATGTCTCCACCATGACCCACAGTGCTGACTGGGTAGGATGAGTAGCCAGTAGATGTATAGATTGATGATGTTGGGGTTACAGATGGGTACAGGAAGTGGTGGGTGGCACAACTGAGAGTCATACCATCGAGGCTAGGGTAGCCAGACTTAGCCACCATCACAGTTTAGAGAGATACCCTACAGGGGCAGGTGGCTACTTTGGTGATGTAGTTGGGGATCATGCAGGGGCAGCTTATAGGTTCAGAGGCACATGTTGCCACACTATAGGACTAGATAACGACGTTGCAGATGCGGGCGGGGGTAGGGACAGTACACGCACGAGTGTAGGTAGGGGAGATGGAGATGGAGAGGAGGTAGGCATAGATGGAGGGCAAATAGTCACCCTATAAGATTAGGTGTAGGCTTTATAGGGCCGATTGTGTCCACAATACGAGGTAGGTTATGGGTCTATAGGGCTAGCAGACAACAACACAAGCACATATTACTACCCTACAAACCAAGATACAGCACGAGACTCTAGGGCGACTCGTGCTCTAGCACCATACAAGGCTCGATCTAGGTTTAGGGATAAGGTCATATTGTTGTAAATTAGTAGCACCCCTGGATGTTGATCAGACTTCTAGTTTGACATTTTAGACATCTAGTGTGATTGCACAACATTGAATCCTCTCCCCAAGTGTGGGACTTGAAAAATGGGAGAGGAATCTCTATATTAGAGGCTGGTTCCTCAACTCCCCTGATCAGATATATCACTTACAAGTTGCAGAGGTTTAAATTCCTAGTTCCTACTCTAAATTCCAAGGGGACAAAGATAGGGAATGCAAGAAAAATGAGACTAATGCTAATGAGGTGATGCACCAAAGGAGTAGCAGACACCTAATACTACAATACATACACAATCCATAAGAAAACATAGCACAAAGCATGCACAAATTTCTCAAGATGTAATGAAAGATCAGGAAACAATGGTAGATATATGAAAGGATTGAGGGATTTTAATCACAGAGCATACATTATCATTCCAGATCCAATACAATGCATTACAGTGACCAAGAGGCAAAAAGGGGTGTTGTATTACATGGAAAGGTAAAAATTTCCACAAATTCTACCAAAAAGGAAGAAAAAGGGAAGTTGCAGAGCTGAAAAAGTGTCTCTCCTTTCAAAAATGAGCCCATTCTGGCTTTTACAGTGCAAGAAGTGACCTAGGAGAGAGAAACATGGGAAAACATGGGAGAGCTTCAACCACCAACCAAAAATGCAATCAAAACAACATGGGCATCCTTACAGGCCCATCCCTTGACATTTTTCACCATGCTGGGAGAGAATGTGAGCCATTCTTCATTAAAAATGGTGGTTGAAACATCATTTCTATCCATGACCACGTGCCAGAGGAGTTTTTCAATTTTATCTCTCCAAACTCCATCAAAATATAAAAATGACCCCAGAATCTTGTAGAGAATTTCACCATCTTTCCATTGATATAAAGAACATGAAAAACTGAGCTCTGGATCGAAAGATATGGCCGTTTGAAATTTTAGGGCAAAATAGGGCCAAAACGGATTGGCGGGCAAATTTTTTTGAAATTTTCCACTTTTTGCATTTGGGAAAATTTCCCCAAAAATCCCCATGCTCTGCCATTCTAGGTGTCATGTGGCATGTTCGATTAGATGCATGCTTTCCTTTTTTCTTCTTTTCCCTTTGGAAATGAACTGTCAAATTCCCTCTGGGTGATATTTTTGATGCCACTTTGACACATGGCACATGGCAAAACTTCCATCGATGATGCCATTGGTTCACGTTTGGGTGGGGGCATTTTTCCTTCCTGAAATTTCATTCATTTTCCTTGGGAAAATTTCCCAAATTTCCCCTCCTTCCCATCTAGGACACGTGGCAAGCTTCCATTCGCCGCGGGCCCTTGGGGTAAACATTTTCCTTTGAGTTTAGCCTTTGGAAAAAAATCCCAATCTCCCCCACTCCACCGCTCGACCCCAGGGACACGTGGCATGAGGCTATTGGATGCGGGATTTTGGGAGAAATTTGACTTTGCTCCCTTCCCTTTTTGCCAAATATTTCACCAAAATTTTAACTTAACCTCCGTGCTCTGTTGGTTTGGGGCCATGGGACACGTTCCATGCATAACATGATTTTCAGTGTGGGATTTTCCTCCTATGCGGGGAATTTTTTGAATGGTGCCAACACTTAGTCAAAATTTTCAATTTCCTCCCCTTTGGACACATGGCACAATTTCATTGGCTGCAGTCCTTCTAGGGGAAAATTTCCCACAAAAACTCTGCCAAGTCATAACTTCAAAAATACATGGAGTTAGGAGGAAAACTTTACCTTTTTGGAAAGATGAGAAAAATATCTATTCAATGGTGCCATTTCCAGAAGGTTTTGAGTGCCTCAAAAAAAAAATTATGGTGAGGAACAAGAGAGGGAAGAATGAAGGGAGTTAGCCACAAAATGAGCAAGGGGCACATTTTGGATAACAATTTTGGTGACTTAAAGGGGTCATCTAGCCTGCTGGATGAAGTTACCAGTTTCCTGAAGCAATCCATTGGGCATGGAGTCATTAAATTCTCTTCTTAGTACCCCAACTAATTAGAACACTGCAAGGAGGAAGGTGGAGGGTGAAACATCACCTGATGGAGCAAGGCCTGCAAAACACACATTTCCAGGAACAACAAGCTTGTGCCAAAGCACTTAGGGAAAGAAAAGCTAATCTACAATAAAAAAATGTGCACAAGCACTTGGAGGAATGAAAACCTAAGCTAATATGTACAAGGTGGAGAATTCCCTTCAGTAGCAATGCTTTAGATGGATTCCATTGACTGGAATCTGTAATTCTTCGCCATCCAATGAAGACAATTGGAAAGCATTGTTGTCCTTACACTTTGTGACCATGTATGGGCCACTCCAAATGGCATCAAATTTTGAATGCCTTCCCGGTTTTGCTCTATCTGCATCCCATTTTAACACTAGATCTCCAACTTGGAAAGATCTATCCTTGGCCTTCTTATCAAAGGTCTTCTTGATCAAATCTTGATCCTTCTCCATTGCTCGGGATGCTTGATTTCTGATTTCTTAGAGCTCCATCAATTCTGCATATCTAACCTCCATGGGCTCAAACTCCAACAACTCCAACTGTTTCATGAGTTCCAATGTTGGCAACTCAAGTGACATGGGAAAAATTGCCTCTCTCCCATAAACAAGCTTAAATGGAGAGTTACCTGTAGATCTCTTGGGAGTTATCCTATCAACCCATAAGGCTGATTTCAATTTGGTATGCCAAGACCTCTGATTTTCATCAAGAGTCCTCCTAATGATCCTCAACAAGTTCTTGTTTGTAGATTCAGCTTGGCCATTACCCTGAGGGTAATAATTTGATGAAGTGCTTAGGTAGATCCCATTCTTGACAACCCATTTAGTTACCTTGGACCCAATGAATGCCAATGCATTATCTGATATTATTGTAGCAGGTATGCCAAATCTGGTTGTTATTCCCTCATAGAAAGTCTAGGATGCTAGATTCATTTGCTTCCTTGAGTGCTACTACTTCGTCCACTTGGTGAAGTAGTCATTCTTTGTTAGGATCCATTTGTGCCCTTGGCTTGAATTGGGATTAATGAATCCAATGAAGTCCAAACCCCATTGCATGAATGGCTGGTCAACTGAAATTGGATGCAATGGAAGGGCAGCTAGCCTCTCTTTACCTATGAAGAATGCACAATTCTTGCACCTCTTGATCCATGCATAACAATCACTGAAAATCTTGGGCCAATAATAGCCAGCCCTCATGATATTTAGAGCTATCACTCTTGGTGAAAAATGACCACCATTGATCCACCATGGAACTCTTCCAACACCTTATGAATCTCATTTGTACCAATGCATCTCAACAACACTCCATTCACATCCTTTTTGAACAAAACACCATCAACAAGGGCATATGGGACAGCCTGCAATCTGAAGTGTCTTCTTTTGGTCTTGTTCATCTCTGGAGGGCATAAACCTATGCTTAGGAAGTGCATTATGTCTTGGGTCCAGCAAGGAGTGAGGACACCATCATTCTCCTCTTGAGTGCTTCCTTGCTCATGGTTGTCTTGCAATGCCAAAACAACCTCCTTCTCATTGCATGCTTCCTTTTGTTTGCTCAAAATCAGCTGCTCACACAATCCTTTTCCTCTAACCAACTTGGTGACTTTGATCTCTATGTCATACTCCATGACACGAGTAATCCAACCTACCCTTTTTTCATTCAAGTCTTTGTTGAGGAGGAAATATTTAACTCCCACATGAGAAACCAACAACTGAACCTTGTTGTTTGAAACTAGATGCTTGAATTTCTTCAAGCTCCTGATTACTGCAAGAACATGCTTCTCAATGAAAGAATATCTCACCTCATAGTCCTCCAGGCTTTGGCTGAAGAAAGAAATTGGCTGCTCATCATTGTTTTGTTCTACTGTACCAAAATTACAGAAATAGTATCATCACCCCCAAATGCATAGAGGATGAAATCCTTGAGAAATCCGAGGTTAATGAGAGTTGGGGCTTGAGAGATGGCTTCTTTGATTGCTTCAAAACTTTCTTTTCCTTCTGCTATCCATTTGAAAGCTATGCTTTTCTTTAACATCTTGGTGATAGGCTTGACTAGGGCTGCAAAATTTGGGACAAACCTCCAAACAAAATTTATTCTCCCCAAGAAACTTTGAAGGGCCTTCTTGTGGCTTGGCAATGGTAGTGCTCTTATGGCTTCAACTCTTTCTAGATCAATTGCTAATCCTTTTGGAGACAATGTGGCCAAGGAGCTTTCCTTCATGGGCTAGAAAATACACTTTTTAGGATTTAAGGATACTCCAAATCTTCTGCACCTTTGGAACACTTTTCTCAAATGAAAGAGATGGTCTGCTACATTTTTTGAAAAAATAGTGATATCATCAAGATATATCAGCACCATGTTGTTAATCAAATCCTTGAATGCCATGTCCATTGCTCTTTGGAAAGTAGCTCCAGCGTGGAACAACCCAAATGGAATTTTCTGTGTATATGCATAAGTTCCCCATTTGGTTTTAAAGGTTGTCTTGAACTGATCTTCTTCTTTCACCATAATCTGATTGTACCTCAAATAGCCATCAAGTAATGAAAACCTCTCAGAGCCAGCAACAACTTGCAAAATCTACTCCATGGAAGGAAGTGGGTAATGATCCTTGAGAGATGCTCTATTCAAATCTCTGAAATCAACACACAATCTGATTTCCCCACTCTTCTTTCTAACTGGAACCAAGTTGGCTACCCAACTAGAATGCTTGATAGGGAATATGATTCTTGATTCTATCAACTTATTCAATTCCTTTCTCATGAGAGGCTCCATGTGTGGATTGACTGGCCTTTGTTTTTGTCTGATGGGTTTAGTACTTGGATCCAATTCAATGGTGTGTTGAGATAACTTGGGATTGAAACCTTTCAAATCTTCATAGCTCCAAGCAAACACATCAGGGAATTCTTGACAAAGTTATATGAACTCATACCTTTCTTGCTCAGTTGTCACTTTACCAACTCGGAGTGATTTGCCTTCTTCCACCAAGATGGACACTGAATCTTCTCCCTTGACTTGATGTTTGCTTTCTCCTTCCTAAACTAATCATTAGGATTGAAAATGGACTCCAAAGTAATAAGTCCCTTTGGTAGTTTGTTGGTTCTCAGCTGTACCACTTGGTCACCATACTGCTGCTCCAACTTTTCCTGATTTTTAGCTGAGAACTCAACCTCTTCTTGTAAGAAATGGATGATTTGCTAGTCATTTTCAAACACTTTCCAACTTACATTGTTGTCTGGCACTGAAGGCCTTACAATCACATGGATGTTTGGTTGTACCTTGTCTTTTTGAATGCTTTCAACAATGTCAAAGGCTGCCCCAACTGCTGCAAGCCTGTCAGCAGCTTGGTTCTCTTTTCTAGGAATGGATTTTATGCCAAAGCCCTCAAAATCTTCAATGAGGTCCCACACCCTATTTTTGTAGCACTTGAGTAGATCATTCTTGACAGCATGCTACCCCTTAACTTGGTTGACAATCAACTCACTATCACCAAAGACTTGCAAGTTATTTATTCCTCTCTTGATTGACCAATGCAATCCTTGTATCAAAGCTTCATATTCAGCAGTGTTATTAGAGCATGCAAACTGAAATCTAAAAGCTGAATAATACTTAACTCCTTGAGGTGAAACAAGCATAGCTCCCCCTCCTACACCTTGTCTACTCCTTGATCCATCAAAAAACAACTGCCATACCTCATTGTCATCCTTGTGGTTTGGCTTGGTGATGCTAGGAATAGGCTGATTTTATTCATGCATGCAATAGACTCCTAGCTCATATTCTTCTATTTCTTGATAAGGATCAAAAGCATGCACCTTGTTTTCCCATTCATCAAGAGTTAGATCCGGGATGCTTCCTACCTTGGTGTTAGCTTCATCAGTGCTTGGATAATCCTCTTGATCAAACGTTGAACAATTGGTATTGATCTGACTTGGAGTGTAAGGCTCAATGTGAAAGTTTGCAATAGGTTCAGATCTGATTGTGGCCTTGGTTCCATATCTTGTTATGAACAACATGTGTGACCAATCAATAGATAAGTAACCTCCAATCTTGGCTATGAAATCCCTTGACAGACATAGGGCAAAGAGTGGTGGAAGATCTATTACTGAGACATCTTGTAAAACAACAACGTTGGGGCAGGGCATGCATGCAAGTAAGACTCAAGTTTTTAATCACTCCAACTATTGTTACTACTGTCCCATCCAATTACACTACCCCTTTGGATATGACTTCATATTGAAGCCCTAGCTGATCAGCTATTTGCTTGGGCATTACTAAACTACTTGCCCTGGAATCAATCATGTAATTGTGTACTAATTGGTTTCCAATGATCAATGAAACATAGAATGGAGGGGGATTTACATTTTACCTTGCTTGTCCTCCATGATTCCCCTCAGGCTGGGCAGCATTTGTGAGCACCTTCTCTTGCATTTGGACTTGTTGATTTGAAGTTGACCAATCCTTCATGGCAGCTTGTAGCAAATCTCTTTGGCCTGGGATAGATAGTGATTCCCACATTGATATGTTTACATTTGTCTTCTTCATCTGATCAATGATATTGAATGGAGATGAAGCATCTCTCTACTATCCCTTGGCCTGCACATTCATTCCTTGTACATGGGCAGCAACAACTGGCATTTGAGTTGGCCTAGGAGCTTGTTTTTAGGTAGTCCTTGTGTGTTTGGAACTGAATTTTGTTTGCCAATAATTTGTGGAGTGATAGAAGGTTGTGGATTGCTTGGAGCTAATGGCTGTTCTTCACCCAAATTTCTCCTTTTTGACCTTGTGTTGGCTGCAACACTTTGGGAATTGTTTGATTCATGCCACAAAAATATTCTTCCCCAGGTTTACAAGTGTGGCATCATTTGGAGCTGATTGCTGCTAGAATGTTTCTTGTTGTTGGTTATTTCCTTGACTACCTTCACCCTCCACACCAGTTGTAGTCACCATTAATGCTTGATTTAAGGCACCGTTGAAACACATAGACTAGTTGTGAGGTTCATTGCATGGGAAACACCAATCATACTCTTGAGCTATGTTGTTTTGCACTGGCACTAATGCCTTAGAGGCAGATATAGCATTGGGATTATAGGGTTGAAATGGTCTATTGGTAGGAGGTCTTGTTTGATTTAAATTTGCAGCTAGATTGGGTGGTCTTTGAGGTTGGTATGGCTGCCTGTTAGGCTGAGCTTGAGGCTGGAAAGGAGGTCTAAAGCTTTGGGCTTGCTTCCTTTTGAGTGTAACCAGCTCATTGCCTAGATTTTGTAATTGCTTCATGACTTCTTGAAGTTCATTTGAGGCACTAGGAGATGAAGTAGAAGCTTCACTTGAATTCTAATTTCTAGGAGTGGGAATAGGGGCTAAAATAGGCATTTGATTTGTACTTGGGCTCTCTAAACTTGGGAACAATGGCATTGGAGGCCTAGGAGCTAGCTTTCTAGCTTGAATCAAACAATTTTCAGCTCTAATGGAAATGCTATAAGCAACAGGGATAGTTGTACCTCCCATGGATTGAATTAACATAGAAATATAAGAATTTAAAGATTTAAGGTAATATAGAAAAGCACCTTCTGCTGCTAGCCTTATTGCCACTGGAATTCTCTCCCAAGTCATTTGAAATATGAAGTTGAAGTCGATCGTTACTCATTGGGGCTCTCTTGATGGTTGTCAGCTGTTCCAAAAGGGACAAGTTGTCTCCCTTTTCTCTAAACTACTCATGGAGGGCTATACATAGCTGGTTCCAATTTTGAATAGAACCTTGAGGTAAGACTCCTAAACCATTGCAAAGCTTTCCCTTTGAATGAAGATGCTAGCAATTTAACAGCAACTTGCATCTCATTGATCTCATGGATTGCACAAATATTAGCAATATCCTTAACATGATCACTAAGAGTGGTCTGATTTTCTCCAGTAAAGTATGGAATGTTCTTCAATGCTGCAACTGGGATTAGATTTTGTGCATTGAGAGAAAGTGGGCTGCTGCCAGTGAAATTGACATAGGGGTTGTTTTGTGCCATTCTGATTGGCCTTAGAACCCTTGTTGATTGAATGAAAGGCCTACCAGGTGGAGGAGTTTATAGAGTTTTGTTTGGTGGAGATGGAGACCTTTGAATTCTCCTCCCTCTTTGCCTTCTTCTTGGAGATAACTATAGATACTCAAATAACACTCTTCTTCTCCAACTCTTGACCTTGTGGTGATTCTTCTCATGAGTTTTTCAGGTCTGCACTACTAAAACCAACTAATTCTTCTTCCTTGGAGTCACCAAATGTGTAATTTAGGGCTCTTTTAAGTAAGAAACTTGCAAAAAATGCACATCAATTTGTTGCAATGAGGAAGAAGACCTCTAAGGTCCCACCGAACATGCAAAAAATGTTGTTGCAAATCAGCAGCACCCATGGATGTTGATCAGACTTCTAGTTTAACATTTTAGACATCCAGTGTGATTGCACAACATTGAATCCTCTCCCCAAGTGTGGGAATTGAAAAATGGGAGAGGAATCTCTAGATTAGAGGCTGGTTCCTCAACTCCCCTGATTAGATATATCACTTACAAGTTATAGAGGTTTAAATTCCTAGTTCCTACTCTAAATTCCAAGGGGACAAAGATAGGGAATGCAAGAAAAATGAGACTAATGCTAATGAGGTGATGCACCAAAGGAGTAGAAGACACCTAATACTGATAATACATACACAATCCATAAGAAAATATAGCACAAATCATGCAAAAATTGCTCAATATTTAATGAAAGATCGAGAAATGATGGTAGATATATGAAAGGATTGAGGGATTTTAATCACAGAGCATACATTATCATTCCAGATCCAATACAATGCATTACCATGACCAAGAGGTAAAAAGGGGTGTTGTATTATGTGGAAAGGTAAAAATTTCTACAAATTCACTCCCAAAAGGAAGAAAAAGGGAAGCTCTGAATAGAAAAGTGTGTCTCCTCTCAAAAATGAGCCCATTCTAGCTTTTACAGTGCAAGAAGTGACCCCAGGAGAGAGAAACATGGGAAAACATGGGAGAGCTTCAACCACTAACCAAAAATGTAATAAAATAGCATGGGCATCCTTACAGGCCCATCCCCTGATATTTTTCGCCATGTTGGGAGAGAATGCGAGCCATTCTTCATTAAAAATGGTGGTTGAAACATCATTTTTGTCCATGACCATGTGCCAGAGGTGTTTTTCAATTTTCTCTCTCTAAACTCTATGAAAATATAAAAATTACCCCAAATCTTGTAGATAATTTCACCAGCTTTCCATTGATATAGAGAACAAGAAAAACTCGAGCTCTGGATCGAAAGATATGGTCATTTGAAATTTTAGGGCAAAACAGGCCAAATCGGATTTGCGGAAAATCTTTTTGAAATTTTCCACTTTTTTACATTTGGAAAATTTCCCCAAAAATCCCCCACTTTGCCATTTTGGGTTCCACATGGCATGTTCTAATTAGATGCGGGATTTTCTTTTTTCCTTTTTTTCCCTTTGGAAAATTTTCCTATATTTTTGCGCCCACGATGCTTTGGACACATGGCAGATGCCAATGGTTCACGTTTGATCCTATTTTTTCCTTCTGAAATTTCCTTCATTTTTTCCTTGGGAAATTTCCAAATTTCCCCCTCCTTCCACTACTCTAGGACATGTGGCAAGCTTCCATTCACCGCGGGCCCTTAGGGTAAACATTTTCCTTTTGAGTTTAGACTTTGGGAAAAAATCACAATCTCCCCGCGCTCCACCGCATCTCCGCTCCCGAGGGACACGTGGCATGAGGCTATTGGATGTGGGCTTTGTGGGAAGAATTTTTTTTGTTTAGCTTATTTCAAAAATTTCTCACTTAACCTCCGGCTCTAGCCGGTCCAAGGGACACGTGGCATAACATGATTGGTTGGCGGGCCAAAGGATTTTCCCATTTCTTTGGCCAAAACTTCCCAAAATTTCAATTTCCTCTCCCTTCTTTGGACACATGGTGCACGTTCATTGGTGTGGGCCTTCTAGGGAAAATTTCCACAAAAACTCCAAATTTGGCATAACTTCTACATGGAGTTAGGAGGAAAAATTCCCTTCTGGAAAGGGGCGCCTCCCAAAAAGATTATCCAATGGTGTCATTTCTAGAAGGTTTTGAGTGCTTGAAAGAAAAAAATTATGACTTGGCACAAGAGTGGAAAGAATGAAAGTTAGCCACAAAATGAGCAAGGGGCACATTTTGGATAACTTCCCATTTTTCATTTCCCACATAGTAGGCAGGATCCGTGGCACATCCACTTGATTCACCCATGGCTAGATTAGGAGAAAAATTTCCTTTCTAGAGAGGCAAATTTCACCAAAATCATTTGTTAGCTACCAAGTTGAGATGTGCTCTCCTATGACCCCGAGGCAAAGCACTTCCTCTAGTGAGAGGACCACGTAAATAGTGTGGAGAGTACGGGGGCCGATGAGCCCGGGATAGGGTCGTGGTGAAGTAACTAGTGTGTAGAGGCCAACTCTAGGTGAGGGCCATCGGCGGAAGGTGAGGTAGGTGTCGGCCCTCGGCGAGAGTGTAGCTCTAGGGTTAGGAGAGACATAGTGATTTGTTATGGGCTGACTACGCATGCCGAGTCATTTTTGTATGTATTATATATGAGACCATCCTATGTGCTAAAAATATTTTGTAGTGATTATTGTGTTGTACATGAAACCGGCCTACATGTCGAATATTTTTGTATTGGATGGCTGCCTATGAGCCGATGATGATTATTTTGAAGATACACATTTATGTGATACAGTGTACATTGTATTAATACACACATGTATATATGAGGAAATAAATTATATTTAGGTGATGTTGTTGTGATGTGTATGAGTTTTACTTTATTATGATATGGATGGAAAATAGATGAGCTAGGCATGATAGAGTCAGGTCATAGGCATGGATCGAGTCAGGTGATAGGCATGGATCGAGTCGTTGTTAGTTTAGGGATGGATTGAGTCAGGTTGGTTTAGGCATGGATCGAGTCAGGTCGGTTTAGGCATGGATTGAGTCAGGTTGGTTAGGCATGGATCTGAATTAGGTCGGTTTAGGCATGGATTGAGTTAGGTTGGTTTAGGAATGGATCGAGTCAGGTTGGTGTAGGCATGGATTGAGTGAGGTTTTTAGGCATGGATCGAGGTTGATAGGCATGGTTGAGTCAGGTTGATATAGGCATGGTTGAGTTAGGTTGGTTTTAGGCATGGATTGAGTTAGGTTGGTTTTAGGCATGGATGTTCATTTCAATATTTTGATAACAAATGGCAATATAAATGCATGAGATAGTGTAAAATGTGGAAAATGTTAGTTATGTATGAAAATGTGAAATAATATAAGTGGTAAAAGTCATGTGGTATATGGTATAGATGTCGAGGTTTTTGATATGAACAAGAAATTAGGTAAAGGTGGGGAAAATGGTTAGGGTAAAGAGTGGTCAAGCTAACCTTCCAGGGCCCCATGCCCTGGAAGTGCTTTGCTACATAGTCCCAGGTGAAAAGGGACCTCAGACCGATGTAGTTCTCCCATAATCTAGGGAAGAATATGATAAGATCGAAGAATAGGTAGTGTGGTTGATAGTTAGGTTGGATTCGAGGTCATAAGTATGATGAGGTCAAGGTCGATTAGGTGAGGTGGAATATAGGTAGATAGGTATGGGTGATTTTAGGTCGTAGGTATAATTAGGTTGAGGGCATTGATGTTGGGGTTGAGAATAGGTAGATAGGTAAAGGTGATTTTAGGTTGATTGAGGTGGGAGAAGAAAATCTCAAAAGATAGGTGTTGAGGCCCCAGTCCTATATAAGAAGATCAAAAGGTAATGAAGAAGAGAAAAGATAAGAGGGGGCAAGAAAGCCACCCAATTGGCAAGGATCAAAATGTATGAAACACATCTACAGATAGGCTAATGAACGTAAGACCCCAAAGACATTACATGATTGATTACTCTAAAGGTGAAGAATAGTCACAGAATCACCAAATGTCATAGGTTCAGCAGGTCCCTTGAGGCAGTATGAGGTGAAGAGACAATGGGTGAGGAGGTGAAGGTAATTGGGTCAAAAAATGGGAAAAGGAATGCCATGGGCAATAGAGCCAAGATCACAATAGGCAAGTCCATGACGAAAAAGCTTGTTTTTTTTTTCTTTTTCTTTTTGAGATAGACTGATCAATGCGGGAAGTCTATATGGGATGAATATATGGCTCCTTGAGGTCTTCGTGAAGCTGATCGATGCGGGAAGCTTCTGAATTTTGATTTTGAGAAAATAGTCCTCTTTTTGGAAAGACTATGTAGAGAGTTGTGAGATTTTTATAGCTGTCCTTTGAGGGAGTAGTCTACTCATAGCAATAATTAAAGGTGAAGATATCATTTTGAGGGATTCATCTTTTATAGTGGAAGTTTGACTCAAGGAGTTGATCCCTTATATTGAAGATGTCCTTCTCGAGGATTCATCTTTTTTCTTTATTAAGTCATGGACAAGACTATAACGAAGCATTTGGTTCTTGTTGAGAAGGAAAGGGTGAGTGACCATGGGATCTCATCTAAAATAAGATGAAAAGTATCCATGAGAATCATGTCATGTGAATTACCATGCACATATTTAATATAAGGCAAAAGGGTGACAAGTAATCACATGATTCTTGTTTAATCATTAGGGAGATGGATGGAGTGGATAGCACTTAAGGGATGAGCTTATAAAGAGACACAGGTGTGAGTAGGACAATGAGTCAACAATTAAATGGTTAAAGATGTAATGTGTTCAGGTTTGGGTTTACCCTCAAGCAAGGACAAATGATAGGCACCTGATCCATAGGTATGAGTTACGATGTATGGTCCAAGCCAATTAGGAGCAAATTTTCCCCATTTACTTTTTTATGCTTTGGTTACATGTTGATTTTCTTTCAAAACAAGGTCACCAACTTGGAAGGTTCGTTCATGAACACATTTGTCATAACAATGTTTGGTATGTTGTTAATAAACTTGAAGGTGATCTAGTGCATTAAGACGACGTTAATCTAATAACTCTAGTTATGCTAAGTGGTCCTGACGAAATTCATCATCAATAAGCATGTCATGGAGAGAAATGTGAAGTGAGGGGATTTGGACTTCAAGAGGTAGAAATAGCCTTAGTACCATAGACTAGTGAAAAGGGTGTAGCCGTAGTGGAAGTGCGAATACTAGTGTGGTATGCCCATAGAGAAAAAGGAATGTGCGTATGCCAATCCTTCCCAGTATCATCAACCACTTTCATGAGAATTTTATTGAGGTTTTGTTAGTGGATTTGGCTTGGCCATTGGTTTGTGGGTAATAAGGTGAGGAGAAACTAAGATGAATGTTGAAGGCATATTAAATTTTTGCAATGTTTTGTTTTTGAATTGTTTTCCATTGTCAGTGATGAGGTGATGAGGGACACCAAAGTGAAAAATGATGTGATGGTTAATGAACTCACATATTTTCTCATCTTTCATGGAGATGAGCGATATGGATTCCACCCATTTTGTGTAGTATTTGGTAGCGGTTATGATCCATTGATGGCATTGGGAAGAATGAGAATTGATTTCTCCAACAAGATCCAAACCCCATTGAGAGAAGGGCCAAAGGTCACGAGCGACCTATAAGGCATGACTGGGTGTATGATGAAGGTTGGAATGTTTTTAACATTTCATGCAGCATTTGACATATTCACAACAATCATGGTTAAGGTTGGCTAGTAATATCCTAGGTGAAGAATACGCTTAACAACAACAAGACCACTAAAGTGACCTCCACATACACCATCATGAACCTCCTTGATGTTATAAGGGATTTTAGAACTTGTGAGGCATCGTAAGAGAATACCATCAAAGCCATGCTTATAGAGGATTCCCCCTAGGATAATGAAATAGGAGACCTTCTTAAGGAAGGTGCGTTATCCGTTATGGGTGATATCAGGAGGTAAGATGGAGAGGGAAAGGTAGTCAGTATTGTTTATACCAAAGGTCACTTGAGTTAGGGGTGTCATTTTGATTGAGTAAACATCATGAGGTAAATAAGAAGGAAAATGGAGGAATTATATAGTGACAAATATTTTGTAATTAGGTAGGGAAGTGGGTATTTGGGAAGCTAAGCAGTCCATAGTGTCTACAAATTTGTTGGTTGACCTTGGGATGGTTTGAAGGGTGTAATGATCAAATGTGTTCAAAAGTATGTCTACATGATGTTTATACTTTTGAAGTATCTCATTACAAATTGGTACATACCATTGACTTGGTTTATGAATAATTGAGAATCACCAAAGATGTTAATTGATTTGACATTGAGGGCATAGGCGGTTTGGAGACCTAGTACGAGCACTTCATACTCGACAATATTGTTGGTGCATTCAAAGTCTAGTTTGAAAGACAAAGGCATGGGTTCTCCATCCAGAGGGATGAGGAT
Organism: Taxus wallichiana var. yunnanensis; assembly: GCA_018340775.1. Classification (NCBI taxonomy): domain Eukaryota; kingdom Viridiplantae; phylum Streptophyta; class Pinopsida; order Cupressales; family Taxaceae; genus Taxus; species Taxus wallichiana. Next base: position 156,012,265 of record CM031243.1, on the reverse strand, counting down.
AACACCAGCTCCACCCCCATATTGACACTTAGAACCATTGAAGAATAGTGTCATTTGGTAAGGGGGTTCATCCAGGGAAAGGGTAGCAATGGATTCATTGAAAAGTCAAAATTAGAGGGTTAGTCCCTGGCAATAGGTGTGTCAGCTAGTTGGTCAGCTGATAGCCTAGCCCTTAATGGACTTTTGGTGAATGAATTTGAGGTCAAGATCAGCTAAAATCATAAGCCATCACGTGGTGTGCTAATTTTGATAGGGTTTGGCATACATGAAGTGTAAAGGGTCGGTGTTTGTCACAACATAGGTTTTTTGGTTGAGTAGGTAATGGTGGAGTTTGGTGGCAACAAAAACTAAGGCTAAGCAAATATTTTTGGGTGGTTGTATCGGGTTTCATAGTCTAAAAGAGTATGGCTTATGTAATAAATTGTTTGTTCCCTATGTTGTTCATTACGATGAGTGAGGATAGCTCCCAAGGAATGATCGGTAGCTGATATGTATAGGTAAAAAGTTTGATCGTCTTTCGGTGGAATTAGTATGGGTGGTTGGAGAAGGTATTGTTTTAGGGCCTCAAAATCTTTGTGATAGTCATCATCCCATTTAAAGGATACATCCTTCCTAAGAAGATGATGAAATGGTTGACACCGATCCGATAATTGTGAAATGAAATAGTGAATGGATTGCAATTTACCTTGCATGCTATGGATTTGTTTGAGGTTCATGGGGAGGCATTTCCAGAATGGCCTTGACTTTAGCGGGGTCAACTTCTATACCACGGAGGGAAACAATAAATCCCAGGAGTTTTCTTGAGAGAACCATGAAGATGCACTTTTTAGGTTGAAGGCGGACATAATATTTAATGAGGTGATCAAATATGGTTTCAAGGACAGCGAGGTGCTTAGCGTGGTGTTTAGATTTAGCTAAGAGATCATCCACGTAATCTTCCAATATGCGATGCATGATATCATGGAAGATGTAAGTCATAGCACATTGATATGTAGCACCATCTTTTTAAGGCCAAAAGGCATGACTCAATAGCAAAAGGTTCCCCAAGGGGTAATGAATGCAGTCTTTTGCTGATTTTCTGGGCAAGCAAAATTTGGTTATAACATGAGAAACCATCTATGAGTGAGAGAATCTCATGACCCACGGTAAGGTCAACCAATTGATCAATACCGAGAAAGGGAAAGTTGTCTTTCGGGTAGGTGAGGTTGAGGTCTCAGAAGTCCATGCAAATGCGGAGTCCCCCTGTTGCTTTAGTAACAGGGACAATGTTAGAAATCCAATGAGGATAATCAATGGATAAGATGAAGGAAATATAAAGAAGATGTTGAAGTTCTTCTTTGAAGAGAAGAGCAATGTGAGGGTGTATTTTCCTCAGCTTTTGTTTGATAGGTTTGGCATCGGGAATGGCTACGATATTGTAGACCACTATGGTAGGGTCAATACCGGGCATGTCTCGCATAAGACCAAGTGAAATCATGGTTATGAGCTCAGAGAAAGGAAGTAATGGCTTCCTGTTTAGCAACATATAAAGATTGTCCAATCTTTAAGATGTGTGGGTTGTCCTGAGTATGAATGTTGATCTCAATATTCAATTCATTCAACATGGTTTGTGTCTCAGAGGGTAACAACCGATGAATATATGAGTCTTCTACACCAAGGTAGGTGAGTATGGATTCATCATCCTAACATTGAATGACGTTAATGGTTAGTGTGTCATCATCGATCATCTCAGGATACAGAATGGGAGAGTGGAAGGGGCCTTTTCTTCGCATTGATAAGTCAAAGGCCCCAAGGAAATGGTGTTTATGAAAAAAAAATAGGAGGGATAGATTCAGGATCTATCGACTCCGTCGGTGAGGGTGGTGATGAAGGTGGAGAAGGGCTAGGGTCTGCAATGAGTTCAATGTGGGCCTATTTGGTAGGAGGTTTGGAGAAGCCGATACCACTACGGTCATTATGTTTGCAGGTGGTACATGGAATAACGGTATGGAAGCCTTTCTCGTAAATGCCAAAACTAAAACCCTTCCACGCACAGTGGTGTAGGAAGGTGTGGGTGAAATGGCGATTGGTAAGTGATTATAAGTCCATGGAAAATGGGTGGGGTTATGATGGTGGTTCAGGTGTGTAGGTGGTAATATCAAGCACCCCATATGTGAGACTAGTACGAAGATGAGGAGGACCATAAAGGACATGTTCTCCTATACGATGATTATAGCGAAGGTGTTGGTGAAGGCTTCCATACTTGCGGGAGTAAGGAAGTTGTTGACACTATATAGGTAGTATCCCCCCAAAGTGAGGTGTTGAAAAACACCTTCCAAGGGATCAGTGGCTAGTATGTGGGTAGTTGTATGGATGATGTGTGTCGGAGGTCGATGCGGAGGTGGTGTTAATGGATTGGGAAGCTAATGGGTTATCCATGAGATTATAGCAGCGGTAGGCATGGAGGAGGTATGTGCGGTGAAAGCAGTGGATGTACTGGTAGGTGTGGGTGTAGGTGTAGGTGAAGCAGTATTGGTTATGGAAGTAGATGGCTTGACCGATATGAGTACATCATTGGGTTGGTAAAGCATGTTGCATGTTTTGAAAAATGATGGGTCAACTGGAATGGTAGAAGTGTGTCCTTCATGTTCAAACTTTACACAATGATGCAAAGTGGAGGGAACACAACCCATGACCCAGATCTAGGGTCTACCAAGAAAGAAGTTATATTGGAATTCCCCCTCTAAAACATAAAACAATTCTAGAATAGTGTGGGGGCCCACATGAATGTGAAGGATGACAATGCCTAGTGTGGAGGTGATAGCGTCATTGAATGAACGCAACATGACTAGATGTTTGTGCATGTAATTGTCAGGTATGCACATTTGAGAAAATACATGGGATGAAATGATGACCCTCCATTATTACACATTTATGACATACTCATATGTCATCCCTGTGATGAAGAGGGATGGATCTAGGTCATCATTTTGGTATGGCGCGATCTCTGCCTCTAAGAAGCTAAGGAGGCCACTTGGTGAACAAGGTTAGATGAGGATGAAGGTAGTAATTTGTGAGGAGGCTACATGATGGGGTGTGATAATGGAGGCTACGGGTGTAGGGTCATTGGGTAAAACCTCGATAGATTGAAGAACCTCCATGAGGGCTTGACGATGGGATTCCAAGGTTTGGATGAGGTCATATAAGGACATTTTGAGTGGATATTGGTGTAATTGTTTGAGCATGGTGCGATGTGTGACACCATTAGAAATGGGGTATGTGGGGGCTGCAAATAGTTATCTTAGGTATGGGTGCAGATGGTATGTTGGGTATATGATTGGTTGGTGGGTTAGATACCTTTTCTTTACCCTTCTGCACATGTGTAGTGACATGTACCATGTTGATTTGAGGGAAATTGTCAAATGGAGAGGGTGTAGGGTAAGTGGTATAACGACATGAAGGGAAAAAACCTACTAGAGGAGAAAAGCCCTGTGAGGTTAGTTGGGCGCAACGACATTTGGGTGGTGGTGGAAATTTCTAATGTGAACCATGTTAATTTAAAATTTTGTGTGTGGTTCTAGGAGTTGTGAGGATGGTGGTTGTGGTTGTTGAGTGGGTACAAAGGTGGGGAATGGGTGTTAGTAAAGCAAGATCCTCGTCAAGAAGTTCATCGTCATCAAAGTTGATTTTGGGTGGACACAATTGGATAAGGATGGTTTTAAGACCTTGTATTTTCCACATCATGCCCTGGCACATGATGGTATGTGAAAATTTTGGTATCATCAAACCCCTTTGGCTTGGGTTTAAGGGGGTCGTAAGGTCGGAGTGGTGGTAATGTGATAACCTAAGTCTCAAGGAGGTTGGATAAAATTTTGGCATAGGACCATGCTAGTGGATCACAATGGGAATTGAATGTAGGTTTAGGTGTAGGTGTGGTTGGTTGTTTGTCAATTATTTTTGGAAGAGTAGGAATAGGTTGAGCTATGGGTTTAGGCACCGGTGTGGTTTGAGGTATCGGTCGGGTTCGTTTAGGTAGGGGTATAGTAGATGGATGGGTAAGAGGGTGTGGGGTTGTTTTAACTACCTTGTTGTGGGGTAGTGGGGTTTTGTTTTTGGGTTACACCTTCTTGGGTAAAGGTGATGTGGGTATACGGGTCTAGAAGGAAAAGTAGATGGAGGAAGAGGGTGAGTTACCCACGGGGATAATGGAGGTGCTATGAAGGTAGATGACACATGCTTGGGGTGTGAGGGACAATGAATGAAGTGTAATAGGTAGTGAAGTAATGGCTAAAGGTATCAGAGGTATTGGTGGTAAAGAGACTGCAGGTGTAGGTATGAGTTGTGTTGTGTGCCTAGGTAGGTTAGAGATTTTGAGGAAGGAATGGGTTGTTGTGTTATTGGGTTATGAATGGGTGAGGGGTGCTTGACCATGTTGGGTAGTTGAGGTCTTAAGGTAGACGGGACAATTTTGGGTGTGATTGGTGCGGTAGGGGTATGAGGTTGATGAGTTTGTCTCTTTAGTTTGGGTGTCAGAGTAGGTGTGGTTTTAACATTGGAGGATGTAGCTAAATCCAGTTTAATAGGTGGATGAGTAAGGTTGGTGGTCGGGGTGACCCCTAAAGTGGTAATAGGTTTAGTGAAGGTAAATGTTGTAGGTATGGGTTTGGGTTTAGATATAGGTCGGGTTATGGGTAAGGGTGTGGTGTGAGTGCTAACAGGTATCGTGGAAGGGGTTGCGATAGTAGTGGTTGTATTTGGTTTGATGGGTGGAAATGTGTTTGGGTAGATAGTGGAGGTGTCATTGAGGGATCTCTACATTTTTGTTGAGACAGGAAGTAAGAGGTGCCCCCATAATAAAGCCCTACCCACATAATCTAAGTGATCGAAAAACGTGAGAATGGCATGTTTGTGGGTGGAGTTGGTGAAGTCCTAAGGGAATTCTCATAAAATGTATCTTAGAGATAGGGACTCGGCTGACTTCAGCTTCCACAGGTAAGAGAGATGAAAGTAGGTCTATTGGATGTCAGGTAGCAGATGGAGAATGCTCGCAAAGAGGCAAAGGTATCCCCACCAGGTCTATGATGGGTGGAAGGGACGATGGGAGTTCCTCTATGAGTGGGGGAATAGATAGGTGCTCCTCTGTGGGTGGAGGAGGTAATGGGTGATCCTCTATGGGTGGAGGAGGTAATGGGTGATCCTCTATGGGTGGAGGAGGTAACGTAGGTAAAGGTTTGCTAAGTGGAGAAGCTAGGGGTGAGATGGTCTCAATGTCGCTAGAAGACTCCTCCGAGGTGATGCGAGAGATGAAGGGTGTTCTTCTATTTTTAAAGGAACATTGGCGATTGGTTTAGATGTGGAAGGAGGATTTCTAGCTAGGATTTCCTCTATGGAAGGGATGTGAGGTAATTGAGAGGTGACAGGTACCTCGTTAAAGATCGCATGAACCTCAAGAGTATGAGTATCGTGAGTGGATGTCTCACCTGTTTGATTGAATGAAGGGGCATGATTGGGAAATGGTTTTTTAAATATTTTTAGATTTTGGTTGGGGTGGCATTGGGATTATCCACAGTCAACTCACCTTTCTCAAGCATTTCTTGGACAATATTCTTAAAAGTGATGTAGTTGTCATCACTATGACCCTTCACTCAGTGATAGTTACAGAAATATTATTCCTTATACCATGTGGGCATGGGGTGAGCAGGGTCAAAACCAATGTGTGGTTTTATGGATGGAAGGGTGATGGCGCTAGCTTTGATAAGCTTCTCTAAGATAGAAGAGTAAGGTTCCCTAATTGGGGTATATTTTCACTACTCTTGTCTGAATCAAAATCCTTAATGGGTGATAGATTAGATGAGGGTGTAGCCTAATTAGATGGATGAGGTGGGCGGCCTTGAGTACCACTGCATTAGTGGTACCTTTAGCCTTTGAATAATTGGTTGGCGGTTTGGAAGAAGAAGAGGTTTCATTGACTTGAATGCTAAATTCTTATTTCATAATTGGATTTTCTTCTCTTCGATGGCCCAAATCTCTAACTTTCATGCCATAGTGAATGCCTCATCGAATGTTCGAAATTTTGGACCTGCAAGGTCGGGGAGATATGTCTGGCACAAGCTTGGGTAAAGATCTCAATGAGTTCATTTTGTGGTAGTTGGAAGGTAAGTTGATTGATCAGGCTACACCAGCGAGTGACAAAATCTGCGATAGATTCATCCTCGTACTAACGTGTGGAATATAGATCGGTCATGGTAACTTTCTTGGTGATATTGATAGAAAAATGATCCAAAAAAGCTTGGGCTACCTGATTGAATGAAAATATGGAGTGTTTGGGTAACCCACTATACCAATCTAATGTAGGTCCAGTGAGGGACATGGGAAAAGTTCTCAAAAGTAAGGCATCATCATGAGCAATCAAATAACATCCATGTTTAAATGAGTGCAAATGTTGTTATGGGTCTTCTTTACTATTGAAGTGGTTGAATTTAGGCATTTCCCAATGCACAGGGTATGAATGAATGGGAATGGATGGGTGAATAGGCTCATTGCAAATCTTATCATAAGTGAGAGTGTTGCAGGAGCTGAAACCGATGCCTCTAGTGTTTGCATCTTATCCATCATCAATTTAATTAGGTCATTGGTGGGTTGTGATGATTGGATGCCTCCTATAGTGTGAGGAGGTTAGTTTTGAACATATAATGGGTGTGGCATTCCAGTGTATGGGGCTTCCATGTAAGGTGGTGGAGAAGAAGGCAAGGAAATAGGGGGTACGTACCCAGAATGAATAATAGATGAAACAGGTGGTTTTTGGTAGTATGTATATGGGGGAGGAAGGGTCGTGGTAACCCTAGTGGAAATAGGGGCTAAATATTGTGGAATGGAAAGAACTACGTTCTGAAATGGGGTAGGGGTCACCGACACTAGAGGTGGGAACATAGCTATAGGTATGTGTGAGACATGAGGGATGGATGAGGTTGTGTTTGGGGTAATTGTCAAGGGTATGGTGGATGTAATGGGTGCCACAGAGGTAAAAACATGATAGTCATGAGGGTATGAAACCTAACTATGAAATGACTAGGGGTAAGGTGGATGCAGGTAGCATGGAGCTAGATGGGGCTGATGTGGAAGTGGGTGCAAGAGTTAGGGGGATAGATATGGGCATGTCATATATCAAATGACCCGAGGTGTCTCGAGTGGACGAATGGGAGAGGTAAAACTGCAAGGCAGCAGGGTTCTAGTTAAGGAGTCGTGTGAACTCCTCATCTCTCGGTAGTGATATTAGTAGGTTGGATAGGATCCATGGTTGGTGATAAAATAGAAGGTGGTGAAGGACTAGGTGGGAGCAAGTTAGCAACTAGCATGCAACACGAGGGTTCACTTGTCTTCGGTCGCACCATGTCAACAAGTATTAATCAGTGGGGATGCTTCTCTGTAAATGGTACAGTAGAGTAACAAGAAAAAAATGGATGAATTAACAAATGGTGGGTGGAATGTGAAAAAGGATAACCGATGCTTGGTTAGGGAAAACTGACATCATCAAGGGGTAACCATTTCTGGTCACTATAGAAAATGGACAATGAGTAAACATGAGGCATAAGGTAAAATCGACAAAAGTATGCCAAATCAAGGTGTTTAAAATGTCAATGAGAATAATGATAGTGATGAGACCGTAGAAAGTTGAAGAAAGTAAAGTAAAAATGTCCTTTTGAGTAGGTTAGCAAAAGGACTCCAAGCGACATCGGTTGAGTTTAACTGATGGCGGTCGACATAACCGATGATGATTACCGTGAAATTGAAATAGTGATGAAAGAAAGTGGTTGTGAATTAAAATCGATGTAGAATCAGACCTAGAATTCTAGGAATGATGGTGATATGGCCTAGGCACACTCGGTGAATCCGGAATACACCAATATGATGAGTGTGCAAGGATGAACAAAAAAAAAAGTGATGAACGTGATATTTCACCTCAAAATGCAAACCAAGTAGAAACACTAAGAAAATGTGATCCTAAGAGTGCCCTTTTCTATTATCTTTGTTTATCTTATGATATTTAGGAATGACACATGAATTATGAAATGGATTTTTGGTGAGGATGGCTTACTACGAAGAAGGAGATCTAAAGGGTGAGGTTTTAGGTTTGTTATGGTGGGGGTGGGCTTCACTCTGAAGTATGACTCGATAGAGCAGCAAGATGAGTGCCCACTATGTCATGATCATGTGATCACCTAAAAATTCTTCCAGGTAAGATGTTGTGTAAAAATGTATGTATTTAAATTTCTGTGTGGTTTGGTAAGACTCAGAGAAATAGAAAAGGATAGAAGTGCTTTTCTACTCTCTGATTGTCAACCATCAGCTAGTAATGACTTCCAGCGTATAGGTTTCCCTCATTTAATGTGAGCTAATGTAGAAAATCAGAATGAAATGCAATGATTTTAAAACCCAAATCGAAAATGTGAAATTGGATGACACAATAAGATGAATAGGAAGAAGGATGCTCTTTCACTAAAATTCAGAAAACATGAAGAAATGATTCTTTTTTAAATACACCAAAAGAAAAGTTTCATTTAGAGAAAGTAGAAATATGAAGTGGATTAAGAAGGAAATAAATTAGTGTGTACACTTTTCAGAAGGGAAACAAACACATAATTTTTCCTAGGAATGAATGAAATGCAAGGAACCCCAGATGGGTCCCACCGGGCATGCCAAAATGTTTCACCTTTTTCTTAGATTGTTTCTTTGAATTGTTGACAAAATAGATAGGGTAATAGGCATAGGAGGAATACCTATTCAAATGTCGGTTGATGGGTTGTTGCGTGTGTATGACTTCTAAATCCATAGCTGACCGTGAGAGCTTCCTTTTGGCTAGGAGGAACTACCTGTAATGAAAGCAAGACCACTAGAAAGAATTAAACAATATGGGCAGTGAACTGCCTAGCGTGAGCTAGATCCGAGAAGCGTGATACTTCCTAGATGGCTGTTAGTCCACTATTTTAAACAAATTAATGTTGAAAACAAGGTAAATCCTATTGTTATTTTGAAATTATTTAGGTATCTCACTTAAAAACATAATAAGAAAACATATCTAATCTAACAAGCTAAGCTAGAATAGAATCCACAGTCAAATGGTTAGTTCTAGGTTTTGCAGGTCTGATAAAGGTCTCGAGATAGGTCACAAGTGAGTGAGGGTGAGGTAAAATTAGGTGGATAGGTCTTTGTCTAAGGCTATGTGGGAAAACACAGAGACCGGCGTCGGTCAGGGGTGACCGACCGTGGTTAGGTATAATCGCACCCGATTCTTGTGAGATTTGGAAATGTCACGAATGGGATTTTGGTCTCGTTTGTGATTACACAAAGGATTTGGTTAGTTAGGATGAGGTATCGGGTGTCCGGAATAGGTTTTTGGGAGGTTTTGATGGGTCTATAGAGGTAAATATTGTTGGAGATGGTCAATAGGGAGCAAGATGAACAATGGATGATAAAATAATGATAAAATGAAATAACCAGGAAAGTATGATGTTGCACTTACTTGGATTTCATTTCTAAAAGTCTATGTGTGAAGGATGGAGGGGCTGATGATAGCTTTGAGGGATGTAAGTGATCACCAACTAAAGAAAAGCTTCTACATGGGCTGCATGCACACTCATCTATTGCTTAGATAGATCGGAATGTGGCTCGATGGATGTGCATGAGAAGATCCTCAATCTCCTTCCTTGATGTTAGTTCTTACTGGAATTGGCTCTCTAATGACACATTATCTCTTTTGATATTTCATTCTTTCTCATCCACCTTTCTCCCAATGTTTTCCAACCTTGAGAATAAGGTTGTTTAGGGGATAAAAGGGGTAATCGATGGTTTCCAGGCTTAACCGACGATGGTTAGGGAAACCGACGCTTGGTCAAGGTGGGATTTTATAGGTTTACTAAACTTAGGGAGATGCTCTTGATTTTCGGGATCTTGTGTCACTATCCTCAGATTAGATTGGGAGCTTCTTGTGAGCATGTGGGTATGTACTTATAGGAGTGTAGGCATTGATTTTTAGGGTTTGGGTAAGTCTTAGTTAGTTATGGTAACTTGCTAAGAATAGGTCTTAGGTTGAGTTAGCTTGGTGAGGTGTCTAAGTGAGCTATTTGTGTAGATATTATTCAAATAAGATATATAAATAATAAATATAGTGAGGATAACACATTAATTTAATTAAATTAATATTAGTAGGGTAAAGGGGGTCATGGCTAGGTAGTGTAATAAAGGGGGCTTATATGTCAAGGGATGAAGGGGGAGTGTGACCTAATTTTAGTGTCTACAAGTGGATCTAGTTTTGGAGGCAACACCAAAGGGAATTACGGTTCTAGATCATGTGGATAAAGGCCTTAACCACCTAAACAAGTCTTTTTTTAAATTTCTTTGCATCTACCAGATTACACATGTGTTGAGGATGTTATAAGTCATATACAAAAATGTGATCTACTATGGCGCGCAAAGGGGATAACTATCCCAAAACAGAAGGTGAGTCAGTTGTAATAATTTTGCAAGGGAATGCACATAATTGGTATCGAAAGTATGACCCCTAGTAGACATTAGTAGATTATTCCACGATGCGTAATGCCTTCTTAATTGAATTCCATATTCCTAAGTTTGAATAGAACATCATTAAGCACGCTGAAGGATATTTAGTAGATTATTCCACGATGCGTAATGCCTTTTTAATTGAATTCCATATTCCTAAGTTTGAACAGAAGATCATTAGCACGCTGAAGGATATTTAACAAGGTATGGAAGAGAGTGTGCAGGAGTATGATGCACATTTAAAGTCTCTCTTGTCAAAATTTTCTTATGATATTCATCCTTCTCATCATGCTCAATGGTTTGTTGGAGGACTAATAACACCTTTCAGGAGAGCGTTATCATAAAATACTTTAACATGCCCATGTGAGGCCTTGGAGGCTTCCCCGTGCGCATAAGTTGTGGGAAGCATGGATACCAACATTAGTCATTTTATAGAAGCTTATATTGCTACCATGGCAAAGTAACTGGAAAATATATCTATGAACTTGGCCCATGAGACTCGCAGTGGCCTATGGTGCATGAATTGTGAGGTATAGGGGCATATGAAGGACAGTTGTCATCAGAGATCGATATGTGCCATGATGGTAGAATGTGAAATTTTCCATAGAGATCATGATGTAATTAGGTGTCCACTACTTTGCAACACGTGATCCATAAGAATTTTTTTGTTATTGCAATATTTACACCTCCACTACTCATGACACCAAGGATTGTAGATTGATTGACCAGATACATGATGTCATTGATATTGGTGTGCGCTAAACCAACATTGAAAATAATTCCAAGGAAAATGGTCATCACTATGAAGGGCGTGTGGATGGAGGAGCCCATGGAAGAAGCTTTTGTGGAGGATTTTGAGGTCAAGGAAAATGTAGAGGTGGAAGAAGTGAGTTCCCATGTGGAACTTATTACAACTATGGGTCTACAGAGAACTATAAGCGTGAATGGCCTGATTTGTTACAATGCTCTTTATGTGGAAAGAAGCACAAGTATGAGGAGTACCTAGTGTTATGTGAACATATCAACTAGTAATAGTGGAAGAATAAAGGTAAAGGAATGGTAAGTACGAATAAGGACAACAAGTAATGGATGACAAGGTTGGTGCATGAGTCAAAGTTTGAACTCAGTCTTGGTGACAATGTGAGCTAAGGCTGCACGCATTAGGGAGATACCAAAACATAAATCATTAGTCACAAGAGAAGAGGTGGTGCAAGGGAAGTATCTCAACCCTACTCATCGAAATAGTTTTATCAAGAGACCATGGATGTAATTCAAGCCTACAAGGAGAGATCCAGTTCAGTAAGGAGAAGCCATGATAGTTAGAGTAAAGGAAGAGCACTTGAGGCTTCACGAGAGGATCTGGATGAGGTCAAGTAAGTATACAAAATGCTGAGGTGGGAGAATATCATCCCTTTGGTAGGGGAAGTGAAAAATTACCGCATTTTGGAGGAAAGCACAAGCAAAAGGTCCTACAAACTAACCTTCCCCCTCACACCATTGATTATGTTAAGGAGATTACCTTGAATGTAATAGTCAATGGATGGCTTCTAATAAATATTCTGATAGATACAGGTGTGGAGGTTAATATTCTCACTTTAGATGCATGGAATCAAATGGGAAGGCCCCATTATAGCCATCCTCAAATGTGTTGTATATGTCTAACAAGAAAAGGGTGATGCCCATTAGTGTCTTGAAGGACACCACCATCACTATCCAAATGGTGAAGTTTACTAGATACTTCAAATTCTTGGCGCTAGCTAAGGTAGAAAATTTTCCAAAGATTACTTGGTGCCCCGGTGTTATAAGAATAAGGTTAACCTATAGTTCAAGAACAATGGTACATAATTTTTGAGAACAAGAAAGAACAAGTTATTATCCCTTTAACTGATGGGAAGTCAACACCTTATACTAAGCCCTTGGGAGAATAATTCCTCAATAGAATCTATGTGCACACTATTAGGGACCCTGAGGTGATTAATCCTACGGAAGGAGTTATTCAGTTCAAGACACTCAATCTATGAGTGATACCACTAGTGTAGCATGTGAAAATTGGGTGCATGGGACTTATGAGTTAATTGGGTGGCAATTGAGAGGTTCCATTACAAGAGTGATAAGGGTGTACCCACTTAGGTGCCTAAGAGGGAAGTAGTTACCAAGAAACATTGGGGATGACAACCCTAATGTTTTCCTACGATCCCTAAAGCTCAATGGAAATTTGAGATTGAAAAAAGGATCATGTTTATCTACAAGTTGCATGGAACCACAACACATTAGTGAATGAATCCTCGGGACAATTTTTAGGGTGGAACAAGGTGAGGATTGCACTCTCTATTAGATTCTTTATGAGTAATGTACCCACTAAACTCTGTGTCTATGATGGCAAAGTATCCTCCTCAGATCATGTCCAAAAGTGTGAGAAGAATTGGATGGAAGGCGTAAAGGCTTTACCTCCTTCCTTATGGCTGCACAAGTTTCATTCCATATTATAAGGCTATGTGCATGCATGGTACATTCATTTAGAATTACGCCGTCAGATAGGGAACTGGTGGGAGTTAACATATGACTTGATTTAAACCTTTGAATATCAAAGTGCTAAGCCATTAGTGAATGAGGCGTTGCAAGTTATTAAGCACCTAACTATGGGAGATAGTTCCATGGTAGAGGATAGAATACTGGAATTAATGGGTGAAACTGTATTAGAAGTGTGCTCTAATGAGGAATAATTAAAGGAGATACAACTTGAGTGTGCATGCATGGAGAAAGAGAAGGGAAAGTTGGTCTATGTGATAGATGGTGAGGAAGTGGAGAACTTGGATGTTAACCATACTATGGGTATGTGTGAGGTAACAAATAGTGCTGATGAGAAAGCATGCACCTACCATGAACCTCTCAAAACAAATAAGGTTAACATTTTCTCATAAATGGAACCTAAGGAGGCCTATTGGGGATTATTGGTCAAAAAAGGAGGTTTCAAAGATCATTGATCTGTTACGTGAATTTCAGGATTTATTTCCACATGGGTACCATGAGCTTAAGGGAGTTCACCACTCTTTAGGAGAGATACAGATCAAACTAAAGGAGGGAGCATGCCCAATTTAGAAGAGACCTTACCGAATGAATCCAAATCTGCACATCTAGGTCAAGGAAGAGATAGACAAAATGATCGCATCAGACATCATTGAAGCTATAGAGGAATCATAATGGATAAGCCTAATGGTCATAAGCATAAAAATGGATGAGAGGATAAGGATATGTGTTGATTATATAGATTTAAATTCAGTATGTGTTATTGAACCTTTTCCAACCCCTTTCCCTAAGGATATCCTGGAAGGAGTAGATGGGCATGAGATCTATTCTTTCACAGATTTGAGTTCTCGGATATCATTAAGTTAGAATTGAAAAGGAGGACCAAGAAAAGACAACTTTCTCCACTGAATGGGGAAGATGTTCCTACACAGTCATGCATTTTGGAATGAAGAACATGCATGTTGTGTTTTCATGCATAGTGGTCCACACATTTCCATTTTTATCCATAAGTTCCTTCGTATCGACCTTGATGAATGGTCGTTGTATGGACTAGTGAAAGGCCATAGTGACACTTTTCGGTTCATGTTCAAGAGATCCCAGTAGTTGCGCATATCCCTCAATATCAAGAAATTTCTCTTCTACTCCATTTGGAACCCCGTTGGGCCATGTCACATTTAAGCAAGTTTTGCTTTGGTGGATTCTACCAAATTTTACATTATTATTAGATTGGGGGAGCCTACAAGCCAAAGTGTAGTAAGTGGATTCCTTTGGCATATGAGGTATTACCAACAGGTTTATAAGGGGTATGCCAAAATCATTACACTAATTGAAGGATTTTTGAAGCACATACACATATTCCATTAGGAAGAGGCACAATAGATGACATTTTCCACATTGAAGAATAAGCTTATCACTGCGCCCATATTACACTTTCATTCTTGGGATAAGTCATTCCATGTACATGTTGATGCTTTAGGGATGGATATTGGGGAAATCTTAGCACAACCTGGATAAGGAATTGTTGACACCCCTTGTGTTTTTCTAATATAAATTTGACACCAGTAAAGCAGAACTATACTACTACTGAGCATGAAGCATTGTCAATGATCTATGTGCTGCAAAAATTTAGGTAGTATCTACTGGCAGCACCCTTTATATTCTACATGGACCACATGGCACTGAAGTACTTGGTAATGAATCCCTGCTTTTGCAAGGGCACATATGCTAGTGGGTCTTATTATTTCAATAATTTGAGTTTACGGTTGTGAAACTAGGAAAGAGTAATTTGGGACCTGACCATTTATCAAGGATTGACTCAAGGGAGGACACGTAGAGCATTGAGGATATAATGCTAGATGTGCAACTATTTAGATTGTGACATGTGCTCTCTGGCTAGGAATATTTTTTTGTTTCTCAAAATAGGTGTGGCACTAGAGGGATCAAGACTTTGGAAATAAAGTAATTAGCCATACCCTCCACACCCTATATGTTAATTATGGAGACTTATATAAGATAGGCCATGATGAGGTTTTTTTCTAGTGTGTGTTAGAACATGATCACATTACAATCATGGAGGAAGCAAACGATCTGATTGCAGGAGGACATTATGTAGGGAATGCCACCACATAGAAGATTCTACTAGTAGGGCTTTGGTGGGAAAGCATATATTAGGATTGTATTGAGTTTTGCAAGGCCTATGACCATTGCCAGCACCTTGGAAAACTAGGAAGAAGAGATGAGATGCCCTTGATACTGATAGCTAGTGTAGAACCATTTGAGAAGTGGGTGATTGATTTTTAGGACTGATTTCACCTGCCGTGCGAAGGACTGGTTCACGCTATATCATTACTTGTACTGATTACTTAACAAGGTGGACAGAGGAAACGCATACCAAGGACTGCACAATGACCACAATGGAAGGGTTCCTATGGGAAAACATAATCAGTAGGTATGGGTGTCCTTTAAGCCTGACTAGTGATAGAGGCACACACTTTTTGAATGAGATGGTCAAGATTTTGTTAGCATAGTTCATGGTGTCCCATCACAAGACCATCCCTTATCACCACTAAGAAAATCAAACTGCCGAGGCATTTAATAAGATATTGAGTCACACGCTAATAAAAATTTGTGATGTGGGAAGAAAATATTGGGATGACAAAGTCTCAACCATACTATGGGCATATAGGATGACCTACAAGAGATTGAACAAGGCCACACAATTTTAATCGGTGTTTGGTGTGGAAGTTGTTTCACCAAGAGAGAATTTATGCCACCATATCTCGCATATTGTGTGTTTAGGAGGATTAGCTAATGAGCAAGCACTACAAGATCATATGGAGAATTTAATGTAATTAGATGAAAGGTGATCAGTTGATAGGTGGATTCAGAAGACTGATAAGGTGCGAAAAAAATCATGGCATGATTTTCATATCAAAAACAAATAATTTGAGGTTGGGAAGATGGTCTTTCTTTATGAATCTAAATTTATGTGCCATCCTGAGAAACTGAAATTCCATTGGTTAGGACCATACATCATCTCGTACATCCTCGATTCAAGCACGTTCCAGTTATAAGCATTGGATGGGATGAGGTTACTATGTTACTTCAAAGGAAGTAAGCTAAAGCCCTACTATAAATAAGGCATTTGTATAGTTAAAAATAAGGTAGTTTTTCCAATTAGTTTAGATTTATTTTAGTCCTTTTGGTTGTTTCCTTTGTCATCATTTTTGGCTTTGTGTTGCATGCTAGTGCGCCGGTGGCTAATTGCATTGTAATAGGTTCTATGTGCAGGGAGTGTGTATACATTTTTATGTGGGGTGAATTAGAAACTATATTGAACATGGAGGCAAAAATTCTTCGACATTGGACTGTTGGAAAAATTAACATGAAGACAAAAGAATGAGAAATGTAATGGCTAAGGTGCATAAATTTGTGTGGATATGAAGGTGGATTGAAATAATCTATAGACCATAAGAAGGGAAGGATCATGCGGTATGACATAAGGTAGGCAACACCATGGGGAACTACTTAGTAGATGATGTAGAGGTTATGTACTTTGACACGAAAAATCATGTGAAGGAGGTCTATGGCAGCTTTATTTTTATTGAAGAACCTAAAGGTTATAGATTCAAAGTGTGAGGGGAAGTCACGGAAGTTGAATTAAGTGAAATAAATTAATTTATCAAAAAGTGACATTAGGACATGTGGTCGAGGAACTCTAAGGCATCGATAAAGTATAAATAAGAGATAATAATAGTCATTTTGAATAATTTGCTTGTAGAGAATTTATTTTGTGCTCCTGAGCTCGAAGTGTGATGAAGTTTTTTTTACAAAGAGTGATGTAAAATAATCTCACAAACTAGTGGACTTGTGCAAAGTTGTAGTAAAATATTATGACATAGCATGAAGGGAAGAAGACAAAAAGCAGGAAGGAGGTGACGTGAAAGAGAAGTGGGGAAGTTGTCAAGTTAGGGAAGTTGAAAGAAAGGAACATAACACCTAGGGCACGAATAAAAAAGGAGAGGGAGATGGCACCAAAGAAGGCTCGAACAAAGAAACCAGTGGTGGAAAAGGAGGATCCCGTGGAGATCTACTTGGAGATACAATGACCCTCTTAGAGTTATTAAGTCTCGAAAATAGAGCTCGAAGCTATACAAATGCAAGATCAATGAATAAAACCACATAAAATATGAAAATGAAAAGTTGATTCAGGTGTAACTAGTGTTGGACACTCCGATGATGGACGAGCTCTGAAAACCTAAGGTTGACGACTCAGTGTAGAAAGCATTGTAAAAGACTAGAGTTTTGTAGCTATGTGAACTACCCATCTTTGCCAACCCTACCCCACTTTTTAGGTGGTTAATGTCATGGTTGTATGAAAATTTATTCTACTTTGAGAGAATAAGAATGAGGATCACAAGATAGTTGATTCATATGGTTACGAGACATATTAAACACTAGAGAGGATATAACACTTGATTTATGTGTCATTGCAAGATTGAGAAGCTGGAAAAAATCTAAAATATGAGAAGGGAGGTAGAACACAAGTAATTGCAGATATTCAAGATCCAACATTGAGATTCACCTCCCAACTCAATAGATGAAAATAGGGTGCATCGAAAAGGTGGATTTAAATTAACTGGAGGTTCTTATACGTGGCCTACAGGGTATCACAAAGGGCATAGTATATTTTTTCCTAATTCATTACAAATGTAATTATCAAAGAGGTAAACGTATAGAATGAGGTAGGAGTGAAGATCACTTGGGGCTCCATCATGTTATTGATCGTGTTCTAGGAGATTAGTGTCCTAGATGGACTAGATGAGAATATTTGGGTTCACCCACCTGCGCATGTGTCCCGTGTAGTCCAATTCACAAAATTCACCTATAGTGGGACCATCTCGATCACTTAAAAGGATCAGATGAATAAATAGTTTGAGTGTTTGTACAAATATTTTGAGAATGAGTGGTGCATCCCCATGAGTTACCACAAGTTGTTGGAGACAAGGTAAATTTTTTAGTTTACCCAACATTTCTGTCTAGCAAAGTTTATGATGGCTAAGGGAGAAATGGGGCCATGGTGCAAAATCCCCTTTGCATTCACAACTAGATATATGAAGTGCACCATCAATCGGATCAAGGATGCGCAAAAGTTGATTTTTGATGCAGATAAGGTGGATGTTGATGTCCACATGTTGTGCACTACATACAAGTATGACACTTGACCTACCTACGTCAAATTTTTGGAACCATATTTTCTAGACTTACACCCATCACCTAGCATTACCATCAAGGGGTATGTCCATCAGGTGTTTGTACAACTATTCCTGAAAACACGACGAGGTATTGATGTGGAGGTTAAATAATATCCCTTTCCAAATCCATGGGAGATGCCAATCCCACCCATGAAAGCAAAGTGAGGAAGAGAGGAGTAAGAAGAACAAGATGAAGTAAGGTTAGATACCTCTAGAAAGAGGAAGTACTACATGTGATAGAATGGTAGTAAGTGTGTAAGCAATTTTAAGAAATAAGGGATAAAATATGTGGAACAATCCCTCACAATTACAACAATAGAGAAACTAATATGCAAAAAATATTACGGATCTCAAATAAAAGTACGAATAAAATAACATAACACAAAGAGATAGTAGTTAATATGGTTCACCCAATTTGGGATATGTTAACCAAGAATCACTTACTCACATTTTATTACAAGCCACCACTCTCTCAATACAACACCTAGATCTGTTTGGAGCTATTCTCAACAAACTCTATAAAATTCACACCCGAATTCAAACACATTTGCAATATTACATAATACGTACCATATGTAAAAACCACATAAGTAGACAAATGCTTAAGCAGCTTTACAAAATCATGGGATCAAAAAACCATGGGCCAAAACCGTCCCATAAACCTATGGGTCAATATCCCACCCATATGAGAAAATCATATTTCTTGGTATATTGGGCACATTTTTTCGAGGCCAAATTTATTTTTTTCAGGGGCTGCGCCCCCTAACCCCTCAAGTTCGGTGAGACAACTATGGAAAGTGTACAATACTCTTAGTGTATAGTCTTCAACAATTTCACACATGAAAATAGGCTCCACAACCTAACAATCTCCCACTTAGCGACTCATTTTTGTCTGAGCAAGCTTCTTAACCCTTCACTACTTTTCATGAAGACCAACAAAAGCTGAAAATAACTTCACTTTTTCCCTTATGACCAGCTTGGTCATTATGTCTATAGGATTCTGACTAGTATGAATTTTCTCCAACATCAACTTCTCTTCCTCCAAAATTATCCTGATGAAATGGTACCTTAACTATATATGTTTCATCCTAGAGTGGAAAGCGAGTTCTTAGTTAGGTGTACAACACTTTGACTATCACTATGAAACTTTCCTTCCTCCTTCTTATGCCCCAACTCCTCAAGAAATTTTTGTAAACAAATCATTTCTTTTCTTACCTCTGTGAAAAAACATACTCACCTCTCGTGGTTGAAAAATCCACCAACTTCTAGAGTCATGAAATATAGCTCACTTTGTTGTCCCACCTATAGTGTAAACATAACCTATTGTGCTCCTCCCGATGTCTACATCTCCAGACATATCTA
Source organism: Taxus wallichiana var. yunnanensis (assembly GCA_018340775.1). Lineage (NCBI taxonomy): Eukaryota > Viridiplantae > Streptophyta > Pinopsida > Cupressales > Taxaceae > Taxus > Taxus wallichiana. Next base: position 155,992,586 of record CM031243.1, on the reverse strand, counting down.
AATCTACATAACCACACAAAGTGGTGCCTGATTCACTGTAGCACAAAACTATCCCTAGGGTCCCTCTCAAATACCAAAGGATCCAATTTACTACCTATTAGTGATCTCTACCGGATCACTCATAAATCTACTCACCGATCCCATTGCATAGGAAATATCAGCCCGGTGCACACCATGGCATAAATCAAACTACCAACCATTGATGAGTAAGGTACCTTAGACATATGGTTTCTCTCCTCCTCTATCTTGGGACATTACTCCTTTGATAACTTTAAATGGCCTTCCAAAGGAGTCCCAACCGGTTTACCATCTTGCATATTAAACCTCTCCAAGAACTTCTTAATGTAATATTCCCGAGATAAAATCATCTTCCAGTCCTTCATATCCCGAGATATCCTCATACCATGGATTTTTTGGCTTCCCCCAAATCCTTCATAATAAAGGATTCACTTAGATTATTCTTGAGTAATTTTATTTCCTGCATGTTTTTACCTGTAACCAACATGTCATCCACATACAGACACATGCTAATATAACTACCATTCTCAAATTTCGTTGTATACATGCAATGGTCATAATGGAATCTAATATAACCTTACTCCATCATGAAGATATAAAATTTCTTATACCATTGGCGTGGAGTTTGTTTCAAGCCATACAAGATCTTCTTCAATCTACACACCATCTCCTCTTTACCTTTGACCTCATAGCCCTCTAGTTGCTACATATATAGATCCTCCTTTAAATCACCATGGAGAAATGTAGTCTTTACATCAAGCTACTCTAAGTGCAAGTATTCTACTAAAACTATTCCAAGAACAGTTCTAATAGAAGTCATTTTTACTACAAGATAAAAATCTCATCAAAATCTATACCTTTTTCTCGTACAAACCCTTGACCACCAACCGGTCCTTGTATATTTTCTTGCCTCCTTCTTCCTCTTTGAATATGAACATCCACTTTTTTTTAATGCTCTTTCACCTTCGTGTAGCTTCACCAAATCCCATTTTTGGTTCTCCATGAGAGCCTAATGATCTTCATCCATGGCTTTCTCCCACTTCTTCCCCGACATCTACCTATATTACTTCATCAAAGCTCTTTGGCTCTCCATTGTCAAGTGAGCAATAAATAATAAAGAGAAGGATAAAAATTTTCAATTTATCTTCTTATCCTAGAATTCCTTCTCAATATAGGAGTTTGGGGTTCCTGTTGAGGAGGTTCCCGAACCGATTCATGTGTCACTTTTCCATCCGTAAGATCCTCTACCATTACATATTATTTCTTAGATTCTTCCCTATTTTCCTACAACTAATGCTTATACATGACTTTCTCATTAAAGACCACATCCCTAGATCAAATGATTTTATTTTTCTTAATACTCCAACATTTATATACAAAGTCATCACCACCATAACCAATGAAAGTACATTTTTATAATTTAGCCTCTAGCTTGGTCCTATCCTCCTTGTCTATATGGAAAAACACCTCACATCCAAAGACTTTAAGAAATGAATAATCAACTTTCTTAGAACACCAAGCCTCCTTAGGTATGCCTCCATCCAAGGCATTTGAGGGTCCTCTGCTTATCAAGTACACAAGTGTGCTCACCACTTCGCCCCAAAAGAAAGAGGCGAGTCCTGCATGTAACCTCATGCTCCTATCATGTTCCATTACTCTTTTGTTCATCCTTTCGATACCCCATTTTACTATAGAGTTCCTAGAACCATATTTTTCCTACGATTCCATTCTTAGAACAATAATCATCAAATTTATTGTTGCAATACTCCCTCCATTATCGACTGAGACATTTTAGCTTAAGACCTATTTTATTCACTACCAAGGATTTCCATTTAACAAAAGTGTCAAATACATCAATTTTTTTCTAATACAATAAGCCCAAGCTTTCCTTATTGCATCAACAATAAAAGTAACATATTAACTTGAACCCCCAAGATATGATACCCGAGTCAACCCCTCACATCAAAATGCACCCACTCTAATTCACTCTCTTTCTTTGTAGGTCCAACCTTGAGAAACCTTACTCACTTTTGTTTCCCATATATGCAGTCCTCACATAACTCCAAACCTATTTTTGTATATCCGGGAAAATCCTTCTTTATGATCTCCATACCCTTATGGCTCATATGACTAAGCCTATAGTGCCACAATGGTATATCTACTTTTGAATCCACAAGATTAAAAATATTAGTGTTATAAGTGGTTAAATGCAAGGTTCCAACATTCTTACCTCTTGCCACCACAAGAGCACCCTTGGTAACCTTCCAAGATTCTACTATAAATATCACAGTATAACCATCACTTCCCAACTAGCCCACTGATATCAAATTTCATTTTAAAGTAGGCACATGTCTGATATCCTTCAATAGCCATGTATTCCCATTCTTCATCTTAACTCTGAAAAAAACCTTTTCCAACTATACCGTAAGGCTCATCATCACCAAGAAAAATATTCCCAAAATCCCTTTAAACATAATCAAAAAAATAATGCCTATGTGGAGTAGCATGGAAAGAAGCCCCCGAATCTAAAACCCAAGATTCAACAATATTATGCAAAGAAAGAATTAAAGCATCCTGACATACATTACCCGTTGCCACATTTACCTCCTTTTTTTTTGTTGTTGTTGTTTCTTATTGTCTCGAAGATCCTAATAGTCCTTCTTTGCATGCCCATAATTTCCATAGTACCAAAGATACTATCTTACTTTTGGATTTTGATCGTGCCCAATCTTTCGATTTTCCACTACTTCCTCTATTCTTCTATCTTCCTCTAGTTTCCACTGTCAAAGCATTCCATGAAGTAGAAGATTCCCCAAAGATAATTCTTCACAATTTACTTGCTTAGAATTACCCCTAAAACATCCTCAAAATTTAACTTTGAGTTAGCTAGAACCAAGTTTGTTATCGCCATTACAGTGTGTAGACACCAAAATTGGGTCACACTCCCCTTGGTCCTCGTCAAATAAACGCATTGAACACATTCATCTAACCATGGCCCCTTTCATCCCACTCTAATATTAATTTAATTCATTCATTATCCTCACAATATTTATTATTTAAATATCCTAATTGGGATAATACCCACATATCCACCTCACCTAGACACCTCATCTAGCCACCTCACCCTAAGACCTATTCTTAAAAAGTTTCCATAACTAACTAAGACCTACCTAAACCCTAAAAATCAATGCCTACATTCCCTCTAAGAACATTCCCGTATGTTAGAAGGAAGCTTCCATTCTAATGCATGGAGAAAAAATTATTGAGATCCCAAAAATCAAGGGGATATTCCTATTTTAGTAAACCTATAAAATACCACCCTAACCGATGTCGGTTACCCTAAACTATCGCCGGTTAATCCAGAACCACCATCATTACCATTTAACCCTCAAAATAACCTTATTTTGAGGTTGGCACATTTTTGAGAGGTGGGCACATCTTCTGAGAGCAAGAGACGAAACCAAAGCTACATGCAAGTAGAACCAACATTCGTACACACCTCAAAGCACCCATATCCATCACTAGAACTGACCACAATGCCATCTACCTTCACGGGAGCATCTGGGGAAGCACCTGCATCACACCAAGTTCCTTCCATCTGATCACCCTCCATTTCCAACCAGACATCAAGCTCATACAAATAGTAAGTTTTGCTAACCAACATTGGTTCATTATCATTTGAGTAGATTCTTTTACTTCTGTCATTAGTTTCTGCTCCCATTTCCATTCCCCACCATTTACCTCCATGAAAACTTGACCATCCTTTTATCCACACCCTTAAACTACCCATACCCATATTTTAATCATTCATGTGCATACTTAGGACCCACACGAGCCTTGCCATTGCCCTTCCATTTCCATCTAGCCTCAGATTTGTCACCCCACCAAGTTTTTATTGAGTTTCCTGTACCACAACCATACCGACGCCGATTACCTACAACCATCACCGGTTAACCTAAACCAACATCAGTCATACTAGACCAACATCAATCTCTATGTTTTTGACTAGAAACCAAGAATAGAGCTTCCATTCTCTACCCAAATACTCAAAATATCTCAAAACCCTACCTTGACTAGTACCAAGATTCTAACAATGTCCTTGATATTTAAATTCAATCATAGCTTAGCTTTGTTGTGAACAAATTTTCTCATTGTAAATGAATGAGATACCTAAATCATTTTAACTATAGTAGGATTTCTTTTATTGTTAGCATTAAGTTGTTTTAAACAATGGATTGATAGTTGTCTAGGAAGTATCACACTTCCCGGATCTAGCACACGCTAGGCAGTCCACTGCATATATTGTTTAACTATTATTTGGTGGTCTTGTTTTCCATTTCAGGTAGTTCCTCCAAGAAAAAAGGAATCTCTCATGATTACTGTGCATTAATAAGTCATACGTGCAATAACTTAAAACCAACATTTCAATAGGTATTCCTCCTAGCCTTTGCCCTTATCTATTTTTTTTTGTCAACATTAGAAGAAACGATCTAGAATCGGGTGAAACATTTTGGCACACCAAAGTGGGACCCATTTGGGTTTCTTTGCATTCTTTCATTTCTAGGAGAAAATTTTCATGTTTGTTTCCTTTCAAAAAGGTTCTCACATTAAAATTTCTCCATTGGAATATTCTTTTCTTCTATTGTCTAAAAGCAATCATATTTTGGTGCTTTAAAAAGAACATTTCTTTCCTTTCATTAGTATCACATTAGTGAAAGAGCATCCCTTCTCTTGTTCATATTTTTGTGACATTGAATTCAACATTTCAATTTGGGTTTTAAAAATCATTTCATTTCATTCTACTTTTTTGCATTAGATCACATTAATTGAGGGCAACCTATACGCTGGAAGTCATTCCCAGCTGATGGTTGACAAATGAATCGTAGAAAGCACTTTCTTTCTCTTTCACTCCTCTTAGTCTTACCAAACATCACAAAATTAAAAATACACACATTATTAAACAACATCTCTCATGGAAGAAGCTATAGGTGATCACATGATCACGGTATAGTGGGCACCCAACTTGTTGTTTTTGTCGAGTCATACTTTAGAGAAAATCCTACCCCCACTATAACATACCTAAAACCTCTCCTTGTAGATATCCTTCTTCGTAGGAATCCATCCTCACCAAAAACTCTATTCTAAAGTTCATGAGTCATGCCTTAAATATCGTAAGCTAAATAAACATAATAGAAAAAACACTCTTAGGATCGCACTTTTCTTAGAGTTTCTACTTGGCTTGCATTTTGAGGTGAGAGGATTTTTGTTCTTCATTCTTCTTATTTCCCCATGCACGCTCCTCATCATAGTTGGTGTATTCCAGCTTCATCTGAGTGTGCCTGGACCATATTATCATCATTCTTAGAATTCTGGGTTTGATTCCACATTTAATTTTAACTCACAACAACATTTTCTTCATCGTTGTTTCAATTTAATAGTAACCGGTGTCGGTCTAGTGATCATCATCGGTTCCATCCAACTGGCATTGGTTTCACCCAACCGGCATTGGTTTACTGTTCTTTTGGTTAACCTACCCAAAAGGACACTTGTTTCACCTTCTTTTTTGTTCAGAGTCTCTGTCACTCTTATCATATTCATTTTCCTAGTAAATTCCATCAGCAGCTTACATACTTGGCAAATTATTGGCCTTTTACCTTATTTTGACAAACTATCCATTCTCCACAGTGACCGATAGTAGTTAACTATGACTGGCATCAGTTTACCCTAACTGGAATTGGTTAGCCTGTGTAATTTTTCTAGCTAACATTTTAACCCCAATCCACCTACCACCACTTATTTTTTCCTATTTTTACTATATTTCTGTGTCATTTATAGAAAGTAGTCCTGCCACGTCAGTACTTGTTCACATGGTGTTGACCCGAAGCCAAGAAAACGCCCTCATATTCCATGTCACATCAACCACTCCCACCTAGTCCTTCACCACCTTTTATTTTATCACCCATGGATCCTACATAACCTATCTCTATCGCTATCAGTAGATGAGGAGATCACACCTCTCCTTGATCAAAACCCTACCACATTGCAGTTTTATCTTTCCCATTCATCCACTCGAGATACCTCAGTCGGTTGATATATGGCATGCCCGTATCTATCCCCCAAACTTTCTCCTACTTCTACTCCAGCCTCTACTAACTCTACGTTGCCCATATTTGCCTTGCCCCAAGTTATTTCATAGTTGGGCCCCATACGTGCTTTATGAGCACCACGTCGGCCACATCTATTACACACGTTACATCTACTCTACCTTTTCCAAACACCTAGAACATAACCTCATCCATGCCTATTGTCTCGCATATACCCGTAGTTACACAACCACCCCTGTGCCTGGTGACCCATACCCCTTTTCAAGACATTGTTCTTTCTATTCCACAATCCTTGGCCCCATTACCACTAATGTCACCATGACCCTTCCACCTCCATATACATACTATCGTAGCCTCTTGTTTAATCTATCATTCATTCTGGGTATATACCCCCTATTTCACTTCCTCCTTCTCAATCTACCTATATGGTAGTACCATATACTAGAATGCCACTTCCATCATATGCCCAACACCAACCACCTTTTGCTACAGGAGGTACCCATACATCACAACCTACCACTGACCTAATCAAGTTAATGATGGCAAGATGCAGATGTTAGAGGCATCAGTTTTTGGCTCCTACAACACTCTCACCTACGATGATATTTGTAATGAGCCTATACACCCATCCATTCCTATCTTTCCATATCCCATGCATTGGGAAATTCCTAAATTCAACCATTTCAATAACAAAGAGGACCCACAACAACATTTGCATTCTTTCAAACATGGGTGTTATCGATCGATCGCCCATGATGATGCTTTTCTCTAAGGAAATTTCTCATGTCTCCGACTAGACCCATATTAGATTGGTATAGTGGGTTACTTAGACACTCTATATTCTAATTTAATTAGGTAGCCCAAGACTTCTTCGACCACTTCTCCGTTAATGTCATTAAGAAGTTTACCATGAATGACCTCTACTCTACATGTCAGTATGATGATGAATCTATCACAGATTTTGTTGCTCGTTGGTGTAGCCTATTCAATCAACTCACATTCCAACTACTATAAACTGAACTCATCAAGCTTTTCACGCGGGCTTGTGCTAGGAATATCACACCGACCCTATAGGCCCAAACCTTCTAAACCTTCGACGAACCATTCACCATGGCACGAAAGCTAGAGATTCAGGCCATTGAAGAAAAGAAAATCCAACTACACAATAAAAACTCAGCATTTAAGCCAAATGATATCTCCTCTTCTTCAAAACCACAAAACAATTATTCAAAAGCCAAAGGAACTACTAACGTAGTGGTACTAAAAGCTGGCCCACTCATCCATCAAATCAAAGCTAACCCTACATCTAATCTCTCACCCATTCTTTCAATTGAGATGGGAACAATGGAAATACATCCCAATTTGGGAGCCTTATTCTTTTGTCTTAGAAAATTTCATTAAAGATCACCCTTCCTCCCATAAAACCACACACTAGTTTTGATCTTGCTCGCCCCACACCCGTGTGGTATAAAGAGCACAACTTCTACAACTATCATTAAGTAAGGGTCATAGTGATGACAATTGCATCACTTTCAAAAACATTGTCCAAGAAATGCTCAAGAAAGGCGAGTTAACCTTGGATAATCCTAACACACCTACCAATCAAAACCTACACATATTCAAGAAACCCTTTCCTAATCATGTCCCTTCTTTTGATCAAACCGGAGAGACCTCAACTCATGATAGCCATACCCACGAGGTCCATGCTATTTTTATTGATGCACTCGTTGCTTCCCCATTACCTCATATTCCTTCCATAGAGGAAATTCTAGCCCGAAGTCCTCCACCTATACTTGAATCCACCTCACCTATTCCTTCACCCATATAGGAACACCCTTCACCTCATTCCTCACTCGTGAAGAAGGCTTCCATTAGCATTGAGACCATTTAACCTTTGACTACTCCACCTAGAGTGCCGTCACCCATGGTACATCTCAAGCCCACAGAGGAACACCCATCATCTCCTCCACCTCTCAAAAATCTAGTAAAAATGCCTTTACCTTTAGGTGACCACTCCCCATTAGTTACCCAAGATCCTACGGACTTACTTTCGGCTCTCTTACCCACAGAAGCTGAAGCTAGAAAATTCCCCATTTCTAAGACACAATTTATAGGAATTTCCATGGGATCCTCATCAACCTTACCTACACCATGTCGTTCTCACATTTAGCTGATCACCTAGATTATGTGGATAGAGCTTTACTTTGGGGGTATCTTTTTCTTCCTGTCTCAATGCAAATGTAGATGTCACTTGCTGACACTTCCACTATCTACCCAAAAATATTTCAGCCAATCAAACCAAACACAACCACCTCTATCACAAATTCTTCCATGATACCACTCATGGCTCAACTCACACCTTTACCCATAACCCAACATGCATCTAAATCCAAACCCACACCTACATCATCTTCCTCACCTAAACCCATTACTACCTTAGGGGTCATCCCAACCACCAGCCTTACTCATCCACCCATCAAATTAGATTTAGCTACATCCCCCAAAGCCGACACCAAGCTTAATCCGACACCCAAACAGAAGAACCAAGCCCATAGAACTCATACTCCAACCGCGTCGATCACACCTTCATCACCTTCACCGCTCTTGTCCGTCTTAGGACCTCACCCCTCCACCATGGTTAAGAAACCTCCACATGCCAAGAAACCAAAAATACAACAGCCCATTCCTCCCTCACAAACCTCTAACATAACCAAGCTCCCGACATGACTTACGCCCGCACCTACAACATATTTACCACCCATTCCTCGAATACCATCGGTAATATCTTCACAACCCACTACACTTTAGTCTCTATTCCTCACACCCCTTACACGACATGCACCTTCTACCTTCACAGCACCTCAGTTATCCTCTTGGGTAACTCTCCCTCTTCCCCCATATGCTTTTGTTTCTAGATCTCATGTGCCCATATCACCTTTACCCAAGAATTTCCATCCTAAAAACAAAAATCTGCTACCCTCCAATAATATAGTCAAACCAACCACGTGTTCTCTTTCCAGTTCATCTACCATACCCCTACCCAAGAAAACATGACTAACACCTAAGACCACACCAGCACCTAAAAATATCACTCAACCTACTCCTCCTCATACAAAGACCGTTCCTCTACAGTCAGCCGTGTCTACACCCAAACCCACTTTCACTTCCCATTGCGATCCACTAGTGGGATCCTATGCCAAAATATTAACCAACCTCCTTGAGACTTCTGTCATCACATTACCGCCGCTTAGACCTTATGACCCTCTCAAACCCAAACCAAAAGGGTTTGATGACACCAAAATTTACACCTACCATCGTGTGTCAGGGCACGATGTGGAGAACTACAAGGATTTGAAAACCATTCTTATCCAGTTGTGTCCTCCTAAAGAAAACTTTGACAATGATGACCTTCTCGATGAGGACCCCATTTCACCATCACCCATTCCCACAGTGCTTCCCTCATTACCTACTCAACAACCAAGACCTCCACCTCCACAACTCTTAGAGCCACCCCCAAGATTCAAAATTAACATGGTTCACATCAGAGAACTCACCAAACCTCCACCCAAATGTTGGTGTGCTTAACTCATCTCACAAGGTTCCTTCCCACCACTTGGCTTTTTCCCCTCTTGTCACTATACTTTTCATGGCTCACCTACCTCACCTACCTCCCCACCTCAGATCAACTGGTCCATGTTACTACCCATGCTCAAAAGGAAAAATTCAAGGAAAAGGCAACCGACCCACCAACCAATCCTATACCCAACATACCATCTACACCCACACCTAAAATCACTATCTATGGCCCCACATATCCTATTTCCAATGGGGTTACACATCGCACCATGCTCAAAAAATTACACTAATCCCCCCTCAAAATGTCCCTATATGACCTCATCCAAACCTCAGAATCCCATCATCAAGCTCTCATGGAGGTCCTTCAATCTATTGAGGTTTTACCCAATGATCCTACACTCGTGGCCTCCATTATTACACCCCATCATGTAGCCTCTCTCACCAAATTACCCTCATCATCTACACCTCCACCTACTCATCAAGTAGCCTCCCTTAGCTTCTCAGATGAAGAGATCGCACCACACCAAACTAATGACCCAGATCCAGCTCTCTTCATCTCTATCCACATCGATGATATACGTGTACAATGTGTTATGATTGATGGGATGCTAGCATTAATATCATCTCTTCCCATGCATTCACTCAAATGTGCATACCTGAAAATTGTATGCATAAACATCCCATCATGTTGCATTCCTTTAATGATGTTATAACCTTTACACTTGGAATTGTCATCCTCCATGTTCATGTGGGCCCCCACACTATTCTAAAGTTATTTTACATCTTGGAGGGGGAATTTCAATATAACCTATTGCTTGGTAGACCCTATATTCATTTCATGGGTTGTGTCCCTTCCACTTTGCATCATTGTGTAAAGTTTGAGCATGAAGGATACACCTATACCATTCCTCTGATCCATCACCTTTCAAAACTTACAACATGCTTTACCGACCCAATGACATGCTTATACCCATTAAAGTATCTACCTCCATAACCACTACCTCTTCACCTACACCTCTGCTCACCAATGCAGCCACTACCTCAACCGCACATACCTCCTCCATTCCTACCACTGCATAACCTCCATGGCTAAACCATTAACCTCTAAATCATTAACCCCACCTCGATCCAATCTATGATACATCATCCATTCTAGCTACCCACATACCAACCACCAATCCCTTGGAAGGCATTTTTTGATGCCTCACTCTGGGGGAATATCACCGATATAGTGTCAACACATTCTTTACTCCACAAGAGTATGGAATTCTTCACCAACACCCTCGCTATGATCACCATATAGGAATAGTTCCTCCTTTATGGTCCTCCCCACCTTCGTACCAATCTCACCCATGGGGGAATTCATATTACCACTTACACACCTAAACCACCATCACAAACTCACTCATTTTCCGCTGACTTCTAGTCACTCACCAATCACCATTTCACCCACACCTTCCTACACCGATGTGTGTGGAAGGGTTTTATTTTTAGATTTTACAAGCAAGGATGCCATCTTTGTTATTCCATGTACTACCCATAAACATAACATATGTAGTGGTATCAGCTTTGTTAAACCACCTACCAAGAAGGCCCGCATTGAACTCATGGAGGACATCAACCCTTCTCCACTTCTTCACCACCATAACCACCTTCACTAATAGATTCAATGGATATAGAATCCATTCCTCCTAATTTTCATAAACACCATCTCCTTGGGGCTATGACTTATCAACCGAGGGTTAGGATCCTTCCTCTCTTCCCTTCCCGTATCCCGAAATGATCTATGATAATACACCTTCGATTAAATTCATTCAATGTCGGGATGATGAATCTATACTCACCTACCTTGGTACAAAATACGCATATATTCATTGGTCATTGTCATCATCGAGACGTAAACCATGTTGAATGAATCAACTATTGAGATCAAAATTCATACTCAGGATGAACCTCACATTCTAAAGATAGAACAATCTTTAGATGTTGTTGAACAGGAACCTATCACTTCTTTTCTCAAAAACCATAACCACACTTTCACTTGGTCTTACGCAGACATGCCTGGTATTGACCCCACCATAGTGGTCCACAATATTGTAACCATTCCCAATGCCAAAACCGCAAATAAAAGATGAGAAAAATGCACCCTCGCATTGCCCTTCTTGTCAAATAAGAACTTCAGTGCCTCCTTTTGGTTTCTTTCATCTTACCCATTGATTATCCTCATTGGATTTCTAACATTGTCCCTATCACTAAGGTGACAGGGGGACTTCACATTTGCATGGATTTTCATGACCTCAACCTAGCTTGCCCAAAAGATGAATTTCCCTACTTGGTATTGACTAGTTGGTTGACCTTACCGCTGGTCATGAGATGCTATCACGCATGGATGGTTTCTCGGGTTATAACCAAATCTTTCTTTCCCTAGAGGATCAACACAAAACCACATTCATTTCCCCTTGGGACCTTTTGCTATCGAGTCATGCCTTTTGGCCTTAAAAATGTTGGTGCCACATATAATTGGGCTATGGCTTTCATCCTCCATGACATCATGCATCGTATATTGGAATATTATGTGGACAACCTCCTTTCCAAATCCAAACACTGCTAAGAGCACCTCACCATCGTAAAAACCATCTTTGACTACCTCATTAAATATTACGTTTGCCTTCAGCCCAATAAGGTGTCTTCATGGTTCTCTCAAGAAAGCTCCTGGGATTTATCATTTCCTACATGGTATAGAAGTCAAATCTATTAAATTAAAGGCCATTCTCAAGATGCCTCCACCCACTAACCTTAGACAACTCCATAGCCTACAAGGTAATTTGTAGTCTATTTGCTATTTCATTTCGTAATTGTCGATCGGTGTCAACCATTTCATCATCTTATCAAGAAGGATGTCTCCTTTAAATGGGATGAGGACTACCAAAATGATTTTGAGGCCTTAAAACAATACATTCTCCAACCACCCATACTCATTCCACCTAAATATGATCCACCCTTCTACTTATACATCTCAGCTACCAATCAATCTTGGGGCCATGGTCGCTCATCGCGATGAACAACATAGGAGCGGGAAGTTTATTACATAAGCCATACTCTTTTAGACTACAAAACATGATATACCAATGCAAAAAAACTTTGCTTAGTCTTATTTTTGTTACCACAAAACTACGCCATTACCTACTCAACCAAAAACATATGTTGTGACTAAAAAGCCGACCCCTTACACTTTGTGTATGCCAAACCTTACCAAAATCAACATGCTACATGTTGACTTATGCTTCTAGCTGACCTCGTCCTCAAATTCATCCATCAAAATTCCATCAATGGCCAAGCTATCACCAACCAATTGGCCAACGTACCTATTTCCGGGAACAATCCTCTAACTTTGAATTCCCATATGAGTCAATTGTTACCCTTTTCCCGGATGAACCCGCTTACAAAATGACACTCTTCTTTGATGGTTATAAGTGTCAACATGTGGTGGGGTTGGCATTATCCTCATTCCACTTAATGGTGAACCCATGACTTTGTCTTTCAAACTCAATTTTGATTGTACAAACAATATTGTTGAATACGAAGTGCTTGTATTAGGTCTTTAGGCCGCCTATGCCTTGGATGTCAAATCCATCAACATCTTTGGTGATTCTCAATTGGTCATAAACCAAGTCAATGGTATCTAACAATGTTGTAATGAAACACTTCAAAAGTATAAACATCATGTGGACATAATTTTTACCACTTCGATCATTATGACCTTCATCTTGTCCCTCATTCAACCAATCAATTTGAAGATACCATGGCTTGCTTGGCCTCTCAAATACTCGCCTCGCCAGCTGACTCTAAATTTTTTTTCACCATACAAAGACTCTAATCACCCTCCTATTTACCTCATGAAGTTTACTCTATCGAAACCGCTTCCCCCGACCCAAGTGACCTTTGGTATAAACAATATTCATAATACCTTTCTATCTCCATCTTGTCTCCCAACCTCACTCGTAATGGACAATGTGCCTTCCTTAAAAAGGTATCTCATTATTCATCATGGGTGGCCTCCTCTATAATCATGGCTTTATGGTATTCTCTTACGATGCCTTACGAGTTCTAAAATTCCTTATATCATTAAGGAAGTTCATGATGGCATATGTAGAGGTCACTTCAGTGGCCTTGCTTTGTTGCTAAGTGTATTCTTTGCCTAGGTTATTACTAGCCGACCCTTAACCATGATTTTTGTGACTATGTTAAGCATTGTGTACAATGCCAACAACATGCCAACCTTCATCATATACCCGGTCATGCCTTACAGGTCACCCGTAACTTTTTTCCCTTCTCTCAATGGGGATTGGATCTTGTCGGAGAGATCAATCCCCATTCTTCTTAACGACATCAATGGATCATCACCACTATCGAATACTACACAAAATGGGTTGAAGCCATACCTCTAATTTCCACAAAAGTTGAGAAAATATGTGAGTTCATCAATCATCACATCATTTGTTGCTTTGGTGTTTCACATCACCTCATCACTGATAATGGAAAACAATTCAAAAATAAAACCCTACAAAAATTTGTGGCACCTTCGGCATTCAGCTAATTTTCTCGTCACCTTATTACCCACAAACCAATGGCCAAGACGAATCCACTAACAAAACCCTAAACAAAATTCTCATGAAAGTGGTCAACGATACTAGGAAGGACTAGAATACACACATTCCTTTCACTCTATGGGCATACCGCACTAGTATTCACATTTCCACTACCGCCACACCTTTCTCTTTATTTTACGATACAAAGTCTTTTCTACCTCTCGAATCCAAATTCCCTCACTCCGCATTTCTCTCCATGACATGCTCAATGATGATGACTTTTGTTAGGACCGTTTAGCATAACTTGAGTTATTAGAAAAATGTCGTCTTAGCGCTCTTGACCACCTTCAAGTTTAGCAAAAATGTATCAAACATGCCTATGAAAAATGTGTCCATGAACAAACCTTCCAAGTCAATGACCTTGTCTTGAAAGAAAATCAAAATGTAACCAAAGCAGAAAAAAATAAATGGGGAAAAATTACTCCTAATTAGATTAGACCATATATTGTGACTCATACTTATGGATCAGTGTGCTTATTTTTTATCTTCACTTTATGGTAAACCAAAACTTGAGTGCCTTAATGTCTTGAATCTTCAACCATTCTACTATTGAATTTTAGTCCTATGTCATCTTCTATCTCTTTCCATGCTTGTCCCTTGAGTGCTATACACCTCTTACACCTCACCAATGATTAAACAAGAATAATGTGTGTACCCATCACTTTTTATCTTCTCTCGAATATGTGTACCATGGCACACATAGCATGATTCTCATACATACTTTTCTTCTACTTTTAGATGATATCCCAAGGTTGTTTCACCCCGCTTTATGAACAAGAATCCTATTCTTCACCTTAGTCTTATCCATGACTTAAAAGCCCTCACATGGGCTCCAACTCCTTCAAGAAACTTCCAATAAAAAGATGACTCCCTCAAAAGGACATATTTCTCTCTACAATCATTGTTATAAATAAACTTCTCCCTCAAAGGACAGCTATGTAAAGATCTTTAAAAAAAAGGGAGACAATAATATGAAGCTTCCCGCATCGATCAACTTCATGAAGACCTCAAGGAGTTAATTTTATCATCCCATATAGACTTCCCGCATTGATCATTCTATCTCAAATACAAGGCAAAACATAAAACTTTTTCTTCATGTACTTTTCCATTATGAACTCGGGATCTCTTGCCACAAGGCTTGCTACCAAATACCATATAAACTAATCACTTTTTCACCCTCTCACCATTCACACTTTCATTCCCTACTGCCTCAAGGGCCCTCATGGAACTGTGACATTTGGTGGTCATGTGACTACTTTTCACCTTTCGAATAATCCATCATGCAATGTCTTTAGGGTCTTACGTTCATCAGCCTATCTCATGTATGACCTACTCATTATGATCCTAACCAATCAGGTGGCTTTCTTACCTCCTCTTATCTTTTTAAACTACTTCATTACATATTGATTACCTTATACAGGATTAGCTTCTCAATGCTTATCTTTGGGTACCTTTTCCTCTTTCATCAACTCAAAATCACCCATACCAATGTGCCCACAATCCACCCATACCTAATAGACCTAGACTCAATCATGCCTAAAACCTACCAACTCATTCTCATACCTCCTCACATTCTTCCCTAGCTTATGAGAGAACTACATCGGCCCGAGGTTCCTTTTGCTTTGGGACTATATAGGTAGAACTCCGAGGGCATGGGGCCCTTGGAGGTTAGCTCGACCACTCTCTAACCCTAATTGATTCACATTTCATTTTCATAAATCATGATCTACCCTTGTTAGATTTATTTTTATGTCAATAATTGGAAATTAAAAACCAACAAATAACAAATTCTTTTCCACCTTTATCATCATCCAACATCCATTCATTATGTCTACCATTTCTTTACCACTATCATGCATGTATTATAAAACATCTTAAATATGACCCATATCATCATTCATTGCACAAATTAATGAATTACAACCTCAACCAATTTAGACTCCACCATGCCTAAAACCTAACTCAACCATGCCTATGACCTGACTCAATCCATGCCTACAACTTAACTCAACCATGCCTATGACTCTGACTCAATCCATGCCTAGAAACTAACTCAATAATTACCTATGACCAGACTCAATCCATGCCTACAATCTGACTCAATCCATGTCTAAAACCTAACTCAATCCATTGCCTATAACCCGACTCAATCCATGCCTAAAACCACAACCTAACTCAATTCATGCCTAACACACCTATCATGAATCCATCTATGCATAATAATAAAATGCTATCAACACAAACACATAATGACCATAATCATCATCATCTCTATAAATAAAAATATCCAAACATGTGTATCCATATACATAATCTCAAATATCTTTAGCATGCAGTGCTGGTATATGATCAAAAATATCCAAAACTCTCATGCATCCTCACTATCTTTGGCACGTAGACTGGTATATATCAAAAATGACTAAAATAAACCAACATGGAGGTATATGCATCGTGCATCATCCCGCTGCAGATATACTCTATCTCAGTCTCACCTATCTCCTCATTGGTTCCTATCCGATGGCTCGATAACATCTCACCGCCTGCCATGGGTCGTGGCTAGGTCCCTACTGGTACATCAATTGGAGCTGGCCTCCATAAATTGGTGGCCTCACCCTGATCCTATCTCAGAGCTCGATGCCCCCTCTCGCTCTCCACACTATGATTTTGGGATCTGGTCCTCTCACTCCAGGCCATGTTGTGCAGGCTTGTACTTTCCATAAGATAGAAAATCTATCTCACCACTATCATCTGATCCTAGTAATATCTAGCCTCCCCTAAGGCATCTCGTAACCTAGATATGGGTATGGTCTATGGTGGCCCCATAGGCCTCAGCCCCTATACCTATCCTGTGGGACCCTATCCCACCCCTTCCTATGAACTAGGACCCTATCACGATAATTGTGGAGGTGCCATTGACCCCACACCATGTGCTTGTACCTACACCTATAATACATGAATCTGCCATTTACACGCGTGCAAAGGCCAACATGCCCTGAAACCTATAACCTATGCCTATAGGGTGGCTACCTACTCATCATCACCCTCTTCATCTCCACCTTGGGCCATCTAGGCCTGTAGACTAGCCACCTATGCATGCAATACAACCACCTCTACCTCTGAAGCTGCTAATTGCCCTATACCATCCCCAACTATGTAATTAGGGTCATCACCTGCCCCTGTATGGTGTCTCTCTACATATTAATGGTGGCTAAATCTGGTTTCCTGAGTCTGGGAGGTACTGCTCATAGTTGGGCTGCCCACCACTATCTATACCTGTCTATCACTCTGGCATCATCAATCCATCGGTCTATAACTTGCTCCTCCTACCCGATAGGTATTGTCGGTTGTGGAAGTGGCAGTGGTCTCTCCACATCATCCCTCCGGTACTGTGGGAAGGGTGGTGGTATATCCTGTAGTAATCCAAACTATCATCTGACCCTATCAACGAGGATCATCTCGTGCTCTCCTACACGATGCCCCTCTATCCATCTAAGTAGCTGAAGGCCAGCTAACTCCTCAGCCATTTGTTTGTATGAGGGATAACCCACATATGGTCTCCATATAATGTCTACCCCAAACAAGCCCTTCAATAAACTACCGGTAATATGCTACATTATGCATAGCCCTGCTCGATCGCCACTCTCCAATAATAAGCACCCATCACCTATACCCCACCCACATAAAACTTGGCTCAAATGCATCTACTTGGGAATACCCACTTTGCACACACATAGATAATGTGTTCTTAGGCCTAGAAGTGAAAAACAAATGAACAACATAGGATGAACCTACGGAGCTGCCTATACACCCAAAACTCTCTATATAACTACACCAGTAATGATGGCACCCAAGAAAATTATGTCCTCTCCATCATCATGTCATGTAACACTCCCATCAGAGATTGTGGGAATCTCCCACCCTCTGCATCTGCAGTGTAAAATAGCAAATTACCTCCATCAGTAATACTACTAGCCTCATCTCCTCTAGACAGGCTAGGTATATCTCTCCATAGCTCAGGTTGGCACTGTGGAATGTCATCTCCACCATCCCCTCACCAAATACTATCAACATCAACTCCTCCAATGCCTCTAAGAATATTGAATATACTTGTGTACCCAACATAGGTAGCCATAGGATCCTGTACACGTCCTCTAGGGTGACTATCATATCACCTATTGGTAGGTGGAATGTGTTGGTCACCGAATCTCATCTATCGATAAGGGATATTGTACGTACTCAAAATTGTAGGGTACTTTGCACCACTAGAATGATGTTACACATGCCCCAATGATGATATAGGTTGCCTCGCAAGGTGTTCGTGATCCGAGAAGCTCGTGAAGTATATGTTAGCATCCCAAATGATTTATCTAAGTTACTTGTGCTTTGTTTTATCCCTTTCCCTTTAAATGTGTTTTGAACTTTATGTGAAACCACCACCTTACCAAGGTAGCAGATCCTGTAACCGCTACCTTGCTCAAGGTGGTGGTCCTTCACTCATTTTCCAGCACATTCCTTTGATCACGACTTGCATAAATTTTCAACATTTACCACTTTTCTCAACCGCCTTAGCTTGAATTTATGCTTTTATTCCGTGTAATAGTGTTTCTCCATTATTTAATGGTAAAAGAGTTCCATTCCAAGTTATCCTTTGGTGAATGGGAATTCTATAAATAGCTAGTTTGTTTTCAAACAAATGGCCCCTCATCCTCTCAATTCCCTTGTTCAATTTTTTTAAGTCCTTTCTTAGGATTTTGTTAGTTTTAGGTTTTGCTTCCATTGTTGGTATTATTGAAGGTCATATTATCTTCTTGTTTCAAGTCTTGCTTCATTGCTACTGCATGCAATCAGTTTAAAACATAGAATAGCTTCATTTCTAGACTAGAATCCAAAGTAAAGTTATAGGTCTTGTTTTGTCACGAGGATAATTTCAAGCTCTCACTACACTTGTGTTGTATTCTCACAATAAATCCCACTAGGAATTACATAGTCAATCTCTGTTCACTTGTGTTATCCCTCTCTTACTTGCATTATATTCGGTCTATATCCAAAGATGCCATTGTTTGATTGCTATCTTCATTGATACTATCATATACACACTTTCTGGATTCACGAGGACACGAAGGAATGAGGAGATCACATTGAGGGGATGAAATCACACACAATTGGATTTACCACTATTCTATAAATGCTAGGTTTGAGCTATTAAAGTTCTAGTTACAACATATCAAATAGAGTAGTGAATCATTTTATTTTAGTTAAGCTCACTTTTAATATTGCTAGGGAAGCTGTGGGGATTGATAGTTTTTGAGAAACTGTGATTCATTCCTCACTTCTAACATAGGATTGAAGGTTTTCAATTAAGTTAATTAGCTGTCTTTTATCTATATTCACACATCTACACAGGTGAACAACCACATTGATTTATCTCACTTGTTTAGTTTTAGTATAAAAGTAGTTTAAGGGTTGTTCATAATTATAACGTTTCAATCATATATTTTGTTTAGAGTAGTTTCCTTTTCAGCAGTAGTATAAATTGTTATTTTCAGTTTAAGTTAATTCAGAGACTTCAAAACTAGATTAACACTTAGATTCTAGTTAGGAGGATAAACCATAGGGAATTTACGCTACCCGTTCATAGCCTCTAAATCTCCCCTTTCTCATTCCAGCTACCAAGAGATCACACTACCAGATCTTAGTCACTGATCCTCCCATAGTTAGCTTTAGGAAAGTTGCTTGCCAATTCTCATCCTCACCTGTAGCTTTTCTATCATAGAAAATTGACCATAATCCCAGCTGTGACTTCATCTAAGTCACCCGCATTTCAAACCACCGGCTGTCTCGGCACAACCTCGGGAGGTCGGGTATGGGGAAGGTCACTTGTCGATTATCATCCTCACATGTCACTTTTCCATCATACAAAATTTGTGAACCCGACATGAAACAAACAATTGTTTCATCTTCTCTACCTCATTAGCCTTCACATCAGCTTCACCAACAAAATTGGTGAACTTGACATGAAACAAACTAATATTCCTCTTTCTATTTTCATCTCTTCCATCCACCTTCACTCTTTCCCATTATTCTACGGGTATTCATATACCCCCCGAATATGTCGGGATATGATGCATATGGCAGACCTCTCTCAGGTCTCAAAGTAAACTATAGTCAAAAAATAGACAACCATCACCCTCACTTTCTGCATGGGCTAATAACTATTCGAGTAATTACTTGTCATCTCAAGCTCCCCTCAAAGCTCTAGATCTAGTTCTTTGTTCCGAATCAATGAACTTGATCGGTTTGCACAAACACAACAGATAGAGCCATCAAACTCTAACAATATGATGTTTACTTGGAGAATCCACTTCATCTCCTCGAGTCTTGTTTAGACTACAGATCAGTAGACAATCAGACCCACTCCTATTTTTGGATGAGGAGTACTTAGCACACTTTGCTAAAAGTGAACAACGCTTCTAAAATATTATCCACCTATAGGGAGTTTGCAAATATAGTTTGATACCCTATTCCAGGAGAACACCCCCACAACTACACCTATGGGAAATACACTTGGTGAAGCTTGGTAGGGTAATGACCAGTTCATAGTAGGGTATTATACCTGTTTATAACCTCAAGCCATACAATAGACACCCTTAAGGCAAAACATTGTGTCTTCGCCGATGGAGGTCATTTCAGCCTTAGCTGAGAAGGTTAGAGGGCTAGAACTTGCTCAAGCAAACCAAAATTCATATTTTGGGCAAGTGAGAATCCCCAACCCTCTACATCACCCTAGTCAAGTTGACCTCCTTACAGGAACAGGCATGTTAGGCATGCCTCCTCAAAATCCTTATAATTATCCAAAAAACGCCAACTAGGACAACATTTTCAAACGCCGCTCCAGTTGAAAACATGACACCTCCCGGCTTGGCACCAAACAACCTATACCAGAACAATGCTCCTCCTTATTTAAACATTTATTCAAAGTCACCACAAGGAGACATGTTCTCTTCTCCTAGAATGTTTTTTCAACCATAGGGATTCCCTTATGTCCCTACAAACACATATGTTATGCCATATCAACAACCTATTCCACCTCAACCCCCTCAGCAAGCCCCATCAATGGTTGAGGCCTACGCAGTAGGGACTTATTCAGAATATTTAAAAGAGCCCCTAGACTTCACCATATGAAGTGTTATGCTTCCAAGACCTCTTCCTGATTTACCCAAATACAAAGGGGAAGGGGACCCAAACACACACATTAAGGCCTATGCCATAGCCATATAGGAGTTACTCCCTTGGGACGAGGTTGTTGCTAAGATCTTCCCCAAGACCTTAGAGGGTATCACCCTTGATTGGTATTACAGAATACTAAAGCCTCGATACACTCATTTAAACAACTCATGTCGAATTCATCAACGTTTTTGATATGAACAAATTGTTAAGAATGGGAATCGGGGAATTCTTGTATATTAAGCAAGAACATGATGAATCCACTTGCTCATTTTATCCAAAGATGGCATACGGTTCTCTACTCATCAGCAAGTGCTCCAAATATGGATCAAATGGAACTATGCGATTTATTCCTTAATTCACTCAATAGAGAGATAAAGGAAGAAGTATAGAAGTTCCCACTAAGAATTTATGATGAAGTACTTGAAAGTGCTCTCTGAATAGACCAAGCAGTGATTGATAGTGGTCGTAAAACATATGGGACAAATGGGAAATTAACCACTCCTAATCAAAACACCGCAGCCTATCATAATACTGGGAACACTAATCAAGGACCTAAGATCCTTAACAAGAACCGCGGGGTTACAACAGATGGAGTAACTAACCAAGCTAAAAGGGAAAATGTTGTAAACATTTCGCCACCTGTTAATAATCAGCTGAAATAATAATTTTACCCCAATAATCAACGTAATGGATTTTAATCATCCCCCATGGCAAAACAAAAATAGTGAAAAGTCCAGAAGAAAAGTCCAAATCAAAACCCAACCGGATATCAGAGTCAAAACCAAAGGCAACAGCCTCAAAATTTTAACTCTAAAAACTAGTAACCTTATCAAAATTTTAGGCCACAAAGGTTTTAAATCAATAGCCTCAAAATTACAATCCCAATCTATATTGTGGCTTCCACAAGATTCAAGGCCACGATACTAGGACTTGTCATGAATATAATAAATTCATGCAGTGTTTGCCAAAAGATAAAAAACAACTCTTTATAGATATGTTTTTAGAAAATTCTGTAGTACCCATGCCAAATGCTTATGTAGGGCAATTTCCCCTCAAAATGCATCCCTCAAGATCTTCAATGACCCACTCCCAAACCATTCTAACAATAATAGGTTAGATCCTAACAGAACAAATAAGGGTGTCATGATAGGAAACAATGATCATGAAGCTTCAACTTCATTAAATCCACCAGTGCACCCCAATTAGGAACTTGACCTCAAACTAAGATAGTTGGTTTAGTAGAGTTAGATGTTGAGCTACCCATAGAAACCATAACAAGAAGATGAGATTATTCTTCTCAACCAACTCTCGAGTTATTCATTAGAGCTAGACAACACTAAACAAACATTGCTTAAACCTATAGGTGCCTATGATCTAATTAATGATTTAACTAAAACCTTCTCACACATATCCTTCTTGGATTTGTTAAAAAACTCTCCCGCCCATAGAGCTACTCTCTTAGAAGCATTAGGCCTTGGTCATTTAATCAACATCACTCCTCCTCTAGAAACACAAGTAAACCATGTGGATTTTGACATTTATCCTCTAGGGCAGCTAGATAGGGATACGGAATTTATATTCGATATAAGCAAAATGCCAACAGACGCTGAAATTACATGAAGAGGTGACCCAACTTTACATTTACAAGTTTGGGTCTACAATAATTATGTTAAACGTAATGACCAATGATAGGCCAGATCAAACCTAGTCCACTTCACTTTCCTTCAAAAGCTAGGATATGGAGAAACAAATTGTTCCACGATGTGAAATATGGTAAGAGGTTATGACAACCTCAAAGCCACTTCAATTGAAACCATAGTTTTACCAGTCACTTTAGGACCCAAGACGGTCCCCAACGAGTTTTATATTATAGATTGGGAAACCAATTATAATATGATCCTTGGTTGGCCATGGATACACCGCATGAAGGCAATCCCTTCCACACTATTAAAGGAAATAATATTTCTACAATTAGGGAAAATATTCATGGCACAAGGTGATGCAAAACCCTTCGATATACACCTAACTAAATTAAATAAAAGACCAGGTGTTCACTCGAGTTTGAGCTCCCAACAAATCAGCTTGTCAAGCTAACTAATTCACAACCAAAAGAAAAGCCGATACCCACCACCGAGTTGGAAATTACGAATCTAGCCAGGATGTTCCTGTCTAAAAAGTGAGACCAATCTTATAAAAGCGGTATCACTAGGGACTACCAAAAAATTGTTGAGTTGCTTTGAAAGAATTACCTATTCTCCTACCGCTTGATTCCATGGGTATAAGACACACCACAGGGAATCGCTTCTCTTCCATAAGATGAATTTTTATGGTAGAAGTAACCGAAGCAGAGGAAATAGATACAACGATATCCGAATGTCCATTTTTCCAAGCAAGTATTGGACTCTCCACTTTGATGGACCTAGATGTCACTTTAGAGCTAGGGGCGGGGTGATCTTCACCTCACCTGAGGGAAAGATCCTACCTTTCACCTTCAAATTAAACTTTGAATGTACAAACAACAGAGCTAAGTATGAAGCTCTCCTCCTTGGCCTCATCCTAGCTAAAATAATGGGTGTCAATAACATTAGAGTGCTAGGAGACTTGCAACTAGTTGCAAAACCAAGTCTCGAGGTATATGAAATTAGGGTTAAACATTTACAATTATACAAAATGGCCATGTTAGATCTAAGTAAGGGGTTCAACTTCATATCAATTGAAGCAATCCCACCAGAGCGTAACCTTCTTGCTCAATAACAACCTCAGCTTCCCATTTCACCCCAAATAGTGAGTTGGAGGACACAAAATTTATGGTATCATTTCATACCGAACCATTAGTGCGTAAAATGCTAACAAACATCATAGAAGTTTTTTGACTATGATATATCCACTTTGACGATGATATATCCACTCTTGACTATCTAAATGCGTATGCGGAGCTACACCTTGCTCACCGTATAGTTGAACTTTCCCTAATACCTCATTCCTCTTCCTACTTTGGAAATCCCATGGTAGAGTCTCCTCCACAAAATAGTCTCGATATCTACGAGATAGAAAATGGAGAAATTTTGGAGCTTCCTCCAGCCCCACCTAAATTTGAAGAAGGTAACACTTCTTTGATAGAAGAAACCATTGATATAAACATTGGAACAGAGGAGGAACCAAGAATTTTGAAGTTAGGATCCTCGTTAACTCTAGAGGAGAGAGAAATACACACCTGAATCCTTAAATAATATCAAAAGGATTTTGCATTTAACTACAAAGAAATGACAGGCATTACACCACAAGTCACGGTGCATAATCTAGTCATTAAACCAAATGCAAAGCCAATTGAACAAAAGCCAAGACCAATGAAGCCAAAAGTGGCTCTCATGGTAAAAGAGGAACTAGTAAAACTTCTCCAAGTAGGATTCATCAAGCCCATTGACTATTCACAATGGGTATCTAATATCGTTCCCGTCCTAAAAAAGAATGAGAAAATACACATTTGCATAGATTTTTGGGATATTAACAAAGCTTGTCCCAAGGATGATTTCCCATTACCATCCATTGACATTATCATTGATGCAACAGTTGGATTTGAATTGTTGTCCCTCATGGATGGGTTCTCAGGGTACAATCAAATTAAAATATTAGAGTAGGATCAAGCCAAAACCACATTCATAACTCCCAGGGAACTTATTGTTATGTTGTCATGCCATTTGGTCTTAAGAACGCCAATGCTACATAGCAATAGGTAATGAATTATATATTCCATGATCTTATCCTTAAAATTGTGGAATCCTATTTGGATGACTTGTTGGCCAAGGCCAAGAATTGATGTGATCATCCAAAAGTGCTTTGTATCATCCTCTCATGACTAATTGAGTATGGCGTTACATTAAATCCAGAGAAGTGTGTGTTTGGTGTGATAGGAGGTAAACTTATAGGATACATTATATCTTCATGAGGGATTTATGTTGATCCAGCCAAAATACGGGTTGTTCTCAAATCTCGTTGTCCTGCATAATCGGCTCAAGGCGATGATGACAAACGAAAATCGTGATCTATTTCATTAGGAACGTTGCTCAATTATAAAACACATTACACACAGTAGAGAGAGAATGCCTTGCCATAATTTTTGCAACAAAATGTTTGAGATATTACATGTTAAACCAAGAAACAAGGGTTATTGTAAAAATAGACCATTTGCGAACATTTCTCACACAAGGATATTTATCTAAAAAAGCTGGCCATTTCGTAACCTTAAGGGGAGAATTTTAATTAACATTTGTAAACCAAAAATTTGTTAAAGGAAAAATCATTACAGACTGGTTAGCTAACAATCCACTAGATGGAGGTGAGTTGGTAGATCTAGACTTTCCCGATGAGTGTGTATACTTTGTCGAAACTAGGCCCCCCATTTCTACATGTCCCTGGTATACTGATATCAGCAATTTTATCATAGACCATACATACCCGAAAGGTACCACGTCACAACAAAGAAGGTGGTTACACATTATTATGGATAAATATGTTGTTTTAGACCAATCACTCTATCGTAGAGCCTTTGACGATATGCTTCTAAGATGTGTCGACATAGAAGAATCTAATAGGATTCTTCATCAATCCCATAGTGGAATATGTGGGGACCACTTCGGTGGTCATGCCACTACTCACAAAATACATCGGATGGGCTATTTTTGGCCCACTCTCGAGCATGATGTAGTGGAATTTGTACATAAGTGCCATAAATGCCAAGAAGTCTCTCACAAGATTCACATGCCAGCACAATCCCTACAACCAATAGCGACTTTGTGGCCCTTCTCCACATGGGGTCTAGACTTGATAGGAAGTTCTCTCCCTCATCAACCGATAGCCATAATTTTATAATCACATCCACAAAATATTTTACCAAATGGGTGAAGGCCATGCCTCTCACCACCATACCAGGTTTAGCAATTGCCAAATTCATTCTCGAACCAAATTATCTACAGGTATGGTGTCCCACAAGTCATTATCTCAGATAATGGCACATCCTTTAAAAATGATGAAGTCTTTGAGTTATGTAGCAAGTTCAAGATAAACCATCACATGGCCTCTCTTTACTACCCCCAAGCCAACAGGGCAGGCCGAAGCGACAAACAAAACATTAAAATCTATTCTCCTCAAAAAAGTCAAGGAGAACAAGCAAGATTGGCATTTAAAACTATATCCTACCTTGTGGGCCCATCAAACCTCAATAAGAACACCAACAAGAGAAAATCATTTCTCACCGGTATTCGGGTAGAAGTAGTTCTCTCGCTTGAGGTTGAAATACCCAATATCTACATCTCATTACAAGGGATTATGGATGAAGAAGCTTACAGGGAGGCATGCCTCTCTCAACTAGAAAGCCTTGATGAGGCTAGGTTAAATGTCAACAATGAAATAGGTCCTATCTTTGTTGGATGTGCTTTGGAAGTATAACAAAAAGGTCTATGAGCGAGAAATATATGAAGGAGATCTAGTTCTAAGACTAGACAACCGGATCGATAAGAAAACCAGTGAAGGAAGAAAGTTCTGACCTAAATAGTTGGGCCCATACCGAGTCATGAAGGACTACGGAAATGATGTGTATCTCTTATGCACACTAGAAGGTGAAGAATTTAGTGAAACTATCAATTCCTTGCATCTTAAGTGGTTTTACGCATAAAACATCAAAGTCATTCCTAGTACATTATAGCTACTTACATTACATTAGTCTCTTAGTAGCTTCATTCTGTCCATTCCGTAAAAATGGTAGTCCAGGAGCTTACTCTTAAAATAGTTTGTTACAAATTTCTGAAATATTGGAAAAAGCATTCATGTCACATCTCTCCAAACATCATCAACTATTTTCAAATCTTCTCATCAATTTTGATAGACAAGCATTGACGAAAACCATACCAGGACCTATATACTTGGCTTTGCTCTTTCTTTCTACTAGGTGAAGCTATCCTTGCCTACGGTGCATTGCAGAAGCTTCTTGGTGTCACATCTATCCCTCTTAAATTCTATTGGAACAATATCCCAAATTCATAGATCAAGTGTCAAAATCAAATGAAATCAAAAGCACAAAGAAAAAAAAAAATATTTTATTTTACACACTTCTTTGCCCCATCAACCTTTGGTGATAATCCCACATCTCTTACCGGTGATGTGAGGTTGGGAAAGGAAAGAAGTGCCTTTACTTGCCTGTATCTTGCTTTTGGTGACAAACCCATGCTTCTTACTAGTGGCGTGAGGCAAGGTGTGGGGGGTCTAGTAACACAAACTAACAAATCTTGGTATGCTAAAAACACAAATCAAATTCTGTTAAGAGAAAAGAAAATATCCAAATATCCAAATTCCAAAGAGATCAAATCCTCAAAACTAGATTTTGTCAACCAAGTTGCCATTTATGAATCTAAGTCTAGATAAACTAAAAAGTAAGTGGTCTTCTAAGTTTGGTAGTAGTTATGAGTAGGGTGGGTGTGTAGGTCCAAATTCGGTTCTTGTTCTTGGTTTTTTTGTCTCTCATCATTCCATTCAATCACACTCATACAACTTGTGCCCTTCCTAACTCTTAGTGTTGAGCCCTCGCATCTTACTAGTTGCGTGGATTTAGGATTGGGGCAAGTTCATCTCTTTATCATTATACATTCATCACATCTTGCCAACATCAGAGGAAATTATAAACATTTCCCAAAGAGTTCAAAAGTTCAATACTACCGTATGTTAGTATCATCTCATATCAGCATTACAAAAACATATAGAGTAAAACATCCTATTTATTGTCATTTGTACATTTTGAAAACATGAAAAAATTATTCTAAAAGCATCTAAATACACATATAGAAATAAGTCACAAAATTCAAGATTCCAAGAGTCTGGATCCAAAGATATATATATATATACAAATCAGGTTTCACATACAATGTTATCATGCACTAGGCATGGTCAAAACGCTCAATGAGCCCAGAAAGTACAAAAACTCTCTTATAAACATCTGACATAATACTACAAAAATAGTCTATCAATCCCTATGGAATCCCTTAGAGGGTGCGTGGCCAAACCTAGGGCTCCGGCTCTGCAGCTCTCCAAATGCAATGAGGGCTTGTGGTCATGCCCAGTAGCTGCCATCTCGCTACGAGAATGGCTCCTCCTCATCGTCAGAACTCACCTGTCCTATATCCACCACCTCTATATGAAGATAAGTCATAATCTTCACCACATACCAGATAGAGGCAAAAACATCGGTGTGCCTACCGACTGCTAAGGGCTCCCCCATGTCCACGGAAAGCTCAACATGAGTCTTCTTTGAGGGGAGAATCAGGGTATTGGTACACACTTGATGAATAAAGTCTCACCAATTATTAGCAGTCACTACAAATAAAGGAGAAAACAAGTTAGAAAATGATCAATGATAAAACCAAGAGTAAGCAAAACAAAAAGTAACAACAAACTAGAACAACTCTAACTAAAACAAATGTCAGGAGAAGAGTGACAACTCACTAGGATCACCAGGCCTCCAAGAAGGATCTCTAGGATCCACACCCACCACTGACACCACCACTGAATGGTGCCCCTCACCCATGTCTAGGGCAATGTGACAGCCTGCAACAGACTCACCATCTCCACCTGGGTCCCGAGAGAGTAACTCCTCTAAAACCAGAGTGACCCTCTCTCTCTCCTCTCGCCCTCTCAGCCTATAGGATCTCTTGGGTGTCATGCCACTCAGGATCACTCTCATCCCCCCCACCCATCTCACTGATCTCCAAGTCCTCTATCTCCTCCTCGGTCTCTCCCTCGGTGAACTTCTCAGACTTGGATTCCATGTCAATGGGCTCATCACTTCTATGAGTGGGACTAGAGGAAATTTGAAGTAAGGGTGCCTAAGGAGCACCAGCTCTCCCTCGTGCACGTACCACCCTCCTAGCTGCAATAGGAGTGTCGAGCATAACAATGGTCCACCCCGAGCCTCTAGGACCTCCCTGAGCCTCGCGAATAGATCTATACACTGGCACCACCAAAGGAAGCATGCCACTATAGGGGAGGCCAAACTTCTATGGTACTCTATTAAAGGGGTGTACCTCCAACTTCCCTGCCCTATCTATCAACTGGCTGGTGGTCTGTAGGTAATCAGTGTAACGGTCTCCTCTCCCCATACCCCTGCCATGGCCTAATAAGGAGTGGCCTCCATGTCTGCAGTAGTCAGGGAAATCACTGGCTAGTGGGGTGCTCTTAGAACTGTCATCCCCATCCACCTCGTTGACTGACTACCCTAGGATCCTCCACCTCTACACCTCTCCCATATGGGATGATATGCTCATACACCCAACTCATGACAAGAGTCGGGTGGCTCAATGACTACCCTTGTAAATAGACTACCCTGTATAAGTCATGGTAGGTAGTCCCAAGGATATTTGTTCAACAGGCTTAGACATGTCCATGGCCCTCAATCTCGGAAACAATAGGAGCCCAACAATATAAGAGGGTGTCCCCTCCCTTGTCTCCAATCATTCTGGATGTAAGAATGCCCATAATGGCCTTGTGAAGCAAGGAAATGTCTGACTCAATAATAGAGTTGATCCTCATGCCCTTCTTCAACCCCATCGATATAGCCGCATCTCCCATGTAGGTGGTCCATTGAACCACCTGTGATCTAGATACTGCTGTCTTAAGAGACATTCATTTCCCAATAATCAGAACCCCTAGTATGTGGTAAACATCCTCTAGGGTGACAAACCACTCACCCCTAACTCTTGGTAATCGAAGGTGTTCCGATCCACATCCCAATAAGAAAACAAGTCACATAATATGTGACTGGCAGGGAGTCTACAACATGAGGAACCTGTGCAATCCTCCATATACCATCCCTCTAGAGAGTATCCCACTCTACCTAGAAGAGTGCCTCTAACATTGCTGAGAGCCAATCACACTCCCTCTCCCGGATCCATCTAATGTACTCCTCCTTTTTCTGCATACACCCAAAAACACACAAAAAGGAGTAATTTAGTACCAAAATCACATTGGAAAAACTATTAAGAACATGCAAGAATGCTAAAAATGCAAAAACAAATCAAGTAAAGTGTTGTTTTAACACTCTATAATGGACCGCCACCCTATGCAGGGTGGTGGTTCCATAACCACCACCTTCTAAGGTAGCGGTCCCATAACCGCCACCCTGCTCAGGGTGGCGGTCTTGTCCCGTGAGTACGAATGGTCATATGCCCTAAAAATGCTCAAAAACACAAAATTCGACCATTTTAAATAAAACAAAATCCTACCCATTAGGCACCCCCCCTAAGTTACCCTACTAACATTAACATTTCTAAAAATGACCCCCCAAGACAAAGATTTTGACATTTTAACATTTTGGGTACAAAAAGGTAAATTGAGAAGAACTAACTTGAGATCTCGTGGGTCGATGTTCTACTCTCGAGGCATGATTACTATCTCACCATGAACATTTTAACTATACTCTCATAAAAAACCATCACCGTGGGTCCCAAAGCTCAAAAACTATCAAATCAACTCGCACAAATGAATAGAAAAATGAGTCCTTTATATATATATATATAGTGTTTTGACTCATTTTTGAATGCCCCTTTAGCAAGTTTGGAGCGCCGACGGAGGTAAGTTCTTATCCCCACGTAAATGGTAAGTCCTCATTTCATATTAAATTAGTATTTATTTTATCGATTTATTTTATATATCTACACTTGAGTCCTCTTTTCATTTTGCGGTAGCGAATTTGGGTCGCGTCATTTCGACACACAGGGCGTATCGGTATAATTTCTAGCTTCCCATTTTGGGACTGTCATACTGGACCCACCGTTTTATGCCTCTTCATGGCTAAACACTTCTCCTAGGGGGCAATATGTACGTACCCAAAATTATAGGGTATTGCACACCACCGAAACGATGTTTACACATGCCCTAATGATTATAGGTTGCCTCGCATGAGTGTTCGGTATCCGAAAAGCTCGTGAAGTATATGTTAGCATCCTAAATTCTTTATCCAAGTTCATTGTGCTTTGTTTTATCCCTTTCCCCCTTTTAAATGTGTTTTGACTTTTAGTAATGAAACCGTCACCTGCCAGGGCGAAGGTCCTTCACGCATTTTCCACCACGTTCCTTTGATCGCAACTTGAGTAAATTTTCAACATTTACCAGCATTTCTCAACCACCTTAGCTTGTATTTGTGTTTTTAGTTCCCTATAATAGTGTTTCTCAATTTTTAATAGTAAAAGAGTTCCATTCCAAGTTACCCTTTGGTGAATGGGAATTCTATAAATAGCTGGTTTGTTTTCAAACAAATGGCCCCTCATCCTCTCAATTCCTTGTTCAGTTTTTTTAATTCCTTTCTTAGGATTCTGTTAGTTTTAGGTTTTACTTCCATTGTTGGTATTATTAGAGGTCATATTATCTTCTTGTTTCAAGTCTTGCTTCATTGCTACTGCATGCAGTCAGTTTAAAACATAGAATAGCTTCATTTCTAGACTAGAATCCATTAAAGTTGTAGGTTTTGTTTTGTCACGAGGATAATTTTTGAAACTCTCGGTACACTTGTGTTGTATTCTCACAATAAATCCCACTAGGAATTACATAGTAAAGCTCTATTCACTTGCTCTATCCCTATCCTACTCGCATTATATTCAGTCTATATCCAAATCTACCATTCTTTGATTGTTATCTTCTATTGATACTATCATATACACACTTTCTGGATTCACAAGGACACGAAGGAATGAGGAGATCACACTGAGGGGATGAAATCACACACAACTGGATTTACCATTGTTCTATAAACACCAGGTTTGAGCTATCAAAGTTATAGTTACAACATATCAAATAGAGTAGTGAATCATTTTATTTCAGTTAAGCTCACTTTCAATATTGCTAGGGAAGTTGTGGGGATTCATAGTTTCTGATAAACTATAATTCATTCCTCACTTCTAAGGTAGGATTGAAGGTTTTCAATTAAGTTAATTAGCTATCTTTTATCTAGATTCACACATCTGCATAGGTGAATAACCACACCAAGTTATCTCACTTGTTTAGTTTTAGTATAAAAGTAGTTTAATGGTTGTTCGTAATTATAACGTTTCAATCATATATTTTGTTTAGAGTAGTTTCCTTTTCAACAGTAGTATAAATTGTTATTTTTAGTTTAAGTTAATTCAGAGACTTCAAAACTAGATTAACACTTAGATTCTAGTTAGGAGGATAAACCATAGGAATTTACGCTACCCATTCATAGCCTCTAAATCTCCCTTTCTCGTTCTAGCTACCAGGGAGATCACACTACCGATCTTAGTCACTTTGGTCCTCCAATAGATAGCTTTAGGAAATTTTCTTTCCAATTCTCGTCCTCACCTATAGATTTTCTATCATGGAAAACTAACCATAATCCCAAATTTGTGCCTTCATATATGTCACCCACATTTCAAACCACTTTATCTCGGCATGACCTCGGGAGGTTAGGTACGGGAAGGTCACTTGTTGATTATCATCCTCACATGTCACTTTTCCATTGTATAGATACCATCGAGACTCGCCTTGGAATGCATGTCAGCAGTGTCGACCCCAATCGGACCCACCTCCTCAACATGCCACAACTCCTTGACTATCATTGCGCCTCGAACTATCATGAGTAGGGGTGGCACCCTGTCTCGCATCCTCAACTGATCTCTCACCTACATCCAACAAAACAATCACATTATTCAAACATGACCATATTTACATTCACCCATACCATTCCCATTACCCTACCTCTTTTACTTCATTACTTACCCATTTATCCCATGGCCTACCCTCCACCCCAAACAAACCCACACCTACCTACTTACTAGTTTATCCCATGGCCTACCTTCCACCTAAACCAACCCACACCTCCCTAATTACCAAACCACACCCTAACCTACTGACCTACCTACCCTAACCCTACCTAACCTAATATCACCTCACCTATTAAACCACACACCTTGACCCTCACCTACTTCAATTTTGACCCACTCCCGACCTTACCTTTTTACTACACATCTATATATTTTTACATGACAACTCCACCCTTACCTATGTTATGATTTTTACAAAAACCAATTTTCTCACCCCTATCTACCTCACCCACCCAACCTTAGACACCTTTTGGCCCCTTTTTCCCCAATTATGACCGTAGATACTGCTTACCCCTAATTAACCCTAGTCCCGCTTCAACCGCATCGGTCACTTGCATCATGACCCATATCGGCACCCTAACATTGACATCGGCTAACCTTCAACCGATGCCGGTCACTGTTGCATCAAAAATCGCAACACCCAAACCCCCATTTTTCATTCAAAATCCCCTTTTGCTCCCTTCTACCCACCTAATCTTACCCAAATCCCCCTAAACCCTTCCCCACCCCTTCTTCACCCAATCCCCTCCCTCCCCATTCCTATTTTACTTGATTTCCCTCCCATAATTCAAAATTTATTTTCCCCCAAAAAAGAAAAACCCGTTTTCACCCACCCGACCTCTAATTCAATCTAATAAACAAAACAAAGCATAGGATTGAATCTTACCTCATCGCACTACCATTTGTGTGGTGGCACCTCTAGCCACTGCACTGGTGGTCCCCCCGATCCCTCTCCTACCTCTACCATCACCAAATGACCCTCTCACTCTCCAACTAATCAATCAACTCAAATCGATCCCACCCAGCTTGTGGATCCACCTATCAACTAACTATCACCTGCCACGTGGCTCACCAACTCAATCCTTAGTCTCACTTTGTCACTTCCCACCTTTTCTCTCTCTCTCTCTTTTCATTTTCCCAATTTGCTAAAAGACAAATGATTTGAAAAATATGGCAATTTTTCTTTTTTATAACCTACGACTTTGACCGATGATGGTTTCACCATAACCAACATCATTGTATGCCTAGCTTACCATGGTCGGTCCATCTTGACCGCATCGGTTCCTTCAACCATCATCGGTTTACACTCGCTAGTATTTTTCCTACTCCCTATCCCCAATTTTTGACCTGAATCCTTTTCTACCTCACCCATACCTCACTTGGACACTTCATGGTATCCTCTTGACCTTATCATTTACCCACTCACCTCATCCTCATTCGAGGACTCATTCTTTTCCCATACCTCAATCCTACCCGTGCCATGACCTAGATACTTGGACCTCGAAAATCACTAGTGACCTTTGACCTCTTTTGTTCACTATACCTTGCGGCACTATTACTTGTGTTGATGGACATTCTGACCTTACCTTGCCTCTTTTTGTGACCGTTTATCCTAACCCAACCTTTGGTGTATCAAAACATACCTAAATGTTCATGCACCTAACCTATGTCATGTTTCCTGACCATATCCTATACCTTGGATCCCAGACTCACTTCAATTTTGTTTCGATAAACCTATCAAGCTTAGACAATGTAGAGTTTTTCTACTCTTCAACACGGTACCATGTTGTAGTTTATACGTGTGTGTGTGTTTAACTATTACTACCTTTGACCCTGACCCATTGCCTAGATTACCCGAGTGGACCTTTTCCCTTTTTACCTACATTACCCACCTTCCTCTTCATCACATTCATCTTTTATAAAACCACTCACCGATTCTACCTTCTTCCTCGTCGCCTTCCTAGTTTGAGGGGATCACCTTCACCCACACATGGGGCAACCACATCTTATTTTTTCAGTTTAAACTTACTAATACAAGCTATGCAACAACAAGGGGAAAAATGTAGACACCAAAATTAGGTCACACTCCCCTTCGTCCATCGTTAAACAAACACCTTGAAGACATTCACCTAACCATGGCCCCTTTCATCCCACTCTAATATTAATTTAATTAAATTAATTCATTATCATCACAATATTTATTATTTAAATATCATAATTGGGATGATGCCCACATATCCACCTCACCTAGACACCTCATATATCCACCTCACCCTAAGACCTATTCTTAGTAAGTTTCCATAACTAACTAAGACCTACCAAAACCCTAAAAATCAAAGCCTACATTCCCTCTAACCACATTCCCGCATGTTAGAAGGAAGCTTCCATTCTAATCCACGGAGCAAAATGAACAAGATCCCAAAAAATCAAAGGGATCTACCTAGTTTAGTAAACCTAGTAAATCCCACCCTAACCAACGCTAGTTACCTAAGCCATCACCGATTAACCTAGAACCACCACTTTAGGTTACCATTTAACCCCAAAAATGGCCTTATTTTGATGTTGGAAAATTTTTTAGAGGTGGGCACATCTTAAGAGTAAGAGACAAAACCAGAGTTACATGCAAGCAAAACCAGCATTTGTACACACCTCGGATCACCCATAGCCAGACACTAAGTGACCACAGATCCATCTACCTTCACGGAGCATCCGGGAAGTGCCTCGCATCACACAAGTTCCTTCCATCTGATCACCTTCCATTGCCCACTAAACATCAAGCTCGTATAAACAATAATTTTTGTTAACCGACACTAGTTCATTATCATTTGAGTAGATTATTTTACTTCTATCATTATTTTATGCTCTTATTTCCATTCCACCACCATTTACATCTATGCAAACTTGACCATCCTTTTATCCACACCCTTGAACTGCCCATACCCATATTTTAATCATTCATGTGCATACATGGGATCCACACGAGCCTTGCCATTGCCCTTCCATTTCCATCTAGCCTTATATCTGTCACCCCACCAAGTTTTTATTGAGTTTCCTGTACCACGACCATACCAACGCTGATTATCTACAATGTCACCGATTAACCTAAACCAACATTGGTAAGACCAGATCAATGTCGGTCTCTATGTTTTTGACTAGAAACCAAGAATAGAGCTTTCATTCTCTACCCAATACCCAAAATAGCCCAGAACCCTACCTTGACAAGTATTAGGACCACTGATCTTCAAATTCAATCATACCTTAGCTTGTTATGAATGAATTTTCTTATTGTAGATGAATGAGATACCTAAATCATTTTAACTACAATAGGATTTCTTTTATTATTAGTATTAAGTTGTTTTAAATAGTGGATTGATAGCCATCTAGGAAGTATCACTCATCCCGGATCTAGCATACGCTAGGAGTCCACTACATATATTCTTTAATTTTTATTTGGTGGTCTTTTTTTCCATTTCAAGTAGTTCCTCCAAGTGGAAAGGAAGCTCTCACATGATCAACCTGGGATCCGTAGTCATACACACGTAACAACCTACAACCAAAATTTCAATAGGTATTCCTCCTAGCCCTTTACCCTTATCTCTGTTTCATCAACATTTGAAGAAATGATCTAGAATCGGAGTGAAACACAAGGCTATTCCAACTCTCAAGTAAAGAGCATAGAATTAATAAAGCCCTAACTTCTTCATCAAATTCTATTGTAATTAAAGCTATCATATTTATAACCATATTAAAATCATTTAAATGATTTGCTACTAAATCATTCTCGGACATCTTCATACAAAACAATGTTTTCATTAAAAATTTATTATTAGAGGAAGATGATTTTTCATACAACTTCCCTAATGCATCCATCTCATTATTTTGTAGTCTTTTCCTTTGAAACATTAACTAATATTGAAGATGCAAGACACAAATTGGATTTTCCCGAGTTCCTTCCTATCCAAAGAAATCCCATTCCACATCCGTCATGCTTGAGGGTTTGTTCACCTTCTCGATAACAAAATATAAAGATCCTTTTGATAAAGGTAATCTTCCATCTGCATCTTCCAAAGACTAAAATTATGCTGATTGAATTTATCAACCATTTATCTTCTATCATCTGTCATAGCTCCCATTCAAGCTAAAACTTTCCCTATAATTTTACACATCAATAAACCAAACCATGATCTATTACCAATTATTAGGAAATAAGGGATAAAATATGCGAACAATCCCTCACGAATCACAAAATATGCAAAAAATATTATGGATCTCAAATAAAATTGCATAATAAAATAACACAACACAAAGAGATAGTATTTAACATGGTTAACCCAATTTGAATACGTCAACCAAGAATCACTTACTCACATTTTATTACAATCCACCACTCTCTTAATACAATACCCGGATCTATTTAGATCTATTCTCAACAAACTCTATAGAATTCACACTTGAATTCAAACACATCTCGCAATGTCACATAATACCTACCATATGCACAAAACCATATAAGTAGACAAATGTTTAAGAAATTTTACATAATCGTGGGTATAAAAAAACCATGGGTTAAAACTGTCCCATAAAACTATGGGTCAAAATCCCATGCATATGATAAAATCACATTTACTTGGTATATTGGGCACGTTTTTGAGGCCAAAAATAAATTCTTAGGGGCTACACCTTCTAACTCCCACTACAGGTGAGACAATTGTGGAAAGTATACAATACTATTATTGTATAGTCTTCAACACTTTCACACATGAAAACAAGCTCCACAACCTAACAAGAACTTTAGTACGGGGTGGCACCGAGGCTTCATTTCCAGGGCACGAGGAGGATGAGGTAGAGAAGGAAGATCATGAAAAAAGATATAAAAGACATTGGATCCATCAAGTCCCATAACAGATCAAATGAAGGAGAGGAAAAATACCACTGCCACTTTTAAAGAGGAATTGGAAGAATAATTGGAGGGTCATGAGGTGAGGTGGAGACCATAGAAGTAGGAGAGGCGTGGGAGAAATAGAAGAACACTTTGTAGGGGCTAAGAAAATTCTAGCACATGGGGCCGCTACACCACAAAATGCCAACCCAAAGAGAGATAAATGGGACTCCTTTACTATAAAGAAGGATAAGGGATTCACCCCTAGGAAAAGAAACAAAGAACCAAGTGAAAAGCTATAAGGAATAAGTGGACACCCATGTCCCCACACATGGAATTCATGGATGACCCCACAAAGGTCTTATGTATAGTATTTAAATCCACCCTCCCATTAGAAAATTTTCATTGTTGGGATTTGATGGATCAAGATAGGGGTGTGTCTAGGACTACAAAGATTCTTAATTAGAGCATGCACTACCACACCAATGAACTGATTTCTAGGTCAATGATTATGCAATCAAGACCATTCACTTAAATAAGAAGGGAGGAGATATATACAAAGTGGTGGATCCTAACCACCTAACAGATGAGTAGGAATGCAATGCATTGCAAAAGATGTCTTCAGAGGTAATTTGACATAGTCTGGATACATCAGCCACTGTTTCGGACCTTGATCACATAGAGGAATAGTAAGGAGAAAGAAATAAATAGGTTACACCAAGGGTTAAGGGAGAACATTTGTGGATAAAGGAGGTATATGGCTGAGCTAGCGCCTAGTGAAAAACATTTTAGGAAATGTTTGAAGTTGGTTAGCTTGTGTCGGGACTGATTATGGGGATAATATGGAGTACCTTAAGGAACTCATGGGGATGTTACTTGTTAACATAAAGGATGGTGTGGGCCCCACATCTGTAGATCTCATAAAGGAAAAATAAGTAAACAAGGTTGCAATTGAAGAGTGAATCATGGAGTTGGAAGATTTGGTCTCCCAACTCAAGGAGGTGAATATATTGGCGGATAATGGCTTCAATAGATGTATAAAATGCAATCCAATTATCAATTTTGGGTGAAATAGGAAGAGGCAGTCCTCAAAGTGTTACAAGAGACCATCCCCACCAATAAGGTGGAGTGCGCATAGTTGGTCATTAACACCATGACCCAAAAGGATAAAATCAAGACAAAGCATGAAAAGATGGATTTGAAAACTGGTGAGACTCACTAAATGGACGGATGATTTTAAAGGTGTTTACATGGATCTAGGTATTTCCATTAACAAATTGAAATGGAAGGTGGAAGATATCACCCTAGACCATGTACCAAGTGTCATAGATGAAGCACTAGGAAAGGCCTTATTAGGTTGAAGGCCTAGGAAAAATTGAAAGACAAGATAAATGTAGAGTTCCCCAAACACCTCCAATTGGTCACATAGCATCCCCCATCCCTCAATTCTTTATTTAGATTCTTCCCGAACCTCTATTCTTTATTATTTGTAGTAATATTTTGGTCAATAATGTTTTTTTCGGAAGTGTGGAGGTTTTTCGGATGGAAACCAATTTAGTGTGGGCTGATGTTGGGCCCTTAAAGTAACTAAGTACCTAAGGCATAAATCCTTGTGGTACACAGAAGAAGGGTGCGAAGGAACACACAAAATTAATTCTTGGAGATGCATAAAGGCTCACGCTAGGGCAGAATGGATTCATGACTTAGTAATTTTTGGACAACAGGAAAAGATGCGCATAGGGAGAGAATGGAAAAGAAACTAGATATAGATGTGGATAAGCTATGAAAAAATTGCAGACCAAGGAAATGATATTCCAGGGAATCAATAGGGTTATCATGAAAGGATAAGGATTCAATATTGTTAAGGAATAGCTGGCACATGCATACAAGAAGGCACTTAATTGATGGAAATGCATGGTGACACCAGACATATTCCTAGGTAGTGGTAGAGAAATGATGAAAGGATTCCATCGATTTTGTAGGTAATGATGAGTAGTTAAGATAGAAGGATGATTATTATGCTATGAGTATGAGGATTTTCAGATATCAAGAGATAGATAAGAAAAGATAGATAAGGAGTAGAAAAAGAGGGTTTAAGGGTGAAAAATATGTAATGACAAGTTTTGTGATGTAAAGTAAGCTATGTTAGCGTGAACATCTCCACAAATAGAACTCTCTTGATGTAATCTTGGCTACCATATTTTGGCTTATAAATATAATGAAGTGATTTTGAAACACTCATGTGATGGATCTTGATCTATGCATTTTCCTTATGTTCATATGCGTGTTACAGGTTTCCTTGATGTTATCTCATGGTTGATTCTACTTTCATTGAGTTGATCATGTTGTTCTATGCTTGGGTGCATTAGGTTAGGAGTTAATGCTTATATCTTAAATTCCATAAATGAACGTAATTATTTATGGTTATATTACATTCTCGTGTTAATAAGGATCATTCTCATGAAGCTCACATAAAGGAGGGACTCGGGGCCCATGTGCACCTTGGGTGAGCTTCCAGGATAACAAGATGATATGCCAACGCGGTTTGGATTGGTTGCTAAAATAAGAAATGATAATAGAGACTACACTTGGAGGCCAAGAAAAGGATATTCCATGCATCAAATATTTCCAAAAGCATCATTATATTTAGTATAAGGATTTTCAAAGAGTATAAGAATTTGTGAATGGAGGACCACATTGACACTTGACATGTGATCTGCTCATAAGAGAAGTCATTGTGGTGTATAGTGATCCTATTTAAAGAAGTTCTTAGGATATAAACATAGGGGAGAAGGGGAGAAGATAATGTGAATGCATTAAAAGTTATGTTAGTGCTAAGAGGAGGGTAACGAGGTCTGTAGAAATGTTCAAAAATGCAAAGGGTTTGGAGCTCATGATGATAGGGTTTAGAATTCTTGGTGCTTTGAGGGTTGTAAGGGATATGAATAAGCATACGTATGGGTACTGGGGTCTGTAACAATGGTTATAATGGGGAGAGCATAGTTAGGATCTCTAATCAGATGAATTTATAGGGGTTGGACCTCTTTCATTTGATGTATATGGTCTAAGATGACCCTTTTGAATATAGTATAACTAATAAAAACTCTTTTAAATCAATATACATGGATCTATGTTGTACATTTTTTTATGGGTGTAAACCCTCATGTTATTTGGCTTGTCATGACTTATATTTGGTTCTTTTTGCTTCATACAATGTTTATTTACCTTTTTTGATGCATGGATGTGTAGATTTGTTAGTTATATCTTTTCCTTTTAAGTAGATGCATGTACTTCTGTTTCTGAAAATAATCCTCCATTAATGGTGGAAATATCTTACAAATCTCACATAAAGGAGGGGCTTGATGCCCATGAAGGCCTCAGGTGATCGCCCAATATATGTTGGGTGATAGGCCGATGGACTTGGGGTTAGAAAGAGGTATTGAGGGTAAAATAATGACTACAACATTAGATACTAAAAATGTACTAGTGATGATGATATGCTTATGGTGACTAAGGGTAATTATTTGTACTCAAATCAACTTACATTGATTCAAATCCGCATAATCTCCTTTAGTCAAAGATAGGCTTACATCGGCCATAGGTCATATGCATGTCATTGTTTAGTGTAGAATAGTGACATGAAATCCCATTTTATGAAAATTACATTGAGGAGATGAGTGGAATATCATGCCATAGTGGCTTCTCCATAGTATCCACCTAAATACCTCCATCATTAAGTGGGTACTATGTAGTAGTGAGTATCTTCGCAACAACCCAGAGTTATGCAAAGTGAAACTACATAACTTAATAAGTTCATTAATTCATTAATTCCCATATTTTTTAATTTTACTTAAGTCTATGTTTAATCATTAGGTTTCATGCCTAAGGATCAACTAGGTTTAATATGATTAATCCAATTATAACACCACTCCTTATAGTTTGAAGGTATGTAGATCAAATCTGCATTAAGTACATTGAGTTAAATATTCATTTTCCAAAGTCCATTAAGTGTTACTAATCAATCTAATTTATAATGTGTATGAGAAGTATTTAAGAATTATCTTAATATATATCCAGATAGTAAGTATAACTAATATTTCTATAAATTATATGTTAATTTTTGTAATTTTTAGCAAGTCACCACATCTTAGTATAACATCTTCATCACTTCAAAATTCATATGCATTTGAACACATTATATCATGTTCCTTTACTTGTCAATTTTATATTTTATAGCCAACAACATAGGTTTAAGATGCAAAAATAATACCAATACACATTGTAGCATAGCCCATATAAAGAACACAATATCATTTCTATATGAACGTAATATTACATTACAACACATTCTAGATAAGTTTTACCATAACATCATTATAAATTCATATCAATCATTCTTTAGCTTATTAGACTAAAAATTTATGTATAGTCCTTCACTTAATCAACATAACAAGTTATGTAGTATCTATTAAATTATGTCTATGTTGACATAGAGCTATATAATAAGTCAACATTGTTTATCATGAAAGAAACAAACTATGTTTCTAATCTCAAAATCAATAAGTTCTTTGAATAATAACAATACAAGAGTTGTCTTATTTCTTTCAAATATAATATAATCATACTCATCCCACTTTACAAAGGTCAATAAAATCAAGAAATTCTCTTTGTTTACTTCTA
This sequence comes from Taxus wallichiana var. yunnanensis, assembly GCA_018340775.1. Classification (NCBI taxonomy): domain Eukaryota; kingdom Viridiplantae; phylum Streptophyta; class Pinopsida; order Cupressales; family Taxaceae; genus Taxus; species Taxus wallichiana. Next base: position 155,949,793 of record CM031243.1, on the reverse strand, counting down.
AAATCAATATAATTTTAGTTACATATTCAATAAGTTTTTGAAAGATTACAATAATAAGGCTCTAGGCCTTCCACGTTTCCTAATAGAACCACTAAAAGAAACATATACAATAACCATTTAATCAAATCAATCAACTTCATATACTGACCTCTTCCTCATCATCTCGTATTCCATTTGAAAATATTCATAGTGAGCCTCACATTCTCAACTTTTATGGAGAGTGTTGGAGAAAAGAGGGTGAAGGATTTTTTCAATTTAGGAGAGCGGAAAAATGATGGTAGGGAAATCCCTCCCAGATCCATGGATTCAGCTGTAACTATAGAAGAAGGTGAGATCCATGGACATGAAGATTCCTGGGAAAAGGGACACTACAATAAGACATCAGATTCTTAGTCGAACCAAGTTCAAAATGGAACGGTTTCAAAGGGACAATTTTTTTCCTCCAGTGCTCAAGGATGCATTGGGATGTTTTTTGGAAATCCCTTATTCTCTTCTTAATAGTACTATAGAAAACTTGAACAAAGCTTTGGTTGGGAAATTAGTGGGAGGGAGACCAAATATCGATGTTGTTAGAAGGTGGGCCAAATGAAGTGGAACCCAAAAGGACACCTAGAGGTAAGTTCTCTTACAAATGGATTCTTCCTTTTTAAATTCATTATCCAAGAATATATGCAAAAGGTTCTAGAAGAAGGACCTTGGTTTTGGGGAAAATCAGGTTGGTATCTTAGGAAATGGGAACCAACTTTCAATCTAGAAAAAGAAAATCTGAATCAATTCCCTATCTGGATTCGTCTTCCTAACCTACCCCTAGAATTTTGGCATGAAGATATTGTTAAAGGAATAGCTAACTCCTTGGGATCTCTGGTTATAATAGACAATGCAACCCTGAATATGACTAGACTTGTTTGTGCTAGATTCTGTATCTATACTATCACAAACAAGGATATCCCAAATAACATTAAGTTGAAGTCTAGACTAGGAATATGGGAGTAGAAGATTGAAATGGAAATTTTCTAGCTAAATGTTCCAAATGCAATGGTTGGGGACATTTGACTTAGAATTGTAAGTTCAAGATCTCCAAAATGTACACAATTGTGATGGGGAATGAAGGAAAAGAAGAAAAGGTAAAGGAATAATGCAAAGTGTAGCTGATCATAGAAGGTTTTTTTCAAAAATCATATTGAAGGATATAAACCTCTGAGAATCCAAGAAAAATAGGTGACTGAGAAAACTCCAAAAAAAATTGTTCTAGAAATGGATGAGGATGGTTTTACTTTGGTGGTCAATAGAAGGAGATCAAAAAATCAGTCTGGTCTGACTCAAAGGTTAGGGAAAAAATGAAGGAACTACCAACAAAGGACTCACCTTCTATCAGAAATTTGGAGCTCTTTTCTTCTAATAAAGGGAATGGGTTGAGTAGTAAAACCCATGGATAGGAAAGTATGGAGAAAAACATTAAGGGTGATCAACATTCTGTAGAATTATTCTTGGAAGAAATAGTGAAGGAACAGAGAAAATTTCAGAAGGAAGAAGAGAAAAATGAAAAATATGTTATGCCAATTGGAGAGAGGATGACAGTAGGATATTTTATTAACCTCTCCTCAGATGAAATCATGAATGTTCAACAAATTCTAAACAAGGAGGTAGAAGGAAAGAAAGTGGAGCTAACTCCTAGAAAAAAATGGGGATTCCCTTGAATTAACTCCCTCAGGAAAAGGAAAAGTAGTCTCATCTACAAAATGGGTGAATCCTCCAAAATTTATCCTTTTGGAAAAGGGGATTTTCTAGAAGGAGAAAATCCTATTAATGTGGAGAGTATTAACAATAAACAAGGTAGGCCAAAAAAATTTGAATTAAGGAAAAAATTGACTCAGAAGGAAATAGACTCAGGAAAACAATCTTGTTTAGATCAGAAGGTCTTTAGAAAAAACAAACCCAACCTTAGAAAATGAATTACATCTCTTGGAATGGAAGAGGGATCAATAGCCCTATTAAATGGAGGGTTAAAGACTTTATTGAAGGATAGAAAATAGATGTGTTAGCTGTGTAAAGAAACCAAAATGAAAGAAGACAATTTCTTAAATTCGTGCAATTTTTTTGAATAATTCTAAATATTTTTCTGTTAGTTCGAATGGGGCCTCAGGAGGAATAGCTATGGTCTAGAATCCTTCCCTTTATGAGGGTACTTTGCTCATGAAAAGAGATCACCATATGGCAATGATGATGAGAAATTTGGAAAATAGAAAAATATGGGTCTTATCCAACATTTATGCTCCTACCCTTTACAAAGAAAGGAAAAAATTATGGTAGCACCTCCTTACTTTTAAAAATCATATCACTAGCTCTGATTGGATTGTGATGGGTGAATTTAATACCCCTATGTCTCCCTCGAAAAGAAAGGAGGTTCCCAGGAGTTTACTATTGGTATGGAGGATTTTAATGATTTTATTACTAACTCTCAACTCCATGATATAGACCTTAAAGGTAGAAAATACACCTGGTCAAATAGAAGAGCTGGTTCACAACTAATACAAGTGAGACTAGATAGAGTTTTGGTAATGAAGAATGGTTAAGTCAGGACATTTCTCTTTTCTCTCTTCCAAGGATAGGGTCTGATCATAACCCAATTATTTTGATGATTAAGAACCCTTCAAGAAGAAGAACTCCCTTCCATTTCAAGAAAATGTGGCTCCACAGTGAGGATCTTAAAGATATTATAAATGAATGGTGGAAGTTTAAGGTACAGGGAACAATGATGTATAGATTAACCAAAAAATTACAGAATGTCAAAATGAATCTTAAAGTTTGGAATAAGAAAAGTTTTGGGAATATTTTTTAGAAGAAAGTGGAAATCAAATCTGACTTACAAAATTTCCAAAGGTAGAATGAAAGGTTGGAATTTGAACCAGACTTGGATGACTATGAAAAGGAAATATTTCTCCTGTCAGAATACCACAACATTCTTGTGAAGGAAGAAACCTTCTAGAGACAGAAATCTCGAATTACTTGGCTCAAGGAAGGGGATAAAAATACAAGGTTCTTCCATCTTTCTACCCTGAAGTGTAGAAGTTTCAATAGAATTAATAAAATCAGGAAAGATGAAGGAAACCTCTTGGAAGAGAAGGATGAAATAAATGAAGAGGCTATATCTTTCTTTAAAAACACTAATCAATGTGTTCCTAATTTGGCCAAAGAGTAGGATTTTCTAAACTACATTCCTTCTATGGTTTCTGTAGAAGATAATAAGCTTCTCTCAGTGATCCCTTCTATGGAGGATGTAACATCCCCATTTTATACCTTAGAACAAGTAAATTTTTATTTTTTTGATAATTGCATCCTGGTTCTAAATACATAATTTAGAACTCACAAATCAAATAACCATTCATATAACGATAACCATATGCAAATTGTAATGACTCGAGTACTTCCGATCTATTCATTCCATGACTCGGTAATCTACCGATCTATTCATGAGTAATAAGAGTTGGTGTTTTTAGTTAACACTTTACTCTTGCGGTTCTCTTCCCTACTCTGGGATTCAGAATGCTCTGTCCAAGGAACCTAACTGAATAATTGTTACTATTATTCATCGGCATCTCATCCCTTAGACTAGGTGAATTAGGACAACGCAATCAACAGCTTGCGATACTTTGGCCAAAGATTTGAAACATACTTGTTTATGTCTCGTATTCCTTAACGGCATACTCGTCAATCTGAATACACCCTTCACCCCATTCTTATGTTATATAGAATGTCCTACACTGACTACTGTCAGTCCTTCCTTTCACAACTTAATCACTTGGAGATAGATTAACAAGGTGATAATGTTATATGGATGCCCATGAGGATTAGGGATACGGTGACATACTGGTTTAACCCTGCAGTTAGACCAATGTGTCAAGATACCCCGAACCTCCTAGGCAGCCTTATAACCTGACCACATTCCTAATCGGTCCCTGAGTAACTAATCCGATCACAAGTGTAAATCTTAGCGATCAATAAAAGGGTGTGTCGCCATAAGTCACTGCATTGTTGTAACTTCGAGAAGATCCTAATCTTCTCGGAGGTACAACCTCAGCTTGTCTTGTGCCATCGAACCTTTAAATCCGCCAAAAAGATCTACTTATTAATATGCGTTATGCACTTTGAGTATTAAATTACTTTTAAGACTTCCCCCATAGGTTAGCCTTCCCAAATCCCTGGATTCTTCGCCTTAAGATGACCTTTCTCAATAAAACCCATTACATGGTGGAGTTATTAAGGTCATGGTCTCATCAAGGAGTCATTAGAATATCCATGATTCTAAAACAACAGAATTGGACAATATCTCATAACCTTTACTTGAGATTGCCATCTGAACTCCATTTGATTTATATCAGTTCTCTTAACTGAATTTATATCATACTTATTAGTATAAAGATATAAATGATTAAGAATCCAAATAAGTGATGTCCTGTCATAATCAAGACTAGGGATCAGTAATTTAATTCAGCTTGTTTAGCATTCTGCTTAGGTTCATTTTTAACCTATCTTTTAGAAAGACAATTATTTAAATTCAATATTGCTTTCGCTAGAACAATAAGATCTGCTAAACACTCATATAAATTCAATCACATTTTCTTTAAGCTTTCATTGTCAATCACAAAAGCATCCAAATCACACAAAGATAACATTGCCATTCTGGTATAAAAACCGAAGAAGGTCAACTATCAGAAATAGAATACAACACATAAGTAACAACCACTTATTTCCATTCCTTTCAGAACTATACAATTACATTTTATGCAAGCAACATACTTGTTACAATACTAACGGAAAAGAACATCTTTCCACATTTAGTACACTTATAAATTCCAGCAGTAATTCATTATAAAACAAATTAAATAATCTGATCAGCCTGTCAGATCTGCATTGCTTTTACCTCTTACGGCAACCATCTGCAAAAATAGTCAACATGAGTCAGTTCAATGAACTGAGCATGATAAGCACTAACTCTTAAAACAATTGCAATCCATCAATTGTTTTCATTAAACACCCTGTTTAAATGAGATCAATTATCCAAACAAGTAAACATGATTCAGACTATGCCTTTGTAATACAAAATGACTACAAATGTGTAACTCTATCATCGTTACAGAATAGTCCTAATCACTTCTCAAATATTTCATCAAATATTAAGAATCAAAGAACGAAAGTATCCAAACAATTATCTTGAATCCAAGATCAGTAACATTGGACAGATCGTTACTTTCATCAGAAAAGGAAATATCATAGCAAATCATGATTCCACCAATAAGATACAAGAACAATTCCAACTGTTAGGCAGATACCAACAAGTATTACAATAATAGAAGAGAAAGAACCAAATCTTTCATACTTCCCTTCGCATAAGTTCACTACTGTACCGTCTACACATATGAGATGCATTCATTCAGTATGTATACGAACAAGTCCGTCAAACCACAAGAAGAATTATTGTCATAATAAAAATCAAACACAACAAGGCTTTACGACCCAAGTTCAAAATCAAAGAACCTCTAGTATTTCGGTCAACAATAGACTACATTGCATTAGGCTATTGGATGTTTCCCTAAGACTAAGCCAAGTCAATCACACAAAATTTCCGAACATGCTCAGTCTCAATCAGACAGGAGTAAACGGAAAAGAATATAACCAATCTATTCTCACCTTGGCGCATTCAAGTCTAAAGTATGGTATTCGCGACTCATTTCAACAGAGCCAGAACACGAGATAATTATCCATACTCAAGGAACTCAAACAGTGACAAACGACAGTGTCCAAATATCGGGTTCAATAAGAGACAGAAATACAGGTTACCTTCTAAGAATTCAAATGATTCCAAACAGTAGTAACAAGTCAAATAATTGCATATGATTCCATCTGAGCTCATCAACAGAGCATAATAAAAATTCAGGCAAGCAAATTTAATTACTGATTTCAAAACAAGGAATCCGACTGAACCCTTGCCAATCTTTTACACAAATTTGCACAGACTGAAGATGTAAAAATATACCAAAAGAATCTGTACCACAAAATCTTTGCGACACGATGGTATTCTTACGAAATAACAGAGATCAAAATACATGTTATTCCCTTAAGTCGCTGGAACAACCATTTCCAATATTCATCTATTTTCAACCATGAACAGTGATTTAAACATATAAATCATTCAATAGACTCCACGGAGTCATTCAGATTAAAACGAATATGAATCTATATTTACATTGCATACTGTTAACGGGTTATTATCCATAACCACGGAACCCAACAACAGTATAAGATAAAATAGTTAAAGAATCAATCTATGCCAATTAAGGTAAGCATTCGACAAAAACCAAGTGTAAGCAATTCAAATACCGATTTTCATAACAAAGAATTCAACTGAACCTCGTCAAAATTCTCGAACAAGCTTACACCTAAGGAGACATAAATGTAAACCCTGGGAATCAGTACTAAATTCCATTACAAATAACAGAGGTCGTATGACCTGCTACTTCTACAAGATTCCAACGGAATTCAAGTTAACAAAACTCAAGGAGGTATCTATATCCTCAACAGTGGATCATAGTATACGATTTGTTCAGAGGACTCCACAGAGTCGTTCTAATATAATACACATATCCAACATGCAAATATAAATATGTATAGCTTCCTCAGTGATCCATTTATACAAATCATTCACTAAACTCTTCAGAGTCGTTCCAATACATAATATACATACATCCATAATGCATTCTGTAACGGTTAAATCTCGTTACCCCAATGAAAAAGGAAACAATTCCAAAAGAGTTGCAATAAGATACTGTCACACCGAAAGATGTTATTCACAAACAACCTTCAAGACAAAAACGAAACCCAACAGTATCAATAACTACCATCATCAAAACCCACGACAGAGCTTACAAAGATTCCAAAACACTGAACAATCAAACAGTACATCAGTATCCTTCCCGACTGTTTCCACAACAAAATTGATGACCAAAAAAATCGACAAACATAACAATGGTCTATACCCATTACAGGAATGATTAATGGGCTCACGCCGAACAGGCCGAGCATTCACACATTTCATATGTTTCGCATATTTAAGCCAGAATGCAAACACAAAGAAATAATGCCACAGTTCGAATTTAATAAACACCCATCAAAGGATAAATGAAAATTCGAACCAGAAGAGATACTGTACCAAGAAAATCACACAAGACATCCATAGATAAACATCTAATTCCTTAAATCATTTGAACAGAGTTGTTCTAATGAAATCACTTGAAAGACAGCAAGATTTTTAAAGGTTAGGGCCTAACATGCCTGGATTTTTGCTCAAATTTCCGAAGCAGACCACTGGAAGAGCTCGGGCTTCCTTTTCCTTTTCCAAGTTAGAGCGATCAACAAAATTTTGCTATCTCCATGGCATATATATTCTCCTTGCCAGAGAAAAGAGCTAGATACCCTCATACTCGCCATGCAACTCCAAGAAGACTGGTGCGAAGAACCAGTGAACAGGCAGAGAGAAAACCGAAAATCGCGATAAGCCAAACAAACCAACAACTTCTCAGTTTGCATGCCTTCACGCGAGTTCCGAGCTCGTCTACCGAGAACATTGAATGCATTTACACCAACTTTCCCACTCAAACTCCACTTGCCACCGACCGCCAAATTGGCATAGGTCAAATGAAATCCCAAGTCCATTTCCAGTTTTGGCGAATGCCACGTCGGCACAAGTTAGCCGTTCCCAAAACCTCCGCCAAGACCTGTCCTTCATCCTTATCCCATGCATTTAATAACATAGAAAACGCCGCCCATGGTTCGCACCCCTCCATAGGCCCCTTTACATTCTTGATCATAGTTAGGTTAGTATCTTAGGTTAGAATTTAGGATAATACATATTCTAACCATATTACACATAGATACTAACTTAGGACATTAACACTTAGCCTAGGTCTAGGTTAGATTAACACTAATCTAACCCCTAGGTTAGGTTTAGTCTTAAGTTACTAATCATTAATAATTCCAGTTAGGTCTACATTCGTACACTGAAAAAGACCTACATCATGCCTTCTTGAACAGGGTTAACTCCTGTTCTGACTTAGGCTACAGATTTATATGAAACCGAATTATTACCTGGTCCACGATCGAGACCTTCCAGATATACTTCGATATCGGGAACCAATCCATTTTACATGATCAGCCTGAGTCATACTCCTGACTAGCTTATTCAATGCTTCTAGACCTTGCAACCTGTTCAAGGTCGGTGATTTTAATTCATCACGAACAAACTTAAAGCAATACTTGGATCAATTCCACTGATCCAAGACTAGGTATTATAGATGGATAACTCTATAATTTATTCCGAGATCAGATTAAACTCAGATACAAAATAAAATAGATAAAAGAGTCTAATCATATTCTGACTCAGTCAAGATCTACAATCTGCAAAGAAATTACAGTACATATCAAGCATGATTTCTAAATCGAGGAACACATCCTTTTACAAGAAATCACATATCAACACTTGTATGCTCAGGAGAAAGTAACAACAGTTCAGGGTGTTACATGCTTCCCTCCTAAAAAGATTCATCGTCCCGATGAATTACATATTAAATTAACCTTCAGGTCAATCAATTTATCAGTACACAAATAATGTGCCTATTTCATATTTGAATAGTTCCAGAAATCAATGTCACAACACATTTTATTCAACCTGAATAAAGTCTGCCTTCATCTGGCTTTCATAAATACTTAAAAACAATAAGTTCATAAAAGTATGTTTTGTCAACAGATTTCATTCTGTTTGAAAAAGAGAAGGAAAAGCAATTTTCATCTCTTCCAGATTTTCCCAAGTTGCACTTTCCTCGCTAAACTGGTCCCACTGGACCTTACATTGCTGTAAATCACGATTTCTTAAATGCAAATGGCGAGTTTCCAGCACTCGTGTGGGTTTAACCACGATTATTCCTGGGTCTTGGACCTGCAAGGAATTCCAATTTAAAACATGTGACAGATCTGAAACGTATTTCTTAAGCAAAGAAATATGGAAAACATCATGCATGCGAGATAAAGCAGGTGGCAATGCTAAACGATAAGCTACAGGATTGATTATTTCGACAATTTCGAAAGGTCCCACGAATCGAGGTGACAACTTGGCAGCCTTGCCAAAAGTTATAGAACTCTTTCTGGGTTTAACACGAAGAAAAACCTTATCACCAAGCTCAAACCTTCTATCAACCCGCTTAAGGTCAACGATAGCTCTTCTGTCTATCCGCTGCTTCCTTTAGTCGTTCACGAATCAGCTTAACTTGCTGTTCCATTTCTGTGAGAATCTCTGGTCCAATTACCACTCTATCCTCAACACTGTCCCAACTAACAGGGGTTCTGCACTTTCTTCCATAAAGTGCTTCAAATGGTGCCATTTTAAGAGATGAGTGATAAGTATTGTTGTATGCGAACTCAACTAATGGAAGATACTCTTCCCATTTATACTGTTGATCCATGCAATACATTCGCAACATGTCCTCCAACACTTGATTTACCCTCTCAGTTTGTCCATCCGTTTCCGGATGATATGCAGAACTGAAGTTTAGTTTCGTTCCAAGAGCTGCGTTAAGCGTTTGCCAAAACCTTGACGTCATTCTAGGATCCCTGTCAGATATAATCAGTTCTGGTACACCATGTAACCTGAAAATTTCGTGTACGAATCTTTTGGCCAGCACTGGTGAATCATCCTTTAGATTTCCAGCGATGAAATGAGCTACCTTGGTCAGTTTATCTACAACTACCAGGATAACATCATGTTTATTCCTGGACATAGGTAGTCCTTGTACAAAATCCATGGTTATTACTTGCCATTTGTACTACGGTATGCTATGAGGATATAACAGTCCAGCAGGGTGCATATGTTCTGCCTTCACCCGCTGACATTCCAGACAATGAGTCACAAAATTAATCACATCCTTTTTCATACCTTTCCAGAAGTATTGTTGTTTTAAATCAGCAAGCATTTTTGTGATACCTGGGTGTCCAGAGAAAGGTGAATTGTGAAATTCAACTAACAACTTCTTTCTCAAATCATTCAGCATAGGTACATATACCCTGTTTTCATAACGCAAGATTCCTTCATTATCGAAATGAAAACCTTTATACCTTATATCCTTAGGTTCTGCAGCAAGCGCTGCTTTTACTTGCTGAAAGTATGCATCTGATTCTGAGGCACTTTTTACCTCGTCTTTAAACTGAGTTCTTAATGTTATAAGAGCAGAAATGTGCCTCCTACGACTTAGAGCATCAGCTACTCTATTCTCCTTCCCTTTGATATAGCTAATATCAAAGTCATATTGTGATAAAAATTCTAACCACCTTCTCTGTCTGGCATTCAGATTGGGCTGAGTAAAAATATATTTCAGTCCTAAGTGATCAGTTTTCAACTCAAAAGGTTTCCCAAGTAAGTAGTGTCTCCAGACTTGAAGTGCATGAACAATGGCAGCAAGTTCCAAATCATGAGGGGCATAATTCAGCTCATGTAACTTAAGTTTTCTACTTTCATATGCTATGACCTGATCATTTTGTAACAAAACACCTCCAAGGCCTTCCCCAGAAGCATCCGTTACAACAGTAAAACTCCCATTAGGGTCTGGTACAGCTAGTATAGGTGCAGAAGTCAACTGGTCTTTCAAACTTTTGAAAGCCGCTTCGCACTTATCATTCCACATGAATTTCTTATCCTTCTTCTGCAATGAAGTTATTGGTGCAGCTACTTTAGAAAAATCCTTTACAAATTTTCTATAATAACCAGCAAGACCCATGAAGCTTCTTACTTCATGCACATTCTTTGGTGCAGGCCACTCAGTTATTGCCACTATTTTTGAAGGATCTACAGCAATTCCTTCTTTACTTATAACATGACCCAAATAGTGAACTTCTGAATCAAAGAAAGAACATTTGGATAACTTACCATACAACTTCCTCTTTCTCAAAATTCCCAAAACTATCTTCAAATGCTCATTGTGCTCCTCAACGCTTTTAGAATAAATGAGAATATCGTCCAAGAATACAAGTACAAACTTGTCCAGGTATTCTTGAAAGATATTGTTCATTAAATTCATAAAGGCTGCGGGTGCATTAGTTAATCCAAAGGGTAGAATTCATAATGTCCGTACCTTGTTCGGAAAGTGTTTTATGAATATCCTCCTCTCTCGATCCTTAATCGATGATAACCAGATCAAGGTCTATCTTAGAATAAATCGCTGCTCCACGCATCGATCAAACAGATCATCGATCCTAGAAGTGGATATCGGTTCTTGACTAGTTGCTTTGTTCAACATCCGATAATCAATACACAGCCTTAGTGTTCCATCCTTCTTTTTCACAAATATTACAGGCGCTCCCCAAGGTGAAACACTTGGTCTAATCAATCCTTTAGACAAAAGCTCTTGTAACTGTGCCTTAAGCTCGACTAACTCAGTAGTAGTCATCCGATAAGGCGCTTTGGATAAAGGTTCTGTTCCTGGCTTGATTTCAATGGTAAAGTCAAATTCTCTCTTGGGTGGTAACCCTGGTAATTCCTCAGGAAAAACATCCCTGAAACCTTGTAACAGAGGGAATCGTTTCATGAAATCATCATCTTCTTCTGAAGATTCAGATATCTTTACCGCATAAAGGGTACATCCTTTATTTTTAGCCTTTTTAAGCTGCATAGCTGACAGTTTTCTAACTGAAATTTCCCGTTTCACACCTTGAATCTCTACTGATTCCAGCTGATCATCTAAACATTTTATGTTCTTTTCATAATAGTCTACCTTTGCTTTATGGTCAGCTAACCAATTGACACCGATGACAATGTCATACGATCCCAAAGGTGCAACATAGAGATCAACTTCCGTGGAAAAGTTAGGTAAGTCAAGGACTGCCCCAAAAAGACACATACTCACTGTATGAACAGAATTATTACCATACTGTACAGTCCAAGATTTATCCATTTTTCCAGCTTTTCTTTTAAGTTTAGAAGCAAGTTTATTAGATATAAAACATTCAGTAGCTCCTGTATCAAAAAGAATAGTGACAGGTATGCCGAATAACTTACCCGGAACTTCTATAGGTGTCACTTGCTTTTCAGCTTGTTTGTCCGCTACTGCAGCATGTATCTTATGCTGCTGATTACGATCATCCTTCTTCAAAGGGCACTGATTTGCGTAGTGATCTTTACCACAATTGTAGCAGCCTCCTACAGGTCCCTTTTTAGGCTCAAAGTTGCCTCCAGTTTTGTAATTGTCACGCTGTCCTCCATAGGGCTTCTGCCCATTATTATAATTTTTAGCAAAATTATCCTTTACGTTTCCAGCAGGCTTATTTACTGCTGCTTTCTTATTGTTATCTCCTGGAAACTTACTCTTGTTTCCAAACTTTTTCCATGGTCCTTTTCTGGGTGCAAGAGAGGTTGAAGAAGGGTTTGCAGTCTTCTTCCGCACTTCCTCCTTATGAGCAGAAATAGCCTTTAATTTCTGTTCTTGCCTTATGGCCTTTTCAACAACTCCTTCCATAGTGGTTGGACTGTGAACATCGACCTCTCCCCCTATCACAGGATTCAATCCCATGATGAATTTCCGTATCCTGAACTTTTCGTCAGTTTGATACTGCGGTACATACTTGAGGAGTTTTGTAAACCGCTCCCAAAGTATTCGATTCCGTTAGCTTCCTTGAGCTAAGTTCTGAAATTCTGTTTTCTCGATCATAGAAAAGTTGTGGCAGCCAACGTTGCCTAAAATAGCCTTTAAATTGATCCCAAGTAATATTGGTCTCATCAATGTTTAATTCAGCTTTACGGCTATCCCACCACGAAGATGCTTCGTGAGAAAGCTGATAGGCTCCCCAAATAGCTTTGGTTTCCTCTGAGAAGTTCCTTATTGCAAAGTACTTCTCCATTTCGCTGAGCCAGTTCTCAGCTCCATCTCCTAATGTGGTGCCATCAAACTTAGGTGGACTTATCCTTTTTATATCATTAGTGAGTTCTGCTGCCAACCTGGCCTTTTTATTTTCTGGTTGGGCAGGTGCATTTCCAGCATTAACATCAACACCCATGTCGGGGTTGTCCTCAGGAGGTTGCTGATTATTATTATCAGCTTCTTCATCCTCCTCATTTCCCATCACCTGCTGTTCAAGTACAGCTAAGTGATCTCTTGTGTCCAACAGGGCAGCAAGGATCTCATCAAGTTTCTGGGTTGTTGCCACTCCTCCTTCAGGTGGAGCATTACCCGCAACGTTTCCCCTTGTTCTAACCATTTTCTGTTACAAGAAAATTCAGGTTTTTATCAGATTATGGACACAATAGGTCCAAGAGCTGCAACCTTCAGCTCTGATACCAAGATGTAACATCCCCATTTTATACCTTAGAACAAGTAATTTTTTTTTTTTTTTTTTTTTTTTTGATAATTGCATCCTGGTTCTAAATACATAATTTAGAACTCACAAATCAAATAACCATTCATATAACAGACAACCATATGCAGCTGTAATGACTCGGAGTACTTCCGATCTATTCATTCCATGACTCGGTAATCTACCGATCTATTCATGAGTAATAAGAGTTGGTGTTTTTAGTTAACACTTTACTCTTGCGGTTCTCTTCCCTACTCTGGGATTCAGAATGCTCTATCCAAGGAACCTAACTGAATAATTGTTACTATTATTCATCGGCATCTCATCCCTTAGACTAGGTGAATTAGGACAACGCAATCAGCAGCTTGCGATACTTTGGCCAAAGATTTGAAACATACTGTTTATGTCTCGTATTCCTTAACGGCATACTCGTCAATCTGGAATACGCCCTTCACCCCATTCTTATGTTATATAGAATGTCCTACACTGACTACTGTCAGTCCTTCCTTTCACAACTTAATCACTCGGAGATAGATTAACAAGGTGATAATGTTATATGGATGCCCATGAGGATTAGGGATACGGTGACATACTGGTTTAACCCTGCAGTTAGACCAATGTGTCAAGATACCCCGAACCTCCTAGGCAGCCTTATAACCTGACCACATTCCTAATCGGTCCCTGAGTAACTAATCCGATCACAAGTGTAAATCTTAGCGATCAATGCAAAGGGTGTCGCCATAAGTCACCTGCATTGTTGTAACTTCGAGAAGATCCTAATCTTCTCGGAGGTACAACCCTGCAGTTGTCTTGTGCCGTCAACCTTTAAATCCGCCTCGAAAAGATCTACTTATTAATATGCGTTATGCACTTTGAGTATTAAATTACTTTTAAGACTTCCCCCATAGGTTAGCCTTCCCAAATCCCTGGATTCTTCGCCTTAAGACGACCTTTCTCAATAAAACCCATTACATGGTGGAGTTATTAAGGTCATGGTCTCATCAAGGAGTCATTAGAATATCCATGATTCTAAAACAACAGAATTGGACAATATCTCATAACCTTTACTTGAGATTGCCATCTGAACTCCATTTGATTTATATCAGTTCTCTAAACTGAATTTATATCATACTTATTAGTATAAAGATATAAATGATTAAGAATCCAAATAAGTGATGTCCTGTCATAATCAAGACTAGGGATCAGTAATTTAATTCAGCTTGTTTAGCATTCTGCTTAGGTTCATTTTTAACCTATCTTTTAGAAAGACAATTATTTAAATTCAATATTGCTTTCGCTAGAACAATAAGATCTGCTAAACACTCATATAATTTCAATCACATTTTCTTTAAGCTTTCATTGTCAATCAATCACAAAAGCATCCAAATCACACAAAAATAACATTGCCATTACGGTATAAAAACCAAGAAGGTCAACTATCGAAATAGAATACAACACATAAGTAACAACCACTTATTTCCATTCCTTTCAGGAACTATACAATTACATTTTATGCAAGCAGCATACTTGTTACAATACTAACGGAAAAGAAACATCTTTCCACATTTAGTACACTTATAAATTCCAGCAGTAATTCATTATAAAACAAATTAAATAATCTGATCAGCCTGTCAGATCTGCATTGCTTTTACCTCTTACGGCAACCATCTGCAAAAATAGTCAACATGAGTCAGTTCAATGAACTGAGCATGATAAGCACTAACTCTTAAAACAATTGCAATCCATCAATTGTTTTCATTAAACACCCTGTTTAAATGAGATCAATTATCCAAACAAGTAAACATGATTCAGACTATGCCTTTGTAATACAAAATGACTACAAATGTGTAACTCTATCATCGTTACAGAATAGTCCTAATCACTTCTCAAATATTTCATCAAATATTAAGAATCAAAGAACGAAAGTATCCAAACAAGTATCTTGAATCCAAGATCAGTAACATTGGACAGATCGTTACTTTCATCAGAAAAGGAAATATCATAGCAAATCATGATTCCACCAATAAGATACAAGAACAATTCCAACTGTTAGGCAGATATCAACAAGTATTAGAATAATAGAAGAGAAAGAACCAAATCTTTCATACTTCCCTTCGCACAAGTTCACTACTGTACCGTCTACACATATGAGATGCATTCATCCAGTATGTATACGAACAAGTCCGTCAAACCACAAGAAGAATTACTGTCATAATAAAAATCGAACACAACAAGGCTTTACGACCCAAGTTCGAAATCAAAGAACCTCTAGAATTGCGGTCAACAATAGACTACATTGCATTAGGCTATTGGATGTTTCCCTAAGACTAAGCCAAGACAATCACACAAAATTTCCGAACATGCTCAGTCTCAATCAGACAGGAGTAAACGGAAAAGAATATAGCAAATCTATTCTCACCTTGGCGCATGCAAGTCTAAAGTATGGTATTCGCGACTCATTTCAACAGAGCCAAAACACGAAATAATTTTCCATACTCAAGGAAATCAAACAATGACAAACGACAGTGTCCAAATATCAGGTTCAATAAGAGACAGAAATACAGGTTACCTTCCAAGAATTCAAATGATTCCAAACAGTGGTAACAAGTCAAATAATTGCATATGATTCCATCTGAGCTCATCAACGGAGCATAATAAAAATCAGGCAAGCAAATTTAATTACTGATTTCAAAACAAGGAATCCGACTGAACCCTTGCCAATCTTTTACACAAATTTGCACAGACTGAAGACGTAAAAATATACCAAAAGAATCTGTACCACAAAATCTTTGCGACACGATGGTATTCTTACAAATAACAGAGATCAAAATACATATTATTCCCTTAAGTCGCTGGAACAACCATTTCCAATATTCATCTATTTTCAACCATGAACAGTGATTTAAACATATAAATCATTCAATAGACTCCACAGAGTCATTCTGATTAAAACGAATATGAATCTATATTTACATTGCATACTGTTAACGGGTTATTATCCATAACCACGGAACCCAACAACAATATAAGATAAAAATAGTTAAAGAATCAATCTATGCCAATTAAGGTAAGCATTCGACAAAAACCAAGTGTAAGCAATTCAAATACCGATTTTCATAACAAAGAATTCAACTGAACCTCGTCAAAATTCTCGAACAAGCTTACACCTAAGGAGACATAAATGTAAACCCTGGGAATCAGTACTAAATTCCATTACAAATAACAGAGGTCGCATGACCTGTTACTTCTACAAGATTCCAACGGAATTCAAGTTAACAAAACTCAAGGAGGTATCTATATCCTCAGCAGTGGATCATAGTATACGATTTGTTCAGAGGACTCCACCGAGCCGTTCTAATATAATACACATATCCAACATTCAAATATAAATATGTATAACTTCCTCAGTGATCCATTTATACAAATCATTCACTAAACTCTACAGAGTCGTTCCAATATATAATATACATACATCCATAATGCATTCTGTAACGGTTAAATCTCGTTACCCCAATGAAAAAGGAAACAATTCCAAAAGAGTTGCAATAAGATACTGTCACACCGAAAGATGTTATTCACAAACAACCTTCAAGACAGAAATGAAACCCAACAGTATCAATAACTACCATCATCAAAACCCACGACAGAGCTTACAAAGATTCCAAAACACTGAACAATCAAACAGGTACATCAGTATCCTTCCCGACTGTTTCCACAACAAAATTGACGACCAAAAATCGACAAACATAACAATGGTCTATACCCATTACAGGAACGATTAATGGGCTCACGCCGAACAGGCCGAGCATTCACACATTTCATATGTTTCGCATATTTAAGCCAGAATGCAAACACAAAGAAATAATGCCACAGTTCGAATTTAATAAACACCCATCAAAGGATAAATGAAAATTCGAACCAGAAGAGATACTGTACCAAGAAAATCACACAAGACATCCATAGATAAACATCAAATTCCTTAAATCATTTGAACAGAGTTGTTCTAATGAAATCACTTGAAAGACAACAAGATTTTTAAAGGTTAGGGCCTAACATGCCTGGATTTTTGCTCAAATTTCCGAAGCAGACCACTGGAAGAGCTCGGGCTTCCTTTTCCTTTTCCAAGTTAGAGCGATCAACAAAATTTTGCTATCTCCATGGCATATATATTCTCCTTGCCAGAGAAAAGAGCTAGATACCCTCATACTCGCCATGCAACTCCAAGAAGACTGGTGCGAAGAACCAGTGAACAGGCAGAGAGAAACCCGAAATTCGCGACAAGCCAAACAAACCAACAAACTTCCTGTTTGCATGCCTTCTCGCGAGTTCCGAGCTCATCTACCGAGAACATTGAATGCATTTACACCAACTTTCCCGCTCAAACTCCACTTGCCACCGACCGCCAAAATTGGCGACAGTCAAATAAAATCCCAAGTCCATTTCCAGTTTTGGCGACCTGCCACGTCGGCACAAGTTAGCCGTTCCCAAAACCTCCGCCAAGACCTGTCCTTCATCCTTATCCCATGCATTTAATAACATAGAAAATGCCGCCCATGGTTCGCACCCCTCCATAGGCCCCTTTACATTCTTGATCATAGTTAGGTTAGTATCTTAGGTTAGAATTTAGGATAATACATATTCTAACCATATTACACATAGATACTAACTTAGGACATTAACACTTAGCCTAGGTCTAGGTTAGATTAACACTAATCTAACCCCTAGGTTAGGTTTAGTCTTAAGTTACTAATCATTAATAATTCCAGTTAGGTCTACATTCTGTACACTCAGAAAAAGACCTACATCATGCCTTCTTGAACAGGGTTAACTCCTGTTCTGACTTAGGCTACAGATTTATATGAAACCGAATTATTACCTGGTCCACGATCGAGACCTTCCAGATATACTTCGATATCGGGAACCAATCCATTTTACATGATCAGCCTGAGTCATACTCCTGACTAGCTTATTCAATGCTTCTAGACCTTGCAACCTGTTCAAGGTCGGTGATTTTAATTCATCACGAACAAACTTAAAGCAATACTTGGATCAATTCCACTGATCCAAGACTAGGTATTATAGATGGATAACTCTATAATTTATTCCGAGATCGATTAAACTCGGATACAAAATAAAATAGATAAAAGAGTCTAATCATATTCTCGACTACGGATCAAGAAAGAAATCATTACATATCAAGCATGATTTCTAAATCGAGAACACATCCTTTTACAAGAAATCACATATCAACACATATGCTCGGAGAAAGTAGCATGATTTCTAAGAGATCGGGTCAAACATCTTAGTCCTGATAAGGCTCCTAGACTGGATGGGTTTCAAGCCTTCTTCTTTCAGTATTTTGGGATATAATAAAAAGGATGTTTACAATGTTGTGAGAGAATTCTTCAACCAGAAAAATATGCTTAAGGATATGAATTGTACCTTTCTTGCTCTTATTCTGAAATGTGGTAATGCTATGGAATTAAAATACTTTAGACCTATAAGTCTTTGCAACACTACCTACAAAATTTGCATGAAAATCATTTCCCTCTATTTACAATTGATCCTTCCTTCTATCATTTCAAAACAACAAGGAGGTTTTGTTTTGGGTTGTCAAATTCAAGATGGGATCATTACAATCAAAGAGACTATTCATTTAGCTAAACTTAGCAAGAAGGCTGTTATGATTCTAAAATTAGATATGGCTAAGGCTTATGACAGGGTTTCGTGGAGTTTTCTTGATAAAATCCTAAAAATGTTTGTTTTGATGTCTCCTTTCGAGTTTAGTTAAGGATTGTATTTAAAATTCTTTGTTTTCCATTCTTATTAATGGTACCCCTTGTGGTTTATTTCCCATATCCCAAGGTTTAAGGAAAGGGGATCCTCTCTCCCCTTTTCTTTTCATAATTATGGTAGAATCCCTCAGTAGAAGACTCAATGTGGAAACTAGTAATGGCTACATCAAAGGGATATCTCTGGCGAGGGGTATGGATAATGTGACCCATCAACATTTTTTTGATGACACTATTCTGGTGGAGAAGTGTCTATTCCTAAAGATAAGAAGTTTTAAAATCTTTTAGATGATTACATGGAGGTTTTGGGACAACTGGTGAATTATAGGAAAAGCTCTATTTTTTCCTCAACACTTTGGAAAGTCGATGTAAGAAGATAGCTGAAATTATGGAATGTGACTTTAAGCCCTTTCCAACCATTTATTTAGGCATACCCCTTGGGGATAAAATACCTATTAGTGGTGAATGGAACTTTCTTATTGAAAGATTTGAAAAGAAGCTCGTAGGATGGAAAGCTAATCTATTATCTTAGGCTAGGAAAATTACTTTACTCAAGAGCTCTCTTCAAAGCCTCCTAGTGTATGTAATGTCTCTCTATCAACTCCCTGGGATAATAGCAGAAAAAATGGAAAAGATAAAAAAATTCTTATGGAGTGGAACCGAAAGCAAATAAATAATCCCACTGGTGGCTTGGAATAAGGTTTGTAAACCTAAGAAGATAGGGGGACTTGGTCTTAGATATTGGACTAAAATGAACAAATCCCTTCTAGAGAAAATAGGTTGGAGGCTAACTCAAGAAGATGGGGTGTGGACTAGAATTTTAAGGAAAAAATATTGGATGGATGCAAATGATAAACGATGGATATTCAAACAAGCATCCTTCAATGGGTCAAGTATATGGAAAGCTATTAATTGGGAAAAGGAAATAGTTGCAAAGGGAAGCAGGTGGAAAATAGGTAAAGGCAATGAAATCCACTTCTAGATTGATAAATGGGCTGGTAAATTTACACTTGAAGATAAATTCCCCCAAATTTCAAAATTGTTAGAAGATAAATATGGGGAAAAATAAACAATTATATGGATAATCATGAGAGCTTTCAAACTTGGAAGTACATAGAATTGGATAGGAAGGAACTTAAAGAACACACGGTTAACCTCAATGTTTTCTTAAAAACCATTGTGTCTTCTAACAATAAGGAATAAGATAGAATTGTGTGGCATAGAGAACAAAATGGTATTTTCTCAGTTAAATCAACCTATGCATTATTCTTTGAGGAGGAAACTAGAGAGGAAGATCTTGTAGCTGGTAAGATATGGAACAAGAATATCACCCCAAGGTCAATGTTTTTAGTTGGATTTTGGTGATAAATAATATTCTAACAGTTGATAACCTTGCCAAAAGAGGTTTCCATATGGTCAATAGATGTGTTCTATGTGAAGAGAACTTGGAAACAATTAATCATTTGTTCTTGGAATGCTCCTTTTCTTATCATTTTTTTCTTCTATTTTGGGTTTGTTCTTGGTTAACTAGGTTAATCCTAAGGAGATCCAATCTTCCTGGAATCAATGGAAATGTCCTTTCATTAGTCAAGGGCTGAAAAATCTATGGATAATGAGCCTTGGACATTTGTGGTGGGAAATATGGAAAGAAAGAAATAGGAGGATTTTCAATAGTAAGAAACTTCCCAACAGGTTGATTATTAACAAATGTTTACAGGTTGTTAGAAATAATTTTTCTATCCTAAATAAAAAAAAGAAGTGGAAGTCATGGACAGTGAAAAACATATCATAAATAAATGGAACTTAATCTATGATCCTCAACCCAAGAAGAGCAATCCTAGAGAAGGGGTTAAATGGAATTCTCCTAGAGAAGGTTTTATTAAACTCAATTTTGATGGTGCCACTAAAGGGAACCTAGGTAAGGAAGGAGGAGGATTTTTTTGAGATGCTAAAGGTATGTTTCTCCTTGCATATTTCTTTAATTTGGGCATACAATCTAACCATGTCGCAGAGGTTGCGACGATGTTCTAGGGAGTGAAGCTAGTAGAAGAGAGAGGCTTCAAGCACCTAATTGTGGAAGGTGATTCTTTGAATATAATATCATGTATGAAGGGAAAAAATATAGCTTCTATATCTATTGAAGACTTCATTAAAAACACCAAGAATAAAATGTCCTCCTTTAGTGAAATATCTTTCCAACACATTTACTAGTGAAGGAAACAAACTTGCAGATTTATTGGCTAACAAGGGGTGGAAGCTATGGATTTAAATGTGGTTGATGAACTAACCAATTTGGAAGCTAACTTCATACACATTCTTGAAAGGGGAATGTGTCCCTAATAACGCATATCTTCTTAATGAGGATGGATACAGGTTATTATGCTTCCTGGGTGACGCACCTAGATATTATGAATCCTAGACTCATGCCAACCATTATTTCCTATCAATCCATGGTTTGGGCAGATCCCCTCATAATTTTGAATCATTTCAAAAAGCATGGTAAAAGTAGCTACCGAAAGGGTTTGCATTTCCATTACAGGAAGAAGAGTTATAGAAGCAAAATGGGAGGTGATTTAGTGAGAACTGAACCTAGCAAGGTCCCGAAGATGTCAAAAGAAGTAGAGGAGTTGCTTGATAAGGCTAGTCTGTTAAATTTCTCAAAATATTTGATGGGTTTGATGAAAAACTAAGTGAAGTAGTAGCTAAAACTTGGAAGGAAGGCCATGTTTGGGTTGGGAACTTCTCATTCACAATCTCACCAAAGTTTATAGAAAAAGTGTCGGGCTGTTAGGGAAGGAAAATGTTCCTTCAAGCATAAGGTGGACTATAATCACAATATTGAATGCTTCATGCAAGGTAAGGGTGTACCTAATACTCTTCATAATGGTTATGCTAGAGAGGATTTGCCTCATCCTTTCAATGAAATAGCTCAGTTAATCATGGCGTATATTACTCTAGAAGGGAGATATAAAGTGATTTATGGGTATCACTTTCCTATGTTGAATCATGTTAGAAATAACAGACCCTACAATTTCCCCAATTTTATGTATCTTTCTTTGGCTAAATCGATAGCTCAGGTCGGAAAGGAAATTTTACCCTTCCTTTGCATCAAGGTCTCATCAAATCCATGCTTAATACAGGTACCCCGTCATTGGCAAAAAAAAATTTTTTTGGGGCTTCTGGAAACCCAAATCAAGACTATTTAGGGGTAAAAAGAGATCTTGGAAGCTAATGTGCCTAGTCATAGTATGGAGGAAACAAGGAAATCAATGGATAAACAAACCAGGTATCATTTGGCCAAATAAAGTGTTCATAAGATGAGGTGGGAGAGTGGGGATTCAAAGCCTCAGGAGAACTTAGAAGTTATCTCTGATTCAGGGGAACAACAGGAAGAGGAAGCTTACCAATCTGACAATAGTGAGGAGCTAGAGGCTATGAAAGATATGGAGAACTCTGAGGGAAAAATATCCAAAAACACGGAGGAGGATATTGAGAGTCTACACACTCTCAAAACTGCTCAAAAGAACTTGTTCAAAGCCCAGGATACGACGGTCAAATCGAATGTTTTCATGAGAGAGTTTTAAAATTGTAGGTTGGATACTAAGTGTTGGTACCCAAATTTGTTCTCCTTTTTAGTCTAAGAAGAATCGAAATATGGCATGAAGCTTGAAGTCATATAGATCATGATGTATGTCATTTTATAGTTGGGGATGTGATCTAACTGGCACTCAAATTTGTGGAGAGATGGATAGCACTCAAATAGGACTTGATCTTGTCCTAACTGTTTTAGGTTGTGCCTTTCAACCAAGGTAAGAGAAACTACTTTGTAACCCTCAAATGGTGAAGGAGATGAAGATATCCCTCAATTTGTGCAAATAGTATGGAAAGGGCCTTGGGAAAATATGATCAACACTCCAAATCTAACTTTCACAAGTTGTCACTCCCAAATTATGGAGATATTTTCAAAGCAAAGCAAGGGTTACTGAAGACATTTCATGATCCTAATTTTCTTTGTGCATTTTGTAGGTAGATTATATTATGTTGTTGACACATAATGTAATGCAGGGGTAATATGGGGTAGGATTAGTTATTTTGAATGAATTTTGTGGGAGATTTTTAGAAAAGATTAACCAGAATTTTCCAAATTCTTTGAGGACATTTGTAAGAAATTTGTAAGACCTAAACAACATAATACTTTAAATGGGTTAAGGTACTCCTTCAACCAGGATATGTGAAACAAATGGAGGCTCAGATCTACACTCTTCCATACAATATTTGAGAACCCGCCAAAATATTGAAGCGAGATGAGCCAACAAAGCATCCGAAACCTCTATTTTATCATGACCCAAGGTGTACCCAAAGGTTTACAAACAATCTCTAAATTCAAGGAAGGTAAAGTGATTTTAAATCTATTTATCTCTTTATTAGATGAAATCTCTTCTAAGTGTGAGATTGAGAATTCCACTAAACTATCAACAAGAAATGAGACCATGTATGATCAAGAAAGATTTAGACACAAGACTCATGACAGAGGAGTAAGAAACATAAATTGAAAACATTCTGAAACATAAGTGCATGCAAATTTTTCCAAGAGACAACAAAAAATAATCTAGAATCACCAAATTTATTAGTAGGGGAATGTTATAAGAAAAATCTCAGAGCTTTTTGATGGCTTTACAACTGAAACCAACTCAACATGATACAAATATGATGTAGAAAGGAATTAGAAATGGTTCTCAAGTAGTTTCTCGGAGAATGGGATTCTTCCTAAATTTTCCCGTGAACTTTTAAGTTTCTACGACCTTTTGTGTGTCTCAAAACATGCATTATATAACTTTAAATTACATTTTATCCTTCTTTCCCAAGAAAATAATATGCCCAACATCAATTTTGTTACAAAATTCCAACATGATTCGTAGATAGGGACATTTAACATATTTGCAAGAAAAGTTGCCAGGTGTTTCAAAAAAGGTGAATCATTATAAATTCTTCATAATTATCCATTGTAGAGGCATGTTTTTCATTCTCCAAGCATGTAGACCCATTTCCTTTCATCCTTATCATTTGACTCTGCAACTTTTGATTTGATATTTCATGTTTTGGATGGGATAGGGAAAAAATTATTTCAAAAACACCTCAAATCTACAAATTGATCCCCAAAACCACTTGCATTGGTCCTTATAGGAAAAACGACACAAATTTTCCAAAAATTCGATCAAAATTGATGCAAAATTCACAATTCCACACTTCCTAGAGCAAAAATGGCAGCCAAAATGAAAAATGTATAGCTACCATTGATTTGCTCTTTTTCCTTCAATCTAGGCCCTCCACGTGTCAAAATATGATTGGGAATGGATTTGGGATCACTTTTTGACCTTTTAACATTTTTGAAAAAATGGAAAAAATTGAATTTTTCTCCACCCCTCCACCCTTGAAATTTGGAGCTGACATGTGGCATATGGTGGGTCCCATTGAAATCACGCTTCAATTCTGCACATTTCCACCCTTTTTTGGAATTTGGAAATTTTTAATTTTTTCCCCATAGGCCCGCACCTCCGCCTCTATCCTTGACACATGTCCACCTCTCTATCGCTAAGAATCTGCGGGCTTATTTCATGTTTTAACCCCTTTTTTCGCCGAGGGAAAATTCTCCATTTTTCTCCATGAAGCCCGCATCTCGATTTCTTCCCTACCACATGTCTCCTTCTGATTTGTTGTAGAGCCATGCCTCAAATTTTCATTCTAAGTCTTTTTGCAAAAGGAAAAATTCCCTTTTCCTCCACCAACCATCGACCCACTCTACCCGCCACATGTCTCCCTATGGTTTGTTTGGCGGACCCACACTTCAAACTTCCATTTTAACTCCTTTTGCAAAGAGGGAACAATTTCACTTTTTCCCCCATCGACCTACACTCTCCTCTATGCCTGCCACGTGTCCACCCCTTGCTCCATTATAGACCCATGACCCTTTCCTCACCCTTTTTCCCTTTCACCAAAAAAGAAAAAACTTTCCTAAGTCCTCCGCTAGCCTCTCATTCCGCCTTTGCATGAGAAAGTGACATGTGTCCTCCTGTGAAGTTGCGGGGGCAATTTTGAATTTTTTCCAAAACACCAATTTTTTTTAAGTTTTTGAAGAAACTCACGATCCTTGTCCAACCAGAAGTGGCCACGTATGAGGGGAGGCTTGAGCTTAAATTTGACAGAAAAGGACACTCGTATGACCGTCAAAAAACACATAATTTTCCCGCGACCTCCAAAATCAATTTTTTCTTCGTGGATGAAGGATTTTTTGATCAAAAGGCAAATGGAAGGTATTTTAAAGCAATTTTTGACCATGGGGATAGATTTTTAGGGAAAATAAGCACAAAACAAGCAATCACGAGCTCCAAAGGCCGGGAAAAGTAGAAAAAATGACAGAGGCCCGTGGATTTGGAAATTTAGGGAAAAATCAAGGTAGACATGTATTTTTCTTTCAAAATGGGGGAAAAATAATAAGTTTGTGAGCTTTTGAAAGCATTCAATCTAGAGGAAAAAGTTGCAGATCAAAAAATTTGAAGAAATTTTGTTTAGAGCATGTAGAACAAAGGGGAAAGATGGGAAAATAACAGAGGATCAAAATGGGCACCAACACTAACATCAACAGACACAATATAAACATGGTGACCATAGATCTGAGGGAGCTATAGGAAAAAGTTGAGAAACTCACGTCTATTGTTCTTAGTGAACAATTAAAGAATGTAAATGAGAGATCCTAGCCATGGAGAATGATATGCTGAAAATGAAGGAGATTATTCTGCAGATCAGGGATGTTCACATCCTCAATGTCAAAATCACAATTCACCATCTTAAAATCCTTGCTGAGATGATCCATTCCATGGAAATTATGAAGAATAGAGAAAAGGATGGGTCTGGACCTAAAGTGGAGATAGCTTTGAACCAGATTACCAGTTCTAGAAATCAACTATTGTCGGCTTGGTCAAGGAATGGAATGGGTGCATGCACATGGTGGGAGATCTGATTAATGAATGATGGATTATATTCCTTTCTGGATGTATGGTTTCATTTTTTGTGTATTTTTGTTAGTTCCATGGCCCCTGTTGTTAGTTATTTTACTTTGGGCTTTTAGGTTAATGTTCTTGTTTATGTATTTATAGTTTTGGTTCTTGGTACTATTGGGGATTCAATGGATACTCCCTTGGCCCTTTTATTTTTATCTTGCATACATTGTATGGGGTATGGTCCCCTCAACCCTCTTATACATCTCATAAATAAAATACCAATTAACTTCATCAATAAAATAAATGCAACTTCTTATAAGTCTTTCTTCTTTCACTTTTCATGAAATCCATCTACAAAATTGTTAGCATGAGTTATTTCATATGAACCGAGCATGATAATTACTAAATATTTGGAACAACATGCTTTGATATAACCATTTCATAAAAGAACACTACTTTTTAATGAAATCATTCTAAAGTTCAAAAGTAGTAAACAACTCTTAAAAGCATGCAAGAACAACATAATTAAATGATACTATTAAAATAAGTCAATTTAAGTCACATCCATAATCAAAATATATCTAAAAATATAGTTTCAATTCTCCAAGTATAAGGACCTTGAAAATTGAGGTCCAATTTTTTTAACTCCCATTATTCCCATTACTTAATTGATATGTTGATTTCACACATAATCAAATCATACAATTATACAAACAAATCATATGTGCTAAAAAAATCAATAAAAATCAGCTTTGAGTCCAAAGGAAATTTCATTATTTTCAATATCTCAGTACAATCTTATAAGGTTACATGTAATGGAAAAGAGCCTCATAAGATTATATAATATACTTGATTATTTCAGTAGTACATCAAGTATAATTTATTCCATAACTGAAATATAAAAGTAACCAATCAAGATCTGAAATCAGCTTGAATCCCTTCAAATTCTTTCCTTTCCCTTATCTCCAGAATGGCCTGTATTTTCCACAAAGGGTCAGCTCAAATTGAACTAGAAAGGATTTCCATTTTCATATATGTAGTATTCTAAAAATGAAAACATATTCAAAATATACAGTCATGCATCAACATACTAATTCATTCATTATTATAATCATGTTTTCAAAAACATGTATGCATGCAGGAACTAATAAAGTTCAAAATATATTTCAAGAGTGGTGTATTTAACCATCTTACATGAAAATGCATAAAACTTACCTCACATAAGGTTGATTATATAATGCATTTCATAATATTATTTCATGCCAAATCAAATCAGCATACCAACTATTTGAAGAAATGTCACATATAGGCTTCATGCAAAAGGAGAAGGCATGATAACCAATTGACAAAATGTCAACACAAAATTGATTTCACAATTCTCAAAATGAACATTATGCCAAATCAGATCAGAAACATAACATAATTTTCAAGAGGCACAATAGATCCTTTATACCCAAGAATGCATGCCAACCGTATTATTAAATGGCATAATATAAACCTCCAATATAATCCAGGAATACATGCCAACAACATGAAAAAATTCCTTACAATGAACTTCATATAGTCTAAAAAATACATGCTAACATCATGACCGAATGCCATAAAAATAACATCACATAAATTCCAAAGAGTGCATTTCAGCAGCATGACAAAGTGTCATAAAAGAACTTCACATAAATTCTAATGAATTCAATCCAACAGCATGATAAAATGCCATAAAAGAACTTCACATAAATTCCAACAAATTTTTTCCAGTAACATAATAAAATGCCATAAAATATATTCACTTCAATTCCAATGAATTCATTCCAACAGCATGATAAAATTCCATAATCCATACTCGTGTATTTATGTCAATATAACAACTATTTGACATAATGTCACAACACATCATTATTTAAATATTCCAATGAAATGATTTCACACTAACCTTTTGACAAAATGTCACAGCACAACATTCTTTCAAAATGCTATGCAAATGATTGCACACAAACCATTTAACAAAATGTAGCGTACTAGCAGCAAAAATTGTAGCAAAGAAAACATCAATCTAACTGCAAATTTGGAGTGTAGAAATCACCCCAAAGCACCGTGCTTTGTTAGCTAGTGTTGCATAAAAATAACACATCAAAAAATAACTAAATACAACAAGGAAATAACAAAAAATCATCGTTATAACATTCAACATTGCAGCAACAAATATAACAATAATTTAATTAAAAAACAATGCTTCTAACAACAGAAATTGTAGAAATAAATCAATGAAAAAAACAATGATTTTAGCATCCATTAAATTAGTAAATAACAAGTGTAGCATAATCATTAAATCAGCTTTCACGGTAAGGAAAGATTCAAATATCAAAATCAAAGCTTGGCCTATCCTCAAGACATTGGTAGCTTTTTTTGACCGTTGAGAACAGAAAAGAAGTAGAGGAAACATGGGGGTCTACCTTGCAAAAATAAACCGACCCACAATCCCGAGTGGAAAGAGAACGCGGAGCTTTGGGATTACCTGCAAATCGGGGGCCTGTCTAATTTCATTGAAAGGATCCAAGGCTTCGACCAAGACATTTCTATCAAATTTTCCCAGGGTTGGAAGAATAGGATTGTCAAGTATAGTAACATGGAGATGGAAATCATGAAAGAGCTCATCACTCAGATCACGGGCCTCAGCTGGAAGGCACCAAATTCTTCAATAAGAAGGTGGACAGGGAGGTGGAGACCAAGAAATTTTTGGAAGAGGGGGAAAATCTTGAGTTCATGGCTGTTGGCATCAAGGTGGCGTCGATTCCTGAACCTTTTGCTGAGCTAGCCAAAATGGTGGTTAGGTATGTTACCCTTGAAGGAAGATTTGTGACTATACCTCAAAAGCATCTAATTTTTCTAAATCACTTTCATAGAAATAACATTATTAGCTTTCCTCACTATTTGATTAACTCTCTAGAGAAATCTATAAGGGAAGTTCAGAGCCACTCTAGGGCTGTCCCTTTGTACTGGGGACTTATCCTCTTGATCCACCACCATTGCTCCAAGCCCATGCCCTCCCGTGAATCCTACCCCACCTCCCTCCTCCATACGTCCAAATGCCTACAATTCTTCCACTCCCCCTGCTTAAAAGAAAGAATGAAGATATTGTTTCAGAAGAAAAGAAAGAGCCTTAAAGCTAAAATCCCTACTTCCCAATGGGTCCTAAGGAGCCACAAAGACTTGGAACTTGCTGAAAACCTCCTGCATATTAGCAAGCCAGGTGGAGGAGCCCAAGGAGGAGGAATTGCTGGACAGGGTGGAAAGATTAGAAAAGGAGATACAAGAGCTCAAAGGGGCTATAAAAAACATGGAAAGAGCTAAGGGTAAAAGAATCCTTCAAACTGAGGAGGAAGAGGGGGTTATTGCTGAAGTCTACAAGAAGCTACAGTCCTTAGATGGCAGATTGGGGAATGCTAAAAGCCGCAATGACTGCATATTGTCTACCCTCAAAAGCATTTATAATTTCATTGAACAACATGTCCATAGTGTCTGCAGTTTAAGTGGGGTTAATGAGGACATTTGGGGTCCTAAAGAGAAAAGGGATATTGCAATTGCCCAAGTAGATATGCAAGACTCCTCTCAGGCCACTGCCATTGCCTTCTTCATGTCGCTTGCACAAAGGCTATCAAGACCAAAATTGACAAAGTGTTATCTCAGTTTTGAGTTTACGCCAAAACTATCAGATAACCCCTATGAAATTTTTAAAGTCTGGTTTTGCAAAATTGCCCTTATGAGAGAAAATCAGGTTTTCGGGTTTCACCGACAGGTCAACATGTGTTTTGAATGTTTTATGTCTTGTGTTCCCCGAAACCCGAAACCCACTTCAAGTAAGTCGAGTCGGGTTTTCGGACCTTCGGCGCATCGGAACATGCCTTATCCGAAACATGTTTTGTGTCTCTGTCTTCCGATACCCGAAGTCCGATTTAGTCCTTTGTGTCGGGTTTTGGAACTTTGAAGCATCTAAACATCTCATGCTTTGTGTCGATTGTTTCCCGCGACCGAAACCTGAATTTCTCTACACACCTTTGTGTCGGGTTTTCGGACCTCCCGAGCATGCTGACATGGCGTTAATGCCGAGTTGTCGGGTGAGTTGGCACGTGCCAAGCTGAAGTGTATTAATTGCAAATTTTCTTATAAATATGCGGATTTCCACGTCATTTTTACCGGACGTATTTTTAACTCGTGGATTTTCACGCATGCTTCTCCAACCTCGAAACCCGAAACTCACCTGTGCCCGATTGAATTGCCCGTTTTCAATCTTTTCTTGCTCTGGTTGAAGGTATTTCTCTCTCCATTCTTTGTTCTTGGTTTTTATGGATTGATTATGTATGGAATTCTTCCCATTCCCTTACCAGGTTTGTGGGGTTTTTATTCTTTTTCCTTTTGGGGTTGTTTTCCAAACCGGGTTTATGTTTTAGGGTTTATCTCTTTGGAATTACCACTGTGTGTTATTTCCCCAGATTTTTGTTGTAATTAAAATGTGTTTGGTATATGAATGGTAAAGAAAGAACTTGCATGTTTTAAATCCAACAAAAACCATGTTCCCTCTTTTCGGGTTTTGAAGGGTGCTGTGTAGTATTAAAGACCCGAAGTATATCAGAAGATTCGAAGTGTCGGGTTTTCTCAAGATTCTGACATCTGCAAAAGTGCCGGGCTTTCCAAAGTTTTCGACATCCTCAGTGCATCGGGTTTTCTAGATTCCCCGACATCCTCCTCAGTGTGTCGGACTCTTCCGTTCTTCCGGCATCTCCAGTAGGTCGGGATTTTCACAGTGTGCAACATCTCCTGATCTCTGAAACTCTCTTCCTTCGACATCCTTCATGTCGGACCCTGGTCCATCGCAAGAAAAGACTGAGAAGTCAGGAAGGATGAAATACAAGTTCAGAAAGGTGGAGTCTCCATCATATATCGATTGCAATTATGACATCCGAGATATAGAGCTCGGGAATATAGATATTGAATATTTCTGGAGTAGGGTAAGGAGTTCCTCCCAAACTCCGTGGATGAAATCGATAGCCGATAGTGGCTTACCTCTTGCAGCGGGTTTTCCCATGTCCACTCAGTGCCCTGAATTCATCTTAGCCTACACTTCTAGTTATGACTCTGTTTCTCGTTCTATGAGAAATCAAGCAGGAGAAGTAGTGATCAAATTGGATGGAGGTTACTTTGATGACCTCCTCAAACTGCCCAATTTTGAAGAATATGGAGAGTTGGATGTCAAGTCAGCTCAGAAAGCCTGGGATAATGATCAGGAAGATTGTATCAAGCATGTAAATAAGAAGTTCCTGATCAAGGCCAAACCGGCTATCTCCAGATTCCCAAGACTTATCCCCAGGAGTGATTTCATCCAGGAGATCAATGACATCATCACTTTGTTGAGTCGGGTTTTCGGTTTACCTAAATCAAATGTGTTCCAAGGGTGGATGTATCAATTCATGATCACCATCAAGAAGAATCAACAAGGGATTGACTGGGGCACTCTCATTAGTAATGAGATAGATTCCCAAATGACAACAGTCTTGTCCATAGGGAAATTTTATATGTCTTCATATGTCACATATGCAGCGGCCGGGATGAGGAACTATCCCAGGTTGGATACCAAGGGAAGTAGGATGGGGAACCATGTGTATCAATACTTCCCTCAACTGACAAGAAAGGGATCCCAAGACCAATTCAGAAGGGTGAATGACGCCTTCTTTTATGAAAACATCTGCAGGCTAAACCCTGAATTGAGGAAGACAAGAGTCTCAGATGAGGCCTGGGCTGAAGTTTCCAAATGGGGATGTGTCTTCTTATAATTCAAGAAGTTCACATATCTTTGGGTAGTCATGTACTTGGGGATCCTTTCCGTCTGCCTCGATATCCAGGGGATAAACTGATATTGATGGAACTAGTTAGGCAACTGTTGGATTTCCATAAATTCCAACAAAGTAAACATAAGGCTGTTGTATCCTTCCCAATTTCTATTGGAAGATACACTTGTTCGACAGTGGTGAAAGCTAAAAATGTTATCCATGAGCTTCAGGACAAGTTGAGGAAGCATATGAAGCCCCGAGATGGGTTTGACATTCGAGGAGTCCTCAGGGCGTATGGAACCCTACACCTGCACAGGCCAAGCATAGAGGACATTTGGATTGATCTGCGTGATGAGGTTGTTGTTCGCAGAAAGGATCATAGCAGATTGACAATTGCTGAGATTCAAACACTTGAGCTTGCTGATTTACCAGAAGGTACTAGTGACAATGAAAGTGTTTTGGATCTTTCCTATGATGGACTAAATGAAGATCAATATGTTTTCCCACCTATTGATTGGTCAATCAGTGAAAAATCCTCCATCACAGATAGGTCGGCTTTGATTCTTGCATCCACCAAAGCATGGCTCTCCTCTTGGGGAATGAGTTTTAAAGATGATAAGTTTTCAGAGTTGGCTGCTTTAGAGGCGGGGCCTCCAAAAGGAAAAGGACAAAAAATCTTCTAGGGGGCCTATAAAGGTCAAGATTGTCAAAAAGAGGAAAGAAAGAGAAATCTCTTCAATTATTTCTCCAGTTGAAATGGTGAATGTGCCAGAATCACCAACACCACCAGAAATAGGAGAAATTACTTTGGAAGAAGAAGGAAGCCAGCCTCTGGTTTCATCATTTGTTGATTGCCCAACTGAAGGGACCTTATCTCTTGCATCCAAGGCTTTGGAGTCTGAATCTGTGCCTCTTTCCTCACAACCACTCCTACCTCCTCATTCTCCATCAACTTCTTCAGTAATGGCCAGTATTTTCTCTGGACTTTCACCCCTCTCTGCTGGGACCCAAGTGATCACCAACACGCCCCCTCCTGTGCCTCTTTTTATTGGATCTACTACCACATTGGTAACTATTCCCCCTCCACTAGTAGAATCTTCTCCCCTTGAGAGTATGATACCAGCTGCTACAACATTGAAACTTCCTCTGATACACCACAATGGCTACTCGAACAAACTCCGAGGAAGAGGAAGGTGATTGTGCCCATACCAGCCTTTGATTTCAGCTCACTCAAGGCTTCTACTACTAAATCAACCAAGAAACCTAAAACAGTTTCAAGGGTTTTGGTGGATGCTTCAGGGGATAAGTTTGCAGAGATCGCCACTCCCGCGACTGACAAAACTAAAGAGGACATAACATCCTCGATTATCGATAACAAGGGTGGCTCTAGGAAGAGTGATAGCAGAAGGGGCACAACAAGATGCGTGGGATGCCACAAACATGCTGTGCTGAGAAGTTGAAAGAAACAAAAGACAACAGAGATGAGCTTAAAAGTAAAGTGGAGCAGTTGACTAAGGTTTTGCTTAAACTCTCAAAACCCCTTGAATCCATACCATCTTCTTCTAACCCTGTCGGATTCGATTTCTCATCCATACCTATAATTGAGAAGATTTCTAAAAAAGGAAGGGTGGTCGATGAATGGATCCAAAGGCTGCTCCAACAAGGGAAGGAGGTGATTCAAGACGTTGTGAAAGTTCATCAATCTTTGAGGGATATTCAAAAGGAGGGAGAGAAGATGGATGATGATTTCTCTCAAGAAATTGGACATCTTGATTTGACTTATGAAGCTCTCCAGGTATTAAAGCAAATACCATCACATCTCTTGGTAGACGAAGGTGTCATCCCACATACGGATAAGCATTTCCAGCTGACTAAAGCCATCAGGTTCAGGGTGAAAATTCTCAACGAAGCCTGCAGTAAGTTGAGAGAATCAAGGGATAAATTGATTGATGGAAAAAGTGATCTGGAAGAAGAGTTGCTGAAGGTTTGTCCAAAGGTGTCAGTTGGAAACTCAGGTGTCCTATCAGCAGATGATCTTTTCAAACAAGTCCAAGAGTCTGTTCAGCATGAACCAACGCACGGATTTGGTATTGAGATCATTGATCGATTTGTAAGAATTGAACATTCTTTTGAGGCCTTGAGAAAGCTCAGCAAAAGATTGAAAAAGCTTCCCGGCGGTGCTAGTGATACCCATGAAACCTGTGAAATTTGGAATGATCATTCCACTGCACCTGACGAAAAATGAAATGCAAGGCATAATTCGAAGGTTCCAAGAATTTCGGAACAAACAGTGCAGCTGGAGGAAGAGAAAGATGAAGGAGTGAAAGATGATGATTCAGATTAATTCTTGATGTTTCATGTCATTTCAATCTTGAAATTGACATGTCTTTTTCATTTCTGTTTCGTCATATAGGAAGCAAATTTTGACTTGGTCTCCTGCGTGAGAGTCAAGCAAAATAGAACTCTTTTTAAAGAACACTATTTTCTAGGATTTATCCTATTTTCTCTCGATCCCTTTTATTATAAATAAGGGATGCTTATGCATTCCAAAAGGTCGAGATTTTTGTAATATTTGGAGCTATTGGAAAGAAGAAAAACTTTGTGTTTTCGTTCAATCATTTCAAGAATAGGAGTTGATATTATTTCGCAAACTTTGTGTTGTGGGATATATCTTTCTTAAGACATTGTTCTTACGTTCATGATCTTAAGCTATTCTTTGCATAGCATCTTATTGTTTCTAATCATCTCAGACATTATATTTATGATCTAAAGCTCGTATGATTATTTCGTGCTCTACGTTTACTCGAAAGAAAATACGTTTCTCTCATTTCCTTTCCATTGTGCTTCTTTCATTGTAATAGTTTCTAACTCCATTCATTTACGAAAGAAATACCTTTGAATCGTGTGAATGCGGATTTGATTCTATCCCAACCCCAATGGTTAGATTAGTGTGAATACTTATATATTATTTTTTTCTTGTGTTTTAGATTAGTAGTAACTGAGACAGCCTCACTGTCTTTGAGGAGGGATTTAATCCCATATACTGTGGTTGAACCTCATATTTTGGATTGACAAAATATCCAACCAACAGTTTTTAGCGACTCACTGGGGAATACGGATTAATAGTATAAAGCTTATCCTCTTGGTGTCTGGCGACTCCGTATTTGCCTTATTTTCCACAAGATCTCTTTCCCAGTTCAAGCTGGCCAGGAAGATCTTCACTCGGTCCCGCCGAGCCCAAGGTGAAATTGACCCACTCTTTGAGTTGCTACAACAGCACAATTTCAGCCTGTCCCCCAATAGCATTGTTTCTAACCAAACCAGAAGTTCTTCACCTATTCGGAGAAACTGGATCCCCATGGAATGGGAAGCATCTGTAACTTGTCGTGCACTACTCTTGTCTGATACTCAGATCCCTATATGCACTCTTTTCAGAAGGATGGCAGTGTAACCTGTGCCTTGGGGTGCAGTTATTGGTCCTCTTTCTTTAACTCCACCATTGCATGAGTTACCACATGGATCACGTAAAAACATTCCCAAATTCAATGGGGATGGGAAGCAGCATCCTGATGAACACGTTGCATCTTTCTTTGTAGCGTGCGGCATCCTTGGAGTAGCTCACGAAGATGTTTCTATTCGAACTTTTTGTTGAAACGTTGCACGGTGCAGCAGCTGAATGGTTTTATCATCTTCCGAATGCATGCATCACAAACTGGGTTACCATGCGGACCAAGTTCGAAGCACGTTTCAAACCAGCCAAAGATTCTCATGCCTTGTTAGCTCAACTTACTCATATGAAGAAGGAATCTCATGAACCCATGCGGGACTTCGTGGCAAAGTTTAATAAACTGATTCGAAAGATTCCGGAGATAGCTGTTCCAACTCGGAGAATCAGAAATGCTTCTTCATTAATGCTCAGCCTCCTGATGTGAGCTTTTTATTAAGAAGGTCGGTTATCCCAGATTTGGCTGTTGCTCAGTCAACAGCTATTGAAATAGAGGATGATCTCATTTTGGCCGGAAGGATCAAGAAGGACATACCCAAACCCAAAAATCAAGGTTCTTCTCAAGGTAATACTGATCCTATGTTTCAGAAAATGGCTAATGATTTGATCACTTTAAAAAAGCAAATGTCTCAGCAGGTGAACAATGTTCCGTATCGAGATATCCCTCGACAGAATTTCAATAACAATAATGGTGCGCTTGCAAGGGATAGGCCATGATTAACTCCTGCTCAACCGAGGCTAGCAATTGAAGCTCCTCCCATCAATGCAGTAGTAGAAATAGTTGAAGAAGACGAAGAACCAGAAGAACAAGATTCTGCGGAGGCTTTTGAAGCTTCAGGATATGCCGATGAGTCTTATGATGATTCGGCTGGTGACTCCAACATTGGGTATTTGGAATATGATGAAGATGAATGTGCACCAGATGGTCAGTCATTTGCTGTCTTCACTCGATCCCAATCTCAGAATCCTAGAAAACCTCTTGAAAACACTAAGGAGAAGAATAAGGAACCTCCCATAGCCATAGTTAAAGAGGTACTCCTATTTCAGCACAAACTGAAAGAGAGGTCACCAAAAAGGCAACTGCTCCTTATTCTCCTTCTCCTAAGATCAGTGCCTCAGCACAAGCTCATGTGATTAGAACTGAGCCTACCATCACCCCTTCTTATACTGCTTTTGACATTGTTGATCATGCAAAGAGAACCAAAATCCAAATGTCGAAGCAGAATACCTTCAGTCAAATCCTGAACAGTTTGAAAAACTTGCCAAATTCATCAGAAGTAAAGTGGTTGTTCCATCACCTTCAAAAGGTCTCCTTCCAAATCCTACTCAATCCCCATCTCAGAACAATCTGACCTCTGCTTCTTCTTCGGGAAAGATTGAACCATTTTATTTGTCTTTACTTATAAATGGGTTTAAACTCAGCAATTGCATCATCGACTCAGGGGCCTCCGACAATGTTATGCCCGCAAAAGTAGCCCATGCTCTTGGGCTTACTTTAACTAAGTCATATGGATGGTGTTACTCTATGGAAACCAAACAAGTTCCTTTGATTGGTCAAATCAAAGATGCACAGTTCGCATTTGTTGCTTTCCCAGAAAAGAGAGTGAAAATGACCATTCTAGTTGCTGACATCCCTGCAGCTTACGGTATCCTCTTGGGTAGGGGTTTTTGTAAAGACATCGGAGGAGAGATTAATATGGATTGGACCAAAGCTAAGATCCCAGTCAATGGGGTTCATCAGGTTCTCCATCCTGAACCGCAGGCGAGGTATTTGGTAACTAAATCAGATGATCCTAAAGCTCAAATCCTTTTCGAAGATGCTACCTTCGGAAATTATTTCATGACTTCAGAGATACCCACTGTAGATGTCAGGAAGAAGATCCTAATGCTATTTGGACCCTCGAATTCGATGGTAGCTGCTCAACCACCGGATCAGGCTGGTGTTGTTCTTATATCTCCTAATTCCGAGATTTTCCCATCAGCTTACAAGTTGCAATTTGATAATACTAACAACACGGCTGAATATGAAGCCCTATTATTAGGATTAGAAATGGCCAGACAGAAGGGAATCTGAAATCTCAAAGTCCAAGGGGATGCGGAGCTGATTGTCAACCAGGTCCGGGGAATCTATCAGGTGAAAAATGATCGCTTGAGACATTACAGGAACAAAGTTTGGGATAGTATAGAATGCTTTGATGCATTTTCTATTAAGGCAGTCTTGAGAGATTATAATGACAAGGCTGATTCTTTAGCCATGTCTGCATCCCTCCTTCTTCCTCATCCTCATTTCAAACAAGATACGTACTCCATCGAGATTGTGTACCATCCCAGTATCCCAGATAATGCAACTCACTGGCAAGTGTTCAATGATGATCAACAGGTGTTGGCTTTTCTAGAAAAGGCTGACAATTTCAGTGAGTTATACTTTGAAGGTTCGGAATCAGCCTTCCGTGAAACTATCTCAGATCCATATCAAGAGGTTGATGGTGAGTTTATTCAGCTTAAAGGCAACAAGATACCAAAAGGTTTGGTTTCTTTGGAGGGTTTGTTTGACAAGCATGATCATTTTATTCAAAACAAAAGGCAAGTTGAAGGAGCTTCTTCTTCGGAGGTAGATCAAATCAATCTAGGATCGTCTGATCAACCTCGGATGGTGAATATTGGGAAATGTTGTTCTCCTGAAGAGAAAGCAAGATTTACTTCACTTCTGAAGAGATACATGGATGTGTTAGCCTGGTCTTATGCGGATTTAAAATCCTTCAAACCCAAAGATGTACAACACAGTATCCCTTTGAAGCCTGATGTGAAGCCGTATAGACAAAAGCAAAGACATTACAATCCCAAGATCTCAGGGACTATCCTTGCGGAAATTCAGAAGATGTTGGATGCCAGGATTATTTTTCCAATCCATCACTCCACTTGGGTTGCTAACATCGTCCCTGTCAGGAAAAAGAATGGCGAAATCCGAATCTGTGTTGACTTCCGGAACCTGAATCAGTCTTCGTTGAAGGATAACTATCCCTTGCCTATCATGGATCAGGTACTACAAATATTACTGGATCAAAAATATCCATGCTCGATGGATTTTCAGGATATAATCAAGTTGAGGTAACTACGGAGGATCAACACAAGACGGCCTTCACAACCCCATGGGGTACCTTTGCTTACAGGAGGATGCCTTTCGGCTTGATCAATGCCGGAGCCACCTTTCAGAGAGCTATGGACTTGGCATTCAGAGACCTGATGGGCAAGGTCATAGTTGTGTATTTAGATGACTTGACCATTTTCTCTAAAAATGGAGTGATCATTATGATCATTTAGAGCAAGTACTTTTGAGATGCAGGCATCATGGGATTTCATTAAATCCCAAGAAGTCCATGTTTGGAGTGACGGAAGGAAAGCTGCTTAGGTCATATTGTGACTAGAGAAGGAACCAAAATTGACCCAGAAAGGGTAAAGGCCATTCAGAGCCTTACCCTACCCACAAGTAAAACTGGAGTTCATTCTTTCTTCGGAAAGGTTAATTTCCTAAGAAGGTTTGTACCTGATTTCACTGACAAAACCAAGGATATCCTTGGGATGATGAAAGGAAAAGTTCCATTTCGATGGAGTACAGAAGGGAAGCTTGCATTCGAAGAAATCAAAAGGGCGCGATTCTTGGCGCTCCTATCCTAGTATGTCCAGACTTCAAAAAAGATTTCATCATGTACAGCTACGCCTTTGCCCACACAGTGTCAGCCATCCTAATGCAGGAGAATGGGGAAGGCATTGAAGCTCCCATCACGTTTATGAGCTGCCCATTGAAGGAACATGAATTGAAGATGTCACAAATTGAAAAGCATGCTTATGCGGTAGTGCGAGTGGTGAAACATTTCAGGTACTATGTGCTGAATTCCCATACCCTCGTTCTCATTCTCGACACTGCCGTTAAATCCATTTTAACTCAACAAGAGTTGGGGAGTCAACGAGGAACCTGGATAGCTAAAGTTCAGGAGTACGACTTGGACATCAGACCTACCAAGTTGGTACAAGGAAGGGGCCTGTGCCAATTGATTGCAGAAAATCATGCTGAAGCAGAATGTGAAAAGACTCAAGATACTTCTTCAGGGCTGCCCATGGTGCTTTTCGTGAGTACAACTGATGAATGGTACACGATATTGCTTTCTTTCTAACTTATGGTGAATGCCCCCCCATTTAAACCAAAAGGAGAAGAGGACAGTCAAGTTGAGATCTCAAAATACCTTTTGTGGAATAACGGAATATACAAGAAAGGTATTGATGGTGTTTTCCTGCGTTGTGTTGATAAATCACAACAGGAAAAGTTATTAGAGTCCTTCCATAGCCTAGCATGCGGAGGACATTTTTCATCCTCTGTAATAGCTTATAAGATCCTACGGGCTAGGTACTATTGGCCTACTCTCTTTCGGGATTCAGCAGAGTGGGTGTCCAAGTGTGAAGCTTGTCAACATTTCATTGGCCATCCCAAGTTAGCAGCTCTTCCCCTGAAGCCCGTAGTGATTGAAGAACCTTTTCGCCAGTGGGGAATTGATTTCATTGGAACATTGAATCCTACCTCCAGTGCCAGACATAATTACGTGCTGACTACTATAGACTATTTTACCAAGTGGGTGGAAGCCGCACCAATCAAGCAAGCAACCTCTGAAGCTGTTTGCAAGTTCCTTAAAGAAAATATAATTGTCAGATTCGGTGTGCCTCATAAGATTGTAGCTGATAATGCCTCTAATTTCTCGTCACATGAGTTGACAGAATTTTTCTATGGATTCGGCATCACCCTGGCTCACTCATCTGATTATTATCCCCAAGGCAATGGGCAAGCTGAATCCAGCAACAAGAACCTGGTTACCATAATTAGAAAACTAGTAGATGAAAACCAGAGGACATGGCACAAAGCATTGTATGATGCGTTGTGGGCTGATCGAATCACCCCAAAGCGAGCTATAGGGATGTCTCCTTTCCAAGTGCTATACGGGATTGATGCTGAGATACCTATCTCAGTGGAGTTGCCAGCCTTGCAGCTGGCCAAAGCTGTCGAAGATATGACTTTTCAAAACTCTATTGAGAAAAGAGTTATGTACCTAGCCAGGTTAGAAGAGGAATGAAGCAAGGTGGTTGATCACATCGCAGATCATCAGAGCAGAGTGAAGAAAATTTTTGACAAGAAATCAAAAGCGTGTAATTTCCAGATTGGAGACTGGTGTTGCTTTGGGATAAAAGGAGAGAGCAAAAAGGAATGCACGGGAAGTTCGATTCTTTGTGGAAAGGACCTTTCAAGATCCATGAGCTGAATGGTGAAAATAGTTTCCTTCTATCATATCTGGATGGAGGGTTACTCCCTTTTCCTTTCAGTGGACAACATCTAAAGTTGTTCCATCACTAATGCAAGATGTTCTCTTGCATTGTACATACTTTACTTTTTGTTGTGTGTTTGCTTTTGTTTTTCTTTCTTTCTTTTGTTTTGTTTTGGTTTTGGTTTTCTTCTTTTCTGACTCCGTAGCCCAATGGATAAGACCAGAGATTCTGAGTTCTCTTCCTTTGGTATTACAAAGAAAGTCCCCAGCTGGAGCCAGCTGTTATCTCAGTTTTGAGTTTACGCCAAAACTATCAGATAACCCCTACGAAATTTTTAAAGTTGGTTTTGCAAAATTTCCCTTATGAGAGAAAATCGGGTTTTCGGGTTTCACCGACAGGTCAACATGTGTTTTGAATGTTTTATGTCTTGTGTTCCCCGAAACCCGAAACCCACTTCAAGTAAGTCGAGTCGGGTTTTGGACCTTCGGCACATTGGAACATGCCTTATCCGAAACATGTTTTGTGTCGCTTTGTCTTCCGATACCCGAAGTCCGATTTAGTCCTTTGTGTCGGGTTTTCGGAACTTTGAAGCATCTAAACATCTCATGCTTTGTGTCGATTGTTTCCCGCGACCCGAAACCCGAATTGCTCTACACACCTTTGTGTCGGGTTTTCGGACCTCCCAAGCATGCTGACATGGCGTTAATGCCGAGTTGTCGGGTGAGTTGGCACGTGCCAGCCCGAAGTGTATTAATTGTAAATTTTCTTATAAATATGTGGATTTCCACGTCATTTTTACTAGACGTATTTTTAACTCGTGGATTTTCGCGCATGCTTCTCCAACCTCGAAACCCGAAACTCGCATGTGCCCGATTGAATTTCCCATTTTCGATCTTTTCTTGCTCTGGTTGAAGGTATTTCTCTCTCCATTCTTTGTTCTTGGTTTTTATGGATTGATTATGTATGGAATTCTTCCCATTCCCTTACCAGGTTTGTGGGGTTTTTATTCTTTTTCCTTTTGGGGTTGTTTTCCAAACCGGGTTTATGTTTTAGGGTTTATCTCTTTGGAATTACCACTTTGTGTGTTATTTCCCCAGATTTTTGTTGTAATTAAAATGTGTTTGGTATATGAATGGTAAAGAAAGAACTTGCATGTTTTAAATCCAACAAAAACCCTGTTCCCTCTTTTGGGTTTTGAAGGGTGTTGTGCAGTATTAAAGACCCGAAGTATATCAGAAGATTCGAAGTGTCGGGTTTTCTCAAGATTCTGACATCTTCAAAAGTGTCGGGCTTTCCAAAGTTTCTGACATCCTCAGCGCATCGGGTTTTCTGGATTCCCCGACATCCTCCTCAGTGTGTCGGACTCTTCCATTCTTCCGGCATCTCCAGTAGGTCGGGATTTTCACAGTGTGCAACATCTCCTGATCTCTAAAACTCTCTTCCTTTGACATCCTTCATGTCGGACCCTGGTCCATCGCAAGAAAAGACTGAGAAGTCAGGAAGGATGAAATACAAGTTCAGAAAGGTGGAGTCTCCATCATATATCGATTGCAATTATGACATCCGAGATACAGAGCTCGGGAATATAGATATTGAAGATTTCTGGAGTAGGGTAAGGAGTTCCTCCCAAACTCCGTGGATGAAATCGATAGCCGATAGTGGCTTACCTCTTGCAGCGGGTTTTCCCATGTCCGCTCAGTGCCCTGAATTCATCTTATCCTGTGCTTCCAGTTATGACTCTATTTCTCGTTCTGTGAGAAATCAGGCAGGAGAAGTAGTGATCAAATTGGACGGAGGTTACTTTGATGACCTCCTCAAACTACCCAATTTTGAAGAATATGGAGAGTTGGATGTCAAGTCAGCTCAGAAATCCTGGGATAACGATCAGGAAGATTGTATCAAGCATGTAAATAAGAAGTTCCTGATCAAGGCCAAACCGGTTGTCTCCAGATTCCCAAGACTTATCCCCAGGAGTGATTTCATCCAGGAGATCAATGACATCATCACTTTGTTGAGTCGGTTTTGGTTTACCCGAATCAAATGTGTTCCAAGGGTGGATGTATCAATTCATGATCACCATCAAGAAGAATCAACAATGGATTGACTAGGGCACTCTCATTAGTAATGAGATAGATTTCCAAATGACAACAGTCTTGTCCACAGAGGAAATTTTATATGTCTTCATATGTCACATATGCAGCGGCCGGGATGAGGAACTATCCCAGGTTGGATACCAAGGGAAGCAGGATGGGGAACCATGTGTATCAATACTTCCCTCAACTGACAAGAAAAGGGATCCCAAGACCAATTCAGAAGGGTGAATGACACCTTCTTTTATGAAAACATCTGCAGGTTAAACCCTGAATTGAGGAAGACAAGAGTCTCAGATGAGGCCTGGGCTGAAGTTTCCAAATGGGGATGTGTCTTCTTACAATTCAAGAAGTTCACATATCTTCGGGTAGTCATGTACTCGGGGGATCCTTTCCATCTGCCTCGATATCCAGGGGATAAACTGATATTGATGGAATTGGTTAGGCAACTGTTGGATTTCCATAAATTCCAACAAAGTAAACATAAGGCTGTTGTATCCTTCCCAATTTCTATTGGAAGATACACTTGTTCGATAGTGGTGAAAGCTAAAAATGTTATCCATGAGCTTCAGGACAAGTTGAGGAAGCATATGAAGCCCCGAGATGGGTTTGACATTCGAGGAGTCCTCAGGGCATATGGAACCCTGCACCTACATAGGCCAAGCATAGAGGACATTTGGATTGATCTGCGTGATGAGGTTGCTATTCGCAGAAAGGATCATAGCAGATTGACAATTGCTAAGATTCAAACACTTGAGCTTGTTGATTTACCAGAAGGTACTAGTGACAATGAAAGTGTTTTGGATCTTTCCTATGATGGACTAAATGAAGATCAATATGTTTTCCCACCTATTGATTGGTCAATCAGTGAAAAAGCCTCCATCACAGATAGGTCGGATTTGATTCTTGCATCCACCAAAGCATGGCTCTCCTCTTGGGGAATGAGTTTTAAAGATGATAAGTTTTCGAGTTGGCTGCTTCAGAGGCGGGGCCCTCCAAAAAGGAAAAGGACAGAAAATCTTCTAGGGGGCCTATAAAGGTCAAGATTGTCAAAAAGAGGAAAGAAAGAGAAATCTCTTCAATTATTTCTCCAGTTGAAACGGTGAATGTGCCAGAATCACCAACACCACTAGAAATAGGAGAAATTACTTTGGAAGAAGAAGGAAGCCAGCCTCTGGTTTCATCATTTGTTGATTGCCCAACTGAAGGGACCTTATCTCTTGCATCCCAGGCTTTGGAGTCTGAATCTGCGCCTCTTTCCTCACAACCACTCCTACCTCCTCATTCTCCATCAACTTCTTCAATAATGGCTAGTATTTTCTCTGGACTTTCACCCCTCTCTGCTGGGACCCAAGTGATCACCAACACGCCCCCTCCTGTGCCTCTTTTTATTGGATCTACTACCACATTGGTAACTATTCCCCCTCCACTAGTAGAATCTTCTCCCCTTGAGAGTATGATACCAGCTGCTACAACATTGGCAACTTCCTCTGATACACCACAATGGCTACTCGAACAAACTCTGAGGAAGAGGAAGGTGATTGTGCCCATACCAGCCTTTGATTTCAGCTCACTCAAGGCTT
Source organism: Taxus wallichiana var. yunnanensis (assembly GCA_018340775.1). Lineage (NCBI taxonomy): Eukaryota > Viridiplantae > Streptophyta > Pinopsida > Cupressales > Taxaceae > Taxus > Taxus wallichiana. The sequence continues at coordinate 155,905,304 of CM031243.1, read as the reverse complement.
CTACTGCTAAATCAACCAAGAAACCTAAAATAGTTTCAAGGGTTTTGGTGGACGCTTCAGGGGATAAGTTTGCAGAGATCACCACTCCCACGACTGACAAAACTAAAGAGGACATAACAGCCTCTGATTATCAGATAACCAGGGTGGCTCTAGGAAGAGTGACAGCAGAAGGGGTGCAACAAGATGCGTGGGATGCCACAAACGTGTTGTGCCAGAAGTTGAAAGAAACAAAAGACAACAGAGATGAGCTTAAAGGAAAAGTGGAGCAGTTGACTGAGGTTTTGCTTAAACTCTCAAAACCCCTTGAATCCATACCATCTTCTTCTGTCCCTGTCGGATTCGATTTCTCATCCGTACCTACAATTGAGAAGATTGCTAAAAAAGGAAGGGTGGTCGATGAATGGATCCAAAGGCTGCTCCAACAAGGGAAGGAGGTGATTCAAGACGTTGTGAAAGTTCATCAATCTTTGAGGGATATTCAGAAGGAGGGAGAGAAGATGGACGATGATTTCTCTCAAGAAATTGGACATCTTGATTTGACTTATGAAGCTCTCCAGGTATTAAAGCAAATACCATCACATCTCTTGGTAGACGAAGGCATCATCCCACATACGGATAAGCATTTCCAGCTGACTAAAGCCATCAGGTTCACGGTGAAAATTCTCAACGAAGCCTGCAGTAAGTTGAGAGAATCAAGGGATAAATTGATTGATGGAAAAAGTGATTTGGAAGAAGAGTTGCTGAAGGTTTGTCCAAAGGTATCAGTTGGAAACTTAGGTGTCCTATCAACAGATGATCTTTTCAAACAAGTCCAAGAGTTTGTTCAGCATGAACCAACGCACGGATTTGGTATTGAGATCATTGATCGATTTGTAAGAATTGAACATTCTTTTGAGGCCTTGAGAAAGCTCAGCAAAAGATTGAAAAAGCTTCCCGGCGGTGCTAGTGATACCCATGAAACCTACAAATTTGGAATGATCATTCCACTGCACCTGACGAAAATGAAATGCAAGGCATAATTCAAAGGTTCCAAGAATTTTGGAACAAACAGGTGCAGCTGGAGGAAGAGAAAGATGAAGGAGCGAAGGATGATGATTCAGATTAATTCTTGATGTTTCATGTCATTTCAATCTTGAAATCGACATGTCTTTTTCATTTCTGTTTCGTCATATAGGAAGCAAATTTTGACTTGGTCTCCTGCGTGAGAGTCAAGCAAAATAGAACTCTTTTTAAAGAACACTATTTTCTAGGATTTATCCTATTTTCTCTCGATCCCTTTTATTATAAATAAGGGATGCTTATGCATTCCAAAAGGTTGAGATTTTTGTAATATTCGAGCTATTGGAAAGAAGAAAAACTTTGTGTTTTCGTTCAATCATTTCGAAGAATAGGAGTTGATATTATTTCACAAACTTTGTGTTGTGGGATATATCTTTCTTAAGACATTGTTCTTACGTTCATGATCTTAAGCTATTCTTTGCATAGCATCTTATTGTTTCTAATCATCTCAGACATTATATTTATGATCTAAAGCTCGTATGATTATTTCGTGCTCTGCGTTTACTCGAAAGAAAATACGTTTCTCTCATTTCCTTTCCATTGTGCTTCTTTCATTGTAATAGTTTCTAACTCCATTCATTTACGAAAGCAATACCTTTGAATCGTGTGAATGCGGATTTCGGGATTCTATCCCAACCCCCAATGGTTAGATTAGTGTGAATACTGTATATATTGTTTTTACTGTGTTTTAGATTAGTAGTAACCAGGCAGCCTCACCTGTCTTTGAGGAGGGATTTAATCCCATATACTGTGGTTGAACCTCATATTTTGGATTGACAAAATATCTTTTGGATCTTTGTAGGTTTAGATCCTTTTTTCACTTATATTGTAATATTTGGCTGTTGAGCCCTTCTTGGTTGACTGTTTTGCCCTTCTCTGGGTTGTTTCTCTCATCTTCACTATCTGGCTTTTGAGCCCTTTTGTATACAGGGTATAGTCCCTTCAAAACTATTTTCCCTTAATAAAAAAAAATTAGTAAATAACACAACTTATAATAGCTATAGAAAACCAATGAGTCCAAAAAATGAATCCTTCTAACATTTTAAAATGCGGTTTGGAGATCACCAAAACTCATAACTAAAACGTCATGAAACCTTCTCTCAACACCCAAGTGAATAACCTCATTGATTTCAGTTATCAAGTAACAAGTTAAAATGAAATCTATGAATCTCATACTTGAGAGATCTGAAATTTATAATGCCCATAATAAAATGAACACATTTTCCAAATACCTATAAAGGATTGATTAAAAAATATTAATACCCACAATAGATAATCCGTATTTCTCTCATTACCCAAAACAGAATAAAACTGAATATGCCTTTATTTGTAAAATAATACATAGATAAAAATAAAAACCCTTTCCTAAAAGATTCGAGATGAAGAAGACCAAAAAACCACTATCCTTTTCCTCTTTTCTTCTCTATTTTTCTTCCTCCTACTTATTAGATCCTCACCATACAAAATGAAACCCCAAAACCTTATTTATTTTTCTAGAAAAATTTTCCCCAATATTGTTGCAATAAAGAATGGCAAGATCCCAAAATACGAGGCCCAAAATCAGCTCCGGATGGTTGTAAAACTTCCAGTGAATCCTCCAGTTTTTGACATAGTCTCCCCTCTAATTCCTCCTCTCTTCATGCCACGCTAAATGGAAAAAAATAAAAACCTAACTCTCCTTTATTCCATGGATTTCAAAATCCATTTAAATATAATTAAAATCTAAAAAATTCCACCACTTAGCTTTTGGCTAAGTTTAATTTTTATTTTATTTATTTTTAATAACACTATGTGCCACATTCCACAAGGAATAGTTAATACATAAGTTAATGCCAAAATAACTCATAAGTTGAATTCCACAAAATATCATTACAATTAAGCATCATTTAAATGTCGAGCTCATTAACCAAGCTAATCAAAATGTCATGCATTTATTATGGTTGAGTCAAAAGCATCTAGATAATATTTTGACACTCGGTTATGTTACTAACATACCATCATAAGTTAGGATTAGGTTAGATCACGTAGCCTATATCTTAGATTAGTTAGGCTAGCAACTAATATTAAACAATATCGCATCAGAAGCCACAAAATGTTTTCACCCAATCAAAGGGTGAGTGCTAACTCACGGAAGAGTGGGAACTTGTGTGTATACTCGCATGTGTATGCACACAACTATGCTAGCTTATATACATAAGTATATATGCTTGCATACCTATGATCATACCCATATGGGTATATGGATGAATGTCCATTCCTTCATGCTTTATACTCATACCTTTGATGAATGACTAACGAAAACACAAACTGCAACCAAGAAGAAACAACCAAATAGATTTATTAATAATATTGAGTTCCAAGAGTTGGGATGTTACATCCTTCCCCCTTAATAAGGGTAATTTCCCAATTACTGAGACTTAAAAATAAATGGAAATTAGTTTCTTACATACTCTGCATCTTCCCAAGTGGCACTTCATTCACTTAGGTTGTCCCATTGGACCAAAACTTGTTGGATATCTCTATTTCACATCTTAATGCTTCATCGTGATAATATCCTTATCGAATCATGCTAAAAATTTAGCTTATCATCTACTTGTAAGTTATGACAAGTTAGCAAACATGAGGGATCACACACCTATTTTCTCAAAAGTGAGACATGAAATACATCGTGAATTTTAGAAAGTGAAGGAGGAAATGCTAACCTTGAAGGCTACAACGATAATTTTTTGTAAAATTTTAAATGAACCAACAAATATGGGTGTAATTTTAGATTTCTTTCCAAACTTAATTTACTTTTATGAGGTTTCACCCTCAAAAACACTTTTTCACCCACCTGAAATTCTTTTCCAATCCTTTTCTTATTAGCATAACTCCTTTTTCTATCACTTGTTGCCTTTAATTTTTGTCTTATAACAATCATTTGTTGATCGTATTCTTTTAAAAAATTAAGACCTATGGTTACTCAATTTTCAAGGCCTTCCCACCCCAAGGGTGTTCTACATTTCTTTCCATATAAAGCTTCAAAAGGAGCCATTTGCAAAGATGTATGATAAGTATTATTATAAGAAAAGTCAACTAAGTGCAGAAAATCTTCCCACTTGTTTTGTTGGTCCATACCATACATTCTTAGCATGTATCCTAATATCCTGATTTAATCTTTTAGTTTTCCCATCCATTTCAGGATGATAAGAATAACTAAAATGCAGCTTTGTGTCAAAAGCAGCTACCAGAGTTTGCCAAAACTGAGATGTAAACAAAGTATCTCTATTAGTAATAATCAGTTCAGGAATTCCATGCAATTTTACAACTTCCCTCATTAATATATTGACAAGTAGAGGTACATCATCTGTTAGATTACTAGGAATAAAATGAACAACCTTTTTCAGCTTGTCAATAACAACAAAAATAATATCATGCATCTTTCTATATTTTGGCAAACCAGAAATAAAATACATAGTTATAGTTGCCCATTTGTCTTTTGGAACTTCGTGGGGAAAAAGCTTACCACTGGGATGGAAATGATAAAATTTCACCTTTTTAAATTCTAAACATTTAGAAACAAATATAGCCACGTCCTTTTTCATACTAGGGCAAAAAAAAAAAAATTTCAATTCGGGAGTAATTTTAGTGACCCCGGGATGTGAAAAATGAGGAGCTTGATGCACTTCTTGCATCAAAATAGTTCAAAAATTTCCTTCAAAAGGTACGTAAATTCTACCTTAGAACCTTAGAAGACCATATAGTTCCAAGGAGTACCCAACATACTTGCTATACACTATTTACCACAACAAATTTTAACTTGTTTTTGACATGAAAAATGTCTATTTTCTTTTTGTAACAATTGATCCTTTAGCAAAAAATTTATTCTATAAATAGTAGCAAAATGAACCCTATGGTTGATCACTTCAGCCACTCGATTTTCTTTACCTTTGACATATTTTATGTCCATATCATAATCACTAATCAATTCCATCCATATCCTTTTGCGGGAATTCAACTTGTCTTGAGTAAATAAATGCTCTAGACTTTTATGATTTGTTCTAAGTTTGAATGGCTTACTTGTCATCCAAAAAAATCTCCTATTTATCTGAATAACTTATATTTTCATTCTACTTCGATGTTTCACATTTCAGGTTGCGCACACTCAAGATTGTTCTTTTAATACCTTGACATAGTTATAGTTCCTTTGCACACCCTTACATGCCTTCCTACTTCTCTCTCGAATTATACTATCTCCTTCCATTTTCCCTTTATGGCTTCCTCATGTGTGCTTGCTTTCATTCCTATAATGTTGCACACTCCTTGCACACTTCGTGGACTTACCTTCCAAATAAGCTAAGTCCCTATGCATGCTCTTGTGTGCATTGAACTTCTTATTTTCCTTATGCTCCCGCATGCCCACTTTCTTCCTATCTCTGCGCACCCTCCCAAAGTTAGATGCTCATACCCTACTTCCATACTTTCCTTCTATAAGTATGCCTTCTTTCCTACACACGTGTTGTGTGCACACCTTCCCTTTATTTCCCTTTGCATTCCCTTTATACCACGTCATTTGTCATACTTGAGTGTGATACACACATCCTATCAAAGCATGCCAATAAGGCACCAAATCTAAAACCAACCAATACACATAACACATGGTAGAAAGAAAAAAAAATGAATAGTTAGCTGAATCATTTAGTCAATCCACACGCACCATGTGTCCAACATGCCTAGATGGCTCTAACATCTTCTAAGAGCCATATCTTCTACTATAGAGCTCCAATTGGCGTTAACCTAGGCTTGTCAAAAAGAGCTGCTTTGAGACAAGCTACACACGTTGGAATATTTAAATTCAAATGTATATAGGATTTTAGAGGAAGAAAATAGGGAAACATCTCTCAACTCATCAATGCACACATCTAATCAACCTCAACCACCAAATTTCAATCAGATATTGTTTTCTTCCTTCTTCCACATGCCAAATAGACATGGGGAAGTGCATCTAACAACCTTGTAGGAGGATTTTTAGGAATTTATCACTTTCTATTGGTGGTTGAAGATTTGAATATGTTTTCCTCTTTTTCTCCTTCTCTTCTCCTTCTTCTATAAATAACAAAGTTTTTCTTTTTAAAAAAGGATCCCTCTTTGTTGTAATGGAACCATGCCAAAATGGTGGCCAACTTCCCATGGGTCTCAGACCTTGGTATGGTCTCTATAATTTATTCTCACCTCTTGCCGTGAATGTAACTGATTGTGCATCCCTTGAGAAATAAAATCATGTTTTGTGGAACTCTTTTCTTCCCTTTCTCATTTTCATTGCATCTCGCCTCTCTATTTACATTTTCTGGCATGTTGTGCATATTCCCACTTGCAATCCCCATGTTCATGTGTTGTGCATACTAGAAGGCCGAGCCTGCGTGTTGATCTATTATGCATGTAATCTTCCCTCTTCTCCCACCTCTCTGTTTCCTTCTCCTCTCATGGAGAGATCATCACCTTTCCTTCTGGCACTATCACCTTCCTTAGCTTAGGATTTCCCCTTTCTACACATCCTTCTATCCCTGGTCCCTTGGCATGTTTAGTCTAGGATTTAATTTTAGCATTATGAGTAGCAGTAGTGTTAGAGGTAGGTAGAGGAACCGGCCTTCTCCATAGATCCTTCCCAAGTGTGCAACATCCCACAACTTGGGGATGGTTCCATTGTTGTCTCAAACATCTCGAGCTTTTCTAGATCCGAGATGTGGGTGCATGTTTGAATGACCAACAATTTCTGCATGCCTAGTGGGACTAGAGTGAAGAGCTATACATCTTCATCTCAACAAGTTTGATGTGTTTTGCTGAGATCCATCCTTTTGAGGCATATTTCAACACATTTGGAAACTCCACTAATCCAAACACACCCATTATCTCATTCAAACCAATTTTCCCATTCCTTCTTTCATTCATTTCTCCTTTTTCCATTGTTCCACCTTCCTCTTTTGAATTCATGCAATCATGAATTCTTTCCCTTCCTAGAATTATCATTTATATCAGTAGAGACTATTTTTCTCCATCCATACAGTTCCAAATTCCTCCTCCAAATCAGTTTTATAAGCCCCATTATCCTGAAAATGCATACAACCCACCTTTTTCTAACCAAAATGTTTATGAAGAACAAGTTTATGCAGATGATGGTGGAAAATCCATGGCTAAAGCTGATTTTGAGAGGTAGGTGCTAAAAGATGGAGATGGACATGATGCAACTCAGAGTCAAGTGCTCCATAAAGGTAGCTAAAGTTGGCTACAAGGTCCCTTGTCCATGGGTCGGCCCTATACCAAGCTGGTTTAGCACCCAACAGAAGTTGCACTTTATCACTGAGATGTTGCCCCATATTACAAAGTGGGAAGAGTTAATGGAGGCTCAAAATCTAGCACGTGCAAAACCTGTCAATGGGGCAACCCTACACTACCATCTTACAACCCTCCCACTCCTTCCATGCCAACTTACATCATCTCATCCTACTGCATGTTCTTATCTTCTTGCACATTGCCCCCATTGAGAATTCTCATCCTCCATCCTCTCACCTTCACTCTTCCACCATCTCTCCTTCCACACACACCTTTAGTCTTCAGCATGCGTGTGCCTTCCATCCCTTCCATTCCCATCCTTCCATCTTCTTCCAAGTCCCCTCTATCTAACTATACCAAAATGAACAACCCCCTTCCAATGTGCCTTTCCCAACAAATGTCATCATGTTTAATGACTATAGTAGTTGAAAAATGGTATGACTCATGTGACTCTAACTGGGAAGAGGAAATCATACAGGTACATGTTCTAGATGAAAAGGAGTTATTCTAAAGGGAATGCTTCCGAAGGAGACCGAGTTTCTTGTAGAGGTAGAACCATGCACGCCCTAGCTTTGCCTGAGCCAGCCTACAAGTGCTCCCCTTTAGGAGGAAAGTCTACAAGAAAATCCCATCTGTGGGATTGAGCTTCAAAGTAATGGGAAAATCACAAGGATCAAACCATGCCTAATCATATATTTTCTAATCTAGAGCCAAAGATAGAGTTTCCACCAGTCATGTTCACTTCAGAGCATGAGGTAGAGCTTCAGCGTGCCAAAGGTCAGTAGTAGCGCCTCCTAGATCCAAGCACATAAAAACTTCAAGAGGTATATATTATATTTTTTGATACTTTGAGGAGGGTGAAACACCATCTAGCAAGGTGGTTTTTCACTCTTGTTTCTGACCATGTTCAACACCAAATCAATTACATGGTCACAATTTGTGAGGAAGGGAAGCTACTTCTCCTTCTTGTTGTAGGTTTTACTTGAGCACCCTTTACATATGGTTAGAATAGGTTATTTTAAGTGTGATTCATGCACACTCTGCATGTTCCCTTTGGGACATGTATGATTTTTAGTTTTGTACATAGTGTTATGCTTTTGTTTTGTCGCACTCCCTCTAGCACCTTTCCTTTCTTGTTGTTCTTGCACACCCTTTTGTTGCTTCCTGGGATGACAATTCATTTTTGGCAGAGAGGTAGTTCCAACAATCAGGGCATATATTTCACTCTCATCAATCCAATTCAGAATATCTTCATATGAGAGCAATAGTTCAGTTTAGAGTTTAGACAATGTTGTAAGTGACTTCAGGGATGTTCTTCAAGTTACAGATCAGATCTTCAAGTTTAGCGCTTGAATCCATGCCTAATGGAATTCTAAGGCTACTGGTATCTTCATCTAGCAGGAAGATGGCCCCGAAAGTCACCAAAACTATTATCCAAATAACTCTCCTAGTTATCTAGATAACTTATATTTTCATTCTAACTTTGATGTTTCACATTTCAGGTTACGTGCACTCAAGATTGTTCTTTTGATACCTTGACACACTTCTAATTCCTCCCCATGCCCTTATGTGCCTTCTGACTTCTCTCTCTACATTCAGCTATCTCCTTCCATTTTCTCTTTATGCCTTCCTCCCTACGTTCCCACTTTCTATCCTATCATGTCATACACTCCTTGTGCACACTTTTGTGGACTTTCCTTCCAAATTGGCTAAGTCCCTATGTGCACCTCCTTACGTACCTTGTACTTCCTATTTTCCTTATGCTCCCATGTGCCCAATTTCTTCCTATCTCTCGAGTGCTCTCTTGTAGTTGGATGCTCACACCGCTTCCATACTTAATTTCTACAAGTATGACTTCTTTCCTATGCGCACTCCTTCCCTTTGTTTCCCTTTCATGCACCTTCCCTTCCATTTCATGCTTGTGCCTTCTTATGCCAGTCACTATGCCATGTCATCTATCAGACTTGAGTGTGATACATACAACCTATCAAAGTGTGCCAATAGGGTACCAAATCTAGATAACCAACCGGTGCATGACACATGGAAGATAGGACAAAAAAATGAAAATTTGGTCGAATCTTTTAGTCAATCCGCATGTGCCACATGTCTTATGTGCCCAGATGGATCTAACATCTTCTAATGGCCGTATCTTCTTCTATAGAGCTCTGATTGATGCACACTTGGGCTTGTCAGAGAGCTTCTTACAAAATCTATTCATAAGACTATTCAAATTCAAATATAAGTGGAATTTAGTAGGAAAAAAATAGGGAAACATCTCTCAGATCATCAATGCACACATCTAATAAACCTCAACCATCAGATTTCAATCATATATTTCTTTCTTCCTTCTTCCACATGCTAAACAGACATGGGGAAGCATATATGATATCCTTATAGGTATATTTATAGGAATTTATCACTCTTTATTGGTGGTTGAAGATTTTAATATGATTTTCCTCTCTTTATCCTTCTCTTCTCTCCTTCTTCTTCTATAAATAACAGAGTTCTACTATTTTAAAAGGATCCCTCTCTGATTGTAACAACACCATGCTAAAATGGTCATTGAATTCCCATGGATCTCAAACCTTGGCATGGTCTCTACAATTTTCTCACCTCCTGCCATGAATGTAAATGATTGTGCATCCCTTGAAGCAATAAAATCATGTTTTTTGGAACTCTTGTCTTCTCATTCTCATTTTCATTACATCTTGCCTCTCTGTCTACATTTTTGGCATGCTTATGTGTATTCCCACTTGCAGTCCCCATGTTCATGTGTTACGTGCACTAGAAGGCCGAGCCTGCATGTTGATCTCGTGGCATGGGTCGTCTGCCTTCTTCTCATGTGACCTCTTTGTTTCCTTCATTTCTCACGGAGATAGGTCAACCCTTTCCTTCTAGTGATATCGCCTTCCTTAGCTTAGGATTTCCCCTTTCTGCACATCCTTTTATCCCTAGTCCCTTGGCATGTTTAGTCTAAGATTTTCTTTCAGCATTAGGTGTAGTAGTATCGTTAGAGGTAAGTAGAGGAACTGGCCTTCTCCAGAGATCCTTCCCAAACATGCAAGGTCCCACAACTTGGGGCGCTTCCATTATTGTCTCAAAAATCTTGGTTCTTCCGGATCTAAGATGCGGGTGCATGTTTGAATGACCAATACCACCCAATAAGAAATGTCTCCATTTCTAAAGACCATAAACTACTACAACCAACTCTAAGTTATGTGGGGGATAGTTTATCTCATTAAGCTTTAATTTCCATGACTCATAAGCCACTACCTTCCCTTCTTGAGTTACTATACCCCCTAAACCATCTAGGGATGCATCAATCTAGACCTCAAAAGGGTTATTTGGATCTGGAACCAGCATGATAGGTACTATAGTGAGAGCATGTTTCAACTTTAAAAAGGATTCCTCACATCTAGAAGTCCACTCAAAATGTTTACCCTTTTGCTGTAGTGATGTGATAGGATGGGCTATTCATAAAACTTCATTCACGAACCTTCTATAGTACCCATCTAAGCCCATGAAACTTGATAGCTTCACATTTTTAGGAGCCGAACATTCTTCAATAGCTTTAATCTTGGATGGATCCACAAAAATCCCATCCTTAGAAATGATATGTCCTAAGTAGTGCACTTTATCTTTATAAAACTCACACTTAGATAATTTTTCATATAATTTGTGGTCCCTAAGCCTTTGTAGAACCATTCTTAAATTTTTTCATTTTCTTTTTCATCTCTAGAATAGATTAAAATTTCATCTAGGAATACTAATACAAACTTATCTAGAAAATCTCTAAAAACACTATTCATTAGGTTCATAAAAGTATTTGGTGCATTGGTCAAACCAAAAGGCATAACCGTGAATTCATAGTGTCCATATCTTGTACGAAAGGCTATTTTATGCACATCTTCCTCTTTGATTCTAAGTTGATGATAACCATACCTTAAGTGAATATTATAGAATATAACTTCTCCTTTAATTTGATCAAACAAATCATCTATCATGTGAAGTGGATATTTAGTCTTAATGGTAACCTTATTGAGTATGTGGTAATCAATACACAACCTTAATGTACTATCTTTATTTTTAAAAATATGAATGGTGCTCACTAAGGGGACACACTTGGCCTAATCATTCCTTTCTCAAGAAGTTCTTACAGCTAAACTTTTAGCTCTTGCAAGTCCACAATATTCATTTGGTAAGGTGCCTTAGAGGCAGGGGTTGAACCTAGCATGATATCTATTGAAAAATAAAACTCTCTTTTTGGGGAAGACCTGGAAATTCCTTAGGAAAAACATCCCTAAAATCATTTAATACTAGATAATCATGTAAACTAGGTTCCTTCAGCTCATAAGACTCTTCCATGTGTAAGGAAAATAAGATACATCCCTCATGACTACTCTTTTCAACTATAAGGTAGAAAGAGTGGGTAAAAAAATTGTTTTTGATACCAAACGAAACTTGTCCAAAGCCAAAATCATCAAAACAATGTATTCTTTTATTAGAACAATAAATTTGAGATTTATGGTATTGCAACCAATCCATGCCAATAATCAGATCATAAGATCCCAAAGGAACAACATGTAGATTTAATCTAGTTTTAAACATCCCTAAATCAAATTCTATTTGATCTAAATATTCATAAATCTACACTTTCTTACTAGTCCCAAATTCTACTTGCCATTTTTCTTTCATAGGAATAGTTTTCAGATTTATATTTTGCACTATTCTAGGAGACACAAAGTAATCAGATGCTCCAGAATCAAATAGAACAAAAATTTCAGCGCCAAATATTTTACCTCTAGTCTCAATAGGGGTTGTTTGGTGCTCAACCTTGTGGTTATCTACCGTTGCATAGACCTAGTGGCTTGTTGTCTTACTTGTAAGGAATTCTAGGGAAATATCTTTGGTAATGGTTCTTACCACATGTCCAATATCCTTGTTGAGGTTCTTTGTTTTCCACTAGAACCTTGTTGGCTCATGTAGTAGGTGTGTATCTATTACCACCGGGCTATTGATTATTTTTTTTGTTTAATGGGAGGCCTTGGCTCCCCGATTATTATTTCCATGAAAATTTCCATTGTTCTGCTTTCCATTAAAAGTAGTCCTTTTGAACTTAGGTTTTTGGTAAGGTCTAGAAGAGGAAACAACAATCTTCTTGTTGTGTTGCCTTCTCTTTCATTTCCTGGTGGTATTTTATCCAAGACTTCTATTTTTCTTCAGCCGTTGTAGGTTGCACTAACTACTTGCATAAGACTCTTAGGGTTGACCATATTTATGTCTTACTAGATAACCTCTCTCAAACCCAGTTTGAACTTGGTTACCTTGGACTCTTCATCCTTCATATAGTCCACATGATGGATCAGATCTAAAAATTGAGCTTCATACTCAGCTACAGTCATGTTATTTTGTTTCAAACTATGAAACTTAGTTTTCTTCCTTTCTCGGTGATTATCTGAGACATATCTAGTTATGAATTTCTTCTCAAAATTTTCCCAAGTAATGGTGGAATACACATAACCCTTAACTTGCTTCAAATTATCCCAAAGACAAGACATCATGTTCTTCAAGGTGGTAAACTACAATATGGGCCTTAGTATTGGATTTGAAATCATTCATCCAAAATTATTGTTGTAATTTAAACAAACAACCCTCATATATCACTTGATCGGTGGATAACCCTTTGAATCTAGGAATATACACTTTCTTCAATTCCTTGAGGAAGGGGTCTATTACTCTATTCCCTATGGGTACATCTTCATGAGCATGTAGCTGATTGTTCAAGTCTCCCAAGTTTACCTCATGCTGGTCATGTCTTACTTGATTACCTCCTATGCCACTTTGTTTTTCTCTAAGTTCCTCTCATGAGTGACAATCTATCTTGCAAGGTGTTGACAATCTTGGGAATTTAATTTAGGACTTCTTCGTGGGGTTGAGGATAAGGTTGATGTATTCTAAAACTCCTCTACATGTACCTCTTCTAGCTCCTCCCCTTTAACCACCATGACCTTGGTTTGGATTATTCACACCACCACTACTCCAAGTTCTTACCATTGTTCCTGGTAAGTATAAAGATAAGTATTAGATAACGTTCCCAGAGGCCTAAGTGTTATACAACCTCGCTCTAATACCAAGTGTAAGGACCTTGAAAACCGAGGTCCAATTTTTTTAACTCCCATTATTCCCATTACTTAATTGATATGTTAATTTCACACATAATAAAATCATAGAATTATACAAACAAATCATATGTGCTAAAAACATCAATAAAAATCATCTTTGAGTCTAAAGGACTTAATTTTTTTAATATATCGGTACAATCTTATAAGGTTACATGCAATGGCAAAGAGCCTCATAAAATTTTATAATATACTTGATTATTTCATCATACATCAAGTACAATTGATCTCATAATTGAAATATAAAAGTAACTAATCAAGATCTGAAATCAACTTGAATCCCTTCAAATTATTTCCTTTCCCTTATCTCCAGAATGGCCTGTATTTTCCACAAAGGGTCAACTCAAACTGAACTAAAAGGATTTCCATTTTCATACATGTAGTATTCTACAAATGAAAATGTATTCGAGAATATACGCATCATGCATTAACATACCAATTTATTCATTATTATAATAATGATTTCAAAAATCATGTATACATGCAGGAACTAACCAAGTTCAAAATATCTTTGGAGAGTTGTCTTTAACCATCTTACATGAAAATGCCTAAAACTTACCTCACGTAAGGATAATTATATAATGCATTTCATAATATTATTTCACTCCAAATCAAATCAGCATACCAACTGTTTGAAAAAATGTCACATATAGGCTTCATGAAAAAAGGAGAAGGCATGATAACCAATTGAAAAAACGTGAACATGAACTTGATTTCAAAATTCTCAAAATGAACATTCTGCCAAATCAGATCAACAACATAAAAAAATTTCAAGAGGCATAATAGATCCTTTATACCCAAGAATGCATGTGAACCGCATTATTAAATGACATAATATAAACCTCCAATATAATCTATGGAATACATACCAGCAACATGACCAAAGTCCTTACAATTAATTTCACACATAGCGCAACAAATACATGCTTACATCATGACTTAATGCCATAAAAATAACGTCACATAATTTCCAAAGAGTGCATTTTAGTAGCATGACAAAGTTTCATAAAATTACTTCACATAAATTCCAATGAATTCAATCTAGCAACATGATAAAATGCCATAAAATAACTTCACATAAATTCCAATGGATTTGTTCCAAAGAACATAATAAAATTACATAAAATATAATCACTTCAATTCCAATGAATTCATTCCAACAACATGATAAAATGCCATAATCCATACTCGTGTATTTATGTCAATATAAAAATTGTTTGACATAATGTCACAACACATCATTATTTAAATATTCTAATGAAATGATTTCACACTAACCATTTGAAAAATATGACAACACAAAATTCTTTCAAAATTCTATGCAAATGATTACACATAAACCATTTAACAAAATGCAACATACTAGCAACAAAAATTGCAGTAAGGAAAACAACAATCTAACTACAAACCTAGAGCATAGAAATCACCCCAAAGCACTGTGCTTTGTTAGCTAGTGTTGTAACAAAACAACACATCAAAAATAACTAAATGCAGCAAGGAAATAACCAAAACTCGGTGTTATAACATTCAATGCTACAACAACAAATGCAACAATAATTTAATAAAAAAACAACGCTTCTAGCAACAAAAATTGCAGCAATAAATCAATGAAAAAAAAGTGATTCTAGCAGCCATTAAATTAGTAAATAACACAACTTATAACAGCTGGAGCACACCAATGAATCCACAAAAATGCAGCCTTCTAACATTTTAAAATGCAGCTTGGAGATCATTCCAAAACCCATAACTAAAACGTCATGAAACCTTCTCTCAACACCCAAGTGAATAACCTCATTAATTCTAGTTATCAAGTAAGGAGTTAAAATGAAATCTCTGGCTCTCATACTTGAGAGATCTGAAATATATAATGCCCATAATAAAATAAACACATTTTCCAAATACCCATAAAGGCTTGATTTGAAAATATTAATACCCACAATAGATAATCCATATTTCTCATTACCCAGAAGAGGAATAAAACTAAATATGCATTTATTTGTAAAATACTACATAGATAAAAATAAGAAACCCTTTCCTAAAAGATTTGAGATGAAGAAGACCAAAAACTCTTTGTTCTTTTCCTCTTTCCTTCTCTATTTTTCTTCCTCCAGCTTCTTAGCTCCACACCGTATAAAAATAAAACCCCAAAACCTTATTTATTTTTCTATAAAATTTCTCCCCAACATTGCTGCAATAAAGAATGGAAAGATCCCAAAATACAGGCCCAAAATCAGCTCTAGATGGCTGTAAAAATTCCAGCAAATCCTCCAGATTTTTTTGACATAGTCTCCCCCTCTACTTCCTCCTCTCTTCACGCCATGCTAAATGGAAAAAATAAAAACCTAACTCTCCTTTATTCCATGGATTCCAAAATCCATTTAAATATAATTAAACTCCAAAAAAAATGCCACCACTTAGCTTTTGGCTAAGTTTTATTTTTATTTATTTATTTTTAATAACATTATGTGCCACATTCCACAAGGAATAGTTAATACATAATTTAATGCCAAAATAACTCATAAGTTGAATTCCACAAAATATCATTACAATTAAGCATCATTTAAATGTCGAGCTCATTAACCAAGATAATCAAAATGCCATGCATTTATTACGGTTGAGTCAAAAGCATCTAGATAATATTTTGACACTTAGTTATGTTACTAACATACCATCATAAGTTAGGCTTAGGTTAGATCACATAGCCTATATATTAGATTAGTTAGGCTAGCAAATGATATTAAACAATATCACACCGGAAGCTACCAAAACATTTTCACCCAATAAAAGGATGAGTGCTAACTCACGGAAGAGTGGGAACTGGTGTGTATACTCACATGTGTATGCACACAACTATGCTATCTTATATAAATATGTATATATTCTCGCATACCTATGATCATACCCATATGGGTATATGGATGAATTTCCATTCATTCGTGCTTTATACTCATACCTTTGATGAATGACTAACAAAAACACAAACTGCAACCAAGAAGAAACAACCATACATATTTATTAATAATACTTGAGTTCTAAGAGTCGGGATGTTACCCCAAGGTATAAGACAAATCATTGATCTGAATGAATCAAGAACTAGAATGCAAGTGTAATATGATTTCAGTCATATAATCCCATAATTATATGTTTTCATCTATTACCTTGTCATATCGATTAATATTTACTTATCTACATAATATATTACGGTCTAAAAACAATAATCAATAAGTGTAAGAGTTAATATAATTAAATTAAGATTCCAGTATGTGGTATTCATATAATCCTACTATTATATGACTAGTATCTTATATTTCTTTAGTCAAGTATACACAATTTTACAAAATAATATTCTATAATCTACTCAACCCAAAATAATATAACATGATATAATCGGTTGAGTTATTTTCTTTTCTTGTTATGCCTAAAAGTTACCAATACAAAATTTTATATATTCATACCACTATCAATAAATAATTGTTCGAATGAACAAAACTAATAACACAAGTTGTAACAACATTAGAAGGGTTCTAAAGTTGTAAATCAACTTCCATTACAACTCAGATTGAAGTCGGTTAAAAAAACACAACTAACACTAATAAAAAAATACCAAAGTAGTTTTCAACAACTTAATTAATCAACCAAGATTCATTAAGTTGAGCCCACCAGGAAAGCCTCTAACTTAACCATGATACAAAGAGAAAGAATTACCGGTTGATACTTATCGATCAACTTCCCAAAAACTAACTCAAGTAGAAGATCAAAACTAATAAATTTACGATTGATATATATTTGGTTAAGGTGTGGCTCAATACAGTACATAATCTATCTCAAATATGTGAAGACACAAGTCTATATGACTAATACTATGGGTCAAAATTTCTTAATTTCATATAACTTAACTTGTAACCATTTCCGATAACTAGTTAAGACTCACGGTGATTGTGAATCGCTTAAGCTTTTAACAAAAATAACTTTCACTATAACCTATTTCAAATACAACCTCCATTGAAGTTCCTAAACCCAACATAAGTTTATCGAATTCAAAAAAATTATACCTAAATAAGGTATCGACTCGGTGTTCAAGTCTTAGGAAAGAATCAAACTAAAAATATTATATGCAATCCTTATGGGTTGATTAAATGACCCTATTTAGAATAAATTAGTCGAACAATAAAAATGATCAAACCTAGAAATCTATAAACTTATATGGATGAGAAACTAGATATTAACCCTCTAGATAAAGGTTTACACCAACTCAACAAAGATGGGTTTCCAATATGAAGATATGAGTGCCTTGAATACAATCAGTCTTACACAAAAGAGGGTAATGGTTTTGTGAACCCAATAAGATTACTCGAATGAAAATGAATACACTCAACAACAAAATTACCTAATAACATGAATATTATTGTTTCTTCAAATCACTTTCTCAAAGCCAAACAAGTAGCCAAAGTCATTTTATTTGAATACAACCAGATACATAAATATACATGAATCATTACTATATTCGAATGGTATTCAAGTATAAAAGATAGGTAACATAAGAGTAACACAAAACCTACAAACCCGAACTTAGAATGCAATTTCATAAGAAGAGAAGAGTTCTTTTCATGAAACAATTAAGTAGAGAAATTTATCATAATGAGTTGGAGCCTATCATTCCTGGTAATGCTCTTGAAATTTCCCTCCAAGCTTTCCAACAATCTTTCCAAGTTTCCCACAAGATTTCTCCAAAAACTTCTAACAGAATGCCCAAAGAACCAAATTTCATGTTCATCATTATTTTTATAACCGAAATAAAATTTCATCTCCACTATATTCCATGTAATGAAGAGCTCATTAATGAAGAGGAAACAAACTACCATTTCAAACAACAAAATATTAACATGTAGAGCCATAGTGCTCGATAAACCAAATGAAAAGTAAAAACCAACTCATATTCCTTTCCCCAAAACCATCTCAGCATTTCCAAGGTAGTTTTCATTTTTTCTAAGATGAATAAATTCTATGGTAGTTTTCATCTATCCCATGGAATATTCCAACCGCCATTCCAATTTAGTAACAACTAAATGTTTTAAACAATACAATGTTAATATTTAGTTACCTAGATTATAGTGCCCACCAAGTTTAACTTGGTATTATACAAAGGTGGCGGTAGTGCCCCTTTACTATCTCTAGTCATTTTTACCCATCTACCAACTTATAACCCCATGCACATTGGCCTATCACCCGAACACATTGGGATTTCACCCAAGGTAAGTGTGGGTGTCGAGCCCCTCATTTGTGTGAGCATTATGAGAAGATATTTCCATTGTTAGCAGATTAGTTGTAGAGAAGTTAATATTCATGTAAAATCACAAAATGAGCTATCATATCCTTATACCTAAGTATTTAATAACAAGAGAAACATCATGAAATGATATACAAATAATAGATCTACCATAAAAAATAAGGAAATAACACTAGGGTTTGCACCCTTGAACCGGATATTAATAAAAATCCATATATTTATATTGATCATAGTCTCAGCAACCACATTACATTCAAAAGGGTCATATCGGACCAAATGTATCAAGACAAGGATCTAACCCATATATCGGATGTCCTAGCTATGTTTTCCTTATTACCAAAATTTCACAGACCCATCCCTTAGAAATGATAACATTCCTATAGTCCTCTAATGAGAACCCAACTCCTAGATCCAGGAAGTGTGATACTTCCTAGATGGTTTTCAATCCACTGTTTAAAATAATTTAATTTTGGTAATAAAGTAAATCCTATTATAGTTAAAATGATTTAGGTATCTCATTTAAAACACAATAAAAAAAGATCGAATCTAATAGGCTAGGTTAAAATAATATCTTAAGATCAAGTAACTAGTTCTCGGTCTCTGTGTCTGACGAGGTCTTAGGTAGGTCACAGGTGAGTAAGGGTGATGTGGGAATAGGTAGGTAGGTTATTGTTAAGGTTGTATTGGTAGATACAAAGACCGATGCCGATTAAGGGTGACCAATGCCAATTTGGGAGAGCTGGTGTTGGTTCTTGTGGGATACTAGGAATGTCACAGAATGAGCTTTAGATCTCCCATATGATTACACAAAGGAATAGACTGGTGGAAAGAGGTATTAAGTTGTTTAGATGGGATTTGGTGAATTTTTAATAGGTATATGGAGGAGTGAGTATTAATGGATGTCCGTGGGTGGCTAGGAGAATAAAGGATGAAAATACAATGATGAAATGAGTGAACCGAGAGGAGTAAAATGTTTGACTTACTTGGATTCTTGTTCTAGATGTCTATGAGTGAGGAATGAAGGTGTTGATAAGAGGTTGAATGCTACTGAGAGGATCACCAAACATTACATAGCTCTTGCATGGGCTACATGTGCTCCACTTCTTGCTTAATTGGATGAAATCCATGCTTTGGGGTGAGTGTTGGATGGTTCTTTGGGTGAATCCTAGATGTCCATGTAAAATAAAATACCTAATCTCCTTCTTTGCGTGTGTGTTCTCCTTGAAACTTGTTCTCAAAAGATGTGATATCTCTCAGGAATCTTATAACCTCAAAAATAAGTTTGTTTTGGGAATTAAATGGCAACCGATTGGTTACGCTTAACCGGTAGCGGTTAAGGGTAATCGGCGCCCGATTAGGTTGGATTTCATAGGTTTACTAAATTGGGTAGATCCCTTGATTTTCTCGGGATCTTGTTTCGTTTACCTATTAGAATGGAAGCTTCCTTCTAACATGTGATAATGTGGTTAGAGGGTATCTTTATCAACCATTCATATAACAAATAACCATATGCAACTTTGTAATGACTCGGTGTGTTACCGATCTATTCATTTCATGACTTGGTAAACTACCAATCTATTCATGTTTAACATTAAGTATTGAATACTTATCCATATACTATGTATACTTGGTTCTCTTTCCTATTCTAGGGTATTGAGTGATCTGTCTAAGGAACCTATCTAAATAATTGTTACCAATATTCATCTACATCATGAACCTTAGACTAGGTGACATAGGACAATGCAACCAGCAGACTTGCGATACTTTGGCCAAATATTTCTAACATACTATACATATTACTATTCCTTGATGACATACTCGTCAATCTAGAATACATCCTTCACCCCACTCTATTGTTATCTAGAATGTTCTTTACTAGACTCATGTCAGTCCACTTGCCCGAGGTTTAACCCTAGTTCGTGTTAACAACATGTGTTATGATAAGGGAAGCTCACTAAAACTTAGGGTAAGTTGGCATACTGGGTCAACCTAAGTCAACCCATGTGTGCCAAGGTATCCTAAGTTTTAGAGGGCTACCCCATATCTTAAAACATGTTTCTAACTTGACCTAGAGAAAAACTAAGATCAAGTCCAATTTATGTAGATCTGGATGATCAATGCCGAAGGGTGTTGCCACATGCCGACTGCATCACTGTATCCTCGAGAAGATCCTAATCTTCTTCGAAGGTACAACCCCGTAGTTGGCATGTGCCAACATCCTACTGAATAACCTCATCGAGATGTACATACCCCAAGGAATTTATTAATAATTTAATTAATTTGGATTATTCAAAATAGATTTCAGCAACTTTGCCTAACCCTAATCCAACACTCCTTAAGTTCTTTTCTAAATTGATTCAATTAGCCCATTAAGAACTTTGTTATATTCATTTCCACTTTTAATGTTCAATACATAATTAATCTTCAATTAAGCGTAACTACACAATGTTATAATATGTCTTATGTAAAAGTACAATAACTTTTTAGAAAGTTCAGTGCTAGAATATATCCAAAATAAAGTAGACTTCATAACAAATGAAGTCTGATAAATTGAAGTCATGATACCAAACCTTTGTGGTTTATGAACATTTATGAAAGATGAAGAGTCTTTCACTATATGTAAGGTGTTAGGGTTTATTCTACCCAATGACCACATTTTCAATGTATGTTCATCCTACTTTGTATTACTATGTTATATAGTTTAAATAACAAATATCATATTCTACAACTTTAAAAGTTGCATCACAAGTAGGGAGATTGAACTAAATCCCTTGATCCAATATTTTTAAAATTTAGCCATTTAACATATAAATAATATGAAGATTAACAACAAGATAGAGCCCATCTCTTTCATACAAATACAAATAATTTACACAACCAATACAGGTAATCTCACAACTTTCAATTTATCTTTATAACCATTACATTTACAAGACTTATGCATTTAGGTATACTACATAACAACCATCTTAATTATAAAAGAATACTACTTTTCTTTTCCAATACAATCTCAAGAACGAATCAGAGTTCTTCACAAGAATTAGACTTAAATCAGCCAATGCATCATATAAGTTTTTCCTTCTTTATCACTTACGAAGTCCATCTGACAAAAATTGCTAGCACGGGTCAGTTCAATGAACTGAGCATGATAAGCACTAAGCCTTAAAAATAAGTGCATTCCAATAATTGTTCCATTAAAACAACTCTACTTTAATGAGACAATTATTACATCAAATAATCAATATATCAAAAGCAACAAAAAGAAGTACATTATAAACAATTGATTTCACTTCCAAGAAAAGGACAGAATATAATCTACCATTTCAGCCTTACAAATAGAGTCTAATTGATCCCATCAATTATCCTTAGACAAACAACATATTATAACATCTCATTGTTCCCAATCTATCATAAAAGAAATCAACATTTATCTTTGCTTCAAGCTAAAGAAAAGTTTAGAGCATGGTTCATATTAAGATGACTCATCCATCTCCTAAACAAAGGAAGAAGAAGAACCATTACAACTCATGCCTATACACAACACATCCAAGAAATAGAACAGGTTCCAAACATGATTTAACTATTTCTTTCTAAAGACAACTACCTTAAAATTTAACAATTAAGATATTCATCAGAATAGAAATCTCATCTTAATCTAAGAAGGAATAGAGAATCATATCGATCTACCTATAAGTTTAAATCGACTTCCAAAAATAGAATTTAACTTTTAAAGATCTGAAACAACATTCAAAGATCAAGGTAGACTCATACATGAGTTATTCTCTACTCTAGATCATCCAAGAAGAGTCAAAACAGAAAGTTCAACCAAAGATCTATACAGTAAGAAGAAAGCACACTACCATATTCTTTACACTTCTTTACTTATAATGAATACTAATTTCAATTCCATACTCAGAATGAAATACAATTCATAGTCTTAAAACACAATCTGTTTTAAAGGAACCAAATTCCTTTCTTTTATAAAGACATAAGGTGTCCATTTGAATCCAAGAAGGAATAGAAAAATAACCGTTCAGAAAGCCAAGCAGGATCAAAAGCATCAACAAATCTTAATGACTGAAATCCCATTATCCTTGTAAAATGTTTCCATTTAAATACCAAGAATATTCAAACAACTCTAATTAATCTACTCTTTCAGATTTCCTTGACTAAGTAGTTCAGTTAGACGAGTTCTTAGCTTTTAACTATTACGAAGTTAAATCCCAATCAAATACCAAAACCAAATCAAACTTGTTGAAAATACTAACAACTCAGAGCTCAACGGTACAAATTCCAAGCACGATACCGATCATAAGCTTCTCACACAGGTACAAGACTACCCACGTAAATATTCATGGGTTCAGGGGAACAACAATTTCCCACCTAAGTTATATCAATAACAAGAAAACTCATCATACTAGAACAAAACCTACACATCGATTCTGTCACTTATTTCCAAGCACTAAGTACTAAATTTCATGTACAATATCGAATTACAAAAATTCAACATGAGCTCAGATGTGCACAAGTGTCTTAGTATGAGATAGAAGAGATACATATAACCAAAAACAATCCATATTCAAAACAAGGAGTCCTATTTCCCTTATACAAATGAAACATGAATTTCCAAAGAGAGAGTTCAGAATCAAACAAATAATAAGATAAGAGTGTGGTGAAATTATGAACTTCAGTTAATAGCTCAAATTTCCATAGAGTAAGGCATGAGTACAGAGCCACGTACATCTTCAATAACAGTTCCTAGTTACCCAAGATACCAACACTTGGTTCAAGCACAATAGTGACTCCAACATGATTCATATCAAACGTGAAGCCCAATTACTAGCTCAAGCGGAACTAGGAGTTCCCACAGAGTACAGTCCACACAAGTAACAAAATACGAGTGCTTTGTAGTTACTAATCTACAAAATAGTTCCAAATTTCTCAAAAGAATATAAAACATGGGTACAGAGTCCAATATTATCTCTCAACGGGACTCAAGTTTCACCCAAAGTTTGAGCCCAAAATGAGTAATAATATCCAAATACCATGTACTTTATGAACTGACAGTAACTGTTTGAATTATCACAAGGAACTAAAATATAAACACCAAGCTTTATACAAGATTTGACAATAGTCTAGAGATACACAAGATTCCAACACGATTCAAAACAATAAGAATCAGTTCTCAACAAACACAAATCCAGAACAAAGTTCCAAATCAAGGATGAGCTCAAAATAAAGGTTCAACAAAACATGAGCTCAACACAAGCTAAAAACAAACCCATATACAGCTCTAGTCCACGCCAAATGAGCTCATCTAAAGTTCCAATAGGATTCAAGTTTCCCCAAAACACTTAACCATAATAATAGAAATGATGGTTATCTTAATAGACCACTTCCATTTCCAGTTCCAAATGAAAAGTTCGAGAACAAAAAAACGTTTGCATGCATTTTTTTAAAGAACTATATATGGTAAGTTTCCCAACAAAACATCATTTACCAAGGATTCAAAACCAATATAACAAGATTTAATAAACCCAACAAGCCATTAACTAGATAAAATAAGAAATCCAAGAATCTCAAAAGAGCATAATCATTTTAATGAAACATTTATAAGAAAGCAAAAGATCTTAAAGTTTAGAGCCTATCATGCCTGATAGCGCTTCTGTGAAATCGAAAAGAACCTCCAGCCAGCTCAAAACTTCTCCTCTTCTCCATGAAAAATCAAATAACAATGTTCTTTTCCACAATGCCTCCTATATATTCCACAACTGAAAATAGGTTTAAAACCTCAAAAATAGCCATCAAGTGTAGTTCAATCTGCTTGGTTTGAAAAACTAGAGACATGTAGAGAAAAATCATGAAGTATGCAAAGTGAAACAACCACATTCCAACCCATTTACATGCCTTCCAAGGCAGTTTGAGCACAAAAACCAAAAATAATTAATTCCATTAATTTTGAGTTTCCCACCTATCTTCCCTTGCCACCACCTTTCATGTTTAGTGATTGCCAAATCAATTTTAACAAGGAATTTCATTTTAGTGGAGTCTCCACCTAAGCCTCCACCAAGTTCACTAACCCCTACCAAAGCTGGCAATACCTCCAAGCAATTAAAACCTTATCAACAAATTTAATGCCTTGGAACCATCACCTACAATGTATGTGACCACCTAATTCCCCATTCAAACCCATTAGTTTAGGATAGATCATATTTCTTAGGTTAGACCTTAGGTAGATTGTAATATATATATATTAGGTTATAACCCAAACAACAATTACCACAATAGGTCTTAGCACATAGCCTAAGGTAGTTTCCACATAGGTTAGATTAATTTACAACACTATAGTTTTAGGCATTAGGTTAGATCATAATATAACCTTGTAGTATTAGGTTCTAGGTAAATTTTAATAACCTAGAAACCTTTCCAAATCCTTAGCACCGAGCTTAGGTTAGGATGCCAATCAACCAATCAAAGTAGAATAGGAAGCTTTAGGTTAGAATAGGAATTCTGTTACGTAACATAGTTTAGGTAGTAAATATTTTTACCTAGCTTAGGATTCCATTGGATAGTCCTTTTTAGGATCTTGGATCTTTTCCTATGCCATGAACAGGCTGCATTTTCCATTCACCTCAATGTCCTGTCCTACCATGGTCGATCTCCAAAGACCCAAGCATAACTTACAACTAAATGGAAACAAGTTCACACAAAAATCAAAGAGCTTGTAACCACAACGTTCAGTCCAATATGTCTCTTAATTCATGGAATGTCAATTTATCATTCATTCAATAGAGCAGATTTAAAACATTCCTTGGATCACTGAAATTGATCCAAGGAAGAGTCAGATTAATAGATAAGTTTACAACTCTTAACCAGATTGCAACTCTCCTACAAGAAATGAAAAATGGATTCAAAGAAGCCATCCCAATTCAGTCAAAGGATCTTAAGAGTAGAAGATGATTTATCCATATCAAGCATGATCTCCAAAATTCAAAAGAACATATCTTTATAAGGAAAATCACATGTCAACACTTGAAATGTAAAGGAGGAAAATAACAATTGTCAAGGGTGTTACATGCTCCCCTCCTTAAAAGAATCATCATCCCGATGATTACCCCCTTTTTTAACAATAAACATCAGACAATCACTTCATTCACTTCTCTTACCATAAGTCAAAATATATTAGAATCTTATAATTCAAGAAATCAACATTAATAGTTGTTTATCCAAATCAAATAAATATCTTCCCAAAACTGGCATATTTAATGTCATATAAAGATAAAATCATAAATTTTATCAATCAACAGAATCAATTCTGATCAAATAAATATGGAAAAGTAGTTTTCATATCTTCTAGATTTTCCCAAGTTGCACTCTCTTCATTAAACTGGTCCCACTGACCTTACATTGACTTATTTCTTGATTTCTTAAATGCAACTAGTGAGTTTCCAGCACTCGAATGGGTTTAACCACGATTATTCCTGGGTCTTGGACCTGTAGGAATTCCAATTTAACATGTGTGATAAATCTAAAATGTATTTCTTAAGCAAAGAAATATGGAAAACATCATGCATTCATGACAAAGCAGGAGGTAATGCTAAACGATAAGCTACAGGGTTGATTACTTCAACTATCTCAAAAGGTCCCACATAATGAGGTGATAACTTGGTAACCTTGCCAAAAGTTATAGAACTCTTTTTCGGTTTAACCCGAAGAAAGACTTTCTCACCAAGTTCAAATTTCCTATCAACCCTCTTCAAGTCAGCGTAACTCTTTTTCCTATCTGCTGCTTCTTTCAAGCATTCACGAATCAACTTAACTTGTTGTTCCATTTCCGTAAGGATTTCAGGTCCAATTACCTCTCTATCCTCTATGTTGTCCCAACTAACAGGGGTTCTACATTTTCTTCCATAAAGTGCCTCGAAAGGTGCCATCTTAAGAGAAGCATGATATGTATTGTTGTAAGAAAATTCAACTAATGGAAGATATTCTTCCCACTTATACTATTGATCCATACAATACATCCGTAACATATCTTCTAAAACTTGATTTACTCTTTCAGTCTATCCATCCATTTTTTGGGTGATACGTAGAACTGAAATTTAACTTAGTTCCTAGAGCTGCATTAAGCATTTGCCAAAATCTTGACATCATTCTAGGATCTCTATCAGATATGATTAATTCAGGTACCCCATGTAATCTGAAAATTTTGTGTACAAATATTTTAGCCAAAATAGGTGAATCATCCTTCATATTTCTAGCAATAAAATGAGCTACTTTTGTTAGTTTATCAACAACTACCAAAATAACATCATGTTTATTTCTTGACATAGGTAACCCTTGTACAAAATCCATGCTTATTACTTTCCATTTATACTATGGTATGCTATGAGGATACAATAAACCGGCTGGGTGCATATGTTCCACCTTAACACGTTGGCACTCTAGACAATGTGTTACATAATCAATAACATCCTTCTTCATTCCTTTCCAGAAATATTGTTGTTTTATATCAGCAAGCATCTTTGTAATGCCAGGGTGTCCCGAGAAAGGTGAATTATGAAATTCAGCTAACAATTTCTTTCTCAAACCACTAAGCAAAGGTACATAAACTCTATTTTCAAATCGTAAGATTCCTTCCTTATCAAAGTGAAAACCCTTATACCTCAAATCATTAGAATCTAGTAAGTGTTGCTTTTACTTGCTAAAATAGAATCAGATTCCATAACACCTTTTACTTCATCCTTAAACTGAGTTCTTAGTGTTATAAGAGCATAAATGTGCTTCCTACGACTTAGAGCATCAACCACTCTATTTTCTTTACCCTTAATATAACTTATGTCAAAATCATATTGAGACAAAAAACTCTAACCATCTTCATTGTCTTGCATTCAGATTTGGCTGAGTGAAAATATACTTCAGCCCAAGATGATCAGTTTTCAACTCAAATGGTTTACCAAGCAGATAATGCCTCCAGACTTGAAGTGCATGAACAATGGCAACAAGCTCTAAATCATGTGGAGCATAATTCAACTCATGTAACTTAAGTTTTCTACTCTCGTATGTAATAACATGACCACTTTGTAATAAAATACCTCCTAGACCTTCACCGGATGCATCAGTTACCACCATAAAATCTCCATTAGGGTCTGGTACTGCAAGAATAGGTGCTTGAAGTTAACTGTTCCTTCAAGGTTTTAAATGCAATTTCACATTTCTCACTCCAAACAAACTTTTTATCTTTCTTCTGTAAGGAAGTTATTGGTGCAACTATCTTAGAAAAGTCTTTTACAAATTTCCTATAGTAGCCAACAAGTCCCATGAAGCTTCTAACTTCATGTACATTCTTTAGTGCAAGCCATTCTGTTATAGCTACAATTTTTGAAGGATCTACAACAATTCCATCTTTACTTATTACATGACCCAAATAGTGGACTTCTGTGTCATAGAAAGAACATTTGGATAGTTTACCAAACAACCGTCTCTTTCTCATAATTTCCAAAACTACCTTCAAGTGCTCATGATGCTCTTCAATGCTTTTAGAATATATGAGAATGTCATCCAAGAATACGAGCACAAATTTTCCAAGTATTCTTGAAAGATATTATTCATTAAATTCATAAATGCCATGTAGGTGCATTAGTTAATCCAAAAGGTAAAACCGTAAACTCATAATGTCCATACCTTGTTCTGAAAGTTGTTTTATGAATGTCCTCATCCTTAATTCACAATTGATGATACCCAGATCAAAGATCTATCTTGGAGTATACCGATGCTCCACGCATCTGATCAAATAAATCATCAATCCTAGGGAGTGGATATCTATTCTTGATTGTTGTTTTGTTTAACATTCTATAATCAATGCACAATCTAAGTGTTCCATCTTTCTTTTTCACAAAAATCACCGGTGCTCCCCAAGGTGAAACACTTGGTCTAATCAAACCCTTAGAAAAAGTTCTTGCAATTGAGCTTTAAGCTCTACTAATTCTATAGTAGTCATTCGATACGGTGCCTTAGATATAGGTTCAGTTCTAGGCTTGATCTCAATCATGAAATCAAATTCCCTTTTGGGTGGAAGACCTAAAATTCTTCTTCCAAAATACATCACTGAAGTCTCGTAACAACGGATATCGATCCATGAAATCACTATTTTCCTCTGCAGTTTCTAAATTTTACTACATATAAGGTACATCCTTTATTTTTGGCCTTTTTAAGTTGCATAGCTGATAGTTTTCTAACAAAAATCTCACGCTTCACACCCTGAATCTCTATATTTTCTACAGATCATCTAAACAACTAATGCATTTTTCAAAATAGTCCACTTTAGCCTTATGTTCTACTAACCAATTAACACCTATGATTACATCATAAGACCCTAAAGGTGCAACATAAAGATCAACCTCTATGGAAAAGTTAGGTAATTCAAGGACTGCTCCAAAAAGACACATACTAACTATATGAACAACATTATTACCATAATGTACAGTCCAAGATTTATCCATTTTTCCATCTTTTCTTTTAAGTTTCGAAGCAAGTTTACTAGAAATAAAACATTCAGTAGCACCCGTATCAAAAATAATAGTTACAGGTATGCCAAATAACTTACCAGGAACTTCTATAGGTGTAGCTTGCTTTTCAGCTTGCTTGTCAGCTACTGCAGCATGTATCTTGTGCTTTGCTTGATTATGATCATCCTTCTTCAAAGGACATTGATTTGCGTAATGATCCTTACCACAATTATAACAACCTCCTACAGGTCCCTTTCTAGACTCGAGTTATTTCCAGTCTTAAAGTTATTATTCTGACCTCCATAGGACTTCTGTCCATTGTTATTATTCTTGAAAATTGTTCCGTGCATTTCCAACTAGTCTTATTCATCATTGTTTTCTTATTATTATCAACTAAAACTTACTTTTATTACCAAACTTCTTCCATGGTCCCTTCTTAGGTGCAAGAGAAGCTGAAGAGGGGTTTGGAACTTTCTTCCTTACTTCCTCTTTATGAGCAGAAATAGCCTTTAATTTTTGTTCCTGCCTTATGGATTTTTCAACAACCCCTTCCATAGTGGTTGGGCTGTGAACATCAACTTCTCCCCCAATAATGGGATTCAATCCCATAATGAATTTCTGAATCCTGAACTTCTCATCAGTTTGATATTGAGGTACATACTTGAGGAGTTTCATAAACCATTCCCAATACTCAATTATTGTTAACTTTCCTTGAGCTAAGTTCTAAAATTCAGTCATTTTCTGATCATAGTAGAGTTGTGGCAGCCATCATTGCCTAAAATAACTTTTAAATTGATCCCAAGTGATGTTAGTTTCATCAATATTTAACTCAGCCTTATGGTGTCCCACCATGAAGATGCTTCATGGGAAAGCTGATATGCTCCCCATATAGCCTTGGTTTCCTCTGAGAAGTTCCTTATTACAAAGTACTTCTCCATTTCATTGAGCCAATTCTCAGCTCCATCTCCTAATGTGGTGCCATCAAACTTGGGTGGACTTATCCTTTTTATGTCATTAGTGAGTTCTACTACTAGTCTAGCCTTTTTGTTCTCAAGTTGAATAGGTATGTTAACGTTGTTATTATCAACACCCACATTGGCATGTTGTCCCCTGAGGTGGCTGATTATTGTTATCATCTTTCTTCTTCCTCCTCCTCATTTCCCATTACTTTTGTTCAAGCACAACCAAATGATCTCTTGTGTCCAACAGGGTAGCAAGGATCTCATCAAGTTTCTGGGTAGTTTCCACTCCTTCCTCAGGTGGAGGGTTATTTGCAACATTTCCTCTTGTTCTCACCATTTTCTGTTACAAGAAAATTTAAGTTTAATCAGATTGTGGACACAATAGGTCCAAGAGCTGCAACCTTCAACTCTGATACCAAGATGTAACATTCCCATTTTAAGACTTTAGAAACAAGGGAATTTTTTTAAATAATGTTCTCTGTTCTAAATTTCATAATTTAGAACACACATTCTTTATCAACCATTCATATAATAGATAACCATATGCAGCTGTAATGACTCGGTGTGCTACCGATCTATTCATTTCATGACTCGGTAAACTACCAATCTATTCATGTTTAACATTAAGTATTGAATACTTATCCATATACTACGTATACTTGGTTCTCTTTCCCTGTTCAGGGTATTGAGTGATCTATCTAAGGAACCTATCTAAATAATTGTTACCAATATTCATCTACATCACGAACCTTAGACTAGGTGACATAGGACAACGCAACCAACAACTTGCGATACTTTGGCCAAAGATTTCTAACATACTATACATATTACTATTCCTTGATGACATACTCATCAATCTGAATATCCTTCACCCCACTCTATTGTTATCTAGAATGTTCTTTACTTGACTCACGTCAGTCCACTTGCCCGAGGTTTAACCCTAGTTCATGTTAACAACATGTGTTATGATAAGGGGAAGCTCACTAAAACTTAGGGTAAGTTGGCATACTGGGTCAACCTAAGTCAACCCCATGTGCCAAGGTATCCTGAGTTTTAGAGGGCTACCCCATATCTTAAAACATGTTTCTAACTTGACCTAGAGAAAAACTAAGATCAAGTCCAATTTATGTAGATCTGGATGATCAATGCCGAAGGGTGTTGCCACATGCCGACTACATCATTGTATCCTCGAGAAGATCCTAATCTTCTCAAGGTACAACCCTATAGTTGGCATGTGCCAACATCCCAATGAACAACCTCATCGAGATGTACATACCCCAAGGAATTTATTAATAATTTAATTAATTTGGATTATTCAAAATAGATTTCAGCAACTTTGCCTAACCCTAATCCAACACTCCTTAAGTTCTTTTCTAAATTGATTCATTTAGCCCATTAAGAACTTTGTTATATTCATTTCACTTTTAATGTTTGAATACATAATTAATCTATCAATTAAGCATAACTGCACAATGTTATAATATGTCTTATGTAAAAGTAGTACAATAACTTTTTTAGAAAGTTCAGCACCAAATATATCCAAAATAAAGTAGACTTCATAACAAATGAAGTCTGATAAATTGAAGTCATGATACCAAACCTTTGTGGTTTATGAACATTTGTGAAAGATGAAGAGTCTTTCACTATATGTAAGGCGTTAGGGTTTATTCTACCCAATGACCACATTTTTCAATGTATGTTCATCCTACTTTGTATTACTATGTTATATAGTTTAAATAACAAATATCATATTCTACAACTTTAAAAGTTGCATCACAAGTAGGGAGATTGAACTAAATCCCTTGATCCAATATTTTAAAATTTAGCCATTTAACATATAAATAATATGAAGATTAACAACAAGATAGAGCCCATCTCTTTCATACAAATACAAATAATTTACACAACCAATACAGGTAATCTCACAACTTTCAATTTATCTTTATAACCATTACATTTACAAGACTTATGCATTTAGGTATACTGCATAACAACCATCTTAATTATAAAAGAATACTACTTTTCTTTTCCAATACAATCTCAAGAATGAATCAGAGTTCTTCACAAGAATTAGACTTAAATCAGCCAATGCATCATATAAGTTTTGCCTTCTTTATCACTTACGAAGTCCATCTGCAAAAATTGCTAGCACGGTCAGTTCAATGAACTGAGCATGATAAGCACTAAGCCTTAAAAATAAGTGCATTCCAATAATTGTTCCATTAAAACAACTCTGCTTTAATGAGACAATTATTACATCAAATAATCAATATATCAAAAGCAACAAAAAAGAAGTACATTATAAACAATTGATTTCACTTCCAAGAAAAGGACAAAATATAATCTACCATTTCAGCCTTACAAATAGAGTCTAATTGATCCCATCAATTATCCTTAGACAAACAACATATTATAACATCTCATTGTTCCCAATCTATCATAAAAGAAATCAACATTTATCTTTGCTTCAAGCTAAAGAAAAGTTTAGAGCATGGTTCATATTAAGATGACTCATCCATCTCCTAAACAAAAGAAGAAGAAGAACCATTACAACTCATGCCTATACACAACACATCCAAGAAACAAAATAGGTTCCAAACATGATTTAACTGTTTCTTTCTAAAGACAACTACCTTAAAATTTAACAATTAAGATATTCATCAGAACAAAATCTCATCTAAATCTAAGAAGGAATAGAGAATCAGTCGATCTACCTGTAAGTTTAAATCGACTTCCAAAAATAGAATTTAACTTTTAAAGATCTGAAACAACATTCAAAGATCAAGGTAGACTCATACAGGAGTTATTCTCTACTCTAGATCATCCAAGAAGAGTCAAAATAGAAAGTTCAACCAAAGATCTATACAGTAAGAAGAAAGCACACTGCCATATTCTTTACACTTCTTTACTTATAATGAATACTAATTTCAATTCCATACTCAGAATGAAATACAATTCATAGTCTTAAAACACAATCTATTTTAAAGGAACCAAATTCCTTTCTTTTATAAAGACATAAGGTGTCCATTTGAATCCAAGAAGGAATAGAAAAATAACCATTCAGAAAGCCAAGCAGGATCAGAAGCATCAACAAATCTTAACGACTGAAATCCCATTATCCTTGTAAAATGTTTCCATTTAAATACCAAGAATATTCAAACAACTCTAATTAATCTACTCTTTCATATTTCCTTGACTAAGTAGTTCAATTAGACGAGTTCTTAGCTTTTAACTATTACGAAGTTAAATCCCAATCAAATACCAAAACCAAATCAAACTTGTCAAAATACTAACAACTCAAAGCTCAATGGTACAAATTCCAAGCACGATACCATTCATAAGCTTCTCACACAGGTACAAGACTACCCACGTAAATATTCACGGGTTCAGGGGAACAACAATTTCCCACCTAAGTTATATCAATAACAAGAAAACTCATCATACAAGAACAGAACCTACACATCGATTCTGTCACTTATTTCCAAGCACTAAGTACTAAATTTCATGTACAGTATCAAATTACAAAAATTCAACATGAGCTCAGATGTGCACAGTGTCTTAGTATGAGATAGAAGAGATACATATAACCAAAAATAGTCCATATTCAAAACAAGGAGTCCTATTTCCCTTATACAATGAAACATGAATTTCCAAAGAGAGAGTTCAGAATCGAACAAATAATAAGATAAGAGTGTGGTGAAATTATGAACTTCAGTTAACAACTCAAATTTCCACAGAGTAAGGCACGAGTATAGAGCCACGTACATCTTCAATAACAGTTCCTAGTTACCCAAGATACCAACACTGGTTCAACACAATAGTGACTCCAACACGATTCATATCAAATGCGAAGCCCAATACTAGCTCAAGCGGAACTAGGAGTTCCCACAGAGTACAGAGTCCACACAAGTAACAAAATATGAGTGCTTTGTAGTTACTAATCTACAAAATAGTTCCAAATTTCTCAAAAGAATATAAAACATGGTACATTGAGTCCAATATTATCTCTCAATGGGACTCAAGTTTCACCCAAAGTTCAAGCCCAAAATGAGTAATAACATCCAAATACCATGTACTTTATGAACTGATAGAATTGTTTGAATTATCACAAGGAACTAAAATATAAACACCGAGCTTTATACAGGCTTTGACAATAGTCTAGAGATACACAAGATTCCAACATGATTCAGAACAATAAGAATCAGTTCTCAACAAACACAAATCCATAACAAAGTTCCAAATCAAGGATGAGCTCAAAATAAAGGTTCAACAAAACATGAGCTCAACACAAGCTAAAAAAAAACCCATATACAGGCTCTAGTCCACGCCAAATGAGCTCATCTAAAGTTCCAACAGGATTCAAGTTTCCCCAAAACACTTAACCATAATAATAGAAATGATGGTTATCTTAACAGACCACTTCCATTTCTAGTTCCAAACAAAAAGTCGAGAATAGAAAAATGTTTGCATGCATTATTTTTTTAAAGAACTATATATGGTAAGTTTCCCAATAGAACATCATTTACCAAGGATTCAAAAACCAATATAACAAGATTTAATAAACCCATAAGCCATTAACCAGATAAAATAAGAAATCCAAGAATCTCAAAAGAGCAGAATCATTTTAATGAAACATTTATAAGAAAGAAAAGGATCTTAAAGTTTAGAGCCTATCATGCCTGATAGCACTTCTGTGAAATCAAAAAGAACCTCCAGCCAAGCTCAAAACTTCTCCTCTTCTCCACAAAAAATCAAATAACCATGTTCTCTTCCCACAATGCCTCCTATATATTCCACGAACTGAAAATAGGTTTAAAACCTCAAAAATAGCCATCAAGTGTAGTTCAATCTGCTGGTTCAAAAACCGAGGCATGCAGAGAAAAAATCACGAAGTATGCAAAGTGAAACAACCACATTCCAAACCATTTGCATGCCTTCCAAGGCAGTTTGAGCACGAAAACCAAAAACAATTAATTCCATTAATTCCAGTTTCCCGCCTATCTTCCCTTGCCACCGCCTTTCATGTTTAGCGATTGCCAAATCAATTTTAACAAGGAATTTCATTTTAGTGGAGTCTCCACCTAAGCCTCCACCAAGTTCACTAACCCCTACCAAAGTTGGCAGTACCTCCAAGCAATTAAAACCTTATCAACAAATTTAATGCCTTGGAACCATCACCTACAATGTATGCGACCACCTAATTCCCCATTCAAACCCATTAGTTTAGGATAGATCATATTGCTTAGGTTAGACCTTAGGTAGATTGTAATATATACCTTAGGTTATAACCCAAACAACAATTACCACAATAGGTCTTAGCACATAGCCTAAGGTAGTTTCCACATAGGTTAGATTAATTTACAACACTATAGTTTTAGGCATTAGGTTAGATGATAATATAACCTTGTAGTATTAGGTTCTAGGTAAATTTTAATAACCTAGAAACCTTTCCAAAACCCTTAGCACCGAGCTTAGGTTAGGATGCCAATCAACCAATCAAAGTAGAATAGGAAGCTTTAGGTTAGAATAGGAATTTTGTTATGTAACATAGTTTAGGTAGTAAATATTTTTACCTAGCTTAGGATTCCATTGGATAGTCCTTTTTAGGATCCTGGATCTTTTCCTATGCCATGAACAGGCTGCATTTTCCATTCACCTCAGCAATGTCCTACCATGGTTGATCTCCAAAGACCCAAGCATAACTTACAACTGAATGGAAACAAGTTCACACAAAAATCAAAGAGCTTGTAACCACAACGTTTAGTCCAATATGTCTCTTAATTCATGGAATGTCAATTTATCATTCATTCAACAGAGAGATTTAAAACATTCCTTGGATCACTAAAATTGATCCAAGGAAGAGTCAGATTAATAGATAAGTTTACAACTCTTAACCAGATTGCAACTCTCCTACAAGAAATGAAAAATGGATTCAAAGAAGCCATCCCAATTTAGTCAAAGGATCTTAAGAGCAGAAAGATGATTTATCCATATCAAGCATGATCTCCAAAATTCAAAAGAACATATCTTTATAAGGAAACCCATATGAGGTTGGAAGTAATCTTCCTCAAATAAGGAACTGACGAGGTAGAAGGAAGAATCAGTGAGTGGTTTGATAAAAGGTAAATGTGATGAAAAGGAAGGTGGGTAACAGGGGAAAAAGGAGCAAGGTATACTTGGGTAATCTAGGTAATGGGTCAGGGTCAAAGGTAGCAACATTCAAATGCACACACATGTAGAAACTGTAGCACAGTACTAGGTTGAAGAGCGGAAAACTCTACATTGTCTAAGGTCGATAGGTTTATCCAAACAAGGTTGAGGTGATTCCGGTATCCAAGGTATATGATATGGTTAGGAAACATGACATAGGTTAGGTGTAGGAACATTTAGGTGTGTTCCGGTACACCAAAGGTAGGGTCAGGATAAACGGTCATGACAAGAGGCAAGGTAAGGTCATCATGTCAATCAACACAGTAACAGTGCCGCAAGGTATAGTGAACACATGAGGTCAAAGGTCACTAGCGATGGTCTAGGTCCAAGAATCTAGGTCACGACATGGGTAGGGCTGAGGTATGGGTAAAATAATGAGTCCCCAATTGAGGATGTGGGTAGGTAATAAATGATGAGGGCAAGAGGGTGGGGGAATGGTCAGGGTAAATGGTTGGGTGTGGAAAAAAAGAGTGACGGGTAGGGTAATAGGGTAAAATTTAGGGCAATGTGCAAGAGAGGGTGACCGATGCCGGTCAAGGGTAACCGATGCTGACATAGGGTAACTGACCATGGTAAGGTAGGGCATGTGATCCGATCTTTGGTGAAGTAAAAATGGCATTGATTAGGTCAAGTTTATTATTAAAAAAAGAAGTAGGTGTTTTTAATGTTCATTTGTCTTCTTGTGAATTGGGAAAACGACACGAGAGAGAAAAAAATATGAAAAAGTGTCTGGATGAAGCAGAGCTACGTTGGCGAGCTGAAATAGGTTGGGGATTGGTAGGCTAGAGGTGGGTCCACGGGATCGATTGTGTGATTTGATTGGTTGGCGGTGTGGGTAGTGATTTGGTGATGGAAGAGGCCGGAGAGAGATTGGGTGGGCCATCAGGTGCGGTGGCCATATGTGCCACCACAACGATGACAACATGATGAGGTAAGTTCCAAACTCTTGTTTTTTTGGTAGATAGATTAGGTGATAAGTTGGGGTTTAGAAGAAATTGGGTTTTTGTTTTAGGTGGGGAAAAAATGAAATTGGAAATGGGGTGGGGTAAATTCAGCGAGAATAGAGTGGGGAAAGAGGTAAATAGGAGAATATGGGGTGGGAGGTGGTTAAGGGGAGGTGTAGGTGAGGATGGGTGGGTAGAAGGGGAAGGGGAGGGAAGGTTTGGAGAAATGAGGGTTTTGGGGATTACATATTTTACCGTGACGGTGACCGGTGTTAGTTAGGTGTAGCCGACGCGTCGGTAAGGTCAAACCGGGATCGGTCACAAAATAGGTGACCGATGTCGGTTTAGGGGTGACCAAGGTCAATTAGAGATAACTGGCACTAGCTAGGTTTTGGAGAACTAGGGGCCAAAAGTGCCGTAGGTTGGGTGGGTGAGATGGGTAGGGGTAAAATAGGGTGTGGGAAAATGATAGTGGGTGAGATAGGGAAGGGTAGAATAGGGTGCGTTGTTGAAAAACCTAGAGTAGGTGGGGTGAAAAATGGGTTTGGGGAAATGATAGTGGTTGAGTATGGGTATGATGAAGGTGAATTAATTTGTTATTTGGATTGTGTGCGGGGAGAGATCAACTATGGATGAGATACAAGGCACCACCCTTTCTCTTGAGAGTGCGAGGCATGGCGGCCACCGAGGAGTGATAGAATGTGAAGGAGGTGGGCCTAAGTAGGGTCCGGTGATATCGGCATGCGGTCCGACATCCGAGTCGATGGTTGCTCTCATCAATAGATGGGATTCAGCAACCAACACGTTCCACCCACTGATGGGTGAGATGACAGTCACCCTGGAGGATGTGTTCAGGATCCTATGACTACCAAGTACGTAGCTATACTTGATATCCTCTAAGGCCTTTGAGGAGTTGATGTTGATAGTTTTGGAGAGGGACCGGCGGACATGAAATTTCATAGTGCCAGTCTGAGCTATAGAGGGATGTACATAGCCTGTCCAGAGGAGATGACGCTCATTATTCTATTGATGGAGGTAGTGTGTTGTTTCACATTTTTGGATGCAGAAGGAGGTAGATTTCCCTTCTCATTGATGGGGGTACTTCATAACATGATGATAGATCATACCCGCT
The DNA here is from genome assembly GCA_018340775.1 of Taxus wallichiana var. yunnanensis. Classification (NCBI taxonomy): domain Eukaryota; kingdom Viridiplantae; phylum Streptophyta; class Pinopsida; order Cupressales; family Taxaceae; genus Taxus; species Taxus wallichiana. The sequence goes on along the minus strand of CM031243.1, from coordinate 155,866,714 downwards.
TTTCTTAGGTGTCAGCATTCCTGGTGTAGTTGTATAATGAGTTGTGGGCGTATGGGTGTATGTACAGGTTCAACATGTGTTGCAACTTTTTACTACATTGTTGGGCCTATGAGCACATTGTATGTGTACAGCTAGTTGGGATGCCCTAAGTAGATGCATTTCCACCGAGATTGGTGTGGGTGGGGTATAGGTGATGGGTACCTGTGATTGGAGAGCGGCGATTAGATAGGCCCACACATGATGTGGCCTATTACAGGTGCATTTATTGGAGGGGTTGTCTAGAGTGGACATCATATGGAGGTCGTATGTGGGTTATCCCTCATTCAAGTGGATGTATGAGGAGCTAGATGGGCTACAGTTGGTGATATGGATAGTGGGGCGCCATGCCGGGGAGCACAAGATGATCCTAGTGGATAGAGTTAAATGGCAGTTTGGACTACCATAGGACATACCTCCATCTTTCATGCAGTACAGGAGAGATGACGTGGAGAGGCCATTTCCTCTACCACGGTACCACAATTCCCATAGGGCGGGAGGAGCAAGTGGTCGACATTGTGGATTGATGATGTCAAGGTTACGAGACATGATATAGACAATGGTGGGAGGCTCATTTACGAGCCATACCACCTAGGTCAAGGGATCTAGATCTAGCCACCATCACGGTGTAGAGGGACACCCTACATGGGTAGGTGGCGACCTTGATTACCCTATTTGGTATGATGCGAGAACAACTTGGTAGTTCGAGAGGTGGAGGTAGCTGAGTTATATATAAAAAGTGTCCAATCTTCGAGCCCGGATGGCCCGAGGTGGGGATGGAGATGGAGACAAAGATAATGGTCGGGTGGCTACCCTATAGGCATAGGTGACAGGGTTGCAGGGCTAGTTTTCCACAACACAGAAAATATTAGGGCTTTACGAGGCCCGGATACGAGCACAAGGGCAAGAGCCGATGACACCACCACGAGCACCGGACGGGGTCCTGGTCACGAGTAGGGGGGGAAAAGGTCCCATAGGACAAGTACAGGGGCTAAGGCCTATGGGGTCACCACAGACAATTCCCATAACTAGGTTATGGGATGCCCTAGGTGAGGCCAGATACTACCAGGATCAATTGATGGTGGCTAGGATAGATTTCCTATCCTATGGAGAGTATAGGCATAACAAGCCTTGAGTGAGAGGACTAGATCCTGGACTCACATTGTAGAGAGCACAGGGGGCCATCAAGCTCTAAGATAGGATCAGGGAGAGGCAACTAGCTCAAAGAGATGAGCTCTGGTTATATGCCAGGAGGGGGTGGTGAGACAATACCAGGCCGGTGGATAGGAACCGAGGAGGAGACTGGAGAGACTAACATAGAGGATGTCTGACAGGGTGAGGAATGATGCCTATCCCTATATTTTATATGGATTGTAGTCATTTTTGTATATATACTAGCCTACATGCCAAAGATAGTGAGGATGTATGAGATTTTTTGTATATTTGTCGATATACCAAAACTGCGTCTTGAAGAGATTTTGTATTGTTTTATTATTTTATTTTATATGAGACCACTTTGTGCCGATGACATTTTATATTGAGTATCGGCCTGCGTGCCAAATATTTTGAAATATGGACATGGTTGGATATCCATGTATATTATATTGAGACACACATATTTGTTTATATGATGAGATGGATGACATTCTTGATTTGTTGGTGTTTTATGATATTTTTTTTTTTTGTGATATGGACGAAAACTAGGTGATTGAGGCGGGATGGAGTCGAGGTTGGTTTAGGCATGGATCGAGTCCGATTAGTTGAGGCATGGATTGAGTCATGTTTTGTTAGGCATGGATTGATTTAGGTTATAGGCATGGATCAAGTCGGGTTTGGTTAGGCATGGATCAAGTTAGGTTGTAGGCATGGCTCGAGTCGGGTTGGTTTAGGCATAGATCAAGTCGGTTTGTTTATGCATGGATCAAGGTTAGGTCATAGGCATGGATCGAGGTTAAATTGGTTAAAGTTGTGATTCATTAATTTATGCAATGAATGGTGATATGGGTCATGTTTATAATACATGCATGATGATGGTAGAGAAATGGTAGTTGTAATAAATGTATGGTGTGATTATGATAAAAATGTTAAGCAACTTGTTCGTTTGGTTTAATTTCTAATTTTTGATATAAAAAGGAAACTACGTAGGGGGAAAATGTGATTTAGGAAGATGAAATATGAATTGGTTAGGGTAGAGAGTGGCTGAGCTAACCTCCAGGGCTCCATACCCTTGGAGTGCTACCTACATAGCCCCAACGAAAAGGGACCTCAGGCTGATGTATTTCTCCCATAAGCTAGGGAAGAATATGAGAAGGTATGAAAATTAGTTGGTAGGTTTTAGGCATGATTTGGGTCTAGGTTTGTTAGGTGTGGGTGGGTTATAGGAAAATTGGTATAGGTGATGTTAATGGAGGTAGAAGAAGAAGATTACCCCAAGGGTGAGGAATAGGATTCTTGTTTAGATAGCAAGTGAAATGACCATGGGATCTCATCTAAAGGTAGATGAAATGTATCCATGAGAATCATGCTATGTGTAGTGTCATGGCACACATATTCAAGAGAAGATAACAATTGAAGGGTACTCACATGATTCTTTTTAATCATTGGTGAGGTGTAAGAAGTGGATAGTGCTCAAGGACAAGAATGAAAGGAGGAAAAAAGTGATGTAGGACTAAAATTCAATAGTAGAATGGTTAAATATGTAAGACATTAAGGGGATCGGGGTTTGGGTTTACCATCGAGTGAAGATAAATGATAAGCACCTGATTCGTAAGTCTAGGTTACGATGTATGTTCTAAGCTAATTAGGAGAAAATTTTCCCGTTTACTTTTTTATACTTTGGTTACATCTTGATTTTATTTTAGGACAAGGTCACCGACTTGGAAGGTTCATGCATGGACACATTTTTCATAGGCACGTTTGATACACTTTTGGTAAACTTGAAGGTGGTCAAGAGCATTAAGACGGTTTTCATCTAATAACTCAAGTTATGCTAAACGGTCTTGACGAAAGTCATCATCATTGAGCATGTCATGGAGAGAAATGTGGAGTGAGGGAATTTGGACTTCGAGAGGTAGAAAACCTCGACCATAGACCGAGAAAATGGTGTGGCCACAGTGGAAGTGCGGATACTAGTGCGGTATGCCCACAGGGAAAAAGTAATGTGCGTATGTCAATCCCTCCCAATATCATTAACCACTTTCATGAGAATTTTGTTTAAGGTTTTGTTAGTGGATTCAGCTTGGCCATTGGTTTGTGGGTAATAAGGTGATGAGAAACGAGATGAATGCCAAAGGTGTCATAATTTTTTTACAATGTTTAGTTTTTAAATATTTTTCCATTATCGGTGATGAGGCGATGAGGAACACCAAAGCAAAAAATGATGTGATGATTAATGAACTCACATATTTTCTCGACTTTCATGGAGACGATTTTTATGGCTTCAACCCATCTTGTGTAGCATTTGGTAGTGGTGATAATCCATTGATGGCATTAGGAAGAATGGGGTTTGATCTCTTCGACAAGATCCAAACCCCATTGAGAGAATGGCCAAAGGTCATGAGTGACCTGTAAGGCGTGAAAGGGTGTATAATGAAGGTTGGCATGTTGTTGGCATTTTACACAATGTTTGACGTAGTCACAACAATCATGATTAAGGGTCAGCCAGTAATAGCCTAGGTGAAGAATACACTTAGGAACAACAAGGCCACTAAAGTTACCTCCACATATGCCATCATGAACTTCCTTAATGGAATAAGTAATTTTAGAACTCGTGAGACATTGTAAGAGAATACCATCAATGATGTGCTTATGGAGAAGGGCCCCATGATGATGTAACGAGAGACCTTTTTAAGGAAGGCACATTGTCCATCACGAGTGAGATCAGGAGGTAAGATGGAGAGAGAAAGATAGAGTATTGTTTATACCAAAGGTCACTCAGGTCAGGGGTAGCAGTTACGATGGAGTAAACTTCACGAGGTAAATAAGAAGGTGATTGGAGTTGTTGTATGGTGACAAATATTTTAGAATCAGTGGGCAAAGCAATTATTTGAGAAGCCAAACAAGCCATGGTATCTATAAATTTATTGGTTGAATAGGGGACAGTTTGAAGGGCATAACAGTCAAAGTTGGTCAAAAGTATGTCTACATGATGTTTATACTTTTGAAGTATCTCATTACAACATTGGTATATACCATTTACTTGGTTTATGACCAATTGGGAATTACCAAAGATGTTGATTGATTTGACATCTAGGGCATAGGTGGCTTGGAGACCTAATACGAGTGCTTCGTATTCAAAAATATTTTTGTAAAATAAAAATATAGTTTGAAAGACAAAGGCATGGGTTCACCATCAAGCGGAATGAGGATAAAACCATCCCCACCCCCACGCTGACACTTGGAACCATAGAAGAAGAACATCATTTGATAAGCAGGTTCGTCTAAGGAAAGGGTAGCAATTGAATCATCTAGAAAGTCAAAATTAGAGGGTTAATCCCCATAAATAGCTGCGTCGGCCAATTGGTCGGTGATAGCTTGGCCCTTGATGGACTTTTGATGAATGAATTTGAGGTCGAGGTTAGCTAAAAGCATAATCCATCATGTGGCATGCTGATTTTGATAAGGTTTGGAATACATGAAGTGTAGGGGGTTAGTGTTGGTCACAACATAGGTTTTGTGGTTGAGTAGGTAATGGCAGAGTTTTGTGGCAATGAAAACTAAGGCTAAAAAAGTTTTTCAAGATGGGTGTATCTGATTTCGTATTCCAAAAGAGTACAACTTATGTAATAAACCACCTGCTCCCTATGTTGTTCATCACAATGAGCGAGCATGGCTCCCAAGGAGTGATTGGTAGCTGAAACGTATAGGTAGAAAGATTGATCATCTTTAGGTGGAATGATTACGGGTGGTTGGAGAAGGTATTGTTTTAAGACCTCAAAAGCTTTGTGGTAGTCATCATCCCATTTAAAGGAGACATCCTTCTTGAGCAAATGATAAAATGGTTGACACCGATCAAATAATTCTGAAATGAAAGGGTGAATAGATTGCAACTTACCTTCCAAGATACGGAGTTATCTAGGGTTAATTATAACATTCCCATTTTAAGACTTTAGAATCAAAGATTTTTTAAAAAAAATTCACTTTTTCTAAATAAAGCATTATTTAGAGAAAACATTCCATGCTAATCAAATTCAATTGATGAACATATACAAGCGTAATGACTCGTGATTACCCAATCTATTCATTCCATAACTCAGTAAGCTACCGATCTATTTAAGTTATCTTATGTATTTAATACATATTTTATACTTCGTATACTTTGTCATCCTACCCTACACTAGGTATTGAGTGATCTATTTAAAGAACATATCTAAATATCTATTACCAATATTCATCTGATATCACGTTGTTTTAAACTTGGTGACATAGGACAATACAACCAACAATTTGTGATACTTTGGCCAAATATTTATAACATACTGTGTATGTCACTATTCCTAGATGGCATACTCATCATTTTGGAATACGTCCTTCACCTCACTCTTCTATTATCATGATTGGTCTTTACTAACTACCGTCAATCCACTTGTTCCAGTTTTACCCTAGCCCTAGATAGAAACATAACCTATTATAGGAAGATGCTCACAAAGGCTTAGGGTAGATGGGAATACTCATTTGACCTAATTCATCTAAATGTGCAAATGTACCCTGAGCCTTTGGAAGCTAATTCCTATCCTAAATATGCTCCTATCTAGACCTAGAGAAAAACTAGGTTTAACTCGAGTTCAAGTTGTGTGTAGATCTAGATGATCAATGCGGAAGGGTGATGCCACATGTCAACTACAATGTTGTATTCTTGAGAAGACCCAAGCCTTCTTGAAATTACAGCCCCAGTAGTTGGTGTGTGCCTACATCCTAAAAAAATTACCTCACCAAGACGTACATACCCCCAGGAGATTGTTAATACATTATTAGTTTATATTATAACCTTGTTACAACAACCCTACCAAACCCTAATCCAACGCTCAATAAGTTCTTTCCTAAATTTGATTCATTTAGTCCATTAAGAACTTTTTTATATTCAAGGTCACTTTTAAGGTTTGATCACTTAGTTAAACGCCAATTAACCATAACTATACAACGGATATAATATGTCTTATTTAAAAAGTACAATAACTTTTTAGAAAAGTTCAACACCAGAATATATCCAATATAAAGTAGACTTCATACAAAATGAAGTCTAATAATTTGTAATCACATTAACATACCTTTTTGGTTTATATTCAATTAAGAAAGATAAAGAGTCTTTATCTACATGTTAAGTGTTAGGGTATATCCTACCTAGTATCCACATTTCTTAATGTATGTTCAACACACATTACATTACCATATAATATAGTTTAGATAAGAACATCATATTCTGTAACTTAACAAGTTGCATCATAAGTAGGAAATTGAACTAAATCCCTTTATCCAACTTATCAAGGATAACCAATTAAGCATATAAATAATATGAAGAATATCAACAAGATAGAAATCCATCTTTTTCATACAAGCACAAGATAATTTACACAACCAATACAAGTAAATTCTCAGCTTTCAATTCATCTTTATAACTTATACATTTACAAGCCTTATGCACTTTAGGCATACTGCATAACAACCACCTTCATTCTAAAAGAATACTACTTTTCTTTTTCAATACAATCTCAAGAACGAATCAGAATTCTTCACAAGGAATCAGATTTAAATCAGCCAATGCATCTCATAAGTTTAGCCTTCTTTTATCACTTACAAAGTCCATCTACAATTTTTTTTAGCATGGGTCAGTTCAATGAACTGAGCATGATAAGCGCTAAGCGTTAAAATGAATTGCATTTGACTAATTGTTCCATTAAAACAACTTTTCTTTAATGAAACAATTAATATATCATACTAATAAGCATAAGTAATAACAATCAAGAAAAGAGTACATTAATAAATCTAAATTCACTTCTAAGAGAAGAACAAAATATAATCCACAATATCTACCTTATCAATTAAAATTTAATTTATCTTATCAATTACCTTTAAACAAACAATAGATCATATCATCTCATTGTTCTCAAATCTATCATAATACAATAAAAATTTATCTTTACTATAAGACAAAATAAGTGTTTACAACATGGTTCCCATTAGGATGATTCATATAAATCTTAAGAAAAATAAGAAGAAGAACCATTACAAACTATGCCCAAACACAATACATACGAGAAATAGAAACATGTTCATACATGAAGTTATATGTTTCATTTAAAGGAAAACTACCTTATCATTCAACATTTAAGATATTCATCAGAATAGAATCCCATGTCCATCCCTGAAGGAATATAGAATCAAACAATCGACAACAAGTTTACATTTTCTTTTCAACAAGACCGAAACATCTAATCTCTTTTTACATCATTTCAGTCAAATGATATGTACAAGAAGACTAATCAACATAATAAATCTCCATTCCCTAAGAGAATCAATAACAGAAGGTTTCAATCAAATGAACTTAACCCAACAACATAGAAAAGGAATGCAATCCATATGTGATTCCATCCTTAAATCATTCCACCACACTTAACAACAAATTGACTTTCCAATTCAAACAATAAGCTCATACACTAGTTGCCAAAGGAGAGAACAAAACTAACTCAAGGTAAGAAGAAAACATACTACCATTCTCCCTTACAATTTTTAACTTGATAAAGCATGAGTTCCCATTTCAATTCAGAACAAATACATAGTAAAGTTAAAAACAACATACTATCTAAAATGAATCGAAATTTATTTTCTCTTTAAAAAGACAGAATAAGGATTCATTTACTAAATCCAATCAAGAAATAGAAAATCCCTAACAAAAAACTAACAATTCTTAATTACCCACAAGCTCAACAAAGATTGAAACTTCATTACAAGATTTCAACATTTTATTACAAAGAGCAAGCGGTTCGTGGTTTCAAAAGAGAGAAATAATCCAAACAAAACTATCTCAACTTTATGTTTCCAACAGAGGAGACATTGTTTTAATCAAAATAATCAACCCAAGATGTGGCTTTCCTAAAACATAGGGAAAAGACTATCCCACATTAAACGCCAGTGCCTTCTCAGAAAATATGAAATAGATCCACAAGAGGAGTTCCAATTCCATTATCTTAAGAAAATGTTTCCAGTTAAATCTCCAAAAGATATTTAAACAGATTGATTAAACTACTCTCCCAGATTTCCTTTGAGTAAGTAGTTCGAATTAATAGAGTATGAGCTTTAAAATTTTTAAGAAATTAAAAACCCAACTCAAATACCAAAACCAAATCAAACATGTCGATAATACTACCAGTTTAGAACTCGAAAGTACAAAATCTGAGCACAATGTCAAACACAAGCTTTTCACAAAGGTTCAGGACTACTCAAGTAAATATTCACAAGTTCAAGGAAACAACAAGTTCCCATTCAAGTTTATATCTTATCAAAGAAAACTCAAAAATACCATAACAGAACCGACACATCATTCCAGCTACAAATTCTAAACACAAAGTACCAAATTACATATACAGTGTCGAATCACAAGGTCTCAAACATGAGCTCAGATATGCACAAGTATCTTAATATGAGGTAGTATATAATACAAATATCTATTAATAGTTCAGAATAGCAGAGGGATTCCATTATCTGTTTACATCTTATCAAAATCCCTATTTCCAACTCCAACGATACACAAGTTTCTCACCAAAGTTCAAAACCATAAAAGTAATAAAATACGAGTGTTGTATACGATATGAACTCCCATTAACAGTCCCAAATAATATAGGAATAAACATGAGTACAGAGTTACATACAGACTTCAAACAACAGTCTAGATTATCATAAGAAAATAAAACACAAGCACCGAGCTATATACGGACTTCAACAACAGTCCAGGATTATCCAAGATTCCAAACACGGTCCCAGGGTAACAAGAACCTCCATCACCAAGTTTTCATCAAACACGAAACCAAAAACAAGATCCAAACCAAATACGAGCTCGATTACAAGCTCAAGCAAAACACGAGCTCAATACAAGCTCAAGATCAAACAAAACACAAACTCCAACAAGATCAGACAAAACTCAAGGTTCCCACAAACACAGAACCATATTTAAATAGCAACGAAGGTCATTTAAAATAGAACACTTCAATTACCAGTTCTAGAATGACAAGCAGAGTTACAGAAATATGTTTTGCATGCATTCTTTTTTTTAAAAGAACTAACACAAGGTAAGTTTCCAAACTTAATGTTATTTTGCTAAGGATTTCATATCCAAATTTCTAGAGATTTATAAAACCCAGCAAGAAAATAACCAGATAAAACATGAAGAACAAGAATCTCATAAGAGCAGAGTCATTTTAATGAAATTTTTAGAAGAAAGAAAGAGATCTTAATGGTTAGAGCCTATCATGCCTGATAGCACTTCTGCTAAATCGAAGGAGACTTCTAGATGAGCTTCCAACTCCTTTTCTTCTCCACAAAAGATCAACAAACAAACAACTTTCCTTAGAATGCCTCATATACCTTCCCATGATAAAAAATAGACCAGGTGAGTTAAAAATAGCAAAGAAGTGCAAGTCAAACTACTGGTTCAAAGAACCAGTTTGCTCCATGCAGAGAAAAATCTAGAAAGCATGCAAAAACCAACAACCTCCCACAAACCCACCTTCCAAGTTTCCTAGATGGTTTGTGAACAAAAACCGAGACCAATAAATTCCATTAATTCCAATTTTCCCACTTATCTTTCCTTACCACCACCTCCCAAGTCTGGCAAATGCCAATTCACATTTAACATGCAATTCCATCTTTAGTGAAACTTCCACATAAGCCTCCGCCAAGTCAACTAGCCCCTACCAAAACTGGCAGTACTTTATGCCTTAAAAACCTTATCAACAACTTAAATGCCATTGGAACCATCACCTTTAATGCATGTGACCCATTAGGTTCCCATTAAAATAGCTTAGGATAGATCCTTAAACTTAGGTTAGTTTAGAATTAATCACCCTAGGCCTTACACATTACCTTGGGTAGTTTCCACATAGGTTAGATTAATTCACAACCTAATAGTTTTAGGCATTAGGTTAGATCATCACATAATCTTATAGCATTAGGTTTTAGGTTAAATTAAATAGCCTAGTAACCTCTCCATAATCCTTTAGCACAAAGCTTAGGTTAGGATAAAAATTCAATTAAGTAACATAGCTAGGTAGTATATATATATTCTTACCCAGCTTAGGATTCTGTAGGTTAATCCTTTAGTTTTAGGATTCTGAATCCTTCCTATGCCATGAACAGACTATATTTCATTTACGTCAGCAATGTCCTACCATGATCGATCTCCAAAGACCCAAGCACAACATACAACTGAATGGAAACACATTCACACAAAATCTAAGAACTTGTTACAACAAAGTTCAGTCCGATATGTCCCTCAATTTTATTGAATGTCAATTTACCCTTCATTCAACTGAGTAGATTTAAAACATTCCTTGGATCACTGAAATTGATCCAAGGATGAGTCAGATAAGGAGATAAGTTTGCAACTCTTAAACTAGATTGCAACTCATCTAAAAGAAGTGAAAAATGGATTCAAGGAAGCCATTCCATTTCAGTCTAATGATCTTAAGAGCAGAAAAGATTTATCCATATCAAGCATGATCTCCATCAATCAAAAGAACACATCTTTAAAAGAAAATCACCTGTCAACACTTGAAATGCAAAGGAGGAATATAACAATTGTCAAGGGTGTTACATGCTTCCCTCCTAAAAATAATCATCATCCCGATGATTACCTCTTTTTTTTAACAATTTACATCAAGACAATCAATTCATTCACTTTTCATACCATAAGTCAAAATATATTAGAACCTTATAGTTCAAGAAATCAACATTAAATAGTTGTTTATTCAAATCAAATAAATATCTGCCCAAAACTGGCATACTTATTGTCATATAAAGATAAAATCATAAATTTTTATTAGTCAACAAAATCAATTCTTCAAATAGATATGGAAAAGCAGTTTTCATATCCTCTAGATTTTCCCAAGTTGCACTATCTTCGTTAAACTTGTCCCACTAGACTTTACATTGACTTATTTCTTGATTTCTCAAATGCAACTGGTGAGTTTCAAGCACTCATATGGGTTTAACCATGATTATTCTTGGGTCCTGTACCTGTAAGGAATTCCAATTTAACATGTGTGATAAATCTGAAACATATTTCTTAAGCAAATAAATATGGAAAACTTCATGCATTCATGACAAAGTAGGAGGTAATGCTAACGATAATCTACGGGGTTGATTACTTTAACTATCTCAAAAGGTCCCACAAAATGAGGTGATAACTTGGTAGTCTTGCCAAAAGTTATAGAACTCTTTTTTGGTTTAACCCGAAGAAAGAATTTCTCACCAAGTTCAAATTTCCTATTAACCCTCTTCAAGTCAACGTAACTCTTTTGCCTATCTGCTGATTCTTTCATGTGTTCACAAATCAATTTAACTTGTTGTTCCATTTCAGTAAGAATTTTAGGTCCAATTACCTCTCTATCTTCTATGTTATCCCAACTAACAGGATTTTGCATTTTCTTCCATATAATGCCTCAAAAGGTGCCATATTAAGAGAAGCATGATATGTATTATTGTATGTGAATTCAACTAATGGAAGATAATCTTCCCACTTATACTGTTGATGCATGCAATACATTCGTAACATATCTTCTAAAACTTGATTTACTCTTTCAATATGCCCATCTATTTCTGAATGATATGCAGAACTGAAATTTAGCTTAGGTCCTAGAGTTACATTAAGCATTTGCCAAAATCTTAACGTCATTCTAGGATCTCTATCTAAAATGATTAACTCAGGTACTCCATGTAATCTGAAAATGTCGTGTACAAATCTTTTTGCCAAAATAGGAGAATCATCCTTCAGATTTATAGCAATAAAATGTGCTACCTTTTTTAGTTTACCCAAAGCTATTAAGATAACATCATGCTTATTTCTTGACATAGGTAACCATTGTACAAAATACATGCTTATTACTTTCCATTTGTATTGCGGTATACTATGAGGATATAACAAACTAGCTAGGTGCATATGTTTCACTTTAACACGTTGGCACTCAAGACAATGTGTCACAAAATCAATAACATAATTTTTCATTACTTTCTAGAAATATTGTTTTTTATATTAGCAAGCATCTTAGTAATGCCAGGGTGTCCAGAAAAAGGTGAATTGTGAAATTCAACTAACAATTTCTTTCTCAAATCATTAAGAAAAGGTACATAGACTCTGTTTTCAAATCGTAAGATTCCTTCTTTATCAAAGCAAAAACCTTTGTACCTCGAATCATTAGAATCTGTAGCAAGTGCTATTTTTACTTGTTGAAAGTAAGAATTAGATTCCATAACACTTTTTAATTCATCCTTAAACTGAGTTCTAAGTGTTATAAGGGTAGAAATGTGCTTCCTACGACTTAGAGCATTAGCCACTCTATTTTCTTTTCCTTTAATGTAACTTATGTCAAAATCATATTTAGATAAAAACTCTAACCACCTTTGTTGTCTTGCATTCATATTTAGCTAAGTGAAAATGTAGTTCAACCCAAGATGATCGCTTTTAACTCAAATGGTTTACCAAGAAGATAATGCCTCCAAACTTGAAGTACATTAACAATGGCAACAAGATCTAAATCATGTAGAGCATAGTTCAACTCATGTAAATCAATTTTTCTACTTTCATATGCTATAACATGACCACTTTGTAACAAAATACCTCCTAGACCTTCACCGGATGCATCAGTTACCACCATAAAATCTCCATTAGGATCTGGTACTGTAAGAATAGGTGCTAAAGTTAACTGTTCCTTCAAGGTTTTAAATGTAATTTCACATTTCTCACTCCAAAAAAACTTTTTATCTTTCTTCTGTAAGAAAGTTATTGGTGCAACTATCTTAGAAAAGTCTTTTACAAATTTCCTATAGTAGCTAGCAAGTCCCATGAAGCTTCTAACTTCATGTACATTCTTTAGTGCAGGCCATTCCATTATAGCTATAATTTTTGAAGGATCTATAGCAATTCCATCTTTACTTATTACATGTCCCAGATAGTGCACTTCTATGTCATAGAAGGAACATTTGGACAACTTACCAAACAACCGTCTCTTTCTCAGAATTTCCAAAACTATTTTCAAATGCTCATGATGCTCCTCAATGCTTTTAGAATATATGAGAATATCATCTCGACAATAAGAGCACAAATTTTTCCAAGTATTCTTGAAATATATTATTCATTAAATTCATAAATGCCACAGGTGCATTAGTTAATCCAAAAGGTAAAACCGTAAACTCATAATGTCCATACCTTGTTCTAAAAGTTGTTTTATGAATATCCTCATCCTTAATTCGTAGTTAATTATATCCATATCGAAGATCTATCTTGGAATATACTTGATGCTCCATGCATCCGATCAATAAATCACCAATCCTAGGGATTGGATATCTATTCTTGATTGTTTCCTTGTTTAACATTTTATAATCAATGCATAATCTAAGTGTTCCATATTTCTTTTTCAAAAAAATATGGGTGCTTCCTAAGGTGAAAAACTTGGTCTAATCAAACCTTGAGACAAAATTTCATGCAATTGATCCTTAAGCTCTACTAATTCTCAGTAGTAGTAATTTCATACGGTGCCTTAGAAATAGGTTCAGGTTCCAAGTTTGATCTTAATCGTGAAATCAAATTCCCTTTTGGGTGGAAGACCTGCAATTCTTCCCAAAATATATCATTTGAAGTCTCGTAATAAAGGGATATCATTCCATAATATCGCTGCTCTCTACCGTTGATTCAGTAATTTTTACTGCATACAAGGTACATCTTTTATTTTTGGCCTTTTTAAGTTGCATAGCTGACATTTTTCTAACAAAAATCTCATGTTTCACACCCTGAATCTCTGTTGTTTTCTGTAGGTTGTCTAAACAACTAATGTGTTTTTCAAAATAGTCCACTTTAGCCTTATGTTCTGCTAACCAATTAACACCTAAGATTACATCATAAGACCCTAAAGGTGCAACATAAAGATCAACCTCAGTGGAAAAGTTAGGTAAATCAAGGACTGCTCCAAAAAGACACATACTAACTATATGAACAACATTATTCCCATACTGTATAGTCCATGTTTTATCCATGTTTCTAGCTTTTCTTTTTAATTTTGATGCTAATTTACTAGAAATAAAACATTTAGTAGCTCCAGTATAAAAAAGAATAGTTATTGGTAAACCAAATAACTTACCCGAAACTTCTATGGGTGTGGCCTGTTTCTCAACCTACTTGTCAGCTACTGTAGCATGTATCTTGTGCTACTGATTGCGATCATCCTTCTTCAAAGGACATTGATTTACGTAATGATCTTTTCCATAGTTATAACAGCCTCCTATAGGTCCCTTCCTAGGCTCAGGTTTATTTCCAGCCTTAGAGTTATTGTTCTGACCCCCATAGGACTTATGTCCATTATTATTGTTCTTGGAAAAGTTGTTCTGTGCATTACCAACAAACTTGTTTATTACTGCTTTCCTATTTATATCAGATGAAAACATACTTTTCATTCTAAATTTCTTCCATGGTCTTTTCTTGGGTGCAAGAGAGGATGAAGAGGAGTTGGGATTCTTCTTCCTTACTTCCTCCTTATGAGTATAAATTTCCTTTAATTTTTGTTCCTGCCTTATGGATTTTTCAACAACCCCTTCCATCATGGTTAGGTTGTGAACATCCACCTCTCCTCCTATAACAGATTCAATCCCATGATGAATTTCCATATCCTAAACTTCTCATCAGTTTGGTACTAGGGTACATACTTAAGGAGTTTTGTAAATCACTCCTAATACTCAGTTATAGTTAGCTTTCCTTGAGCTAAGTTTTGAAATTCAGTCATTTTCTGATCATAGTAGAGTTTTGGCAGCCATTGTTGCCTAAAGTAACCTTTAAATTGATCCCATGTGATATTAGATTCATCAATGTTCAACTCATCCTTTGGTTGTCCCACCACAAAGATGTTTTGTGTGAAAGTTGATATTCTCCCCATATTGCCTTTGAATATTCTGAGAAATTTCTTATTGCAAAGTATTTCTCCTTTTTTTGGGCCGCCTTAGCCCCATCTCCTAATTTGGTGCCATCAAACTTAGGTGGACTTATCCTTTTTATGTCATTAGTGAATTCTACTGCTAGCCTAGCCTTTTTGTTCTCAGGCTCCACAGGTATGTTAACATTGTTATTATCAACACCCACATTAGCGTTGTCCCCTGGAGGTGGTTGATTATTGTTATTAGCTTCTTCTTCCTCCTCATTACCCATTAATTTTTGTTCAAGCACAGCTCAATGATCTCTTGTGTCCAATAGGGCAACAAATATCTCATTGAGTTTCGGGTAGTTGCCACTCCTCCCTCAAAGCGGAGGGTTATTTGCAACATTTCCTCTTGTTCTAACCATTTTTTGTTATAAGAAAATTTAAGTTTAATCATATTGTGGACACAATAGGTCCAAGAGCTACAACCTTTAGCTCTGATACCAAGATGTAACATTCCCATTTTAAGACTTTAGAATCAAGATAAAATTTTTTTAATAATGTTCACTATTCTAAATAAAGCATTATTTAGAACAAACATTCCATGCCAATAAAATTCAATGGATAAACATATGCAATAATGACTCGGTGATTCACCGATCTATTCATTCCATAACTCGGTAAGCTACCGATCTATTTATGTTATCTTATGTATTGAATACATATTGTATACTTCATATACTTTTTCATCCTACCCTACACCGGTACTTGAGTGATTTGTTTAAAGAACATATCTAAATATCTATTACCAATATTCATCTGATATCATGTTGTTTTAAACTTGGTGACATAGGACAACACAACCAGTAGTTTGCGATACTTTGGCCAAAGATTTATAACATACTGTGTATGTCACTATTCCTAGATGACATACTCATCATTTTGGAATACGTCCTTCACCTCACTCTTCTATTATCATGATTGGTCTTTACTAACTACTATCGTCACTCCACTCCCTAAGTCATCTGAATGTGTAAACATACCCTGAGCCTTTGGAACCTAATTCCTATCCTAAATATGCTCCTATCCAGACCTAGAGAAAAAATAGGTTCAAGTCCTGAGTTCCAGTTGTGTGTAGATCTAGATGATCAATGCAGAAGGGTGATGCCACATTTCAACTACAAAGTTGTATTCTCAAGAATACCTAATCCTTCTTGAAAGTGTATCCCTATAGTTTGCGTGTGCCTACATCCTACAAAAACTACCTCATCGAGATGTACATAACCCCAAGGATATTTTTAATACATTGTTAGTTTGGATTATAACCTAATTACAATAACCCTACCAAACCCTAATCCAATGCTCAATAAGTTCTTTCCTAAATTTTCTTCATTTAGTCCATTAAGAACTTCGTTATATTCAAGGTCACTTTTAATGTTTGATCACATAGTTAAACTACCAATTAACCGTAACTGTATAGTGTTATAATATGTCTTATTTAAAAAGTACAATAACTTTTTAGAAAATTTCAATGCAATAATATATCCAATATAAAGTAGAATTCATACAAAATGAAGTCTAATAATTTGTAATCACATTAACATACCTTTTTGTTTTATATTCAATTAAGAAAGATAAAGAGTCTTTATCTACATGTTAAGTGTTAGGGTATATCCTACCCAGTATCCACATTTCTTAATGTATGTTCAACACACATTACATTACCATATAATATAGTTTAGATAAGAACATCATATTCTGCAACTTAACAAGTTGCATCATAAGTAGGGAAATTGAACTAAATCCCTTTATCCAACTTATCAAGGATAACCAATTAAGCATATAAATAATATGAAGAATATCAACAAGATAGAAATCCATCTTTTTCATACAAGCACAAGATAATATACACAACTAATACAAGTAAATTCTCAGCTTTCAATTCATCTTTATAACTTATACATTTACAAGCCTTATACACTTTAGGAATACTACATAACAACCACCTTCATTCTAAAAAAATACTACTTTTCTTTTTCAATACAATCACAAGAAGGAATCAGAATTCTTCACAAGGAATTAGATTTAAATCAGCCAATGCATCTCATAAGTTTAGCCTTCTTTTATCACTTATGAAGTCCATCTCGCAAAATTGTTAGCACGGTCGAGTTCAATGAAATGAGCATGATAATAACTAAGCCTTAAAATGAATTGCATTCCACTAATTGTTCCATTAAAACAACTCTGCTTTCATGAAACAATTAATATATCATACTAATAATCATAAGTAATAACAATCAAGAAAAGAGTACATTAATAAATCTAAATTCACTTCTAAGAGGAGAAAAAATATAATCCACAAAATCTGCCTTATCAATTAAAGTTTAATTGATCCTATCATTACCTTTAAATAAATGACTGATCATATCATCTCATTGTTCCCAATTCTATCATAATATAATAAAACATTTATCTTTACTATAAGACAAAAGAAGTGTTTACAAAGATGGTTCCTATTAGGATGATTCATCTAACTCTTAAGAAAAAGAAGAAGAAGAAATATTACAAACTATGCCCAAACACAATACATCCGAGAAACAGAAATAGGTTCATACATGAATTTAACTATTTTATTTAAAGGACAACTACCTTATCATTCGACATTTAAGATATTCATTAGAATAGAATCCCATGTCTATTCCTTAAGGAATATAGAATCAAACATTCTCGACAACAAGTTTACATTTTTTGTTCAACAAGACCAAAACATCTAATCTCCTTTTACATCATTTCAATCAAATGATATATACAAGAAGACTAATCAACATAATAAATATCCATTCCCTAAGAGAATCAATAATGTGAAGGTTTCAATCAAATGAACTTAATCCAACATCATAGAAAATGGAATGCAATCGGATGTGATTCCATCCTTAAATCATTCCACCACACTTAACAAAAAATTACCTTTCTAATCCAAACAATAAGCTCATACACTAGTTCCCAGAAGAGAGAACAAAACCAACTCAAGTTAAGAAGAAAACATACCTCCAGTCTCCCTTAAAATTTTATCTTCGATAAAGCATGAGTTCTCATTTCAATTTAGAACAAATGCACAAGAAAATTCAAAATAACATACTTTTATCCCAAATGAATCAAAATTTCTTTTCTCTTTAAAAAGATAGAATAAGGATTCATTTACTAAATCCACCAAGAAATAAAAATCCCTAACGAAAACTAACAATTCTGAATTACCCATGAGCTTAACAAAGACTGTAACTTCATTACAATGTTTCAACATCTTATTACAAAGAGTAAGCGGTTCGTGGTTTCAAGAGAGCAATATCCAAACAAAAACTATCTCATCTTCATGTTTCCAATAGAGGAGACAATGTTTCAAACAAAATAGTCAACCCAAGATGTGGGTTTCCTCAAATAGAGGGGAAAAGACTATCCCACATTAAACACCAGTGCCTTCTCAGAAAAGACAAAACAGATCCACAAGAGGAGTTCCAATTCCATTATCTTAAGAAAATGTTTCTAGTTAAATCTCCAAAAGATATTTAAACAGCTCGATTAAACTACTCTCCCATATTTCCTTTGAGTAAGTAGTTTGAATTAATAGATTCAGATCTTTAAAATTTTTAAGAAATTAAAAACCCGACTCAAATACCAAAACCAAATCGAACATGTCGATAATACTACCAGTTCAAAACTCAAAGTACAAAATCCGAGCACAATGTCGAACACAAGATTTTCACAAAGGTTCAAGACTACTCAAGTAAATATTCACAGGTTAAGGAAACAACAAGTTCCCATTCTAGTTTATATCTTATCAAAGAAAACTCAAAAATACTAGAACAGAACCGACACATCATTCTAGCTACAAATTCCAAACACAAAGTACCAAATTACATGTACAGTGTCGAATCACAAGGTCTCAAACATGAGCTCAGATATGCACAAGTATCTTAATATGAGGTAGTATATAATATAAATACCTATTAATAGTTCAAAATAGCAGAGGGCTTCCATTATCTATTTACATCTTATCAAAATCCCTATTTCCAACTCCAACGATACACAAGTTTCTCACCAAAGTTTGAAACCATAAAAGTAATAAAATATGAGTGTTGTATATGATATGAACTCCCATTAATAGTCCCAAATAATACAGGAATAAACATGAGTACAAAGTTACATACGGACTTCAAACAACAGTCCAAATTATCATAAGAAAATAAAACACAAGCACCGAGCTATATACGGACTTCAACAATAGTCCAGATTATCGTAAGGTCAACCAGTTGATCAATATTAGGTAATGGGAAGTCTTCCTTTGGGAAAGATATGTTGAGGTCATGGAAATATGTGTAAATGTGGAGTCCCCTATCACCTTAGTGAAAGAGACAATGTTATAGATCTAACAAGGATAATGGATGGGTAATATGAAAGAAATGGAAAGAAGACACTTTGAAGTTCTTCTTTGATGAGAAGGGAAATGCGAGGGTGCATTTTACTTCATTTTTGTTTGATGGGTTTGGCATCGGGAATGGTTACAATATTGTGAACCACTATGGTGGGGTCAATACCGGGCATGTCTATGTAAGACCAAGCAAATGCATGATTATGATTATTGAGAAAAGAAATGATGGCTTCTGTTCAAAGAACATCTAAAGATTGACCAACATTTAGGATGTGCATGTCATCCCGAGTATGAATGTTTATCTTGATAGTCAATTCATTAAACATGGTTTATGTCTCGAGAGGGTAACGACTGATAAATATATGAGTCTTACGCACCAAGGTAGGTGAGTATAGATTTATCATCCCGACATTGAACGACGTTAATGGAAGGTGTATCGTCATCAATCATTTCCAGATATAGGAAGGGAAGAGAGGAAGGCACCTTGCCCTTGTGTTGATAAGTCAAAGGCCCCAAGGAAATGGTGTTTATGAAAAAAATCCAAGAGGGATAGATTCGGGATCCATCAACCCTATTGGCCAAGGTGGCGATGAAGGTGGAGTGGGTGAAGAAGATGGAGAAGGGCGGATGTTCTCGATGGGTTCAATGCGGGCTTGTTTAGTAGGTGGGTTTAGAAAGATGATATCACTACATTCGTTATGTTTGTGGGTAGTACATGGAATAACAGTTTGGTAGAATTTCTCGTAAAATTGAAAACCAAAACCCTTTTATGCACATCGATGCGGGAAGGTGTGGGCAAAATGTTGATTGGTGAGAGACTGGAAGTCGGTAGAAAATGGGCAAGTTTGTGATAGAGGTTTGGGTGTGTAAGTGGTAGTATCAAGTCCCCATAGGTGAGACTGAGTGCGAAGGCCGAGGAGTACCATAAATGAGGCATTCTCCTATGTGGTGATTGTAGAGAGGGTGTTGGTGAAGACTTCCATGCTCTTATGGAGTAAGGAATGTGTTAACACTATATAGGCGATACTCCCCAGAGTGAGGCATTGAAAAATTCCTTCCAAGGGATCAGTGGTTGGTATGTGGGTAGCTAGAATAGATGATGTGTCGAGGTTAACATGGAGGTGGAGCTAATGGATTAGGAGGCTGATGGCTCGGTCGTGGAGGTTTTGGCTACGGTAGGAAGGGAGGAGGCATGTGTTGTTGAGGTAGTGACTTTACTTGGTAAATGGAGGTGTAAATAAAGTGGTAGTGGTCATGGAGGTAGATACTTTAATGGGTATAAACATGTCATTGGGTCAACAAATCATGTTGCATGTTTTAAAAGGTGATGGATCAGCTAGAATAGTATAGGTGTGCCCTTCATGCTCAAACTTTACACAATGATGCAAAGTGGAAGGAACGCAACCCATGACATGAATCCAGGGTCTACCAAGTAACATGTTATATTGAAATTCCCCCTCCAAGACGTAAAATAGCTCTAGAATAGTGCAGGGGCCCATGCGAACATGGAGGATGACAGTGCCTAGTGTAGAGGTGATAGCGTCATTGAATGAATGCAACATGACAGGATGTTTATGCATGTAATTGTCAGGTATGCACATTTGAGCAAATGCATGGGATGAAATGATATTAATGCTTGCACCCCCATCAATCATTACACATCGTACACGTATATCATTGATGTGGACAGAGATGAAGAGAGTTGGGTCTGGGTCATCCATTTGGTGCGGTGTGATCTCTTCCTCTAAGAAGCTAAGGGAGGCTATTTGGTGAGTAGGGTGAGGTGTGGATAAAGGTGGAAATTTGGTGAGAGAGGCTACATGATGGGGTGTGATAATGGAAGTTATGGGTGTAGGGTCATTTGGTAAAACCTCAATAGATTGAAGAACCTCCATGAGAGCTTGACGATGAGATTCTAAGGTTTGGATGAGGTCATATAGGGAAATTTTGAGGGGAGATTGGTGTAATTGTTTGAGCATGGTGCGATGTGTGACCCCATTAGAAATAGGGTATATGGGGCCGCAGAGATAGTAATTTTAGGTGTGGGTGTAGATGGCAAGTTGGATATAGGACTGGTTGTTAGTGAGTCGGTTTCCTTTTCTTTTCCTTTGTCTCTCTAAGCATGAGTAGTGATGTGTATCATGTTGATATGAGGGGAGTTGGCAAATGAAGAAGGTGTAGGATGAGTGGTATAACAACATGACGGGAAAAAACCTACCGAGGGAGAAAATCCTTGTGAAGTGAGCTGGACGCAATGACATTTAGGTAATGGTGTAGCAAGTTCTCTGATGTGAACCATGTTAATTTCAAATCTTGGGGGTGGTTCTAGGAGCTATGGGGGTGGAGGTCATGGTTGTTGAGTAGGTAGTGAGGGAAGGAGTGTGAGAATTGGCGTTGGTGAAATGAGGTATTCATTAAGAATTTCTTCATCGTTAAAGTTTTCCTCGAAGGACATAACTAGATAATGACAGCTTTTCAAAGCCTTACAGCTTCCCACATCATGCCCGACACATGATGGTAGGCACAAATTTTAGTTTCATCAAACCCTTCTGGATTTGGTTTGAGGGGGTCATAGGGTTTCAATGGTGGTAATGTGATGACAAAAGCCTCAAGGAGGTTGGTTAAGATTTTGGCATAGGACCCTACTAGTGGGTCATAATGGGAAGTGAAATGTTGGTGTCCATTTTGATCCTCTATCATTTTCCCATCTTTCCCCTTTGTTCTACATGCTCAAAAAATGTTTTTCTTCAAAATTGGTGGTCTACAAACTTTGTTCTCTAGATTGAATGCTTTCAAAGGCTCACAAACTAATTATTTTTCCCATTTTGAAAGAAAAATACATTCAGCTCTGTTTTATGCCCTAAATTTCCAAATCCATGGGCCTTGGTCATTTTTTCCATTTTTTCCAGCCTGTGGAGCTCGAATTTGTTCGTTTCATGCATATTTTCCCTCAAATATCTATCCCCATGGTCAAAACTTGCATAAAATCAATTTCCCCTTGTTTTTTGAGCAAAAAATCCATCACCCACGAAGAAAAAATTGAATTCGGGCATCTCTGGTAAATTCTACATTTTTTATGGTTGTATGGTGTCATTTGACCCATCAAAATTAAGCTCAAAAATTCTCCTCCTACGTGGCCACTTCTAGTTGGACAAGGATCGAGGGTTTCTTTGAAAAACTTAGCCGTTTTTTGGCTTTTTTGGAAAAATTCAAACCTACCCCCCACGAGTCCCGTAGGAGGACATGTGTCATGTTCTTATGCCAAGGCAGGATGGAAGGCCGGTGGAAGACTTAGGAAAATTTTTCCTTTTTTTCTGAAGGGGAAAAAGTGGAAGAAAATCCATGGGTCCAAATGGAGTAGGTGGAGGACACATGGCAAGAGCGGGGAGAGGAGGGCGTGCGGAGGCAAAAGGGAATTTTTTTTCCCTTTTTGGTAAAAAGGACCTAAGGTAAAATTTTGGAGCGTGGCCCCATGGCCAATCACGGGTGGACACGTGTCCATGAAAAATTAAGAGGGGCCAAGTGTGGGTGGACATGTGGCGGTGTGAAGGAAATGGGGAATTTTTCCCTTTTTGGAAAAAGGAGTTAAGGTAAAAAATTGAGCCGTGGGCCCGTGAATGAGCCACTAGGGAGACACGTGGTGAAGGCAGAGTGGGTTGGTGGGGCGGTGGAGGTAAAAGGAAAATTTTCCCTTTTGCAAAAAGAAAGACACTTAGTATGGAAAATTAAGCCCATGTGGCCCATGTGCGTGAATCATCATAGCACACGTGGCAAGGAGAAATCATAGGTGCCCATGGGGAAAAAGTGAAAAAAAAAATTTCCAATTTTCCAAAAAAGGTCAAAATGTGTAGAATTGAAGCACGATCCCAATGGGACCCACCATGTGCCACGTGTCATCACCAAAATTCAAGGGCGGAGGAGAGAAAAAAAAGTCAATTTTTTCCATTTTTCCAAAAATGTCAAAAAGTCAAAAGGTGAGCCCAAATTGAATTGATTCCCAATCATATTTTGACACGGAGGGCCCAGATTGAAGGAGAAAGAGCAGATCAAGGGTAATTGTACATCTTCATTTTTGGCCACCATTTTTCTCCAGAGAAACTTGGAATTGTGAATTTTGCATCAAATTTCATCAAATTTTTGGTGATTCCATGTCATTTTGGCCTTCTAGGATCATTGGAATCGGTTTCATGACTCAATTTGTAGATTTGAGGTGTTTTTGAAACAAAGTTTTTCCTAATCCATCCAAACATGAAATGTCAAATTTGAAAGTTGCAGAGGTAGTTTTAAAAGGTGAAAAGGTGAAATGATGAGAGGAAAGGCATCTGCATGCCTTGATGATGAAAAACGTGCCTCCAGGAAAGGATAATGATCCAAATATTTGTAATGATTCAATCTTTTTAAACACCTGGCAACTCTCATTGTAAATTTGTTAAATGTCATTTTCAGTGAATCATGAGAAATTTTGTAACAAACTTGATCCCTTGGCATATGCTTTTCTTGGGAAAGAAGGCTCCAATGTGGCAAGAGATATATAATGCATTTTTGAGAAATGCAAATGGGTCGAGAAGTTGAAAATCACGAGAAAATTCTGAGAGAAAGCTCATTTTTTCTGAGAAACCCACCAAAGAACCAGGTTAATTTCTTTTGTGTTGGATCTTCATGTATGTGAGTTGGTTACAAGTGTATATCCATCACACAGCTCTGAGATTGTTCATGAAACTCTCCCCTACTGATGAATCTAACAAGCTTTTGAGTTAAATCTGTGTTTTTTGGGAAATATGATGTTATGTTATCATTTTAAATACCTGCAAATAGTTTTCATTGTTCTTGTTGCAATCTTGCATTGAAAGTCTTTAGAAATCACACAAAATCTCATCCTTATTGATAGTTTAGTGGCACTTGCAATTTTTGTTTGTCAGAAGAGCTTTCATCTGGCATTGAAAATAAGCAGTTTAAAATCACTCCACCTTCATTTGTTGATTGGGATTGCTTGTAAGCCTTTGGGGGTACCTTAGGCATGGTTTGATCAAGGATTTTTGTGTTTAATTGAGTTCTTTACTTCAAGATTTTGTGGTGAGTTCTCAAATATTGTGTGAAGAGTGCAACTTGGGCTTCCATTTATGCATCTTCTGGTTGAAAGAACATCCTTGATTATTTGAAGCATTTTATCTAATAGTTGTTCAAGTATTGTAGAGGTTGTCAAAGATTTGATATATCCAAGTTTTTCTTGTCAATACCCCACCAAAAAATCATCTA
This sequence comes from Taxus wallichiana var. yunnanensis, assembly GCA_018340775.1. Lineage (NCBI taxonomy): Eukaryota > Viridiplantae > Streptophyta > Pinopsida > Cupressales > Taxaceae > Taxus > Taxus wallichiana. The sequence goes on along the minus strand of CM031243.1, from coordinate 155,841,886 downwards.
AATAACTAATCCTACCCATACTACCCCTATTTGCATTGTGTGTCAACAAAAGAATCTAACCCATCTACAAAAATGCACAAAGCAAATCAGGATCATACCATGTCTCTAGCAGCCTCAACCTTGTCTTGAAAGCATTTCCATCATTTAGTAGTGACAACTCTGTTGAGTTTGAATAATGGAAAATTGATCATGTTTTCCCAAGGCCATCTCCATACAATATGCACAATATAAGGATATCTCCACCTCCTTCACAAAAATAGAGGCTGCAATATAGGTTCTCTTACCTTGGTTGAAAGGCACAACCTAAAATAGTGAGGATTAGATCAAAATCCTTTCAAAGTGCTATCCATCTCTCCACAAATCTGAGTGCTAGTTAGATCACATCCCCAACTACAAAATGACATATATCAAGATCTATCTACCTTCAAGCTTCATGCCATATTTCTGATGCTTTCAGTTTGAAAAGGAGAACAAATTTGGGTACCAACACTTTTTTAACTTTTGGGGAGGATTGATTTTGTTATTTCAATATTTTAGATCCCTGGTAATACTTCTTGTGTGATTTATGTGCAATTACAAATGTGATTGAGTATCATCTATCATCTTCTGATCAGATTTATAAGATTGGAATGAAGAGTAGAGTTTGAGTTTGATATTCTCTTAGTTCAATCTGATCCATGTGCATACATATTTGAGATATTTGAATGCATATCAAACCTTGGTAAAGTCCCTTGCAAATTTTGCATGCAAATACATTGTTGAAGCATCATTTTATAATCAGATTTGTAAGGATTAAGTGAAGATATAAGTTCTTCCTATAAATTTTATCAGTTTCCAGCAGTTTTTGCACTTCATTTGCATTTGTGGTTGATAAATTCAAAGAAAGAAAGGTCTGATCTATAAAGTTTGGCAAGATTTTCAGTGTTGATAGATATTTGATAGAGTATTTTAGTGCATTTGCACAACTAGGGTGAAATTCCTTAGTGGCGACTCCATGTTGTTTTGATCTTGATAAATACCAGTGTCTTAACCTTTCTGTCATTTACTTTTGTGTTGCTAATCTCTACAAAAACTGGAAGGAAGAAGATCTCTCTTCCTTAGAGACTCTACTAAGAAGTTGTTTACAGATTCAAGAAACTCAGAGTTGGAAGGGAGAAGAGTTTGGAAAGTTGTTAAAGGTCAGACATCAGAAAATATATATCCATTGGTGAGAGAGATCAGCCTTTGGTAGAGGATTATCACTCTTCTTCAAGTGATTCTGATTCAAGAAATCCTCTCATAAACTTGTTTTCCTCAACTAGTGAAGGTCCTTCTGCTGTACTGGTAAGTTCCTTCTTCAATCTGCACCTCTGTGTTTCAATCCTAATAAAACTTTCCAAGAAAATCAGCATTTAGAGAATACCAAGTCTTGTGAATCACATTCTTGAGCCCCAAAGATCTTGCACTCCTCATCATCTTGTTTCACCTCCAAGATCACCTCCACCAAACAATATGGCTCAACCTAGACCTCCATTTGTTGTTAACACCTTTGGTCCTATAGACTTTAGAGGAATGGATGGTTACCCAAATGTTGTCCCACAAGATGTCAAAAATAGATTGCCAAAATTCCAAGGTAACAATGCAATAACTGGTGATCAACATCTCAAACTTTTTGTTAACATGATGGAAGATTTTGAGATAGAGTTTGAAGATGTGTATATTAAATTGTTCATTCATACACTAGAAGAGGATGCTAGGGATTGGTACAAGGCTCTGCCTGATAATTCTATTGATTCATGGACTGAAATGAAGAATGCATTTAGGTTGCAATATGGTGACAAGACTGATCCTAGATTTCTCTTGTCTGAGTTTGAGAATATCAAGAAGAACCCCAATGAATCAGTCCATGACTTTAACACAAGGTTTAACAAAACTTTGAGAAGGCTTCCTATTAATCTGAGGCCTTGTGATGAGTCTTGTTTAATCAAATATGCAGATGCATTTGATAAGAAGGCAACCTATTACCTAAGAGACAAGAACCCTACCAATCTAAGACAAGCTTTCACCATGGCACTTCAAATTGAAAACAATATCAAAGCAATTGGGAAACCTCTCAAGAGAGATGGTGTAAAATTGATAAACCCTAAAAAACCTCAAGCTAGCAAGGGTGCTGATTTAGAGGAGGTTGTGAAAACTTTGGCAGGGGTTGTCAAAGAAATCTCATATAAGTTGGCAAGAGCTGAGAAAGGAATTGGGAAACTTCACAAGGTCAGCCAAGAGCACAAAACCATGACATATTTTCCAATCATCCTAGAGGTGATCAAAGGGTAGATGATAGAGGAAAAGGACCCATGGGGTCTACAAATAGACATCCTCAAGCACGTGAAGGAAGAGTGTTACCTGATCCCCTAACTGCTAGGGTTGCTATTGTTGAAGAAGTTGTTGATATTGATTGGTGTGATAGGTGTTTTTACCCCATCCTCCATGTGAAGTGGACCAGCAAGAAGGTGAAGCTAATAATGATGATGGTACTGATGATGATATTTGCATGGTGGGTTGTTCTTCAAGCTCACAAGGAGGAGCAACATCTACTAAGTGATAAGTGCAAGGATAGCTGCAAACTTTTTGGGATTGCATCAAATGGGTACAAGTCTTTTTCCCCTCATACTCTTGAAGTTGATGTAGTGCAAGCTTTTGAAATTCCTAACAATGACTTTGAATACTTAAGAGCTTTGATGATTAAGAAGTATGATGGTGGTATTCCTTCGGAGGAAGATAGACAATTGTTGATGAATGTTGTTGTAGCTCAAGAGAAATATATATACACTAGAAGAAAAGTTGTTAAAGGAGTTGGGCCTCAAGCCAAACCTAAAACACCCTTGCTCACAAGCATTCCAAAAGAAGCTCCTAGGAGAGAAACACTTGCCAAAAGCTCTGTTGTCCCAAGCAAAAATTACAGTCCTCCTCATGCCCAAGCTGCCAAGAATCCCTTGCCATCAAATGAATGAATCTTCTTGTCTCCCTTCCAATGCTGTTTTTCCAAAGAGTGTTCCCTATGACATAGCCCAAGTATTGAGCCAAATCAAAGTGAGTGTTCCAATCATTGAGTTGCTTAGGATTCTTGAGCATAAGAAGAGAGCATTTGAGTACTTGGGGTTGAAAGAAGAGAAGACTACTCCAGGAAGAAATGTAAATGTTGTTGAAACTCCTCCTCAAATCATTGTTGACCTTGAAACACCACCAGCAATAGAGAGATCTTGGAGAGACACCTGAGGTATATTTGGGGACATCCTTGGTTGATTCCCAATTGAATGTTGATCCATTCTTCACAACTTTGATCATAAAGGATAGGCTACTTCACAATTGTATGTTTGATTCCGGTGCATCATGTAATGTCATGCCTCTAGAAGTCATGAATGAGTTGGATATCAAAGTGACAAAGAGCCTATGGAAAATGTACTACCATGGACTCAAGAGAAGTGTCCTGGTTGTTGGTTGTGTGAAGGGTTTGGTAGTGCAGCTTGCATCTTATCCCGGGAGGAATTTAAATTGATGTTGTGATTGTTGATTGCCCTACCAAATGGGGTATGTTATTGTCAAGAAAGTGGGCTGCAAGTGTTGGAGGGAGTGTCCAAATGGATATGTCTTTTTCCACCATTCCCATTGAGGGCAGCCTTGTCAAGCTCTATGGAGAAAAGAAAATGTTGCATCTAATTGAGGACCCAAACAATGCTTCTTATGAAGTATTATTTGCTGATGTTGATGCTGATAATTTTATTGGTTTTGCTGATGGAAAAGAACACAAATGGATCAGTCAAAGTGCCTTGAATAGGTATGTTCTCCTTGGACCTTGCTATTTGATGGAGCTTGCTCCAAATTTGGAAATGGTGCTGGTGTAATTCTGATTTCTCCTAGCTTGGAAGAATTTGTTTTTTCCTTCAAGCTTAATTTTGAATGTACTAACAACATTGCTGAGTATGAAGCCTTGTTGTTGGGTCTGAGAATTGCATGGAAGTATGGTGTCAAGGACATCATTGCAAAAGGAGATTCAGAGCTAGTTTTCAAACAAATAAGAAAACTGTATGCTACAAAAAATCAGCGGATGAAAGCAGTATAAGCATGCAGTTTGGGATCTAATTGAGATGTTTGATTCCTTCAATATTGTGCACCATGATAGAAGTTTGAATGTTTGCTTGAAAAGTTGGTAGTGTTGGGGTCAAGATTTGGAGATTGCACCATTTCACCTTATTGTGAGTACAATGTTGAAGTGTTAACTAGGCCAGCTTGTCCCCTGACAACATCAAGCATTGGCAAGTGTTTGATGATGATGCTCAAGTGCAAAGGTTCTTACAAAATCAAGGTGAGTTTGTAGATCAGCATATTGATTGGGAACCAATGGTGTGTGTGACTGAAGGAAGAGAGACTTTTTTTGGAAAATATATTATCCAATTGAAAACTAACACCATTCCTAGAGGTCTTGTTGCTCTTGAGTCAAATTTTAGCAATGTTGATTGCATCATCAATAGAAACATGTCTACCTCAAGGGATGTGGAAGAGCATGACTTGGGAACAAAGGAAAAACCAAGAAAAGTTTGGTTGGGCAGTAGTTTAAACAAGGAAGAAAAAAATAGTCCTATCTTCAATTGTTGAAACAATATCAAGACTACCTTGCTGGTCATATTCAGAGCTGAAAGCATATAGAGAAGACTTGTTTCAGCATGAGATCCCTCTTGAAAAAAATGCCAAACCATTCAGATAGAAGAAAAGGCCAATTAATCCACTCCTCTCCATGAAAATGCAAGATGAATTGAAGAAACTAAAGGAGGGAGGGATCATTCAGCCCACAAGGTATTCATCTTGGGTTGCAAACCTTGTGCTAGTCAAAAAGAAGAATGGAGATATCAGACTTTGTGTAGACTTTAGAAATTTGAATAGAGCTTCATTGAAAGACAATTATCCTTTTCCAAACATGGAGAACATGCTGTAGTTAGTGACTGGATCTGAATTGTTGTCCACCTTGGATGGTTTCTCTAGCTACTAATCAGGTTGTTGTCAAGGAGTCAAAAAGATTTAAAACTACCTTTACCACTCCTTGGGGAACATATGTTTATGTGAGAATGCCTTTTGGTCTCATGAATGCTGGAGCTACCTTTCAAAGAGCAATGGATGTTGCTTTTTTAGTTATATAAATGACTTCATTGCAGTTTATCAGGATGATGTGACTATATTTTCAAGGAGTAGAAAAGATCACTTGCAACATTTGGAAAGAATGTTGATCAGATGTAGAGAATTTGGAATCTCTCTCAATCCAAAGAAGTGTCACTTTGGGGTGCAAAAAGGCCAAGCTGCTTGGTCATATTGTTTCAAAGGCTGGTGTCATGATTGATCCAGAGAGAGTAGAAGCAATCAACAGGGTGCCAATTCCAAGAATGAAGAAGGGCATCCAATCTTTCTTTGGGAAAATCAATTTCATTAGAAGGTTTGTGTCCAATTTTTTTGAGTTGACTCTTCCTATCACATGCATGTTAAAGAAAGATCAAGTTATCAAATGGGAGGAGGCTGTTATTCAAGATTTTGAAGGAATCAAAGAGGCACTTAAACATGCACCTGTCTTGGCAGCTCCAAATTACAAGAAGCCTTTCCAAATCTTCTCCTTTGCTTTTGAAAATACTATTGCATCTGTTTTTCTCCAAAAGGATGAAGATGGGGCTGAGAGGCCTATTTCCTTCTTTAGCAAGGCTTTACAAGCTACTGAGTTAAAATATACAATCATGGAAAAACAAGCATTTTCCTTGGTGAAAGCAACAAAGGTTTTCAGGCCTTATATTTTAAGTTCAAAAGTTGTTGCTTATGTTCCCCACACCATGGTAAAAGACATCTTATCAGAGATGGAGATCTCAAGTAAAAGATGTAGATGGGTGAAAAACTATAGGAGTATGATATGGACATCCAAACCACAAATTTGGTAAGAGGTTTGGGTCTTGCTAAGCTCATGGTGAGAGAGCAACTTGCAGACTGTGGAAGTGAATGAATAGAGGAAGAAAGGGAAGATGTTCTTGGGAAATTGGTAAGTTCTTGAGTGGTACAAGGATATAATATTTTACCTCAGACACCTTTGTTGTCCTGATCATTTAAATAAAAATCAGAAAAGAGCCCTCAAGTTGCTTCTCAAAAATACATCATCACTTGACTTTGGGCTGGCTTGGAAGAACCCTGAAGGTGTCCTCTTGAAATGTGTAACTGAAGATGAAGCTCCCAAAGTAATTGTTGATTTCCATGGGGGAGTTTGTGGAGGACACTTTGCTGGAAGGGTTACAACACACAAAGTTTTGAGAGCTGGTTATTGGTGGCCTACTCTCTTCAAAGATGCAACCATGTTGATTAGAAAATGTGAAAGCTGTCCAGCATTTCTCTAGAAGAATGAAAGCTTCAGGCTCCCTTCCTTTGCAGCTCTGTATCAATTGAAGCTCCTTTCAAATAATGGGGATGGACTTCATTGGTGAGATTTCAGACCCTTCTAGTGTTGGACATAAGTGGATCCTTGTAGCCACATAGATTACTTCACCAAGTGGGTAGAGGCAATCCCCACCAAGAAAGCAACACACCAAGTTGTTATGGACTTCTTGTTGAATAATATCATATGCAGATTTGGTGTGCCAGTCAAGATTGTGGCTGATAATGCCATGTGTTTCAGAGCTAAACCTTTGATGGCAATGTGCAAGGAGTATGGAACCAATCTGACTTATTCTTCAAACTATAACCCCCAAGGAAATGGACAAGCTGAGTCCAGCAATAAGAATTTGTTAAAGATCATTAGGAGGACCTTGGAGTTGAACAAGAGAAAATGGGGTGAACAACTAAAATTTGTAGTTTGGGCTGATAGAATCACTACCAAGAGAGCTACTTGGTAAGAGCCCATTTGAGTTGGTGTATGGAACTCAAGCTCTGCTGCCCTTACATCTACAATTATCTTCATTTCAGTTTGTTCAACAACTTGAGGATCAAGAGGTCAGTCCATATGAAGCAAGGATTAATCAGATTATGGAGCTAGATGAAGAGAGAAGAGCATCCCACCAGAGGCATGTCAGATTTAGAGAGAAGTTGAAAAGATTGTTTGACAAGAAGGTCACTCCTAGGGCCTTCAATATTGGAGATCTGGTTTTGTTATGGGATAACAGAAATGAAGATAAGGGAAAACATGGAAAATTTGATGCATTATGGATGGGCCCTTACTCCATTGATATCAGAATTGGTGAGAATACCTTTTTTCTCAAAGATTTAGATGGGGAATTGCTTGAACTACCTATTAATGGTAGGCATCTAAAGCATTTCTTGGATTAATCCCCAAATTTGAGGTATGCACCACTTGTACAGTGTATAGTGTTTGGTTTTTCTTTGTTTTTGGTGTTTTGTCGGTTTGTGGTTTGCCTTGCTGTGTGGCAGCCATTTTTGTCGGGTTCTCAGCTAGTTTTTGGTGATTTTGGCTCATGACTCCTTTTCCCAATGGATTATTTTGGCACTTGGTCTACTTATTGTTCTTGTGGCACTCACAGGAGTGCCCATCCCCAAGCAGAGCCGATGTTGGTGTCCATTTTGATCCTCTATTATTTTTCCCTAATTTTCCTTTCACTCTACATTTCTAAAAATTTTTCTACAGTTTTAATGGGTGAAATGAAGTTTTCCTCTATTTCCCATGCCTTAATCCATTTGAAAATCATTTTTTGCCCCATTTTTTTTGAAGAAAAATACATCAAAAAACATTTTTTTTTTTTTTGCCCTAAATTTTTCCAAATCCATGGGCCTTGGTCATTTTTTTTTTTTTTTTTCCAAATTCCAAGTTTGATGGAGCTCAAATTTTTCATTTTTATACATATTTTCCTCAAAAAATCTATCCCCATGGTCAAAACTTGCATAAAATCAATTTCCCCTTGTTTTTTTTCAAAAAAAATCCATCACCCACAAGAAAAAAATCAATTTTAGGCATCTCTCGGTAAATTCTATGTTTTTTGATGGTCGTATGGGTGTCATTTGACCATCAAAATTAAGCTCAAAATTCTCCTCATATGTGGGCTGCGGGTCTAATTGTCTAGGATCAAGGGGTTGGACAAGGATCAAATGGGTTTTCTTAAAAACATTAGCCATTTTTTTTTGGGAAAAAAAATTTTTCAAAAACCCCCCCAAGTCCAAACTCCAACCGAGGAGGACACGTGTCATGTTCTATGCCAAGGCAGAGGATGGAAGGTGGGGGAAGGAACTTAGGAAAATTTTTTGCCTTTTTTTTGAAAAAAAAAAAAGTGGAAAAATGGCCCAAAATTGTGGTCCAAAATGGAGCAGGGAGGGACATGTGGTGGACAGTGTGGTAAAAATTAAAAAAAGGAAGTGGGGGGAGGACATGGGGGAGGAAAAGGGAAAAGGGAATTTTCCTTTTTGCAAAAAAGGACCTAAGGTAAAAAGTTAAGGTAAAAATTTTGGCCCCATGGCCCCAATGGAACAATCAGTGGACACATGTCCATGAAAAGTTAGAGGGAAGTGTGGGCCATGGAAGGAAATGGGGAATTTTTCCCTTTTGGAAAAAAGGAGTTAAAGTAAAAAAATTGAGCCGTGCGTGAATGAGCCACAGGAGACACGTGGCGAAGGCAAGAGAGGGTCGGCGGGGTGGGGGAGGAAAAAAAGGAAATTTTCCCTTTTGCAAAAAAAAAGACTTAAATGAAATTTGAAGAGCCCCATGAGTGAATCATCATCAGGAGACACATGGCAAGGAGAAATCGGAGGTGGGGCCCATGGGGAAAAAATTGAAAATTTTCCTTTTTTTCAAAAAAGGTCAAAATGCATGAAATAAGCCCATGGATTTTTAGCGATGGAGCATGACACACATGTGCAAGGAAAAGGTGGAGGTGTGTGGGCCATGGGAGGTGGAAAAAGTGAAATTTTCCAAATTTTCCAAAAAGGCAAAAAAGTCAAAATGTGAGAAAAAGTGAAGTTTGATCCCAATGGGACCCACCATTGCCACATTCATCACCAAAATTCAAGGGGAGGGGGCGGAGAAAAAAAGTCAAAAATTTTCCATTTTTCCAAAAATGTTAAAAAGTCAAAAAGTGAGCCCAAATTCATTCCCAATCATATTTTGACACGTGGAGGGCCCAGATTGAAGGAGAAAGAGCAGATCAAGGGTAACTATACATTTTCATTTTTGGCCACCATTTTTTCTCCAGAAACTTGGAATGTGAATTTTGCATCAAATTTCATCAAATTTTTGGTGAATTCATGTCATTTTTTTTGGCTTCTAGATCATTGGAATCGTTTTATGACTAAATTTGTAGATTTGAGATTTGAGTGTTTTTGAAATAAATTTTTCCTAATCCATCCAAAATGAAATGTCAAATTTAAAGTTGAGAGGTAGTTTTAAAAGGTGAAAAGGTGAAATGATGAGAGGAAAGGCATCTCGCATGCCTTGATGATGAAAAAATGTGCCTCAAAAAGGATAATGATCCAAATATTTGTAATGATTCACCATTTTTAAACACCTAGCAACTCTCGTTGCAAATTTGTTAAATGTCATTTTCAATGAATCATGAGAAATTGTTGTAACAAACTTGATCCCTTGGCATATTTTTCTTGGGAAAGAAGGATCCAATGTGGCAAGAGAAGTATATATATGCATTTTTTGAAATGCAAAAGGTCGGAAGTTGAAAATCATGAAGAAAAATTATGAGAGAAAGCTCATTTTTTCTGAGAAACCCACCAAAGAACCATTTTAATTTCTTTTGTGTTGATCTTCATGTATGTGAGTTGGTTACAAGTGTATATCCATCACACAAGCTCTGAGATTGTTCATGAAACTCTCCCTACTATGAATCTAACAAGATTTTGAGTTAATTTTGTGTTTTTCTTGGGCAATATGATGTCACTTATATCATTTTAAATACCTGTAAATAGTTTTCATTGTTCTTGTTGCAATCTTGTTTGAAAGTCTTTTTAAATCACACATGGTCTCATCCTTATTGATAGTTTAGTGGCATTTGTAGTTTTGTTTGTTCAAAGAGAGCTTTCATCCGATTGAAAATAAGCAGTTTAAAATCACTTTACCTTCCTTGATTTGTTGATTGGGATTGCTTGTAAACCTTTGGGGGTACCTTAGGCATGGGTTTGATCAAGGATTTTTGTGTTTAATTGAGTTCTTTACTTCAAGATTTTTTGGTGAGTTCTCAAATATTGTGTGAAGAGTGCAACCTGGGCTTCCATTTATGCATCTTCTTGGTTGAAAGAACATCTTGATTATTTGAAGCATTTTATCTTATAGTTGTTCAAGTATTGTAGAGGTTGTCAAAGATTTGATATATCCAAGTTTGTCTTGTCAATACCCCACCAAAAAATCATTCGAATAACTAATCCTACCCATACTACCCCTGCATTGCATTGTGTGTCAACAAAAGAATCTAACCATCTACAAAAATGCACAAAGCAAATCAGGATCATACCATGTCTCTAGCAGCCTCAACCTTGTCTTGAAAGCATTTCCATCATTTAGTAGTGACAACTCTCTGTTGAGTTTGAATAATGGAAAATTGATCATGTTTTCCCAAGGCCATCTCCATACAATATGCATAGTATAAGGATATCTCCACCTCCTTCACAAAACAGAGGCTGCAATATAGGTTCTCTTACCTTGGTTGAAAGGCACAACCTAAAATAGTGAGGGTTAGATCAAAATCCTTTCAAAGTGCTATCCATCTCTCCACAAATCTGAGTGCCGTTAGATAAATCCTTCCCATAGCTACAAAATGACATATATAATCATCTATCTACCTTCAAGCTTCATGTCCATATAAAATCCATGATGCTTCTCAAGTTGTGAAGGAGATTAAATCTGGGTACCAACACCCAAATGGTGAACTAACTTGTTTTGAATTCCTGGGAAATAATTTGCGAGATTGATTTGCTGATTCATTTTCCAGTCCATGTCTATTTATCCCATCAACAACACCAAATGGCACCATTTGCTTTCCTGGGACATTATTTAGTTTTTGTTGATTTTCATATTTATCATTTCCTGTAATACTTCTTGTGTGATTTATGTGTAATTACATCTTGTGTGAATTACAAATCTGAGTATCATCTTCTGATCAGATTTATAAGATTGGAATGAAGAGTAGAGTTCTGAGTTTGATATTCTCTTAGTTCAATCTGATCCATGTGCATACATATTTGAGATATTTGAATGCATATCAAACCCTGGTAAAGTCCCTTACAAATTCTGCATGCAAATACATTGTTGAAGCATCATTTTATAATCAGATTTGTAAGGATTAAGTGAAGATATAAGTTCTACCTACAATTTTATCAGTTTCTAGTAGTTGTTGCACTTCATTTGCATTTGTGGTTGATAAATTCAAAGAAAGAAAGGTCTGATCTATAAATTTTGGCAAGATTTTTAGTGTTGATAGATATTTGACAGAGTATTTTAGTGCATTTGCACAACTAGGGTGAAAGTCCTTAGTGGTGACTCCATGTTGTTCTGATCTTGATAAATACCAGTGTCTTAACCTTTTTGTCATTTACTTTTGTGTTGCTAATCTCTACAAAACTGGAAGGAAGAAGATCTCTCTTCCTTAGACTCTACTAAGAAGTTGTTTATAGATTCAAGAAACTCAGAGTTGGAAGGGAGAAGAGTTTGGAAAGTTGTTAAAGGTCAGACATCAGGAAAGATATATCCATTGGTGAGAGAGATCAGCCTTTGGTAGAGGATTATCACTCTTCTAGTGATTCTGATTCAAGAAATCCTCTCATAAACTTGTTTTCCTCAACTAGTGAAGGTCCTTCTACTGTACCTGTAAGTTCCTTCTTCAATCTGCACCTGTGTGTTTCAATCCTAATAAAACTTTCCAAGAAAATCAGCACTTAGAGAATACCAGTCTTGTGAATCACATTCTTGAGCCCCAAAGACCTCTGCACTCCTCATCATCAACTTGTTTCACCCCAAGATCACCTCCACCAAACAATATGGCTCAGCCTAGACCTCCATTTTTTGTTAACACCTTTGGTCCTATAGACTTTAGAGGAATGGATGGTTACCCAAATGTTGTCCCACAAGATGTCAGAAATAGATTGCCAAAATTCCAAGGTAACAATGCAATAACTAGTGATCAACATCTCAAACTTTTTGTTAACATGATGGAAGATTTTGAGATAGAGTTTGAAGATGTGTATATTAAATTGTTCATTCATACACTAGAAGAGGATGCTAGGGATTGGTACAAGGCTCTTCCTGATAATTCAATTGATTCTTGGACTGAAATGAAGAATGCATTTAGGTTGCAATATGGTGACAAGACTGATCCTAGATTTCTCTTGTCTAAGTTTGAGAATATCAAGAAGAACCCCAATGAATCAGTCCATGACTTTAACACAAGGTTTAACAAAACTTTGAGAAGGCTTCCTATTAATCTGAGGCCTTGTGATGAGTCTTGTTTAATCAAATATGCAGATGCATTTGATAAAAGGCAGCCTATTACCTAAGAGACAAGAACCCTACCAATCTAAGACAAGCTTTCACCATGGCACTTCAAATTGAAAACAATATCAAAGCAATTGGGAAACCTCTCAAGAGAGATGGTGTAAAGTTGATAAACCCTAAAAACCTCAAGCTAGCAAGGGTGCTGATTTAGAGGAGGTTGTGAAAACTTTGGTAGGGGCTGTCAAAGAAATCTCATATAAGTTGGCAAGAGCTGAGAAAGGAATTGGGAAAACTTCACAAGGTCAGCCAAGAGCACAAAACCATGACAAATTTTCCAATCATCCTAGAGGTGATCAAAGGGAAGATGATAGAGGAAAAGGACCCATGGGGTCTGCAAATAGACATCCTCAAGCACGTGAAGGAAGAGTGTTACCTGATCCCCTAACTGCTAGGGTTGCTGTTGTTGAAGAAGTTGCTGATATTGATTGGTGTGATAGGTGTTTTTTACCCCATCCTCCATGTGAAGTGGACCAGCAAGAAGGTGAAGCTAATAATGATGATGGTACTGATGATGATATTTGCATGGTGGGTTGTTCTTCAAGCTCACAAGGAGGAGCAACATCTACTAAGTGATAAGTGCAAGGACTAGCTACAACTTTTTGGGATTGCATCAAATGGGTACAAGTCTTTCTTCCCCCTCATACTCTTGAAGTTGATGTAGTGCAAGATTTTGAAATTCCTAACAATGACTTTGAATACTTAAGAGCTTTGATGATTAAGAAGTATGATGGTGGTATTCCTTCGAGGAAGATAGACAATTGTTGATGAATGTTGTTGTAGCTCAAGAGAAAGATTATAACACTAGAAGAAAAGTTGTTAAAGGAGTTGGGCCTCAAGCCAAACCTAAAACACCCTTGCTCACAAGCATTCCAAAAGAAGCTCCTAGAGAGAAACACTTGCCAAAAGCTCTATTGTCCCAAGCAAAAATTACAGTCCTCCTCATGCCCAAGCTGCCAAGAATCCCTTGCCATCAAATGAATCTTCTTGTCTCCCTTCCAATGTTGTTTTTCCAAAGAGTGTTCCCTATGACATAGCCCAAGTATTGAGCCAAATCAAAGTGAGTGTTCCAATCATTGAGTTTCTTAGGATTCCTGAGCATAAGAAGAGAGCATTTGAGTACTTGGGGTTGAAAGAGGAGAAGACTACTCTAGGAAGAAATGTAAATGTTGTTGAAACTCCTCCTCAAATCATTGTTGACCTTGAAACACCACCAAGTAGTAGAGGATCTTGGAGAGACACCTGAGGTATATTTGGGGACATCCTTGGTTGATTCCCAATTGAATGTTGATCCATTCTTCACAACTTTGATCATAAAGGATAGGCTACTTCACAATTGTATGTTTGATTCTGGTGCATCATGTAATGTCATGCCTCTAGAAGTCATGAATGAGTTGGATATCAAAGTGACAATAGCCTATGGAAAATGTACTACCATGGACTCAAGAGAAGTGTCCAGTTGTTGGTTGTGTGAAGGGTTTGGTAGTGCAACTTGCATCTTATCCCGGAGGAATTTAAAATTGATGTTGTGATTGTTGATTGCCCTACCAAATGGGGTATGTTATTGTCAAGAAAGTGGGCTGCAAGTGTTGGAGGGAGTGTCCAAATGGATATGTCTTTTTCCACCATTCCCATTGAGGGCAGCCTTGTCAAGCTCTATGGAGAAAAGAAAATGTTGCATCTAATTGAGGACCCAAACAATGCTTCTTATGAAGTATTATTTGTTGATGTTGATGCTTGATAATTTTATTGGTTTTTGATGGAAAAGAACACAAAATGGATCAGTCAAAGTTCCTTGAATAGGTATGTTCTCCTTGGACCTTGCTATTTGATGGAGCTTGCTCCAAATTTGGAAATGGTGCTAGTGTAATTCTGATTTCTCCTAGCTTGGAAGAATTTGTTTTTTCCTTCAAGCTTAATTTTGAATGTACTAACAACATTGTTGAGTATGAAGCCTTGTTGTTGGGTCTAGAATTTCATGGGAAGTATGGTGTCAAGGACATCATTGCAAAGGGAGATTCAGAGCTAGTTGTCAAACAAATAAGAAAATTGTATGCTACAAAAAATCAGCGGATGAAGCAATATAAGCATGCAGTTTGGGATCTAATTGAGATGTTTGATTCCTTCAATATTGTGCACCATGATAGAAGTTTGAATGTTGTTGAAAAGTTGGTAGTGTTGGGGTCAAGATTTGGAGATTGCACCATTTCACCTTATTGTGAGTACAATGTTGAAGTGTTAACTAGGCTAGCTGTCCCTGACAACATCAAGCATTGGCAAGTGTTTGATGATGATGCTCAAGTGCAAAGGTTCTTACAAAATCAAGGTGAGTTTGTAGATCAGCATATTGATTGGGAACCAATGGTGTGTATGACTGAAGGAAGAGAGACTTTGTTTGGAAAATATATTATCCAATTGAAAACTAACACCATTCCTAGAGGTCTTGTTGCTCTTGAGTCAAATTTTAGCAATGCTTGATTACATCATCAATAGAAACATATCTACCTCAAGGGATGTGGAAGAGCATGACTTGGGAACAAAGGAAAAACCAAGAAAAGTTTGGTTGGGTAGTAGTTTAAACAAGGAAGAAAAATAGTCCTACCTCCAATTGTTGAAACAATATCAAGACTACCTTGCCTGGTCATATTCAGAGCTGAAAGCATATAGAGAAGACTTATTTCAGCATGAGATCCCTCTTGAGAAAAATGCCAAACCATTCAGATAGAAGAAAAGGCCAATTAATCCACTCCTCTCCATGAAAATGCAAGATGAATTGAAGAAACTGAAGGAGGGAGGGATCATTCAGCCCACAAGGTATTCATCTTGGGTTGCAAACCTTGTGCCAGTCAAAAAGAAGAATGGAGATATCAGACTTTGTGTAGACTTTAGAAATTTGAATAGAGCTTCATTGAAAGACAATTATCCTTTTCCAAACATGGAGAACATGCTGTAGTTAGTGACTAGATCTGAATTGTTGTCCACCTTGGATGGTTTCTCTAGCTACAATCAGGTTGTTGTCAAGGAGTCAGAAAGATTTAAAACTACCTTTACCACTCCTTGGGAACATATGTTTATGTGAGAATGCCTTTTGGTCTCATGAATGTTGGAGCTACCTTCCAAAGAGCAATGGATGTTGCTTTTTTGGTTATATAAATGACTTCATTGTAGTTTATCAGGATGATGTGACTGTGTTTTCAAGGAGCAGAAAAGATCACTTGCAGCATTTGGAAAGAATGTTGATCAAATGTAGAGAATTTGGAATCTCTCTCAATCCAAAGAAGTGTCACTTTGGGGTGCAAAAGGCCAAGCTGCTTGGTCATATTGTTTCAAAGGCTTGGTGTCATGATTGATCCTGAGAGAATAGAAGCAATCAACAAGGTGCCAATTCCAAGAACAAAGAAGGGCATCCAATCTTTCTTTGGGAAAATCAATTTCATTAGAAGGTTTGTGTCCAATTTTTTGAGTTGACTCTTCCTATCACATGCATGTTAAAGAAAGATCAAGTTATCAAATGGGAGGAGGCTATTATTCAGGATTTTGAAGGAATCAAAGAGGCACTTAAACATGCACTGTCTTGGCAGCTCCGAATTACAAGAAGCCTTTCCAAATCTTCTCCTTTGCTTCTTGAAAAATACTATTGCATCTGTTTTGCTCCAAAAGGATGAAGATGGGGCTGAGAGGCCTATTGCCTTCTTTAGCAAGGCTTTACAAGCTGCTGAGTTAAAATATACAATCATGGAAAAACAAGCATTTTCCTTGGTGAAAGCAACAAAGGTTTTCAGGCCTTATATTTTAAGTTCAAAAGTTGTTGCTTATGTTCCCCACACCATGGTAAAAGACATCTTATCAGAGATGGAGATCTCAAGTAAAAGATGTAGATGGGTGAAAAACTGCAGGAGTATGATATGGACATCCAAACCACAAAGTTGGTAAGAGGTTTGGGTCTTGCTAAGCTCATGGCTGAGAGCAACTTGCAGACTGTGGAAGTGAATGAAGGTAGAGGAAGAAAGGGCAGATGTTCTTGGGAAATTGGTAAGTTCTGAGTGGTACAAGGATATAATATTTTACCTCAGAACACCTATGTTGTCCTAATCATTTAAATAAAAATTAGAAAAGAGCCCTCAAGTTGGCTTCTCAAAAATACATCATCACTGACTTTGGGCTGGCTTGGAAGAACCTTAAAGGTGTCCTCTTGAAATGTGTAACTGAAGATGAAGCTCCCAAAGTAATTGCTGATTTCCATGGGGGAGTTTGTGGAGGACACTTTTCTTGGAAGGGTTATAACACACAAAGTTTTGAGAGCTGGTTATTGGTGGCCTACTCTCTTCAAAGATGCAACCATGCTGATTAGAAAATGTGAAAGCTTGTATCAAGTTTCTCTAGAAGAATGAAAGCTTCAAGCTCCCTTCCTTTGCATCCTGTATCAATTGAAGCTCCTTTCAAATAGTGGGGATGGACTTCATTGGTGAGATTTCAGACCCTTCTAGTGTTGGACATAAGTGGATCCTTGTAGCCACATGATTACTTCACCAAGTGGGTAGAGGCAATCCCCACCAAGAAAGCAACACACCAAGTTGTTATGGACTTCTTGTTGAATAATATCATATGTAGATTTGGTGTGCCAGTAAAGATTATGGCTGATAATGCCATGTGTTTTAGAGCTAAACCTTTGATGGCAATGTGCAAGGAGTATGGAACCAATCTAACTTATTCTTCAAACTATAACCCCAAGGAAATGGACAAGCTGAGTAAAGAATAAGAATTTATTGAAGATCATTAGAGGACCTTGGAGTTGAACAAGAGAAAATGGGGTGAACAACTGAAATTTGTAGTTTGGGCTGATAGAATCACTGCCAAGAGAGCTACTAGTAAGAGCCCATTTGAGTTGGTGTATGGAACTCAAGCTCTACTTCCCTTACATCTGCAATTATCTTCATTTCAGTTTGTTCAACAACTTGAGGATCAAGAGGTCAGTCCATATGAAGCAAGGATTAATCAGATTGTGGAGCTAGATGAAGAGAGAAGAGCATCCCACCAAAGGCATGTCAGATTTAGAGAGAAGTTGAAAATATTGTTTGACAAGAAGGTCACTCCTAGGGCCTTCAATATTGGAGATCTGGTTTTGTTATGGGATAGCAGAAATGAAGATAAGGGCAAAACATGGAAAATTTGATGCATTATGGATGGGCCCTTACTCCATTGATATCAAAATTGGTGAGAATACCTTTTTTCTCAAAGATTTAGATGGGGAATTGCTTGAACTACCTATTAATGGTAGGCATCTGAAGCATTTCTTGGATTAATCCCCAAATTTGAGGTATGCACCAACTTGTACAATGTATAGTGTTTGGTTTTTTGCTTTGTTTTTGGTGTTTTGTCGGTTTGTGGTTTGCCTTGGTGTGTGGCAGCCATTTTTGTCAGTTCTCAGCTAGTTTTTGGTGATTTTGGCTCATGACTCCTTTTCCCAATGGATTATTTTGGCACTTGGTCTACTTATTGTTCTTGTGGCACTCACTGGGAGTGCCCATCCCTAAGCAGGAGCCGATGTTGGTGTCCATTTTGATCCTCTATTATTTTCCCAATTTTCCTTTCACTCTACATTTCTCAAAAATGTTTTCTTTTTAACTTGGTATGGGTGAAATGAAACTTTGTTCTCCATCTATTTCCATGCTTTAAAGGCTCATTTGAAAATACTTATTATTTTTGCCCCATTTTGAAATACTCAAGCATCAATTCTGTTTTATGCCCTAAATTTTTCCAAATCCATGGGCCTTATGTCATTTTTTTCCATTTTTTCCCGATTTGGAGCTTTTTCAAATTTTTCCATTTCATGTTTATCATATATTTTTTCTCTCAAAAATATCTATCCCCATGGTCAAAAAATTGCATAAAATCAATTTCCCCCTTTTTTTTGAAAAAAAAATCCATCACCCATGAAGAAAAAAAATCAAATTTTAGGGCATCAAAAATCAAAATTCTACATTTTTTTTACTGGTCGTATACGGTGTCATTTTCCATCAAAATTAAGCTCAAAATTCTCCTACATGGCCACTTCTTCTGTTGGACAAAGGATCGATGGGTTTTGTTTTGAAAAAAACTTAGCATTTTTGGGCTTTGGGAAAAATTCAAAATTTCCCCCCTCAAACTCCGTAGGAGGACACGTGTCATGTTCCTATGCAAAGTGGAAAAGTGGAAGGTTGGTGGGGAAGACTTAGGAAATTTTTGACCTTTTGGTGAAGGGGAAAAAGTGAAAAAAATCCTATGGGTCCACAATGGAGCAGGTGGAGAGGTGACACACGTGGCGGAGCGGGAAGGGAGTGGGCATGGCAGTGGGGAAAAAAGGGAATTTTTTTCCTTTTTGGAAAAAAAAAGTTAAGGTAAAATTTTGTGAGTGCCTCAATGGCCAATCACAGGTGGACACATGTCCATGAAAAGTCGGAGGGGAGTGCGGGCCAGTGGAAGGAAATGGGAAATTTTTCCTTTTTGTCAAAAAGGAGTTAAGTAAAAAAATTGAGTCATGGGCCCACGAATGAGCCATGAGGAGACACGTGTGGTGAAGGTAAGAGTGGTGGGGGGGGGAGGAGGAAAAAGGGAAATTTTTCCTTTTTGCAAAAAGACTTAGAATGGAAATTTTAAGCCCACTGGCCTATGAGTGAATCATCAAAAGGTGACACGTGGCAAGGGAGAAATCGAGGCGCAGGCACGGCATGGGGAAAATGAAAATTTTTCCAAAAAAAGGGGTCAAAAATGAAATAAGTCCATGGAAATGCGCATAGAAGAGATGAATGTGTCAAGCAGATCCCAATGGGACCCACCAAAATGTGAATTGAGCATCCAATGGGACCCACCATGCCATGTCATCACCAAAATTCAAGGGCGGAGGGGTGGAGAAAAAAAGTCAAATTTTTTCCATTTTTCCAAAAATGTTAAAAAGTCAAAAAGTGAGCCCAAATTGATTCCCAATCATATTTTGACATGTGGAGGGCCCAGATTGAAGGAGAAAGAGCAGATCAAGGGCAACTGTACATTTTCATTTTTGGCCACCATTTTTCTCCAGAAACTTGGAATTGAATTTTGCATCAAATTTCATCAAATTTTGGTGATTCCATGTCGTTTTGGCCTTCTAGGATCATTGGAATTGGTTTCATAACTCAATTTGTAGATTTGAGATGTTTTTGAAATAAAAAAAATTTTCCTAATCCATCCATCCAAAAACATGAAATGTCAAATTATAAAGTTGTAGAGGTATTTTTAAGGATAAAAGGTGAAATGATGAGAGGAAAGGGGTCTATGCCTTGATGATGAAAAACATGCCTCCAGAAAGATAATGATCCAAATATTTGTAATGATTCACCTTTTAAAAACACTGGCAATTTTTGTTGTAATTTTGTTAAATGTCATTTTCAGTGAATCATGAGGAATTTTGTAACAAACTTGATCCTTGGCATATTATTTTCTTGGGAAAGAAGGCTCCAATGTGGCAAGAGATATATAATGCATTTTTGAGAAATGCAAATGGTCGAGAGAAGTTGAAAATCATGAGCAAATTTTGAGAGAAAAGCTCATTTTTCTAAGAAACCCACCAAAGAACCATTTCTAATTTCTTCTATGTTGGATCTTCATGTATGTTGAGTTGGTTACAGTGTATAGCCATCAAACAGCTCTGAGATTGTTCATAAACTCTCCCCTAATGAATTAATCAGCTTTTGAGTTAATTTGTTTTTCTAGGCAATATGATGTTGTTATCATTTTAAATACCTAAAATAGTTTTCATTTTTTTCTTTGCAATCTTTGCATTGAAAAATCTTTAGATCATCACATGGTCTCATCCTTATTGATAGTTTAGTGTGGCATTGTAGTTTTTTTTTGTAAGAAGAGCTTTCATCCGATTGAAAATAAACAGATTTAAAATCACTTTACCTTCATTGAATTGATTAGGATTGCTTGTAAACCTTTGGGGCACCTTAGGTCATGATTTGATCAAGAGATTTTTGTGTTTAATTGAGTTCTTTACTTCAAGATTTTGTGGTGAGTTCTCAAATATTGTGTGAAGAGTGCAACCTAGGCTTCCATTTATGCATCTTCTAGTTGAAAGAACATCCTAATTATTTGAAGCATTTTATCTGATAGTTGTTCAAGTATTGTAGAGGTTGTCAAAGATTTGATATATCCAAGTTTTTCTTGTCAATACCCCACCAAAAAATCATCTGAATAACTAATCCTACCCATACTACCCCTACATTGCATTGTGTGTCAACAAAAGAATCTAACCCATCTACAAAAATGCACAAAGAAAATCAGGATCATACAATGTCTCTAGCAGCCTCAACCTTGTCTTGAAAGCATTTCCATCATTTAGTAGTGATAGCTCTGTTGAGTTTGAATAATGGAAAATTGATCATGTTTTCCCAAGGCCATCTCCATACAATATGCACAGTATAAGGATATCTCCACCTCCTTCACAAAATAGAGGCTGTAATATAGGTTCTCTTACCTTGGTTGAAAGGCACAACCTAAAATAGTGAGGATTTTGGTTTTTCTATTTGGGTGCCAAAGTAGGTTTGATGTTGAATTTGAAGGATGTAGCTAAATCTAGTTTGATAGGTGGATGAGTAAGGCTAGTGGTTGGGGTGACCCCTAAGGTAGTGATAGGTTTAGTCGAGGAAGATGATGTAGGTGCGGGTTTGGATTTAAATGTATGTTGGGTTATGATTGAGGGTGTATGTTGAGTTATGAGTGAGGGTGTATGTTGAGCTATGATGGGTGCCATGAAAAAAATTGTGATAGAGGTGGTTGTGCTCGGTTCAACTAGCTGGAATATTTTTGGGTAGATAGTGAAGGTATCAACAAGTGACATCTACATTTGCATTGAGGCAGGAAGTAGAAGATGCCCACATAGTAAGGCTCTATCCACATAATCTAGGTGATCAAAAACACATGAGAACGTCACGTCCTTAGGTGATGTTGATGAGGACCTAATGGTAATTCCCATAAAATGTGTCTTAGAGATAGGGAATTGGCTAGCTTCAGCTTCCGTGGGTAAGAGAGCCGAAAGTAGGCCTGCGGGATCTTGGGTAGCTAATGGAGAATGGTCACCAAGAGGAAAAGGTATCTCTACTGGATCCTTGATAGGTGGAGTAGAAAATGGGTGCTCCTCTATAGGTGGAGGAGATGATGGGTACTCCTATGTGGGTGGAGGATATAAACAAGTATCCTCCATGGACTGAAGAAGTACTATGGGTGATAGCTCTCTTAGTGGAGAATCCAAAGGTGAAATAGCTTCGATATTAGTGGAGGGCTCCTCCACAGTGATGAAGTGAAAGGTGTTCCTCTATGGGTGGAGGAATATGTGAGGTGGGTTCAAGTGTAGGTGGAGGACTTTGGGGTAGAATTTTCTCTATGGAAGGAATATGAGGTAATTAGGAAGCAACAGGTGCATCACTTAAAATAGCATGCACCTCACGGGTATGGCTATCATGAGTTGAGGTCTCACCAGTTTGATCAGGCGAAGGGTCATGATTAGGAAAGGGTTTCTTGAATATGTGTAGGTTTTGATTGGCCAGTATGTTAGGATTATCCATAGTTAACTCACCTTTCTCGAGCATTTCTTGGAAAATATTTTTGAAAGTGATGTCATTGTCATCACTATGACCATTTACTTGATGATAGTTATAGAATTCATTTTATTTATACCATGTGGGCATAGGGCATTCGGGGTCAAAACCAGTGTCTGGTTTTATAAGCGATGGGTGATGGCCCCACTTTGATGAGATTTTCTAAGATAGAAGAGTAAGGCTTCCGAATTGGATTGTATTTCCGTTGTTCTCGTCTAAACTGAAAAGTCTGAACAGGTGAGAGATTAGATGAGGGGCTAGCCTGATTTGATGGATGAGCTAGGCTAGCCTTGAGTACCAATGCGTTAGTGGTCCCCTTAGCCTTTGAATAATTGTTCTATGGTTTGGAAGAAGAAGAGGTATCGTTTGAATTGAATGCTAAGTTTTTATTGCGTAATTGGATTTTATTCTCTTCGATGGCCCTAATCTCTAGCTTTCATGCCATGGTGAATGCTTTGTCGAAGGTTCAGAAATTTTGGACTTGTAGGGTTGGTAAGATATGTCTAACAAAATCCCGTGTGAAGAGCTCGATGAGTTCACTTTGTGGTAGTTGGAATGTGAGTTGATTGATCAGGCTATGCTAATGAGCAAAAAAATATGTGATAGATTCGTCGTCATACTAATGTGTGGAATATAGGTCATTCATGGTAACCTTCTTAACAATGTTAATGGAGAAATGATCTAAGAAGGATTGGGCTACCTGATGAAATGAAAATATAGAGTGTTTGGGTAGCCCACTATACAAATCTAATGCAGGTCTAGTCAGAGACATGGGAAAGGTCCTCAATAGAAAAGTATCATCATGGGCGATTAGGTAGCACCCGTGTTTGAAAGACCAAAAATGTTGTTGTGGGTTTTCCTTGCTATTGAAATAGTTGAATTTAGGCATTTCCCAATGCACGGGATATGGACAAATAGGAATGGATGGGTGGATAGGCTCATTAAAAATATTGTCGTAGGTGATAGTACTTTAGGAACTAGAGACCGATGCCTCCAATGTCTGAATCTTTTCCATCATTAATTTGATTAGGTCTTTGGTAGGTTGTAATGGTTGGGTGCCTCTGTAGCGTAAGAGGGTTGGTGTTGGGCATATGACGGGGTGGCATTCCACTATATGGTGTTGTCATATAGGTAGACTAAGAAAGAGGGAGTGAGATAGGGGGTACATACCTAGAATGAATAACAGATGAAACATGAGGCTACTAATAGTATGTATATAGAGGTGGAAGGGTCATGGTAACCCTAGTGGCAATGGGGGCTAAAGATTACGGAATAAAAAGGACAAAATTTTGAAAAGGGGTAGGGGTCATTGATACGAGAGGTGGTTGTGTAGCTACAGGTATATGTGAGACAATAGGGGTAGATGAGATTGCATTCTGGGTGGTCAATGAAGGTATAGTGGAATCGGCGAGTGTCACATATGTATCGATGATCTTTGCATCATAGTGGGTATAGGACTTAACTATGAAATTATCGGGGAAAAGGTAGATTCTGGAAACATGGGGTTAATAGGGACTGGAGTAGAAGTATGAGTGAGTGTCGGGGGATAGATATGAGCATGTCATATATCAACTGACCCGAGGCATCTCGAGTGGATGAGTGGGAAAGATAAAACTGCAAGGTGGTAGGGTTTTGGTCAAGGAGTCATGTGAACTCCTCATCTCTGGTATCGATAGTGATAGGTTGGATAGGTTCCATGGTGGTGATAAAATGGAATGTGGAAATGGGCTAGGTGGGAGTGGTTGAAAATTGGCATGGAATATGAGGGTGCTTGCTAGTCGATGCATCAGTACCATGTGAACAAGTACTAGTGAGATAAGTCTACTTTGTGTAAGTGACATAGAAATACAACAAACACAAGATAAATAGGTGGCGGTGGGTGAAGTGGGGCTAAAATGGTAGCTGGAAAATTATACATGATAATTGATTCGGTTAGAGTAAACCGATTCTCGGTCAAAGGTAACCAAGTTTGGTCACTATGGAACGTGAACAATTAGTCAAAAACAAGGTATAAGGCCAAATCTGACATGTATGTTGAATACTGATGAGATTTACAAGGTCAATGTATATGATAAGAGTGATAGGAACTCTGAATAGTTGAAGAAGGTGAATAGGTGTCCTTTTGGGTAGGTTAACCAAAATGACAGTGAACCGATGCCGGTTGGGTATAACCGATGACGGTTCGGGGGTAACCGATGACGGTCATTGGACCGACACCGGTTACTATGAAATTGAAACAATGATGAAGAAAATATGGTTGTGAGTTAAAATTTGATGTGGAATCGACCCAGAATTATGAGAATGATGAGAATATGGTCTAGGCACACTCAGATGAAGCTGGAATACACCAACTATGATGAGGAGCATGCAAGGAGAAAAAGGAAAAATGAAGAGTGTGACCTCTCACCTCAAAATGCAAGCCAAGCAGAAACACTAAGAAAAATATGATCCTAAGAGTGCTTTTTCTATTATGTTTGTTTAGCTTATGCTATTTAAGGACTGACTCATGAATTGTAGAATAGAGTTTTTTGGTGAGGATGGCTTCCTATGAAGAAGGAGATCTAAAAGGTGAGGTTTTAGGTATGTTATGGTGGGGGCGGGCCTCACTCACGAGTATGACTTCGAGGTGCCCACTGTACCATGATCGTGTGATCACCTACAACTTCTTCTAGGTAAGATGTTGTTTAAGAATGTGTATATTTTAAATTTTTGTGAGGTTTGGTAAGACTCAGAGAAAGAAAATGAAAGAAATGTTTTTCTATAATTCATTTTTCAACCATCAGTTGGGCATGACTTCCAACATATAGGTTGCCCTTCATTAATGTGAGCTAATATAGAATAGATGAATGAAATGTAATGATTTTTAAGCCCAAATCAAAATATGGAATTCAATGACACAATAAGAGGACTAGGAGGAAGTATGATCTTTCACTAATGCAATGCAAATGAAATGGAAGAAGTGTTTGTTTTAAGCACCAAAACATGATTGCTTTGAGACAATAGAGGGAGAGATGATTCTAGGGAAGAAATTTTAATGTGAGAACCTTTTAGAAAGGAAACAAACATACAATTTTTTTCCTAGAAATGAATGAATGCAAGGAACCCCGAATGGGTCCCACTGGGCATGCCAAAATGTTTCACCTGATTCTTAGACATTTCTTCAAAAATGATGAAATAGATAGGGTAACAGGCGTAGGAGGAATACCTATTGAAATGTTGGTTGATAGGTTATTGCATGCGTGTTGACTCCTTGATCCACAACTAATCATGAGAGATTCCTTTTGGCTGGGAGGAACTACTTGAAATAAAAAGAAAGACCACCAGAAAGAGTTAAACAATATATGTACTGGACTGCCTAGCGCATACTAGATCCGGGAAGTGTGATACTTCCTAAATGCCTATTAATCCACCGTTTGTTTAAAAAAGTGTAATGCTGGAAATAAAGTAAATCTTATTGTAGTTAAAATGATTTAGGTATCTCATTTAAAACACAATAAGAAAGATCTAATCTAACAAGCTAGGTTAAAATAAGATCTGAAGGTCAAATAAGCTGGTTACAGGTCTCTGCAGTCCGCGGAGGTCTTAGGTTGGTCACGGTGAGTAAGGGTGATGTGGGAATAAGTAGGTAGGTTATTGTTCTATGTTTTATTGGTAGATACGGAGACCTATGCCAGTTAAGGGTGACTAATGCCAATTTGGGAGAACCAGTGCCGGTTATTGTGGGATGCTTTGGATATGTCGCGAGAATGAGCTTTAGATCTCCCATATGATTGCATAAAGGACTAGGCTGGTCGAAAAGAGGTATTAAGTTGTTTGGATGGGATTTGGTGAAGTTTTAATAGGGATATGGAGGGGTGAGTATTAATGGAGGTCAATGGGTAGCTAGGAGAACAAATTATGAAAATAAAATGATTAAATGAGTGAACCGGAGGAGTAAAATGTTCTACTTGGAATCTGGTTTTCAAAATTTGTGATTGAGGAATAAAGGTGTAGATAAGAGGTTGAATGTTGCAGAGGATCACCAAATATTGGGGAGCTCTTGTAGGGGCTGCATGTGCTCTCCTTCTTTCCTGATTGGATCAAATCCATGTTGGGGGTGAGTGTTGGATGGTTGTTGGGTGAATCATGGATGTCTGTGCAAGAGAAAACACTTGATCTCCTTCTTTACATGCATGTTTTCCCTCGAAAATTGTTCTCAAAAGATGTGATATTTCTTAGGAATCTTCCAATCTCAAAAATAAGGTTGTTTTGCTAATTAAATGGTAATTGGCAGTGGTTTCGGCTTAACCGACGGTGGTTAAGGGTAACTAGCATTGGTTAGGGTGGGATTTCCTAGGTTTACTAAACTGGGAAGATCCCCTTGATTTTATGGGATTTCATTTCATTTACCTAAGGATTAGACTGGAAGCTTCCTTCTAACATGTGGGAATGTGGTTAGAGGAAATGTAGGAATTTATTTTTAGGGTTTGGGTAGGTCTTGTTATCCAAAATGTCCCCTTGCACATTTTGTGGCTAACTCCACTCATTTTTCCCTCTCTTGTGCCTCGAGTCATAATTTTTTGCTTTTTAGGCACTCAAGACCTTCTTGAAATTGCACTATTGGATAGAGATTTTCTCATCTTTCCAGAAAGGTAAAGTTTTCCTCCTAACTCCATGTATTTTTGAAGTTATGGCTCGGTGGAGTTTTGTGGGAAATTTTCCCCTGAAAGGCCCACAGCTAGTAATATGGTGCCACGTGTCCTCGGGAGTGGCGGAGGTCAGAGGTAAACTTGGAATTTTTACTAAGTGATTCAACAAGTTTTCAAAAGGAACATTTCACCCCGAAGGCCCGCCGACGAATGAGATGCTGCCACGTGTCCAAGGAAAGGAAATTGGAAAATTTTCTAAGGGTTGATCCAAGCAAAAATTTTGATGCTAGGCCCACATCGAATCATATTGTGCCACGTGTCTCTAGAGGAAAGGAGTGGTGGAGGCGGAGTTAAAATGGAAAATTTGACTAAGTGTTGGTGCCATAAAAAATCTCCAAAAAGGCCCGGGTGAATCAAATGATGCCACATGTCCCAGACCGGAGACCACGGGGAAGATTTAAAAATTTGGCGAAGTGTTTTGGTGAGAGGAAAGGAGAAGTTTTGGCCCACCGCCCTGCCGACTAGTTAGAGCTCGCCACACGTGCCCCGAGGGGGTCGAATGTCGAGCGTGGTGGGAGATTGGGAATTTTTCCCAAAGGTAAGCACAAAAGGAGATGTTTTCCCCCAGGGCCCGTACCCAATGGGAGCCCGCCACATGGCACCGGAGCTTGAGCATAGGGAAAAGTTGGAAATTTTCCCAAAGCAAAACAAAGGAAATTTCAAAAGGAAAATTCCACCCCCAAACGTGAGCCAATGGAATCATGCCACATGTCCAATGAGGGAAAATGGTCAAATATCGATGGAAAATTTAAGAGGAAATTCCCGTGGCAAATCACATCTTGCTACATGTCCTCATGTCATCGGCCCAACAGAGAATTTTTGGGAAATTTTCCAATGGCCAAAACGATGGAAAATGAGGCATCAAGAACCTGCATCCAATCAGATCATGCCACGTGGAACCAAGAGTTGCGGAGTGCGGGGATTTTTTGGGAAATTTTCCCAAATGCAAAAAGTGGGAAAATTTCAAATTTTTGGCTCGTCAACCCGTTTTGGCCCATTTTTGCCCTAAATTTTCAAATGGACATAACTTTCGATCCAGAGCTCAGTTTTTCACGTTCTTTATATCAATGGAAAGCTAGTGAAATTATATACAATATTCTGGGCTCAATTTTGTATTTTGATGGATTTTAGAGAGATAAAATTGAAAAACACCTTGGGCACATGGTAATGAATAGAACGACGTTTCAACCACCATTTTAATGAAGAATGGCTCGCATTCTCTCCCAGCATGGTGAAAAATGTTAGGGAATGGAATTGTAAGGATTCCCATGCTATTTTATTTCATTTTTGGTTGGTGGTTGAAACTCTCTCATGTTTCTCACGTTTCTCTCTCCTGGGGTCATTTCTTGCATGGTAAAAGCCAGATTTGGCTCATTTTTTTGTTGGTTGAACATTTTTCATGTATTGTAGGCTCCCTCTTTCACCTTGAAAAGTGATTTTATGGAAAATCAAACCTCTTCCAAGACTGTAACCTATTTTCTACCTCTCAGATGTTGTAATGCATGTGTTTTGATGTTGGAAATGACAATGCAAGCTCTGTGAATGAGTTTTAATCCTTTGTTTGTGTTGTTTGCTTCATCTTTGACCTTTCATTACATTTTATCAATTTGTGCATGATGTTTTGTTGCATTTCTATGATCTATGT
Organism: Taxus wallichiana var. yunnanensis; assembly: GCA_018340775.1. Taxonomy (NCBI): domain Eukaryota; kingdom Viridiplantae; phylum Streptophyta; class Pinopsida; order Cupressales; family Taxaceae; genus Taxus; species Taxus wallichiana. The sequence goes on along the minus strand of CM031243.1, from coordinate 155,813,449 downwards.
CAATCTACAGAAGTAAAAATTCTCACCACTCCTTTGGTGCATCACCTTATTAACATTAGTTTCAGTTTTGCATTCTATATCTCTGTCCCCTTGGAATTTAGAGTAGGATCTTGAATTCAAAACCTCTGTAACTTGCAAGTAATACACCTGATCAGAGGAGTTAAGGAACTAGCCTCTAATCTGGAGATTCTTTTCCCATTTTTACAAGTCCCACACTTGGGGAAAAGATTCAATGTTTTGCAATCACACTGGATGTCCAAAATGTCAACTAGAAGTCTGATCAACATCCATGGGTCTTTGTTGATTTGCAAAAATAGGTCTTAGTTAGTTATGGAAACTTACTAAGAATAGGTCTTAGAGTGAGGTGGCTAGATGAGGTGAATATGTAGGCATTATCCAAATTAGGATATTTAAATAATAAATATGGTGAGGATAATGAATTAATTTAATTTAAATAATTAAATTAATATTATAATAGGGTGAATGGGGCCATGGTTAAGTGAATGTGTTCAATGGTGTTTATTAGATGAGGGACCAAAGGGTAGTGTGACCTAATTTTAGTGTCTACATTTTTCCCCTTTTATTACGTAGCTTGTATTGTAGCGACACTAACAAAAATAAGATGTGGTTGCACCATATGAGGGTGGAAGTAATCCCCCTCAAACAAGGAACTGACAGGTAGAAGGTAGAATCGGTAAGTGGTTTTATAAAATGTAAATGTGTTGAAAAGGAAGGTAGGTAATAGGGAAAAAGGAGCAAGTTCTACTCGGGTAATCTAGGTAATGGGTCGGGTCAAAGTTAGCAATATTCAAACATACACACACATAGAATCGCACGCACAAGTACCAAGTTAAAGAGTAGGAAAAATCTACATTGTCTAAGGTCGATAGGTTTATCCAAACAAGGTTGAGTTGATTCTAGTATCCAAGGTATAGGATATGGTTAGGAAACACGACATAGGTCAGGTGTAGGAATGTTTAGGTTTGTTATGGTACACTAAAGGTAGGGTCAGGATAAATGGTCATGGCAAGAGGCAAGGTAAGGTCATCAGGTCAATCAACACAGGTAACCATGTCATAAGGTATAGTGAACACATGAGGTCAAAGGTCACTAGTGATGGTCCAGGTCCAAGAATCTAGGTCACGGCATGGGTAGGGATGAGGTATGGGTAAAATAACGAGTCCCTAATTGAGGACGTGGGTAGGTAATAAATGATGAGGGCAAGAGGGTGGGGGAATGCTTAGGGTAAATGGTTGGGAGTGGAATAAAGAGTGACAGGAAGGGTAATAGGGTAAAATTTAGGGAAATGTGCAAGAGAGGGTGACCAATGCCGGTCAAGGGTAACGATTGATGCGACATAGGGTAACCAGCCATAGTAAGGTAGGGCACGTGATCGATGCCGATGAAGTAAAAACAGAGTTGGTTAGGTCAGATTTATTATAAAAAAAAAAATCCACATTTTTGTTATTCATTTGTCTTCTTGTGAATTGGGAAAATGACACTAGAGAGAGAAAAAGGTGAAAAAGTGTTCGACGGAACGGAGAGATGATTTGGTGAGCTAAAAGGTGAGGGATTGGTAGTTAGAGGTAGGTCCATGAGATTAGATTGTTTGATTTGATTGGTTAGAGGCACGGGAAGCAATTTGGTAATGGCAGAGGTCGGAGAGGGATCGGTCAAACCACTAGTGCAACAATTAGACATGCCACCATGGTGACGGTAGCATGATGAGGTAAGTGCAAAACTCTTGTTGTGTTTGGGTAGATAGATTAGGTGATAAGTTGGGGTTTGGAAGAAATTGGGTTTTTTGTTTTGGGTGGGGGAAATGAAATTGGAAATGGGGTGGGGTAAATTGGGTAGAATAGGAGCAGGGAAAGAGGTAAATAGGAGAATAGGGGGTGGGAGGTGGTTAAGGGGAGGTGTAGGTGAGGATGGGTGGGTAGAAGGGGTAGGGGAGGGATTGTTTGGAGAAATGAGGGTTTTGGGGGTCACATATTTTCACCGTGATAGTGGCTAACGTCAATTGGGTGAAGCCAACATTGGTAATGTCAAACTAGGATCGGTCAAGAAACAGTGTCACCGATGTCGGTTTAGGGGTGACCAGGGTGGGTTAGAGATAACTGGCACCGATCTAGTTTTGTAGAACCAGGGCCAAAAGTGCCATAGGTAGGGTGGGTGAGATGGGTAGGGGTAAAATAGGGTGCAGGAAAATGACAGTGGGTGAGATAGGGAAGGGTAGAATAGGGTTCATTGTTGAAAAACCTAGAGTAGGTGGGGGGAAAATGGGTTTGGGGAAATTATAGTGGGTGAGTATGGGTATGATTAAGGTGAATTAATTTTTTGTTTGCATTGGATGTAGGGGAGAGATCAACTATGGATGAGAGACATAGAACCACCCCTGCTCTTGAGAGTGTGAGGCATGGCGACCGTTGAGGAGTGGCAACACATGGAGAAGGTGGGCTTGAGTGGGGTCTAGTGAAATTAACATGTGGTTTGAAATCTGAGTCTAATGGTCACTCTCATCGATAGATGGGATTTAATGACCAACATGTTCCACCTACCAACGAGTGAGATGACAGTCACCCTAGAGGATGTGTTTAGGATCCTGCGACCAAAACAATCATTCTTATAATAGATAACCATATGCAATTGGAGTAATGACTCATGATAACCTACCGATCTATTCATTTCATGACTCGATAATAGAGTTAGACAATGACACCGATCTATTCATGTTTAACTCTAAGCATTGAATACTTTTCTATATACTACGTATACTAGGTTCTCTTACCCTGTTCTGGGTATTTGAGTGATCTTTCTAAGGAACCTAACTAAATAGTTGTTACAATATTCATCTACATCACGATCCTTAGACTAGGTGATATAGGACAACACAATCAGCAGCTTGCGATACTTTGGCCAAAGATTTTAACATACTATTTGTATTACTTATTCCTTGATGGCATACTCATCAATCCAGAATACGTCCTTCACCCCACTCTATTGTTATCTAGAATGTCCTTTACCGACTTCCGTCAGTCCTCTTGCCCAAGGTTTATCCCTAGTTCTGGTTAACATCATAGGTTAGGATAGGAAGGAGCTCACAAAGGCTTAGGATAGATTGGCATACTGGGTCAACCTAAGTCAACCCCATGTGCCAAGATACCCTGAGTCTTAGAGGGATTCTTCGTATCACAACTACGCTACCACCCAGTCCTAGAGATAAACTAAGTTCAAGTCTAAAAGTGCATAGATCTAGATGATCAATGTAGAAGGATGTTGCCACATGTCAACTACAGTGTTGTATCCTCGAGAAGATCCTAATCTTCTCAAGGTACAACTCTTGTAGTCGGCATGTGCCAGCATCCTATAGAACAACCTCATCGAGATATACATATCCTTAGGAGATTATTAAAGTTAAATTAATTTGGATTCTTAAAGGTAGATTTCTAAACCCTACCTGATTCTAATCCAACTCTCCCTAAGTTCTTTTCAAATCAGGTTCCATTAACTCTGGAAAAATTTCCTTAACACAAGATTTCTTTCGATGTTCATTATCTTTGGATTGTCAATCAACTATCACAAAGAAAGGACAACAACTCCTTAAGTTTCATTCAATGTGACTTAACTATTCAAGGAAGGGTAACAACCACGAGGTTGTAACTTAGTAGACTTTATTAAATAAAGTCTTATGAATATATAAAGATCATATCTTCCTTCTTGTTTATTTTTTTCATAAGAGAGGGAGAAACTTCCTCTTCGTAGTTAAGTTCATAGGGTTTACTCACCCATTATACCCTTATAATTTTTATAAGGTTCATTGCAGTTCAACATAAGATATCTTAATGATATGAGTTGTTTAGATAAATTCATTGTATTTCTACAACTTACTAAGTTGCATCACAATTAGGGAATTACCCTAATCCCCTTTTTCCTACTTATACAAGAACACTCATTGAAACATATAGATAATATGAAGAACGTCAACATAATAGAATTCTATTTCTTTTACAAAAGTACAAGTTATTTTACATAATCCATGCAAGTAAATTCTCATTCTTCATTTACTTTTCAAAGCTTATACATTTACAACTTATGCATTACAAACATACTTGCATGATAGCAGCCGACATTCAAAAGAGAATAACTTTTCTTTTTCAATACAACTTAAGAACAAATCAGAATTCTTCTCAAGAATCAACATAGATCAGCCAATGCATCATATAATTTTTTTCCTTCTCTTATCACTTACGAAGTCCATCTACAAAAATTGCTAGCATGGGTCAGTTCAATGAACTGAGCATGATAAGCACTAAGCCTTAAAATGAAGTGCATTCCACTAATTGTTCCAATAAAAACAACCCTTCTTTAATGAACAACAAGTAATTCATACTCCCAAGCATAAGTAATACCAATAAAAAGAAGAGCAATACTAAACAGATTTTAACACAAAGAGGAACAAGATATAATCTATAATACCTATCCTATAAGTTAAAGTATAATTGATTTCATCAAATATCTTTACCAAACAACAAAAACATAATATATCATTGTTTCCAATTTTACCAAATAAAGTACAACACATATCTTTACTATAAGATACAAAAGTGTTTACAACATATTCCCTTTTGGATATTTCCACTAACTTTCAAGTAAAGAAGAAAAGAAAGTATTCCATTTCCAAAGTACATAATCATCAACAAGGCTGAAACCGTGTATACCATGATTTAAACTGTCCCTTTAAAGTAACACTACTTTAAAATTTAACAGTATATTGTATTCATCAAACAGATCCATATGAAAGAATTACAAGGAGAAGTGGTGGTTTAACAGTCATCTAAAGGCTACAATTTCATTTGCCAACCTAACCCCAATTTCATTCCACTTCATTTCCATCAAGGACAAGTATACAAAACTAATAATCACTTGATTTCCTTTTTCAATAAGAACAAAAATACAGAGTTTCCAATCAATGAACTTAACCCAACTGCATTTTAGAAGGAGTCTTACTAGAATATGATCCCAAACTATAATCATTTCTTTCACATAATAAAACAGTTTTACCTTCTCACATTCATACAGTTAAAATTCATTCAAGAGTTCCAAGAAAGGAGGACAATGATCATTTCAAGGAAAGAGAGTACTAAAACTATCTTCCTTTCTAAACCATCCCATTACAATGCATGAATTTCTACTTTCCGTTAGAAACAATATAACAGTAAAGCTCATACACAGTCCACGAACAATAAGCTTCATAGAGTATTTCTCTAAAGGTCTAACATTCTCCCATTGGACCAGAATAGTCACGGATAAGAAGAAATCATGTTAACAATTTCCCAATCATAGAACCCTATACAATCAATAGTGCAGTTCAAACACATTCACAATCGAGTTTAGATCGCAAACAATCTTCCAAGACATAACATACATTTATTAGACCCAACAAGAGGTAAGAATCTGAGTAATTACTACACTCAAGACTTCCCAATAGTTCGGAAAAGTAGGACCATCTCAACGGTATGCCAACGCATCACTACCAGAACTATAAATTGGGTTTCCAACAAAAGACAATATCAAACATCAAAAGAATAATATGTACAGTCCAGGACTCATTTACAATTCTAGGTGTAATGCCAAGCATAAATGTCATTGAAGGATCAAGACCATTCAAATACATGTAACCAAGTTAGGGTAACTACATGTTCCCTTAATAGTTTACTAAATAATCAAAAGACCATAATACCTGAACCAACACAATGTTCAGGTTTCTATTTCCATTAAGAACATCAAGTAATAAATGGTGTGTATAGTGAAGGATCTCAATATCACAAGCACAAACACATAATACGCCAACGCACTATAAGACTAGACCGAGTGCAATGAAACTATTTACATACAGTTCAGAGTAAGAAGAAATGCTTCTATTCTCCATCAACATCCTTTCAACCCTATTTCAAACTCGAACGGAATGTAAGATGCTTGACAGAGCTCAGACTAGATGACTCACAAGTCGGGTTCATAAGAATCTCCAAAAACCATTAATGTAGTCATAAGAACAAGATTCCACAAGCACCATGCCAAAGTGACTTTGAGTTACAGTCAAGTTTACCCAAAATAATAACAAACACAAGTTCTAAAATCAATCAAGTTCACAGAATGAAATACAAACTAAACCATATACTACTTTTCCTATGCATGCAAGTTTCAATACAGTCCATGTTTTTTCATGAGGAAAAAAAAACCAACTATATATGGTTTTTCCAATGCATACAAACTTTCAATAACAGTCCATGTTTTCACAAGGAGAAATACAAAAACTAGACTATATATAGTTTTTTCCATGCATGCGAACTTTGCTACCATCAAAGTTTCCACAAGGTAAAATACAAAAACAACAAGACATATACAGGTTTATCTATAGTGCATGCAAAACTTGTTAACAATCAATGATTTTCACAAGAAGAATACAACCCCAAATCATATACGGGTTTATTCACAGTCCATTTAACTATGGATCAAAATGCACGCTTCACAAACCCTGAGAATCTCAGTTATAGTCCACTTTACTAAACAAGTTTCCCAACTGAAGCTCATACTTGCATACGAGTTTAATAAGACTGGAGTTCTTACCAGTTCAAAATCACAAGACACAACAAGTTCACCCAACCATAATTTCAACAACACAGGAAGAACTCAAAGTTCTTCTTAAAACTCAGCTAGTATTTTGCCATCAACAAAAGTGGTCGACCTAGACAACAATTTCCAATAACCAAGAAGCTAACAGTGTTTCTAACTTTAGTTGAGCATGCATAGATCTTTTATGCAACACATTTTAACAGAGATCATGCAAAACACATATTTGAAACCAAAATACAAGTATACAAATCCCTTCAATCTATTTACCAAAAAATGCATGAATGCACAGAGCTCATCAGAGAAAAGTTGTTTTAATGAAAACACTTAGAGGAAAGCAAAGGATTTTAATAGTTAGGGCCTATCATGCCTGATAGTGTCACCAAAAAATTGAAGAAGACTTCTAGCTGAGCTCGCTTCTTCCCTTCTCCTCCACGAAAGATCAAAACAACAAAATACTTCTTCCACAATGCCTCATATACTCTCCATGAAACAAAAATAGATTTGAAACCTCCAAAATAGCCATGCAGTGCAGTGTAAACTATTGGTTCAAAAAAAAGAGAGCATGAAGAAAATCAAAATGCATGCAAAATGAAACAGCCCACAAAAATCCATTGGCATGCCTACCAAAGCGTTCGGGCTCATCATACAAGACAATCAATTGCATTAATTTCCAAATATCCCACTCAATCTTCCTTGCCACCGCCTAGTCTAGCGAGTTCCAAATCAACAAAAGAATGAGTTTCCATTTTTAGTGATACTGCCACCTAGGCCTCCACCAACCAAACTAGCCCCTACCAAAGTCGGTAGTCCATAGGAATTAATAAACCTTATCACCTTCATAAATGCTTAGAAACCATCGCCAATGTACATGCGACCCTTTTAGTTCCCAATTCGCATCCATTAGTTTAGGATAGGTTAGATTGCTTAGGTTAGATCTTAGGTAGGATTTAAATTAGTACCTTAGGATGTAACACTAACCACTAACCTCCAACATAGGTCTTTAGCAATTAGGTTAGATAACTCCACATAGGTAAGTAATAAAAATACAATAGCTTTTAGAAACTAGGTTAGATAACCAAATAACCTTGTAGTGTTAGGTTCTAGTTTTAATACTTAGCAACCCTTCTAACCTTTAGTATCAAGTTTAGGTTAGCAACAAAATTATATCAAGTAACATAGCTTAGGTAGGAATACTTTCACCTAGCTTAGGGTTCCGAAGTCAATCCTCAATAGGATCCTAGATACCTTTCTCTGTGTTTGTGAATAGCTACATTCCCATCATTATCAGCAATGACCTGTCATGGTCGATCTTCAAGGACCCAAGCCATACAACCTACTGAATGGAAGTGCATTCACATAGAATTCAAAGAACTTGCAACAAAAAAAGTTTAGTCCAGTGTGTAGCTTAACTCATGGAATGTCGATTTTACCATTCACTTCAACAGGGCATTATTAAAAACATTCCTTGGATCACTGAAATTGATCCAAGGATGAGTCGACAAAAAACAAGTTTACAACTCTTAAACCAGATTGTAATTCACCTACCAGAACTGAAAAATGGATTCAGAGAAGTCATACCAGTTCGATCATAGGATCTTAAGAGTAGAAAATACTTATCCATATCAAGCATGATTTCCAATAATCAGAAGAACATATCCATATAAGGAAAATCACATATCAACACTTGAATGTAAAGGAGGAAAATAACAATAGTTAAGGGTGTTACATGCTTCCCTCCTAAAAGAATCATCATCCCGATGATTACATCCTTTAACAAATTACATCAAGGATAGTCAATTCATTCACTTCTCTTATCCTAAGCCAAATATTTCAAAACCTTATAGTTCCAGAAATCAGTATTAAATAACTTTTTATTCAAATCAAGTAAATATCTACCCAAAAATAGCTTACTTAACGTCATTAAAGAATAAATTCATATAATTTTATCAGTCAATAGATTCAATTTTGTTCAAATAGATATGGAAAAGTAGTTTTCATATCCTCCAGATTTTCCCAAGTTGCACTCTCCTTGTTAAACTGGTCCCACTGGACCTTACATTGACTTATTTCTCTATTTCTTAGATGCAACTGGTGAGTTTCCAGCACTCGAATGGGCTTAACCATGATTATTCCTGGTCTTGGACCTGCAAGGAATTCCAATTTAACACATGTGATAAATCTTGAGACGTATTTCTTAAGCAAATAAATATGGAAAACATCATGCATTCATGACAAAGTAGGTGGTAGTGCTAAACGATAAGCTACAGGGTTGATTACTTCAACTATTTCAAAAGGTCCCACGTATCGAGGTGATAACTTGGCAGCCTTGCCAAAAGTTATGGAACTCTTTTTCGGTTTAACCCAAGAAAAACTTTTTCTCCAAGTTCAAATTTCCTGTCAACCCACTTTAAGTCAACATAACTCTTTTTCCTATCTGTTGCTTCTTTCAAGTGTTCATGAATCATTTTAACTTGTTGTTCCATTTCCATAAGGATTTCAGGTCCAATTACCTCTCTATCCTCAATGCTATCCCAACTAATAGGGGTTCTACATTTCCTTCCGTAAAGCACCTCAAAAGGTGCCATCTTAAGAGAAGCATGATATGTATTATTGTATGCAAATTCAACTAAGGGAAGGTACTCTTCCCATTTGTACTACTGATCCATACAGTACATCCGTAACATATCCTCCAAAACCTGATTCACCCTTTCAGTCTATCCATCCATTTCCGGATGATACGTAGAACTGAAATTCAATTTAGTGCCAAGAGTTGTGTTAAGCATTTGCCAAAACCTTGACGTCATTCTAGGGTCTCTATCAGATATGATTAATTCAGGTACTCCATGTAATCTGAAAATTTTGTGTACAAATCTTTTAGCCAAAATAGGAGAATCATCCTTTAGATTTCTAGCAATAAAATGAGCTACTTTCATTAGTTTGTCAACTACTACCAAAATAACATCATGTTTATTTCTTGACATAGGCAACCCTTGTACAAAATCCATGCTTATTACCTACCATTTGTATTGCGGTATGCTATGAGGATATAGCAAACCAACTGGATGCATATGTTCCACTTTTACTCGTTGACATTCCAGACAATGAGTCACGAAATCTATAACATCCTTTTTCATTCCCTTCCAAAAATATTGTTGTTTTATATCAGCAAGCATTTTTGTAATGCCAGGGTGTCCAGAAAAAGGTGAATTGTGAAACTCTGTCAACAATTTCTTTCTCAAATCATTAAGTAAGGGTATGTATACTCTATTTTCATATCGTAAGATTCCTTCATTATCAAAGTGAAAACCTTTATACCTTTCATCTCTTGGATCTACAACAAGCGTTGTTTTTACTTGCTGAAAGTAAGAGTCAGATTCCATAGCACTTTTTACTTCATCCTTAAACTAGTTCTTAGTGTTATAAGAGCAGAAATGTGCTTCCTATGACTTAGAGCGTCAGCCACTCTATTCTCTTTTCCTTTAATGTAACTTATGTCAAAATCATACTGAGACAAAAACTCTAACCACCTTCATTGTCTTGCATTCAGATTTGGCTTGAGTAAAAATGTACTTCAGTCCAAGATGATCAGTTTTCAACTCAAATGGTTTACCAAGTAGATAATGCCTCCAAACTTGAAGTGCATGAACTATGGCAACAAGCTCTAAATCATGTGGAGCATAATTCAACTCATGTAACTTAAGTTTTCTACTTTCATAAGCTATGACATGATCATTTTGTAACAAAATACCTCCAAGACCCTCCCCAGATGCATCCATTACAACCGTGAAGTCTCCATTAGGATCAGGTACAACTAAAATAGGTGTTGAAGTCAACTGAATTTTCAAATTTTTAAAAGTAGATTCACATTTATCATCCCAGAAAAATTTCTTATCCTTCTTCTACAATGAAGTTATTGGTGCAACCACCTTAGAAAAATCCTTAACAAATTTTCTATAATAACCTGCAAGGCCCATGAAGCTTCTAACTTCATGTACATTCTTGGGTGCAGGCCACTCACTATAGCCACAATTTTGGAAGGATCCACAAAAAATCCCATCTTTACTTATAACATGACCCAAATAGTGAACTTCAATGTCATAGAAAGAACATTTGGACAACTTACCATATAACCATCTTTTTCTCAAAATTTCCAAAACTATTTTCAAGTGTTCATGATGCTCCTCCACATTTTTAGAATATATGAGAATGTCATCCAAGAATACAAGCACAAACTTGTCCAAGTATTCTTGAAAGATATTATTCATTAAGTTCATAAAATTTACAGGTGCATTCGTTAATCCAAAGGGTAAAACCGTGAATTCATAATGTCCATACCTTGTCCTAAAAGTCATTTTATGAATGTCCTCTTCCTTAATTCATAATTGGTGATATCCAAACCAAGGTCTATCTTAGAATATACCGACGCTCCACATCTGATCAAATAGGTCATCAATTCTAGGAAGTGGGTATCTATTCTTGATTGTTGCTTTGTTTAACATCCTGTAATCAATGCACAATCTGAGTGTTCCATCCTTCTTTTTCACAAAGATCACCGGTGCTCCCAAGGTGAAACACTTGGTCTAATCAAACCCTTAGAAAAATTTCTTGTAACTGAGCCTTAAGCTCTACTAACTCTATGGTAGTCATTCGATAAGGTGCTTTAGAAATAGGTTCAGTACCTGGTTTGATTTCAATTGTGAAGTCAAACTCTCTTTTGGGTGGTAGTCCTGTAATTCTTCTAGAAACACATCACCAAAGTTCTATAATAAGTGGATAACATTCCATGAAATCACTGTTTCCTTCCACAGATTTAAAAATATTTACTACATATAAGGTACAACCCTTATTTTTGGCCTTTTTAAGTTGCATAGCTGACAATTTCCTAACAGAAATTTCTCGTTTTACACCCTGAATCTCTGTTGTTTTCTGCAGATCATCTAAACAACTAATATGTTTTTCAAAATAGTCTACCTTTTCTTTATGATCTTCTAACCAATTTACACCTATGACTATATCATAAGATCCCAAAGGTGCTACATAGAGATCAACTTCTATGGAAAAGCTAGGTAAGTCAAGGACTACTCCGAAAAGACACATACTAACTATATGAACAAAATTATTACCATAATGTACAGTCCATGATTTATCCATTTTTCCATCTTTTCTTTTAAGTTTTGAAGCAAGTTTACTAGAAATAAAACATTCAGTTGCTCCAATGTATCAAAAAGAATAGTTACAGGTATGCCAAATAACTTACCAGAACTTCTATAGGTGTAACTTGCTTTTCAACTTGCTTCAGCTACTGTTCAAGCATGTATCTTGTGCTACTGATTACGATCATCCTTCTTCAAAGGACATTGATTCATGTAATGATCTTTTCCATAGTTATAACAGCCTCCTACGGTCCCTTTTTGGGCTCAAAATTATTTCCAGCCTTGAAGTTATCATTCTGACCTCCATAGGGTTTTCACCCATTATTATTATTTCTAGAAAAATTGTTCCATGTATTACCAACAGTCTTATTCATTGTTTTTTTCTTATTATTATCAGTTGGAAACTTACTTTTGTTACCAAAATTTTTCCATGGTCCTTTCTTAGGTGCAAGAGAAGCTGAAGAAGAGTTTGGAACTTTCTTCCGTACTTCTTCTTTGTGAGCAGAAATAGCCTTTAACTTTTGTTCCTACCTTATGGATTTTTCAACAACCCCTTCCATAGTGGTTGGGCTGTGAACATCAACCTCTCCCCCAATGATGGGATTCAACCCCATGATGAATTTCCATATCCTGAACTTCTCATCAGTTTGATACTGAGGTACATACTTGAGTAGTTTCATAAACCATTCCCAATACTCAATTACAATTAACTTCCCTTGAGCTAAGTTCTAAAATTCAGTCATTTTCTGATCATAATAAAGTTGTGGCAGCCATCGTTTCCTAAAATAACCTTTAAATTGATCCCATGTGATGTTAGTTTCATCAATGTTTAGCTCGGCCTTCCTGTCCCACCATGAAGATGCTTCATGGGAAAGCTGATATGCTCCCCAAATAGCTTTGGTCTCTTCTGAGAAGTTCCTTATTGCAAAGTACTTCTCCATCTCACTTGAGCCAATTCTCAGCTCCATCACCTAATGTGGTGCCATCAAACTTAGGTGGACTTATCCTTTTTATATCATTAGTGAGTTCAACAACCAACCTAGCCTTTTTGTTTTATTTGGTCAGGCACATTAACATTGTTATTATCAACACCCATATTGGGGTTGTCCTCAGGAGGTGGCTGATTGTTATTACTAGCTTCTTCTTCCTCCTCATTACCCATCACTTGTTGCTCGAGCATAGTCAAATGATCTCTTGTGTCCAACAGGGCAGCAAGGATCTCATCAAGTTTTTGGGTTGTTGTTTACTCCTTCCTCAGGTGGAGCATTATTCACAATGTTTCCTCTTGTCCTAACCATTTTCTATTACAAGAAAATTCAAGTTTTTATCAGATTGTGGACACAATAGGTCCAAGAGCTGCAACCTTTAGCTCTGATACCAAGATGTAACATTCCCATTTAAGACTTTAGAAACAAGGGAATTTTTTTTTTTTTAAGTAATGTTCCCTATTCTAAATATGTAATTTAGAACACACATTCCAAAACAATCATTCTTATAATAGATAACCATATGCAGCTGTAATGACTCGGTAACCTACCGATCTATTCATTTCATGACTCGGTAAACTACCGATCTATTCATGTTTAACTCTAAGCATTGAATACTTTTCTATATACTACATATACTAGGTTCTCTTACCCTATTCTGGGTATTTGAGTGATCTGTCTAAGGAACCTAACTGAATAGTTGTTACAATATTCATCTACATCACGATCCTTAGACTAGGTGATATAGGACAACGCAATCAGTAGCTTGCGATACTTTGGCCAAAGATTTTAACATACTATTCATATTACTTATTCCTTGATGACATACTCATCAATCTAGAATACATCCTTCACCCCACTCTATTGTTATCTAGAATGTCCTTTACCAACTTCCATCAATCCTCTTGCCCAAGGTTTATCCCTAGTTCTAGTTAACATCGTAGGTTAGGATAGGAAGGAGCTCACAAAGGCTTAGGATAGATTGGCATATTGGGTCAACCTAAGTCAACCCCATGTGCCAAGATACCTTGAGTCTTAGAGGGATTCTTCATATCACAACTACGCTACCACCCAGTCCTAGAGATAAACTAAGTTCAAGTCCAAAAGTGCATGTAGATCTAGATGATCAATGCAGAAGGATGTTGCCACATGTCAACTACAGTGTTGTATCCTCGAGAAGATCCTAATCTTCTCAAAGGTACAACTCTGCAATCGGCATGTGCCAGCATCCTATAGAATAGCCTCATCGAGATATACATATCCTTAGGAGATTATTAAAGTTAAATTAATTTGGATTCTTAAAGGCAGATTTCTACAACCCTACCCAGATTCTAATCCAACTCTCCCTAAGTTCTTTTTCAAATCAGGTTCCATTAACTCTGTAGAATTTCCTTAACACAAGATTTCTTTCGATGTTCATTATCTTTGGATTGTCAATCAACTATCACGAAGAAAGGACAACAACTCCTTAAGTTTCATTCAATGTGACTTAACTATTCAAGGAAGGGTAACAACCACGAGGTTGTAACTTAGTAGACTTTATTAAATAAAGTCTTATGAATATATAAAGATCATATCTTCCTTCTTGTTTATTTTTTTATAAGAGAGGGAGAAACTTCCTCTTCATAGTTAAGTTCATAGGGTTTACTCACCCATTATACCCTTATAATTTTTATAAGGTTCATTACAGTTCAACATAAGATATCTTAATGATATGAGTTGTTTAGATAAATTCATTGTATTTCTACAACTTACTAAGTTGCATCACAATTAGGGAATTACCCTAATCCCCTTTTTCCTACTTATACAAGAACACTCATTGAAACATATAGATAATATGAAGAACGTCAACATAATAGAATTCTATTTCTTTTACAAAAGTACAAGTTATTTTACATAATCCATGCAAGTAAATTCTCATTCTTCATTTACTTTTCAAAGCTTATACATTTACAACTTATGCATTACAAACATACTACATGACAACAACCGACATTCAAAAGAGAATAACTTTTCTTTTTCAATACAACTTAAGAACAAATCAGAATTCTTCTCAAGAATCAACATAGATCAGCCAATGCATCATATAAGTTTTTTCCTTCTCTTATCACTTACGAAGTCCATCTGCAAAAATTGCTAGCACGGGTCAGTTCAATGAACTAAGCATGATAAGCACTAAGCCTTAAAATGAAGTGCATTCCACTAATTGTTCCAATAAAAACAACCCTACTTTAATGAACAACAAGTAATTCATACTCCCAAGCATAAGTAATACCAATAAAAAGAAGAGCAATACTAAACAGATTTTAACACAAAGAGGAACAAGATATAATCTATAATACCTATCCTATAAGTTAAAGTATAATTGATTTCATCAAATATCTTTACCAAACAACAAAAACATAATATATCATTGTTTCCAATTTTACCAAATAAAGTACAACACATATCTTTACTATAAGATACAAAAGTGTTTACAGCATATTCCCTTTTGGATATTTCCACTAACTTTCAAGTAAAGAAGAAAAGAAAGTATTCCATTTCCAAAGTACATAATCATCAGCAAGGCTAAAACCGGTGTATACCATGATTTAAACTATCCCTTTAAAGTAACACTACTTTAAAATTTAACAGTATATTGTATTCATCAAACAGATCCATATGAAAGAATTACAAGGAGAAGTGGTGGTTTAACAATCATCTAAAGGCTACAATTTCATTTGCCAACCTAACCCCAATTTCATTCCACTTCATTTCCATCAAGGACAAGTATACAAAACTAATAATCACTTGATTTCCTTTTTCAATAAGAACAAAAATCAGGAGGTTCCAATCAATGAACTTAACCCAACTACATTTTAGAAGGAGTCTTACTAGAATATGATCCCAAACTATAATCATTTCTTTCACATAATAAAATAGTTTTACCTTCTCACATTCATACAGTTAAAATTCATTCAAGAGTTCCAAGAAAGGAGGACAATGATCATTTCAAGGAAAGAGAGTACTAAAACTATCTTCCTTTCTAAACCATCCCATTACAATGCATGAATTTCTACTTTCCATTAGAAACAATATAACAATAAAGCTCATACACAGTCCACAACAATAAGCTTCACAAAGTATTTCTCTAAAGGTCTAACATTCTCCCATTGGACCAGAACAGTCACGGATAAGAAGAAATCATGTTAACAATTTCCCAATCATAGAACCCTATACAATCAACAGTGTAGTTCAAACACATTCGCAATCGAGTTTAGATCAAAACAATCTTCCAAGACATAACATACATTTATTAGACCCAACAAGAGGTAAGAATCTGAGTAATTGCTGACACTCAAGACTTCCCAATAGTTCGGCAAAAGTAGGACCATCTCAATGGTATGCCAACACATCACTACCAAACTATAAATTGGGTTTCCAACAAAAGACAATATCAAACATCAAAAGAATAATATGTATAATCCAGACTCATTTACAATTCCGGGTGCAATGCCAAGCATAAACATCATTGAAGGATCAAGACCATTCAAATACATGTAACCAAGTTAGGGTAACTACATGTTCCCTTAATAGTTTACTAAATAATCAAAAGACCATAATACCTGAACCAACACAATGTTCAGGTTTCTATTTCCATTAAGAACATCAAGTAATAAATGGTGTGTACAGTGAAGGATCTCAATATCACAAGCACAAACACATAATACGCCAGCACTGTAAGACTAGACCGAGTGCAATGAAACTGTTTACATATAGTTCAGAGTAAGAAGAAATGCTTCTATTCTCCGTCAACATCCTTTCAACCCTATTTCAAACTCGAACGAAATGTAAGATGCTTGACAGAGCTCAGACTAGATGACTCACAAGTCGGGTTCATAAGAATCTCCAAAAACCATTAATGTAGTCATAAGAACAAGATTCCACAAGCACCATGCCAAAGTGACTTTGAGTTACAATCAAAGTTTACCCAAAATAATAACAAACACAAGTTCTAAAATCAATCAAGTTCACAGAATGAAATACAAACTAAACCATATACTAGCTTTTCCTGTGCATGCAAGTTTCAATACAGTCCATGTTTTCACAAGGAGGAAAATAGAAACCAACTATATATGGTTTTTCCAATGCATACAAACTTTCAATAACAGTCCATGTTTTCACAAGGAGAAATACAAAAACCAGACTATATATAGTTTTTTCCATGCATGCACAACTTTGCTACCAAAAGTTTCCACAAGGTAAAATACAAAAACAACAAGACATATACAGGTTTATCTATAGTGCATGCGAAACTTGTTAACAATCAACATTTTCACAAGAAGAATACAACCCCAAATCATATATGGGTTTATTCACAATCCATTTAACTATGGATCAAAACGCACTTCACAAACCCTGAGAATCTCAGTTATAGTCCACTTTACTAAACAAGTTTCCCAACTGAAGCTCATACTTGCATACGAGTTTAATAAGACTGGAGTTCTTACTAGTTCGAAATCACAAGACACAACAAGTTCACCCAACCGTAATTTCAACAACACAGGAAGAACTCAAAGTTCTTCTTAAAACTCAGCTAGTATTTTGCCATCAACAAAAGTGGTCGACCCAGACAACAATTTCCAATAACCAAGAAGCTAACAGTGTTTCCAACTTTAGTTGAGCATGCATAGATCTTTTATGCAACACATTTTTAACAACATCATGCAAAACATAGATTCAAAACCAAAATACAAGTATACAAATCCCTTCAATCTATTTACTAGAAAAATGCATGAATGCACAGAGCTCATCAGAGAAAAGTTTTTTTAATGAAAACACTTAGAGGAAAGCAAAGGATTTTAACAGTTAGGGCCTATCATGCCTGATAGTGTCACCAAAAATCAAGAAGACTTCCAGCTGAGCTCACTTCTTCCCTTCTCCTCCACGAAAGATCAAAACAACAAAATACTTCTTCCACAATGCCTCATATACTCTCCATGAAACAAAAATAGATTTGAAACCTCCAAAATAGCCATGCAATGCAGTGTAAACTGCTGGTTCAAAAAAAAAGAGCGCATGAAGAAAATCGAAACACATGCAAAATGAAACAACCCACAAAAATCCATTGGCATGCCTACCAAAGTGGTTCGGGCTCATCATACAAGACAATCAATTGCATTAATTTCCAAATATCCCACTCAATCTTCCTTACCACCACCTGCCAAGTCTGCGAGTTCCAAATCAACAAAAGAATGAGTTTCCATTTTTAGTGATACTACCACCTAGGCCTCCAACCAAACTAGCCCCTGCCAAAGTCGGCAGTCCATAGGAATTAATAAACCTTATCACCTTCATAAATGCTTAGAAACCATCACCAATGTACATGTGACCCTTTTAGTTCCCAATTCACATCCATTAGTTTAGGATAGGTTAGATTGCTTAGGTTAGATCTTAGGTAGGATTTAAATTAGTACCTTAGGATGTAACACTAACCACTAACCTCCAACATAGGTCTTTAGCAATTAGGTTAGATAACTCCACATAGGTAAGTAATCAAAAATACAATAGCTTTTAGAAACTAGGTTAGATAACCAAATAACCTTGTAGTGTTAGGTTCTAGTTTTAATACTTAGCAACCCTTCTAACCTTTAGTATCAAGTTTAGGTTAGCAAAAAAATTATATCAAGTAACATAGCTTAGGTAGGAATACTTTCACCTAGCTTAGGGTTCTGGAAGTCAATCCTCAATAGGATCCCGGATACCTTTCTCTGTGTTGTGAACAACTGCATTCCCATCGTTATCAACAATGACCTATCATGGTCGATCTTCAAGGACCCAAGCCATACAACCTACTGAATGGAAGTGCATTCACATAGAAGTCAAAGAACTTGCAACAACAAAGTTTCAGTCCAGCGTGTAGCTTAACTCATGGAATGTCGATTTTACCATTCACTTCAATAGGGCATTATTAAAAACATTCCTTGGATCACTGAAATTGATCCAAGGATGAGTCGATAAAAAAAGACAAGTTTACAACTCTTAAACCAGATTGCAATTCACCTACCAAAACTGAAAAATGGATTCAGAGAAGTCATACTAGTTCGATCATAGGATCTTAAGAGTAGAAAATGACTTATCCATATCAAGCATGATTTCCAATAATCGAAAGAACATATCCATATAAGGAAAATCACATATCAAATTGTAGAGAGCACAAGGGGCCATTAAGCTCCAGAGGCAGGATCAAGGAGAGGCCACCATCTCACGGAGATGAGCTCCGGGTGATGTGCTAGCGGGGGTGGTGAGATGATACCAGTGGTGAATAGCGATCGAGGAGGAGACTAGAGAGACAGATATGGAGGATGTCGGCAAGGTGAGGTCGAATCTGAACCCTATATTTTTTATGTATTGTAGTAATTTTTTGATATATACTGGCTTGCATGCTTTGAAGATAGTGAGGATGTACAAGAGTTTTTGTATATTTGTGAGCATATGCCGACCTACATCCCAAAGAGATTTTGTATTATTTTATTATTTTATTGTATACGAGACCGGCTGCGTGTCAATGAAATTTTATATTGAGTATTGGTATACGTTCTAAATATTTTGAGATATGGACATGATTAGATATCCATGTATATTTATTGAGACACATATTATTTTATATGATGAGATGGATGAGATTCTTGATTTGTTGGTGTTTTATGAGAATTTTAATTTTTTGTTGTGATATGGATGAAAACTAGGTGAGTGAGGCAGGATGGAGTCAGGTTGGTTTAGGCATGGATAGATTCAGGTCATACGCATGGATTGAGTTAGGTCTATTTAGGCATGGATCGAGTCAGGTTAGTTTAGGCATGGATCAAGTCAGGTTGGTTTAGGCATGGATTGAGTCAAGTTTGGTTAGGCATGGATCGATTCAGGTTATAGGCATGGATTGATTCAGTTTGGTTAGGCATGGATCAAGTCGGGTTATAGACATGGATCGAGTCAGGTTGGTTTAGGCATGGATTGAGTTAGGTCATAGGCATGGATCGAGGTTAAATTGGTTGAAGTTGTGATTCATTAATTTGTGTAATGAATGGTGATATGGGTCATGTTTATAATACATGCATGATGATGGTAGAGAAATGGTAGTTGTAATAAATGTATGTTGTGATGATGATAAAAATGTTAAGCAACTTGTTGTTTGTTTGGTTTAATTTCCAATTCTGTGATATAAAAAGGAAACTACGTAGGGGAAAAATGTGATTTAGGAAGATGAAAGATGAATTAGTTAGGGTAGAGAGTGGTGAGCTAACCTCCAAGGGCCCCATGCCCTCGGAGTGTTTCCTACATAGTCTTGGTGAAAAGGGACATTAGGCTGATGTAGTTCTCCCATAAGCTAAGGAAGAATATGAGGAGGTATGAAAATGAGTTGGTAGGTTTTAGGCATGATTTGGGTTTAGGTCTATTAGGTGTGGGTGGGTTATAGGAAAATTGGTATAGGTGATGTCGATGGAGGTAGAAGAAGAAGATTACCCCAAAGGTAAGTGGTGAGGACTAAGTCTGTATAAGGTAATCAAAACATAATAAAGATGGTTAAAAGATAAGAGGGGGCAATAAATCCACCTGATTGGTTAGGATCATACTGAGTAGGTCATACCTTGGAGGAGGCGATGAACGTGAGTCCCTAAAGGCATTGCATGATTGAGTGTTCGAAGGGTGAAAATTAGTCACATGATCACCAAATGTCATGGTTCCCAAGAGGTCCCTTGAGGTGGTAGGAAATGGGAGTGCGAATGGTGAGAGGGGTGAAAGGTGGGTAATTTTTATATGATATGTGGTAGCATGCTCTTTGGGAAAGAGATCTGAGGTCACAATGGGCAAGTCCATGACTAAATTTGTTTGTTTTGACTTGTATTTGAGATAGACTGATCGATGCGGGAAGTCTACATGGGATGAAGAAATGAACTCCTTAAGTTCTTTGTGAAGCTAATCAATACGGAAGCTTGATTCTTGTCTCTCTTTTTTTTTTTTGAAAGATCTTGACATAGTTTTCCTTCGAGGAGCGTCTAGTGATAGAAATGATTACTAGAGGAAGATGTCCTTTTGAGGGAGTCATCATTTTATTAGAATTTTGACTCAAGGATTTAGGTCCCAAGTGAGGGCTTCAAATTCATGGACAAGACCAAGGAAAGGAATATGATTCTTATTCGATAGCATGGTGAAAAACGACCATTAGATCTCATCTAAAGGTAGATGAAAAGTATCCATGAGAATCATGCTATGTGCAGTGCCATGGCACACATATTCAAGAGAAGATAACAAGTGATGGGTACTCACACGATTCTTGTTTAATTATTGGTGAGTTGTAAGAAGTGGATAACACTCAAGGGATGAGAATATAAGGAGGAAAAAAGTTATGTAGGACTAAAATTCAATAGTAGAAAGGTCAAAGATGCAAGGCATTAAGGGGCTTAGGTTTAGGTTTACCATCGAGTGAAGATAAATGATAAGTACCTAATCCGTAAGTATGGGTTACGATGTATGGTCATAGCAAATTAGGAGAAAATTTTCCCATTTACTTTTTTTTTTTACTTTGGTTACATGTTGATTTTCTTTCAGGACATGGTCACTAACTTGGAAGGTTCATGCATGGACATGTTTGTCATAGGCACATTTGATACATTTTTGGTAAACTTGAAGTTGGTCAAGAGCATTAAGACAATGTTTGTCTAATAACTCAAGTTGTGCTAAACGATCTGACGAAATTCATCATCATTGAGCATGTCATGGAGAGAAATACAGAGTGAGGGAATCTAGACTTTGAGAGGTAGAATAGCCTCGGTACCATAGACCATAGAAAATGGTGTGGCCGCAGTGGAAATGTGGATATTAGTGCGGTATGCCCACAGGGAAAAAGGAATGTGCATATGTCAATCCCTCCCAGTATCATTAAACACTTTCATGAGAATTTTGTTTAAGGTTTTGTTAGTGGATTCAGCTTGGACATTGGTCTATGGGTGATAAGGTGATGAGAAAATGAGTTGAATGCCAAAGGCGTCGCAAATTTTTGCAATGTTTTGATTTTGAATTATTTTCCATTATCAGTGATGAGGTGATGAGGAACACCAAAGTGACAAATAATGTGATGATTGATGAAGTCACATATTTTCTCAGCTTTCATGGAGATGAGTGGTATGGCTTCAACCCATTTTGTGCATTATTTGGTAGTAGTGATAATCCATTGATGGCGTTGTGAAGAATGGGGGTTGATCTCTCCGCCAAGATCCAAACCCCATTAAGAGAAGGGCCAAAGGTCACGAGTGACCCAGTAAGGCATGACTAGGTGTATGATGAAGGTTGGCATGTTGTTGGAATTTCACACAATGTTTGATGTAGTCGCAATAATCATGATTAAGGGTCCACCAATAATAGCCTAGGAAAATAATACGCTTAACAATAGTAAGGCCACCGAAGTGACCTCCACATATGCCATCATGAACTTCCTTAATGGTATAAGGAATTTCAGAACTTGCGAGGCATCATAAGAGAAACCATCAAAGCCACACTTATAGAGAAGGCCTCCCATGATGACGTAACGACATACCTTTTAAGGAAGTCACGTTGTCCATTATGGGTGAGATCGGAGGTAAAATGGAGAGAGAAAGATAGTCGAGTATTATTTATACCAAAGTTAACTCAGTCGGGGTAGTAATTCCGATGGAGTAAACTTCACGAGGTAAATAAGAAGGTGATTAGATTCATTGTATGGTGACAAATATTTTATAATCGGTGGGTGAAGCAGGTAGTTGAGAAGCCAAGTGAGCCATGGTATCTACAAATTTGTTGGTTAAACGAGGGGCGAGTTTGAAGGGTGTAATATCAAAGGTGGTCAAAAGTATGTCTACATGATGTTTCTACTTTTGAAGTATCTCATTATGACATTGGTATATACCATTGACTTGGTTTATGACCAATTGGAAATCACCAAAGATGTTGATTGATTTTACATCTAGGGCATATGTAGCTTGAAGACCTAATATGAGTGCTTCGTATTCAACAATATTGTTTGTACAATCAAAATCTAGTTTGAAAGAAAAAGGCGTGGGTTCACCATCTAGTGGAATGAGGATAACACCAGCCCCACCCCCACACTAACACTTGGAACCATCGAAGAAGAGCATCATTTGATAAGTGGTTTCATCTAAGGAAAGGGTAGCAATTGACTCATCTAGAAAGTCAAAATAAAAGGGTTAATCCCCATAAATAGGTGCATCGGCCAATTAGTCGGTGATATCTTGGCCCTTGATGGACTTTTGATGAATTAACTCGAGGTCGAGGTCAGCTAAAAGCATAAGCCATCATGCGACACACCATGATTTTAATAAGGTTTGGCATACATGAACTATAGGGGTCGAGTATTTTCACAACATAGGTTTTGTGGTTGAGTAGGTAATGGCCAAGTTTTGTGGCAACAAAAACTAAGGCTAAACAAAGTTTTTGGGATGGGTGTGTCAGGTTTCATAGTCTAAAAGAGTATGGCTTATGTAATAAACCACCTGCTCCCTGTGTTGTTCATCACGATGAGCAAGCATGGCACCTAAAGTGATTGGTAGCTGAGATGTATAGGTAGAAAGGTTGATCATCTTTAGGTGGAATGAGTACGGGTGGTTGGATAAGTTATTGTTTTAAGGCCTCAAAATCTTTGTGGCAGTCATCATCCCATTTAAAGGAGACATCCTTCTTGAGAAAATGATGAAATGGTTGACACCGATAAAATAATTATGAAATGAAATGGTGAATAGACTGAAACTTACCTTGCAGGCTACGGAGTTCTCTAAGGTTAATGGGAAGAGGCATTTCCAAAATGGCCTTGACTTTAGCAAGGTAAAATTCTATACCACATAGGGAAATGATAATTCCTAGGAGCTTTCCTGAGAGGACCAAAAATACGCACTTCTTGGATCTAAGGTGAACACAATATTTAATGAGGTGGTCAAAAATGGTTTTGAGGAAGACAAGGTGCTTGGAGCGGTGTTTGGATTTGGCTAGAGATCATCCATGTAATCTTGCAATATACGATGCATGATGTCATGGAAGATATAAGTCATAGCCCACATATATGTGGCACCAGCATTTTTAAGGACAAAGGCATGACTCGATAGTAGAAGGTCCCCTAAGGGGTGATGAGTTCAGTTTTATTTTGATCCTATGGGACAAGTAAGATTTGGTTATAACCCGAGAAGCCATCCATGAGTGATAGCATCTCATGACCAATAGTAAGGTCAACCAGTTGATCAATACCGAGTAATGGGAAGTCATCCTTTGGGTAGGCTAGGTTGAGGTCATGGAAATGTGTACAAATGTGGAGTCCCCATGTCACCTTAGTGACAGGGACAATGTTAGAGATCCAATGAGGATAATCGATGGGTAATATGAAAGAAATGGAAAGAAGACATTAAAGTTCTTATTTGATGAGAAGGGCAATGTGAGGGTGCATTTTCCTTAGTTTTTGTTTGATGGGTTTGGCATCGGGAATGGTTACGATATTGTGGACCACTATGGTGGGGTCAATACCGGCATGTCTACGTAAGACCAAGAAAATGCATGATTATGATTTTTGAGAAAAGAAGTGATGGCTTCTTGTTCAACAACATCTAAAGATTGATCGACCTTTAGGATGTGTGGGTCATCCTGAGTATGAATGTAGATCTCCATAGTTGATTCATTCAAAATGCTTTGTGTCTCGAGAGGGTAACGGCACCGATGAATATATAAGTCTTCTGCGCACTAAGGTAGGTGAGTATAGATTCATCATCCTGACATTGAATGACGTTAATGGAAGGTGTATCATCATCGATCATTTCAGGATACATGAAGGGAAGAGAGGAAGTGGCCTCACCCTCTTGTTGATAAGTCAAAGGCCCCCAAAAATGTTGTTTATGAAAAAAAAAAAGTTTGAAGGGATAGATTTAGGATCCATCGACTCCATCGGCAAAGGTGGTGATGAAGGTGGAGCAGGTGAAGAAGGTGGAGAAGGGCGGATGTTCTCGATGGGTTCAATGTGGGATTTCTTAGTAGGTGGTTCAACAAAGCCAATACCACTACGGTCATTATGTTTGTGGGTAGTACATGGAATAACAGTATGGTGGCCTTTCTTGTAAAATCTAAAACCAAAACCCTTCCATGCACATCGATGCAGGAAGGTGTGGGAAAAATGGTGATTGGTGAGAGATTGGAAGTCAACAGAAAATGGGTGGGTTTGTGACGGTGGTTCGGGTGTGTAAGTGGTAGTATCAAGTCCCCATAGGTGAGATTGGTACGAATATGAGGAGGACCATAAAGGAGGTGTTCTCCTATGTGGTGATCATAGCGAGGGTGTTGGTGAAGAATTCAATACTCTTGTGGAGTAAGGAATGTGTTAACACTATATAGGTGATACTCCCCTAGAGTGAGGTGTTGAAAAATGCCTTCTAAGGGATCGGTGGTTGGTATGTGGGTAGCTGGAATAGATGATGTGTTGGAGGTTGATGCGGAGGTGGAGCTAACAGATTGGGAGGCTGATGGTTCGGCCATGGAGGTTGTG
Source organism: Taxus wallichiana var. yunnanensis (assembly GCA_018340775.1). Classification (NCBI taxonomy): domain Eukaryota; kingdom Viridiplantae; phylum Streptophyta; class Pinopsida; order Cupressales; family Taxaceae; genus Taxus; species Taxus wallichiana. The sequence goes on along the minus strand of CM031243.1, from coordinate 155,788,124 downwards.
GCTATGGTAGGAAGGGAGGAGGCATGTGTGGTTGAGGTAGCGACTGTATTGGTAAACGGAGGTGTAGGTGAAGTGGTAGTGGTCATGGAGGTAGATGCCTTAATAGGTACAAGCATGTCATTGGGTCAATAAAGCATGTTACATGTTTTAAAAGGTGATGGATCAGCTAGAATAGTATAGGTGTTCCTTTCATGCTCAAACGTTACACAACGATGCAAAGTGGAAGGAACGTAACACATGAAACGAATCTAGTGTCTACCAAGAAACAAATTATATTGAAATTCCCCCTCCAAGACATAAAATAGCTCTAGAATAGTACGGGGTCCCATGAGAACATGGAGGATGATGATGTCTAGTGTAGAGGTGATAACATCATTGAATGAATACAACATGATAGGATGTTTATGCATGAAATTATCGGTATGCACATTTGAGCATATGCATGGGATGAAATGATATTAATGTTTGTGCCCCCATTGATCATTACATGTCATACATGTATATCATCGATGTGGATAGAGATGAAGAGAGCTGGTGCAGGTCATCCATTTGGTGCGGTGCGATCTCTTCCTCTTAGATGCTAAGGAGGCTATATGGTGAGTAGGGTGAGGTGCGGATATAGGTTTAAATTTGGTGAGAGAGAGGCTACATGATGGGGTGTGATAATGGAAGATACATGTGTAGGGTCATTGGGTAAAACCTCAATAGATTGAAGAACTTCCATGAGATCTTGACAATGGGATTCCGAGGTTTGGATGAGGTCATATAGGACATTTTGAGTGGATATTGGTGTAATTGTTTGAGCATGGTACATGTGTGAGCCCATTAGAAATAGGGTATGTGGGGCCATGAATAGTAATTTTAGGTGTGTGTGTAGATGGTATGTTGGATATAGGATTGATTGGCGAGTCATCTTCCTTTTCCTTACCTTTGTCTCTCTGAGCACGAGTTGTGACATGTATCATGTTGATATGAGGGGAGTTGGAAAATGGAGAAGGTGTAGGATGAGTGGTATAATGACATGACGGGAAAAACCTACCGGGGGATAAAAGCCTTGTGAAGTGAGTTGGGTGCAACAACATTTAGGTAATTGTGTAGCAAGTTCCTTGATGCAATCCATGTTAATTTTGAATCTTGGGGGTGGTTATAGGAGCTGTGGGGGTGGAGGTCATGGTTGTTGAGTAGGAAGTGAGGGAAGGACTGTGGGAATGGGCATTGGTGAAATGAGGTCTTCATCGAGAAGGTTATCATAGTCAAAGTTTTCCTCAGGAGGACATAACTGGATAAGGATGGTTTTCAAATCCTTTTAGTTCTCCACATCATTGCTCGACACATGATGGTAGGCACAAATTTAGTGTCATCAAACCCTTTTGGCTTGGGTTTGAGGGGGTCATAAGGTCTGAGCGGTAGTAATGTGATTATAGAATCATCAAGGAGGTTGGTTAAGATTTTGGCATAGGACTCTGCTATTGGGTCACAATGGGAAGTGAAAGTGGGTTTGGGCATAGGTATGGCTGATTATTGAGGAACATTCCTTAGAGAGGGGAGTAGGTCGAGCTATGGTTTTGGGTGCTAGCATGGTCTTGGATGTTGGTAATTTTTTCTTGGGTAGGGGTATGGTATCCGAACGGGTAGTATGGTGTATGGTTGTTTTGACTACATTATTGGAGGGTAGTGAATTTTTTTCTTTGGGTTGCACCTTCTTGGGTAAAGGTGATATGGGTGTATGAGATCTAGAGGGAAAAGTGGATGGGGGAAGAGGGTGAGTTACCCAGGGAGATAATGGAGGTGCTGTGAAGGTAGATGATGTGGGTCGTGTAAGGGGTGAGGGATAGAGGCGAAGGGTAGTGGGTAGTGAAGAATTTGCTAAGGGTATTAGAGGTATGGGTGGTAAAGATGTTGTAGGTGTAGGTGTAAGTTGTGTCAGGTGCTTGGGTATGTTAGAGGTTTGTGAGGAAGGAATGGGCTGTTGTGTTTTTGGTTTATTGATAGGTGGAGGTTTCTTAACTACACTAGGAGGTTGAGGTCCTAAGATGGACAAAAGGGTGAAGGTGATGCAGGTATGATTGGCGTAGCTAGGGTATGAGTTCTATGGGCTTGGTTTTTCTGTTTGGGTGTCGAGTAGGTTTGGTGTTGACTTTGGAGGATGTAGCTAAATCTAGTTTGATAGGTGGATGAGTAAGGTTGGTGGTTGGGGTGACCCCTAAGGTAGTGATAGGTTTAGTCGAGGAAGATGATGTAGGTGTGGGTTTGGATTTAGATGTATGTTGGGTTATGAGTGAGGGTGTATGTTGAGCTATGATGGGTGTCGTGAAAATTTTTGTGATAGAGGTGGTTGTGCTCGGTTCAACTAGACATCTGCAAGTAACATATACATTTATGTTGAGGAAATAAGTAGAAGAGACCCCCACAATAAGGCTCTATCCACATAATCTAGGTGATCATCCAAACATGAGAATGACACGTCTGTAGGTGATGTTGATGAGGACCTAATGGAAATTCCCGTAAAATGTTTTCTAGAGATAGGGAATTGGCTAGCTTAATATTTCATGGGTAAGAGAGCTGAAAGTAGGCCTATGGGATCTTGGGTAGCTAATGGAGAATGGTCACCAAGAGGCAAAGGTATCTCTACTAGATCCTTGATAGGTGGAGTAGAAAATGGGTGCTCCTCTGTAGGTGGAGGAGATGATGGGTACTCCTCTATGGGTGGAGGATATAAACAAGTATCCTCCATGGACTGAAGAAGTACTGTGGGTGATGACTCTCTTAGTGGAGAATCCAAAGGTGAAATATGTTTGATATTAGTAAAGGGCTCCTCCATGGGTGATGAAGGAAGTGAAAGGTGTTCCTCTGGGTGGAGGAATAGGTGAGGTGGGTTCAAGTGTAGGTGGAGGACTTCGGGCTAGAATTTCCTCTATGGAAGGAATATGAGGTAATTAGGAAGCAACGGGTGCGTCACTAAAAATAGCATGGACCTTGTGGGTATGGCTATCATGAGTTGAGGTCTCACCAGTTTGATCAAGTGAAGGGGCATGATTGGGAAAGGGTTTCTTGAATATGTGTAGGTTTTGATTGGCCGGTGCGTTAGGATTATCCACAGTTAACTCACCTTTCTCGAGCATTTCTTGGACAATGTTTTTGAAAGTGATGCAATTACCATTATTATGACCCTTTACTCAATGATAGTTATAGAAGTTGTGTTCTTTATACCATTCATGCATGGGGTGAGCAAGGTTAAAACTAGTGTGTGGTTTTGTAGGTGGAAGGGTGATGGCCTGCAACTTTGATGAAATTTTCTAGGATATAAAGTAAGGCTTCCCAATTGGGGTGTATTTTCATTATTCTCATCTGAAATGAAAAGTATGAATGAGTGAGAGATTAGATGAGGGGCTAGCTTTGATTTGATAGATTAAGCCGGGCCAGACTTGAGTACCACTTTGCGTTAGAATTCCCCTTGGCCTTTGAATAATTGTTCTAGTGTTTGGAAGAAGAAGAGGTATTGTTCGACTTGAATGCCAAGTTTTTATTGCATAATTAGATTTTCTTATCTTTGATGGCCCTAATATCTAGCTTTCATGCCATGGTGAATGCTTCATTGAAGGTTTGGAAATTTTAGACCTACGGAGTTCAAAGCAAGATATGTCTAGCACAAGCCCACATGAAGAGCTCGATGAGTTCTATTTGTGGTAGTTGGAATGTGATTTGATTGATCAAGCTACGCCAATGAGAAATAAAATCTATGATAGATTCGTCATCATACTGACACGTGGAGTATAGGTCAGTCATGGTAACCTTCTTAACAATGTTAATGGAGAAATGATCCAAGAAGGCTTGGGCTACCTGATTAAATGAAAATATAGAATGTCTGGGTAGCCCACTATACCAATCTAACGTAGGTCTAGTCAGAGACATGGGAAAGGTCCTCAAGAACAAAGCATCATCATGGGTGATTAGGTCACAACCATGTTTGAAAGATTGCAAATGTTGTTGCGGGTCTTCCTTGCTTTTGAAATGGTTGAAATTAGGAATTTCCCAATACATGGGATATGGACGGATAGGAATGGATGGGTGGATAGGCTCATTACAAATCTCATCATAGGTGAGAGTATTTCGAGAACCAAAGACATATGCCTCCAAAGTCTACATCTTGTCCATCATTAATTTGATTAGGTCATTGGTAGGTTGTGATGGTTGGGTGCCTCTTGTAGTGTAAGAGGGTTGGTGTTGGGCATATGATGGGGGTGGCATTCCAGTATATGGTGCTACCGTATAGGTAGACTGAGAAAGAGGGAGTGAGATAGGGGTACATACCCAAAATGAATAATAGATGAAACAAGAGGCTACTGATAGTACGTATATGGAGGTGGAAGGGTCGTGGTAACCCTAGTGGCAATGGGGGCTAAAGATTGCGGAATAGAAAGGATGACATTTGTATAAGGGGTATGGGTCATCAATACGGGAGTGTTTTTGTAGCTATGGGTATACATGAGACAATAGGGGCAGATGAGGTTGCATTCTAGGTGGTTTGCGAAGGTATAGTGGATGTGGTAAGTGCCACGGATGTAGCAGAGATCAACGCATTCATAGCGGGTATAGGACCTAACTAAGAAACGACTAGGGGTAAGGTAGATGCCGAAAACATGGAGTTAACAAGGGCTAGAGTAGAATTAGGAGTGAGTTTCGGGGGATAGATATGGGCATGCCATATATCAAATTGACCTAGGCATCTCAAGTGGATGAGTGGGAAAGATAAAACTGCAAGGCGGTAGGGTTTTGGTCAAGGAGTCATGCGAACTCCTCATCTCCGGTAGTGATAGTGATAGGTTGGATAGGTTCCATGGCAGGTGATAAAATGGAAGGTGGTGAAGGGCTAGGTGGGAGTGGTTGACAAATGGCATGGAATACGAGGGTGCTTGCTTTTGATGCATCACTACCATGAACAAGTACTAGCGTGGTAAGACTATTTTCTATAAGTGACATAGAAATACAACATAGGTAGGATAAATAGGCGGTGGTGGGTGAATTGGGGTTAAAATGGCAGCTGGAAAATGACATAGGATAACGATGCCGATTAAGGTAAACCAATGCCGGTCAAAGGTAACCATGGTCGGTCACTATGGAACGTGAACAATTGGTCAGAAACAAGGTATAAGGCCAAATCTAACAGGTATGCCGAATACTGATGAGATTTACAAGGTCAATGTATATGATAAGAGTGATAGAACTCTAAATAGTCGAAGAAGGTGAATAGGTGTCCTTTTGGGAAGGTTAACTGAAATTATAGTGAACTGATTACGGTTGGACATAACGATGATGATCGAGGGGTAACCGATGACGGCAGATCGTTGGACCGACATCGATTACTATAAAATTGAAATAGTGATGAAGAAAATATGGTTGTGAGTTAAAATTTGATGTGGAATCAGACCCAAAATTATGAGAATGATGAGAATATGGTCCAGGCACACTTAGATGAAGCTAGAATACACCAACTATGATGAGGAGCGTGTAAGGAGAAAAAGGAAAAATGAAGAGTGTGACCTCTCACCTCAAAATGTAAGCCAAAGAGAAACACTAAGAAAAATACAATCCTAAGAGTGGTTTTTCTATTATGTTTGTTTAGCTTATGGTATTTAAGGAATGACTTGTGAACTATAGAATAGATTTTTTTGGTGAGGATGGCTTCCTATAAAGAAGGATATCTAAAATGTGAGGTTTCGGTATGTTATTATGGGGCGGGCCTCGCTCTCAAGTATGACTCAACAAAGTAGTGAGTTGGGTGCCCACTTTGTACCATGATTTTGTGATCACCTACAACTTCTTCCAGGTAATATGTTGTTTAATAATGTGTATATTTTAAATTTTTGTGAGGTTTGGTAAGACTCGGAGAAAGATAAAAGGAAAGAAATGTTTTTCTATGATTCGTTTGTCAACCATTTGTTGGGCATGACTTCCAACTTATAGGTTGCCATTAATTAAGGTGAGCTAATATAGAATAGCAGAATGAAATGCAATGATTTTTAAGCCCAAATCAAAATATGGAATTCAATGACACAATAAGAGGAATAGGAGGAAGTATCATCTTTAACTAATGCAATGAAAATGAAATGGAAGAAGTGTTCATTTTAAGCACCAAAACATGATTACTTTGAGATAATAGAGGGAGAGATGATTCGAGGGAAGAAATTTTAATGTGAGAACCTTTTAGAAAGGAAACAAACATACAATTTTTTGCCTAGAAATGAATGAATGCAAGGAACCCTGAATGGATCCCACCGAGCGTGCCAAAAATTTTCACTTGATTCTTAGACGTTTCTTTGAAAATGATGAAACAGATAGGGTAACGGGTGTGGGAGGAATACTTGTTGAAATGTTGGTTGATAGGTTGTTGTGTGCATGTTGACTCCTTGATTCACAATTGATTTTGAGAGATTCCTTTTGGCTGGGAGGAACTACACCGAAATAAAAATCAGACCAGTAGAAGAAGTTAAACAATATATACAGTGGAATACCTAGTGTATGCTAGATTCGGGAAGTGTGATACTTCCTAGACGATTGTCAATCCACTATTTAAAAAATTTAATACTGGTAATAAAGTAAATCCTATTGTAGTTAAAATGATTTAGGTATCTCATTTAAAACACAATAAGAAATATCTAATCTAACAAGCTAGGTTAAAATAAGATCCGAAGGTCAAGTAACTAGTTCTAGGTCTCTACAGGTCTGACAGAGGTCTTAGGAAGGTCACAGGTGAGTAAGGGTGATGTGGGAATAGGTAGGTAGGTTACTATTTTGGGCTGTATTGGTAGATACAGAGATCGATGCCGGTTAAGGGTGACTGACACAAGATTGGGAGAATCGGTGCTGGTTACTTATGGGATACTGGGAATGTCACAAAATGAGCTTTAGATCTCCCATATGATTTCACAAAGGACTAAGTTGGTTAGAAAGAGGTATTAAGTTGTTTTGATGGGATTTGGTAATGTTTTAATAGGGATATGGAGGGTTAAGTATTAATGGAGGTTAGTGGATGGCTAGGAGAACAAAGGATGAAAATACAATGATGAAATGAGTGAACTAGAGGAGTAAAATGTTCTACTTACTTGGAATCTGGTTTTGGATGTCTGTGAGTGAGGAATGAAGGTGTTGATAAGAGGTTGAATGCTGCAGAGGATCACCAAACATTGGGGAGCTCTTGCATGGGTTGCATGTGCTCTCCTTCTTTCCTGATTGGATCAAATCTATGTTGAGGGTGAGTGCTAGATGGTTGTTGGGTGAATCATGGATGTATGTGTAAGAGAAAATACTTGATCTCCTTCTTTGCATGTGTATTCTCCCGAAACTTGTTCTCAAAAGATGTGATATCTCTCAGGAATTTTCCAACCTCAAAAATAAGGTTGTTTTGGGAATTAAATGGTAACCGATGGCAATTCCAGCTTAACCGTGGTGGTTAAGGGTAAATGATGTTGGTTAGGGTGGGATTTCCAAGGTTTACTAAATTGGGTAGATCCCCTTGATTTTATGGGATCTCATTTTGTTTACCCATGGATTAGACTGGAAGATTCCTTTTAACATGTGGGAATGTGGTTAGAGGGAATGTAGGCATTGATTTTTAGGTTTTGGGTAGGTCTTAGTTAGTTATGGAAACTTACTAAGAATAGGTTTTAGGGTGAGGTGGCTAGATGAGGTGGATATGTGGGCATTATCCCAATTAAGATATTTAAATAATAAATTTGGTGAGGATAATGAATTAATTTAATTCAAATAATTAAATTAATATTATAGTAGGGTGAAGGGGGCCATGGTTAGGTGAATGTGTTCAATGGTGTTTATTTGACAAGCGACCAAAGGGGAGTGTGACCTAATTTTTGTGTCTACACGATTGGTATGTGGGCATGGTACTCTAAAAGCATGTGCATAGTACCTTATATCATTGATATCAGTCATTCCTTTCTTTTGTGTCACTACCACACTCTTTCCTCCTATGCACACTTCTTTTGGAAAGCTTACTCGCTAAGTGGGATCTCTGTCCATGCTCCCATACTCTTTTCCTATGCTTTCCTCCTCTATCTCCTTGAGCACCTCATCACCACTGTGCTCCACCTCTTGCTCAACCAAATCCTTTATTATGCCCACTACTTCTCTTTCCGCTGCCTCTTCTATCTTTTCCTTAGTGAGGCTTGGGGTCCTTTAATCCCTTGTATTCACTTCCTTACTATCCTCTTTTTGTTGAGCACCTTCCTCTTCTCCATCCCTTTCTTCATTTCCCTCATCCTTGGAGTCATGCACATCATAAAAAGGATGGTGTTGAGCCTCTTCATGCTTGTCATCAACTCTATTTATTTTTAGGCCTCTAGGCTCTCTATTCCTTATGATTCCACCTTCTCCACTACCTTTTGCATCTTCCTAACTGGTGATCTTCCTTCTCTTCTTCTTTAGTAGGTGACTTATTCCTTGGTGATTCTTCTTGTGCAGGAGGCTCTTCTTGCTATGACATATCTTCCTTAGGTTATTTATCTTTTTCCTTAATGGGGGACTTCTTCCTCTATATATACGTTCTTGGCTTCATGCTTGACTCCTTCACGCCCATAGATTGTGTTGTTTTCACACTTGGTGCCTTTTACTATGAGGCATCTTCTCTTTCCCTCTTCCTTGGTGTGCCTTCTTCTTCTCGGTCGGTATTTTGGGATGGATACATCATTCTCCAAGTAGACTCCTTCTCATAATTGGGCCGATGCGCATGTATACCCTTGTTGTGGTCCTTTCAGCAATTGAGGTGTCACAAGTTTTGTCATGTGCACCTTATGGGAGACATAATTCTCCACATAAGCATGCTTCTTAGGGTATACCAGCTTCCTTCGTAGGTTGTGGTGGTCTTGATCTACCTCACTGAGGTCGAAACTTATTATTTTGGACTCCTTGAAGTGATTGACCCCTACTTGTAAATATTACAGTGAAGGAGAAAGGTATTTTACACCATGGGCTCTTGGTCCCATCTATCAACATGAATCTACTAATGCAGAAATGTTAGTATATAGAAAAATCAGCTTCTTCCTACACTAGCATTGGTAATTGTTCAGGTATCCTCCATTCATCCCCGAATGCCTCATGTATCCTCTTGTACCATTTCTCCAGACATGCTTTGTGGGCGGATGTTATGGTATCACAAGTGTATTTTCTAAATATATTTGTGGGGAATGGTCTTCATCTAGATATTCCCATACAAACTTCTCTGGCCCATCGAGCACTCCAATTTATGAGAAAATGATGGTGAGGAGGACATTTCCAAACATGATCTTTTCTCCTTCGTGTGTGGCACTGATGATTTCTTCTGCAATGAAGGTGAACAAGTTATAGATGGTTCCTTCTGAAATATTTTGGCACACATTCAACCAAGCCTTGTTTATCTGTCCACCTTTCTTTCCATTCAACTTGGATACCAAGTGCATGGCCATCCTCATCACTGGGTCAGAGATATCTAAGATATCGAAATAGCACAAGCCCTTTATAATCATAATCCTGGAATGTCTCCTTAATGGATTTCTTATCCTCCAAGTCATCATCTAATGGCTCCCATTCATAGAAAAGGATGGTAAACTTAAAGATTAGTTGAGGGGTTATGCGCATCCTTCACTGCAAAGTAGAAGTGGTCATTGTGCATGCACGACATCAACCACCGGTACATTCATTTGGGTTTTCTAAAATAGGGCAAATCATAAAGTTTCACCAACCCATCCTTCTCCAATTTTACCTTCACATCATCATCATCTATTGGTATCCCTTTTGGTGTCCTTTTATCTATCGGTCAAACTAGTTCTAATGCCATCTCCTTCTCTGTGGTTCTTTTGTGATGGTTTTAATTGATCACTGTCATCTTCCTTACATGGGATACCCATTATTTGTTTTAGCAATATGACATCTAGATATTACATCTCCACATATAAGTCCTCATTAAAACTAGTGAAACCACCTATTTACCTTTGACCTTTCCCTTCTTCGAGAAATGGTTACCTTCTTTGGTGACATCTCCTTGTCGGGTTATTAAAAATCATCCTTTCTCCTCTTCCTTGAGTCTGCTCAAATTTACAGCTTCCTCCATGAAACTTCCACTTACCCCCATGCCCTAGCTATAAAACCCTAACCCTGAAAAATCCTTCTTTTCATAAAATGACGTACTTTCTTATGGGTTTTGAAAATTCCAACAATGCCCTCCTCTATGCCCATGTACTTGTTTTTCCACCATGGTTTGCAAATCACATTAGTCGTGCACTCCGATCTTTATAATCTTCTTTCACATAACTTCTCAAGGATGCCCTAGTTAGCAAGAGTTCTTCTTTATTACAAATCCAAGGTAAACAATATTGTACCTAACCTTCTACTTATAGCTTTTTCCTCATCTCCCGTAATAAATACTATTCCAAATACCAATGTACTATTACGCAATAAAGGTAGATTTTTCCCCTAAAGCTCACCCTTGAGTGCTCTTACCCCGTACCCAATCCTATGCAAAAATATCTACAACCTTCTCAGTGCACAAAAATCCTTACTAACTAAAGATCCTTATGCGTGCGATTGCAGCACCAAAGGCACTTCTTTTGTCAACATAATTTTTCCCTTGTCTACTTCATATTGTTCATGTGCTTCTCATCCTTTGTATGTGGTCTTTGTAAAGCTATCCTAACACCAAAATTCCTTATATCCCCCTTTTCTACACGCTCTCTTCCACACTACACACCTTCAATCCATGCCATCGAAACATAACTTCCACTACCAACTTCCATTTTACTTCACATTTCTCCTCCCCACACAAAAATAGATGTGTGGTCCTCTACGTATACACAACCTTTTGAATAATAAGTAGCTACCATCACACAAAACAACATGCAAGAAAGGAACAACAAACAAGAAAGGGAAAAATAGGAAAGGAAAATCATAAAAGGAAATCCTAGGCTAAATGGCAATCTGCCTTATTTATAAACACAAGGAAGACTTTTTATAGTAGGGCTTCAGACTTACTCCCATTGAAATGGTTTGGTAACCATGTTCTATCAAGTGCTTGTAACTAAAAGAACTTGAATCAAAGATGTACAAGATGATATATGGTCCTAACCAATGGAATTTCGTTTCCCAAGATGGCACGAAACTTGGAATCATATAACAAAACCATCTTTCCACGACCTCATTTGTTTTTTAATATGGTGATCATGCTTATGATTTATATCATGGCTTTTCAGTATTTTAAATCCATCTAGCAAGTGATCACCTTTTTTCCAACTACACTAATTTCTCCATGCACTCTTGAATTACTTATTCATCAGCTAACCCTCCTATGCACAATACGTAATGATGGTAGCATAAATTCAATTGGTAAAACAACCTCCATGCTAAACACCAATTGAAACAGTGTGGACTTATTTAATATATTGTAGGTTGTCTTATTTGACCATAGAATGGATGATATCTTGTCATCCCAATCTTGTCTTCCCACATCACAAATTATTATCAGTGTGTGACTTAGAATTTTGGTAAACACCTTAGTAGTTCCATTATCTTGTGGGTGATATGGGGTAGTATTATGATGCACCACCATGAAATCTATCAATAAAATCCTAATTGTTTCATTCAAAAAAGGTGTACCCCTATCACTAGTCAAGCTTAAAGGAGTTAATGTACCAAACTAAACACAAAAGCCTTGAAAAACTCAAATAAAATCGATACCTGATAGACAAGATCCGAAATGTAGATGGAAAGAAAGCCGATGAAGACGGGCACACACAAGCAATCCTACAAAGTAGATCCAAGAAACCTGCGAGACACAGATGCTTGACAGAAAAAGACCACGTTAAAAGATATTTGGGTGGACTACCTGAAAAGTGGGTCCGGGAAGTGATAAGCTCCCTCGGCGGATGTCAGTCCACGTTTTCAATTAAGGAAAGAAGCATACATGATAAAAGATGTACGTAAAGGACTAGATTTTCTGATCAAAAGTAATAAACAAAATCTAAACAAAGATAGAAAGTAGCAGGAAATAGGAAATTCTAAAAAAATGATGTTGGATTACTGTTACCTGAGTTCTTCTACCTATCTGCAGGCTGATCGGCATCGATTAGGAAAATCGGCGTCGACTGATTCAAATCGGCGTCGACTGATGCAGGTCGGCGTCGACTGATATAAATCGGCGTCGACTTGGGAAAATTTGTAGGAAGATTGAGAAACAGACAGTGGAGACTAGATCGTCGATCTCCGCTGGATCTGCAAGTGTCGTAAGGATACTGCCAAGGCTCCACCTATGCTGGATGCAAGAACAGAGTCACCAAGAGATCGATGAAGACTCACGATGTTGATGTGGCAGGAGCAGAGTAATGGTACTCCTCTCAGGGATTGGTTTGACAGATTCACTCTCACTTGATAGATGATGCTCAGACTTGATGCTCAAAAATCTCTCGTTCTCCTTGTCTAACTCACTATCTATCTCACCATCTGACTGTCTAACCAGAACTGAGTTCTGGGCCTCTATTTGTAATCGGCGCCGACCGAGATGAAATCGCGCCGTTCCAAAAAATTGGCGTCGACCGAGTACCGGTCGGCGCCGATCAGGGAACAGACTCCCGAAATGGCCAAAAGGAGTGATTTCTGGAATGATGAGAGTGATCCTGTCACCTCAAATATGGGAAATATCCCACTGCTCGGTTTGGGAGGAGGAGAAATAGGGGGGATATATGGATAGAATAGATATGGGGTAGATAAGTGGTTATAATACATGTAAAAAGGTGTAATTGAGTAGTTAATATTTAATTACTCATGGGTAAAACATAATGGGGTGAATTAAACCTAGGATAAGTGTTTAAATCACAAATTGAATAATACCCCAAGGGGGCCATGGTGATATGAACGTGCCCCAGGTTACCCGAGAAGATAAACGAATGTGAGGGACACCAAATTGGGTAACCAATTTTAGGTGTCTACATTTTTCCCCTTTTTGTCTAGTAACTTGTGATAAGCAAAGTTGCAAGACAAAAACAAGGAGGTGGAAGAAAGGAGGAAAAAGTGATGATGTGATCCCCCTCAAACTAGGGATGGGATGGGTGATAGAACAAATGATCCCAAGTTTGAAAAAGGTAGATGAAAACACAGGATGCCCCAGCTAGATGTCTGGAGTAGATCTGATCATTAATGATGCACAAGAATAACATTAAGGCAAAGAACCTAAGGAACTCACATTGGTAGGGCAATCTAGATGGTCTCCGTAGGAGACGACGTTAGTACCTACAGACCCGTGAGTGTAAGGAGGGCTGCAAAATAGTTAGCACCTAAAGAGAGATACATTGGTAGGGACAACCAAACGGTCTGCGAAGCAGAGACACGTGAGTGCCTACAGACCCGTGAACTCTAAGTCTGCCAAAATGTGAGTACCCCATGTATAGGGGACAAGCTCAAAATGGATGATAATATTGAAAGTATGTGCCAAAAGGCAACATTCAGGGCACAATAATGACCAGATAAATAAGCCAAGCATCAACACTATGGCAAGAAGATTTTAGGAGATGGCAAAAGCTACAATGCAACCGATTGGCAACAATAGGTGTAAATCGGTGCGATCCAGACTAATCGGTGCCGACCATAAAAATCGGCGTCGACCAAAAAATCGGCGCCGACCATACCAAGCACATATAAATATGCAATGGAAAACGTGAACGATTTATTTAGACCATGACGATTGATTCAGAGAGAGTCAAAAATTGGATTTGAGCACCATGGAAGCTTCTGGGAGTAGTCAGAAGTGGAAGAGGACACGACTAGGGGTAAGTGAACCTAGCCAAACTTTCTTCTATAATTTTATCATAAAATAGCATACTAGGTTCTCAATTTTTAGAGAAAAAAGGCATAAATGGGGAGTAAGAGTGTTTTTGACACTCGTCCTCCCAGTTGGCATCGATTGAATAAATCGACGCCGATTATATTAGATCATCACCGATTACCTTAAATCGACGTCGACTAGTTCGATCGACGCCGATTTATTTAAATCGACACCGATTTTACCATTATCCTGATAAGATGATAGAATATATGTTTTTGATGTTCTGATTTGGATAAATGGGAAGCTAACATTGTTCTTAATGTCGTGGATGTAGGCACGAGAGGTGTTACACATGCGGGATGCTATCCCCGAGCTTCTGGAGACCATTCTCCCTGATGTGACTGACGCAGATTGGCGCCACCTAGAGTTTTCCGGGCTCGGGGCTTTCGGTACTACCGACGAGTACCGCGAGATGTAGAGCTGATGCGAGCACTAGTACGGTGATGGGATAGCTGACTTGCACGTTTTGGTTCAGGACGGGTGAGATGACTATCACCCACGAGGATATATATAGGATCCTGAGGTTGCCGATCACCGGGACCCTATTGAGATCACGCCACGAGAGCAGCAGCAGAGGGCCCTAGGACGGTTATATGGGGACAGGGCGGATGAGTCAGAGATAGTGTCCGGGGTAGTGAGGATAGCCTCACAAAGATGACAGGATGATGCCAGGAGTAGATGTATAGTATTGATTCAGATGGCGATCTCCTACTTTGCTCTACCAGATTCAGGAGGTGGGAGATTCCCATTATTACTGCTAGATTGTGTTTGTGACATCCTGCAGTTTAGACAGGTGTTCACATTTGCTGATGCCCTGATAGCTCAGATATATTATGAGCTATGGATGTATACCACTGGCAGGAGGACAGGGATTGATGTTAGTTTTGTGCTCCATTGCTGGGCATATGAGCACATAGCAGTGATCAGGCCATCCGGCTTCCATGGATGCCAGCAGCAGTGGGGGCCATTGATTATGGATTTCGGTGATGGCGGGCCGACATGGCCCCGGGAGATACAGGGAGATCCACAGATTGGTATGCCGAGCGCTTCAGGACGCTGACACCAGAGCAGGTCATCTGGAGACCATATCGGGTATTTCTGACATGGGCTGGTCAGGATGCTCATCTGGTGGGGTTGAGACGGAGCAGGGTGGTTAGGGGCCACAGCCCTGATATGTGGGAGCGAGTCCCATTTATACGGGTATTGAGACAGTTCGGCCTAGTGCAGACAGTGCCGACCACCTACAGGCCATATAGATGAGACAACAGAGAGACAGATTTGCCGATTTTGATCCCGGCAGATCCATTGAGGGAGGCCCCACCTTCTGCAGATAGTGATGATGATGCCGGAGTGGATGATGGCTATGCGGCATGGTATTCGACAGAGCTTCCACGACACTTGCCAGCATCCATAGATGCCGATGAGGAGGATATAGCCACACAAAACTGAGAGGCTGGAGGGAGAGCATTATACACTGACGCAGACACATCAGGTTGCCCTAGAGGAGATCAGAGCTCTGACAGAGGAGAGGGATGCCCTGATATTGAGAGGGACACAGCGCCACAGAGTGAGATACAAACAATCCAAAGAGAGGGATCACTATCATCGACATAGGAGGCCCTCAGGGCCAAATATGGTGATACAGGTACCACATCAGAGTCTGGGACACAGGGTACGACCATAGGAGGGCCACCACCAATAGCACCAAGACAAGAGCCAAAAGAATGACACTACGAGCACCTGGTACAGTGAGCCTGAGTACATATCAGTCTCTCCTCACTGAGGTGAGATACTATGAGGATGCCCTAGCACAGCATGCCCCTGAGGTGCCTCATTACGGTGCGAGGAGGAGATCTGCGATAGCCACAACTAGTGGTGCATCGTCAGAGGGAGGGAGCACCGGAGAGGGTGAGGTGGAGGTAGGCCCCCAAAGCAGAGTGCTTTCTAGTTTGATAGGTGGCGGTGGCCAGGAGAGACAACCTGGTCCAGAGGAGGGTGGAGGAGATAGTGTCTTCCACCTATCGATTTTACGATTTAGAGATTGATATATTTTTGTATCGATGTATTGATGTAGCCTCGATTCGAAGGCATTTTTGATGTATGATATAGATGGCTTGATTGAAAGCCACCCATTCTTTGTTGTACAGATACTCATGTATATATATAGATATTCATCATTTTCTTTGTCAAATGATTGTACTTATGCTTTTAATTTTGATAGACATGGATAGATGTAATGTAATTGCGATGGATATAGACATATGCTGATAGATGATAAATAGGTGTGATCTGATATTCCTAGAATAGATAGATGATGTTGATGTGATGTGATGATGATGATGATGTGATGTTTGATATGTGGATTTAATTTTGATGAGAAATAGATATAGGCGAGATGTAGGGTAACTTGGATGAACATGATTTTAGATGATAGATGGATAGATGTGATTGATAGATTTTGATATATTTAAGATGTTTTAATTGAATTTTGATGAAAAATAGATAGATAGACTCACATGTGTTGATAATACATGCTATGATATATTTTCTTTTGGAAAAAAGTAGATAAGATGAAATTAGATAGATGATATATTTTGACTAAATTAACATGTTAAATGTCAATTTAACTGGATGAATAAGAAATGATAAAGGGAAATAAAGAAAACACACCTAGAAAAGAAAAAGAATGATAAGCTAGGCCCCTAACCGACCATAAATAGAGACTTTTGATAGGAAACTAAAAGACCATGCATACAAGGCCATATATGAGGTTAAAATAAACCTGACACTAGCTAGTCGCAAACCAGATCTAGAAGGTAAATGGAAGGAGAAGTAAGTATGTATCTTGTCGAAATTTACAAAGGATAGAATACACACTCATATTGGGAAAATAGGGTTCTCCATATGATCGAAAAAAGGTCTTATATCTCAGCTTCATGATGTTTGTTTTGACAAAAAAGCAAACTGATCAAGGCGGGAAGTTTGCTAGATGTGGAAAGACTGATCGATACGGGAAGTCTTTCAGTGATGCTAAAAAGTGAACAAACTGGCCGAAGATAAAGTCTGTTACTGAAAAGGCTGATCAATGCGAGAAGCCTTGGGAATTCCATGAGAGAAACAACCATCCTTCAAGGGAACGGTCTGTAGCTTGAATTTAATGATAGCCATCCTTCAAGGGTATGGTCTATATCTTTTGATTTGCTTAATAATGCATGGATAGCTGTCCTTCAAGGGATCAGTCTATCTTTTAGGAATTTTGGATAGCATCTTCTTTTTTTTTTTTTTTTTTTTTTGTCATTGTTGGGAGGAAGCTGAGTTTAGACCAGATAGATCAGATAGAGGGAAAGAAAACATATACAAACGCGTACTCATGCCCTAAGTAGATTTGATTAAGATAGACACTTGGGACAAATGAAGAAGTGATTAAGGTGTTCCTACCATGAGGAGGAACATATCCATAAGAAAAATGCCATGAGTAGAGCCACGGTACTCATATTTTAAGGTAGAAAAAGACATAACGTGGAGAACCACATAGTCCTAAATCACTACAAAAAGGTATGACTGGTTATAGATGGATGAAAGATCTGTTTTATGACTAAGAACATGTAAGATAGATTTTAACAGTAGAAGGGCCTTAGATGCAAGGCATTAATAGGTTCCATTTCAGGTACACCATCCATGGAAGATAGACGGTAAGCCCCAGATCCATATTTATGAGTAACCACGTATGGACCCATCCAGTTAGGAGCAAACTTACCACGCTGACTCCATTCTAGTGTAGTGACATTTTGGTTTTCTTTAAGAACAAGATCACCAACTTTGAAGTCACGGTGCTGCAAGTGTTTGTTGTAAGCACGTTTAACATGCTCAAGATAGACTTGATGATGTTCAAGAGCATTGAGACGCCACTCATCTAACAACTCAAGCTCGCTAGCTAGATGCTTTGACGATATAATCCTCATCGAGACAAATTCTCTGAGAGAAACACGAAGAGATGGGATCTGGACTTCCAAAGGAAGAACAACCTCAGACCCATAGATGAGAGAGAAGGGAGTAGCACCAGTAGGGGTACGAATGCTAGTCCGATAAGCCCAGAGAGAAAAAGGGATATGTAAATGCCAATCCCTACCAGCTCGACTAGTTACTTTTGCGAGGATGTTACGCAAAGTTTTATTGGAAGCTTCGGCCTGGCCATTAGCTTGGGATAGTATGGAGAAGAAAAGCTGAGTTTGATATTGAAAGCATCACAGAGATTCTGTAAATCAACATTTTTGAAAGATTTACCATTGTCTGTGATGAGTTTGTGTGGAATACCAAAGTGACAAATGATGTGTTGATAAACAAAATCAACAATCGGTTTAGCTTTTGTTGAGGAAAGGGGAATAGCTTCCACCCACTTAGTAAAGTATTCTATGTGGTAGTAATGATAGAATGATGACACTGTGAAGAGTGGGGATTGATAAGACCGATGAGATCAAGACCCCATTGCGAAAAAGGCCACAAATCTGTCACAGGTTGCAAAGCTTGACTAGGGATATGCGTAAGATTGGAATGTTGTTGGCATTTGACACATTTCTTAGTGTATTCACAACAATCTCGATTAAGAGAAGGCCAATAATAGCCTAAGCGTAAGATGCATTTAGCTACGGCCAAACCACTAAAATGTCCACCACAGATACCATCATGGACCTCCTGGATAGCCTTAGATGATTCAGGGGTTTTGAGGCACCGAAGCAAAATACCATCAAAACCACGTTTGTAGAGGATTCCACCTAGAATAGTATAGCGATTAGCATGTAGGATAAAAGATCTTCTACCATTGGAAGTAAGATCTGGAGGAAGCACTAAATGGGATAGATAATCAACAATGTGTTGATACCACTCGTTTTGAGTATTGGTTGTAACGGCATTGATTGAAGTCAGTTTCCTGAGATGAGATGGTTGGTCTAATCATTGCACAACCACATAAAGTCGCGAGTCTTCGGTAAAAGGTGGAATAAGTGAGGCTAAAGAAGCCATCGTATCTGCGAATCGATTCAGCAGTGCGGGAATAGCTTGGATAGTGAATTTATCAAAGGATTGAAGTTGAAAGAGAACGATATCGCGATATTTTTGAAGGATATCATTTTTGCATTGATAGACACCAGTGACTTGATTAATGATGAGTTCAGAGTCACCAAAGATGTCGATATGGCGGGCACCAAGATTAATGGCATTTTGAAGACCTAAAACAAGAGCTTCATATTCAGCCATATTATTGGTACACTCAAAGTTAAGTTTGTGTGCAACTGGGATAGGTGTACCCCAAGGAGGAATCATAACGAAACCTGCACCCCCTTGCTGGCATTTAGATCCATCAAAGAAGAGTTTTACTTTAAGTGGAGAAAGACCAAAATCAATTTGTTGGATATACTCATCGGGGAATTGAGCGAGAGAGGGTCTTGAGTGTCCTGGAAGAGGAGCATCAGCTAATTGATCTGCAATGACCTGACCCTTGATAGATTTTTGTGGGATAAATTCGAGATCAAATTCTGTCATAAGCATGAGCCAACGAGTGATACGATCATTGTGATAAGGCTTCGCATGCATTGTCTTGAGTGGATTGACACTTGTGACAATGTAAGTTTTATGATTGAGGAGGTAGTGACGAAGCTTAGAAGTTGCAAAGAAGAGAGCACAACACAACTTTTCAGCTTCGAATAGCATGTTTCATACTCATGGAGAGTACGACTGATGTAATAGATGGCTTGTTCTTTACCACAAGCATCCCGATGCGAGATCATGGCTCCCAGAGCATGGTCAGTCATAGAGATATAAAGATAGAATGGCTCCCCCTCGTGTGGAGGTGTAAGCACAGGTGGAGAAAGAAGATAAGCTTTGAGATCATCAAAGGCTTTTTGGCAACGCTCATCCCATTCAAAATGAACATTCTTACGGAGGAGGTGATGGAAAGGTTGACAACGGTCCGATAGTTGTGAGATAAAATGACGCACTGATTGAAGGCATCCTTGAAGACTGGAGTTTCTTTAAGTTAGAAGGGGGAGGCATCTCAAGGATAGCTTTTATTTTTGTGGGGTCTACTTCAATACCCCTAATAGAAATGATAAAGCCTAAGAGTTTACCAGTGAGAACGCCAAACACACACTTAGATGGATTTAGGTGAAGACAAAAGTGAATAAGCCTCTCAAAGAGAGGTGCAAGAATGAAAAGATGATCCTGACGGCATTTGGATTTACCGAGGAGATCGTCGACGTAATCTTCCACAGTTTTGTGTAAGAGATCGTGGAAGATGTAGGTCATTGCTCACTGATAGGTTGCTCCTGCATTCTTAAGACCGAAAGGCATGACACGATAACAAAAAGTCCCCCAAGGAGTTATGAAGGAAGTCTTATGTTGGTCCTCTGGTGTGATGAGAATTTGATTATACCCAGAGAAACCATCCATAAGAGAAAGCATCTCGTGACCTGCAGTTAAATCCACTAGTTGGTCGATATTAGGTAGAGGAAAATCATCTTTTGGACAAGCAAGATTAAGATCCCGGAAGTCGGTACAAATTCAAATTTTCCCAGTAGCTTTGGTTACTGGTACTACGTTTGAAACCCATTGTGGATAATCGATGGGTTGGATGAAGTTAGCCGAAAGCAAGCGCTGCAACTCTTCTTTAACAAGAAGGGCTACTCGAGGGTGCATTTTACGCAATTTTTGTTTAACCGGTTTGATGTCGGGAAGAGTAACGATATTGTGAACCACAATATCGGGATCGAGTCCTGGCATATCCTCATATGACCAAGCAAAGGCTTGATGATGGTTGGAAAGAAAAGTGGTGAAGTCTCCTAACTCCTGTGGATTAAGAGATTGGCCGACCTTAATGATGCGAGGGTCTTTAGAAGTCCCTATATTAAGATCGACAGTGGCTTCGTTGAGAAGCGTAGATGTGTCAGAAGGGATGGTTTTAGGAAGATAAGAATCCTCTGCCCCTAGATAGGTGAGGACAGAGTCATCATCCGCACAGTGGATAGTGTTGATAGTGGGAGAATCATCTCCAACTATTTCAGGGAAGATTAACGGTATGGAAGTGGATTTGTCATTAGTTTTGTAGGTCAGTGGTCCTAAGGAAATGGTATTGACTAAAAAAAAAGTTAGATGGAATGGAAATGGCGTCATCCTCATCAAATGATGTTTCTACTTGACTGACGGAGAAGATGGTTCCTCAATGAAAAGAGGCTCATCGAGAATGGTGATGGTGGCCTTTGAGAGGGGTTTAAATCCTAAACCAAATTTTTGATGTGGTTTAAGAGTTGGAATGGATGCGAGGTCATGCACACCTTGTTCATATTTTCCCAGGCCAAAGCCCTTCCACGCGCATCGATATAAATAAGTTTTTGCAAACGTGGGATTCTGTAGACAATCAAACCCTGCTAATAGGGTTTGGCCCTAGGGGAGAATCTAGGTGATAGTGAGGTGTATCAAGACCACCATAAATGAAGTTAGTCTGTTGATTGGGTAGACCAATGGTGATGATGCGACCAAGACCTGGCTGATATTCCGGTTGTTTGTCTGGTCTACCATACTCATTAGGCTTGAGATGGGCATCAAAAGAAAGAAGAGGAAGTTCTCCTAGTGAGAAACGCTGCAATGTCTCTTCCAGATTTTGGAAATTCAGTAATTTAGTTGTAGGTAAGGAAGAGGATGAAGCCTCGCCAGAGAACAAGCATCCTTCTTTAGAGGGGCAGACCCTGTGGTCATGTCGCATTGTGCAGAAGGAAAAGGATCTCCTGGATGAGTATAGATTTTTCCCTCATACTGATATTTTAAGCACCGATGGAGGGTTGATGGGACACAATGCATTGTATGAATCCAGGAGCATCCTAGGATCATATTGTAGTGGAATTTTCCTCAACAATGTAAAAGAGCTCATGAAGCAATTTTTTACCTACCCGAATGGGCAAGACCACAGTTCCTAAAGTAACTACCAGCTGATCGTTAAATGATCGAAGGGTGAAAGGTGGTGGTGACACTACATTCTTAGGTAATTTAAGTTGTTCGAATGTGTGGGAAGAAATGACGTTGAGTGCAGCACCACTGTCGATCATAGTGCGTTTTAATGTAGTGTTGTTGATTTGAACCGTGATAAAAAGAGGAGCCTCTAAATCCTCAAGAAAGGGGAGGTATTTCAGAATCCTCAAAAGAAATGGCAGGTTGATGGTCTATTCAATCCAACAACCATCTCGAAAGGCTGGGGCTCATCCAATTCACAAATGATGTGACGCAGATTTATCAATTAGAGCCTCGGCGATGTTGCGAGAAGATTGAATGAGGTCAAAAAGAGACATTTTGACCGAGAGCATGGGTGAGTTGTTTCATAACACTCTCCTCAACTGACATGGGAATTTGAGCCCGAGGTGAAGCACGAATAGAGACCCGAGGTCTCGAGGCTGATGAGGAAGGAAGAGCTCCTTCTGGGGGCTACAAAAATGACAACCCGTGGTCGAGATGTTGTGGATGATGATGGATTGTCATATTGTCGGGTTCTAGTGGCGATATGAATTGTGTCGATTTGAGAAGGTGGAAGATCATCCATAGTGGAATTAATAGAACTAGAGGTCTGAATGGACTGTTGAGGCTCAGATGAAGTTGGGACAACAACAGATACTTGTTCCTCCTCCTCTTCCAAAAGAAGATCACTTTCTTCCAAGAGGTTGTTAACGATAGATTGAAGAGCTTTACATCCCTCGGTGTCATGACCCGAGTGCGATGGTAAGCACAAATCAAATCAGAGTTGAACCAGGAAGGTTTTACTCCTTTAGGATTATAGGGTTTGATCGGGGGAAGGGATATGGATGAAGCTTGGATAAGTTGACGAAGAATTTCAGTATAGAATCCGGTAGACAAAGATGAGGACAGAGATGACGAAGGTGCCTCTTTTACCTCAACAGATTGCCGAGGTAAAAGAACCTACATGTCTGGTTTAACAGTCTTTTTAGGGATCGTCTTACTTTTCCAGACATCGGGAGGAGCAGCCTTGGGCACTTGAGATGGAAGTGAGTGATACTGGATTGATTTTGGTGGTGGAGGAGCTCCTAGGATAGATTTGGAAGATGATGAAGATGTAACAAGTGTTGTGGTTTTCAATAAAGAAGGTTGCTTGATCGAAATAGATGATGATTTAGATAATGCCAACTTAGATGAGGGAGAAGCTCCCAAAGTATGTCTGATCGGAGGAACAACAGGTGCCCTGTCTTTTGGGGATGAAGACGATGATCCTGATAAAAGAGATGACACCTTTCTAATAGGTAAATCCACTTTACGAGGTGCTGGTGAAGAAGGTGTTGTAGAAGAAGATGATGGTTTTGATGGTGTTGTAGAAGAAGATGCCTTCTCAGTGGATAACTCCAATCTTTTATGAGGCGTAGAGAGGGATTTTTGAGGGAAAGCACCAAGAGTCTTGATGGTTCAAAATATGGGTTTTCCTTTTTCAGGGATAGTGACAACTTCAACCATAAGGTGACTGTAACCTTTTTGGGGGAAGAAAATGGGGAGATACGGATGATGTATCATTAGATCTTAGTTGTCTCGGTTTAAGTTCAGGAACCGAGAGTGTAGGTGTCATTACTATTTCTTTAGATTTCCCTTTAATAGGCAAAATAGTATCAATGACGGAAGAAGTGGATGATGAAGAAGCAGTTCCTTGTGAGGGAGATACTTCTGCACAAAGAATCATGGGTGTAACTACTGGGAAAGGAGACGGAAGAGTTAAAATCAAGACGCTTCCATCAAAGTTGGTACAACTATAGGTATGTTTACCAATGGCATAGTTGTAGCAAAAATGGGAGAAACAGAAGTAGATGTAGATGTAGTGGAAACTCGAAGGGATGTAAATGTCTCGAGCATCGAAAGAATGTCCGATGATGAGACAGATGAGGATGACACTGTCTCAGGCATGGATGGAAGATTAGATAAAGAGGCAGAGGGAGGTGAATCTATCTCTAACAATGTGGGAATACTCAAAGATGGGCTGTCTGAGGATGGTGGAATCCCAGCAATTAGCGGAGCGGCAGGAGGCTCTGATTCTATCGATGTGTTCACAGATGGCTCAGGTTTAGAAGAAGATTCTTCAGTAGAAATGAAGCTGATAGTATGAGTGTTTGGTTTTTGAGACCCTGAAGCATCATGGTTCGGGAATGATTGGGAAAAGGTTGTTTAAACACGTCAAGCACCTGATTTGGGGGAGCATTTGGGTTATCCAAAATGAGCTCGCCTTTATCAATGAATTTCTGACAAGATTCTTGAAGGTCTGACATCGTTCAATGTCATGACCTTTGGTTCTATGATAATGACAGAAGTCATTTTCCCTATACCAGAATGGACGTTCTTGGCTTTCATCAAAATTTCTAATAGGGGGAAGTTCGATCATGTGAACTTCCAACATTTTTTCCAAGATAGAGGCATATGATTCTCCCAACGAAGTAAAAGATCGAGATGACGAGGGTCCTTTTCGAGAAGATGAAGAGTCTTTCCATGGTGTTTGATTAGAAATGTTATCGGCTCATGGTGTTTTTAATATGATAGCATTGGTGGATCCCTGATTCTTGTCTTTAGAAGTGGAAGGGTTTGATTTTGTAAACCGAGAAAAATCTGGTTTAGTTTTAGAACGAAGTTTTAACTTCCCTTGTTCGATGGCGCGAGATTCAAGTTTGCGTGCCATCGTAAAGGCTTCTTCAAATGTGTGAAAGGTCTAGATCCTTAAGGTAGAAGAAATATGATTAGCACAGATCGAGTAAATAACTCGATCTGATTGAGATTGAGGAAGGGAGAAAGACAATTGGTTTATTATCCCTCTCCAACGAGTGACAAAGTCTGCAATAGACTCATCATCAAATTGATGAATGTTATAAAGATCTGTAATCGAGATCTTATGTGTGATATTTATCAAAAAGTTTTCAACAAACATCTAGGCCAATTGAGAGAAAGAAAACAAGGAATGTTGGGGAATGTTATTATACCAGTCTAAAGCAGGTCCTGCGAGAGACATAGGGAAAGTATGGAGCATAAGCTCCTGATCCTAGACTATAAGGTAGCAAGCATGTTTGAATGCTCACAGATGCTGTTGAGGGTCCTCCCGACTATGAAATTTTGAAAATTTAGGAAGTTCCCATTGGGGAGGATAAGGCTTAAAAGCCACTGATGGATGAATCGGTTCATTGCATACTTCTTCAAAAGAGTATGAGGGACGAGCCCCTTTGGTGGATGCCTCCAAGTCTGATTTTTTGAAAAGAATTTGGACCACGTCAGATTGAGGAGGAGGTATGCTGGTATGTCCCATATAAGAAGCAATTGGTGGATTTTGTTGTGGTGTTAATGGGGGATTCATCTGTTGGTTAACAGATGGTAAGAGGAATAACCAGGTGTTCTGGGTGACACCTGGTGAGGTATTTGTTGTGAAGGAGCCTGTGTATAGATAGGCTGTGAGATGACAGGTGGTTGAGAAAAAGGTGGTTGAATGAAAGACAGAGCCTGTGATTGATGGGCTCCTACACTTGTTGATTGAATCGGAATGGATTGAGGAACATGGGTGTTGACTTGATTGGACATGGTGGGGAACAAAGTCTGAATGAGGCTTTTGATTGCCGGATTGGTTATTAAGGGCGCCGATGCTAGAGGATGGGTAAAGGTTACTATCGCTGGAGCATTGGAAGAAAGATGAGGTGGAGGATGAGAAGAAGGAACCAACTGACTCGCGAAAGGGGGTTGATTCACTAAGAGATACTGACCTTGAGACACAATAGATGGCATAGAAGAATTAACAACAATCTGTGAGTGCGCAGATGAGCCCATTATAGCTAAGGCAGAAGACTTCTCAGAAGTAGGTCTGTGGGATAGCCGAGGTAACTATGGCACTTAGGAATAGGCAAGACTATTTGAGAACTAGTCATCATGGTTGGTGGAAGAGAAAAAGGAGGTACAGTGTGCCCACCCTCTTCCATGGTTCGAGGTGAGAAAAATGAGGCCAACTATTCTACAAAATCTTGGGATGGTTCACGGGGATAATCATAAACTTGTTGGATTGGTGGTCCCTGATCAGATATTTTTGAATAGACTTATGTACTAGATAGTCCATAAGGGCTACTGGATTGCGATCAAGGAGTGCCTCAAAATTCGGGTCCCCACGAGAGGAACATACTCTATGTCAGAAGCAGATGATATTTCTGAAGGACTGGGGGAAGCTGGACGTGAAGGGATTGCTTTAGGCTGATAGAAAGGATTATATGACCAAGATGGGGAACCAACTAACAGTGGTCCCGAGGAAGATCTGGGGGGTGCCGAAACATCCACAGTAGTGGTGATCTCGGAGGAAGAAGGGGTCATTTGAGCCATTCTTCTAGATTGTAATCGAGTGATGACCATCATAAACAAACAAAAATATAGCGAGAAAAAAGAAGATTGACCTAACTAATGCACAAAAAATTCAAGCAGCGTAGGTGATTATCTCTTTTAAATTTTTATGCTTTTAAGAAAGAAAATGTTAGGGAAGGCTTTTTAGAATAGGAACTACTCAAATAGCCAAACTAAGGATGGTTTGGGGAATGTTTGGTGAGGAGTCCCGAAGGCACTTCAGTAAAAGACCGGTACGTGGCTTGATATAGGGGCCTACCCCCGCACTTCACACACCACTGCGATAAGGGAGTCGGGTGCTTTGCCAATATATACCAGAACTTCCGTGAATTTATAGCGCGGCCCGAGTACCACGTAGGCTCTTCCTCTTGGATATCACTTCCAAGTAGGTGAGGCCAGGGGAGGAATTCTTGTTTAAATGCTTTATACCTAGTGATTTTGGCTTTGTGTGCAAGGGTGAAAAATGAAAATCAAATAGTGTCACTACCGATTTTGATAAATTTTCCAACCTAATTAAAACTAGATGAAAACACACAACATAAATGATGAAGAAAGAGTTCCTTTTAAGCACTAAAAATGAAGTGTTTGATTTCGATGAAGACAAGTCAAATAGATTCTTTCCCAAATGCGATTAAATTCTTTTTAAGCACCAAAATCGAAATGTTCGAATGTGATAGAAAACAAACAAACAAAGTCTTTTTTTTTTTTTTTTTTTTTTTTTTTTAGTTCCTAAAAAGGAGAAAACACCGTAAAAGAGAAATACCTGTAGATTTAGCTCTCCAAGGTGTGTGGACTTCAAAAAGCACGTTGTTGTTGAGCCCTTCCCCTCGAACAATCCCACGAACAAGCAAAGTGCTCCACAAGAAAAGGTTAAGCAAACATACAAACCAATCCAGAAAGATATATCCAGATAATAGCAAAATGAAAATTTCTATTTAGGGAACTAGAAAAATTTCAAGGAAATAACAATTTTGCATAAAGAGATGGATCGAACATGCAATCTTGAAATCAAATGAAAGATTTACTAATTTTAGAAATAGAAATTGGAATTGAGATTTGCAAAAAAAAAAAAGGATCTAACTTTGCAAATTCAGAAATGAAAGCAAAGCAAGACTGAAACGATGGAAGGAAATGCTTAAGAACAACTGATAAAAATCAGTGAAGAAAAAGAACAAAGCTCAAAACTAGAAAAGAGATGAACTTACCAATAAGGGACTTTGGTTGGGTCCCACCGGGCATGCCAGAATGTAGATCAAGAATTTCACGCTTGTTACCTGTCCAAGTTAATGTACCAAACTAAACACAAAAGCCTTGAAAAACTCAAATAAAATCGATACCTGATAGACAAGATCCGAAATGTAGATGGAAAAGAAAGCCGATGTAGACAAGATGGGCGCACACAAGCAATCCTACAAAGTAGATCCAAGAAACCTACGAGACATAGATGCTTGACAGAAAAAGACCACGTTAAAAGATATTTGGGTGGACTACCCAAAAAGTGGGTCCGGAAGCGATAAGCTCCCTCGGCGGATGTCAGTCCATGTTTTCAATTAAGGAAAGAAGCATACATGATAAAAGATGTACGTAAAGGACTAGATTTTCTGATCAAAAGTAATAAACAGAATCTAAACAATGGACAAAAAGCAGAAATAGGAAATTCTAAAAAATGATGTTGGATTACTGTTACCTGAGTTCTTCTACCTGTCTGTAGGCTGATCGGCGTCGATTAGGAAAATCGGCATCGACTGATTCAAATCGGCATCGACTGATGTAGGTCGGCGTCGATTGATATAAATCGCATCGACTTGGGAAAATTTGTAGGAAGATTGAGAAATAGACAGTGGAGACTAGATCGTCGATCTCCGCTAGATCTGCAAGTGTCGTAAGGATACTGCCAAGGCTCCACCTGTGCTGGATGCAAGAACAGAGTCACCAAGAGATCGATGAAGACTCACGATGTTGATGTGGCAGGAGCAGAGTAATGGTACTCCTCTCAGGGATTGGTTTGGACAGGATTCACTCTCACTTGATAGATGATGCTCAGACTTGATGCTCAAAAATCTCTCGTTCTCCTTGTCTAACTCACTGTCTATCTCACCATCTGACTATCTAACCAGAACTGAGTTCTGGGCCTCTATTTGTAATCGGCCGACGAGATGAAATCGGCACTGCTTCCAAAAAATCGGCGTCGACCGAGTACCGGCGGCGCCGATCATCGAGGAACAGACTCTAAATGGCCAAAAGGAGTGATTTCTGGAATGATGAGAGTGATCCTCACCTCAAATATGGGAAATATCCCACTGCTTGGTTTGGGAGGAGGAGAAATAGGGGGGATATATGGATAGAATAGATATGGGGTAGATAAGTGGTTAGGATACATGTAAAAAGGTGTAATTGAATAGTTAATATTTAATTACTCATGGGTAAAACATAATGGGGTGAATTAAACCTAGGATAAGTGTTTAAATCACAAATTGAATAATACCCCAAGGGGGCCATGGTGATATGAACGTGCCCTGTTACTTACCCGAGAAGATAAACGAATGTGAGGGACCATGTTCTAACATGTATCGTCAGCATAACCTCATCACGACCTAACTTGTATAAGTCTTCACTAATTAGCATGTAGGGCGTGGTGTGTATAGATAATTGTTTCCTTGCCAATTTTTTTCATTCCTTTTGGTGCCACACCGATTTTGAGAAACACAACAATATCTTCTAGGTCATATGGTGCGTATAGCAGCCTAAAAATTATGCATCTAAATAGCATCCTCAATGCTATGCATCTAGTATATCATCCTCAATGCTATGTGTGTCCTCCTTAATTCAATCCTTGATATATCATCCTAGGTTACTTTTTATTGGTTTCAAAACCATTGTAAAATAAAATTATTGAAACAACAGACCCATCGGCATATATGCCCTTGTAAAATGGTCCCTTTCACCAATTACTTCAATGCCTTATGATCTATGTAAAATATGAAGGGTGTCACTAGCAGATACTTTCTAAAATTATGAAATGTGTAGATCATCGAGAGGGATTTACACTCGGTAGTAGTATAGTTATGTTATACGGGTGTCAACTTCCTACTAGAAAAACACAAGGGGTGGTCCAAAATTCCTTCTCCAAGTTGTGCTAAGACTACTCTAATCGGCATCCCCGAAGCATCAACATGCACGTGAAAAGGATTATCCTAAGAATTAAATCATAGTATGGGAGAAATGACAAGTATATCCTTCAAAGTGTCAAACTTTGTCTTCTATGCCTCTCCCCAAGGTGAAAGGAACTCTTGTGTTTTAGTAGCTTCTCCAATGGCATGGTGATCTTGGTATACCCCTTGATAAAATTTTGGTATTATCTCATATTCCTAAGGAATCCACGCACCACCATCCGACCGGTAGGCTCCCTAATCCTAAAATGATGACAACTTTGGTGGGATCCACCAACAAGCCTTCCTTACATATAATATGCCCCAACAGGGTTCCAAATGGAGTAGCAAAAACACATTTCTTAATGTTGAGGGATATCCTCAATTGCTGACATCTCTCAAACATCAGTCTCAAATTGTCACAATGGTCTTTCACTAGTCCATATATTGTCCAATCATCAAGGTAGAATTGCAAAAACTTATGGATAAAATCCTGAAATGCCTGGACCACTATGTATGAAAACACAATAGGCATGTTCTTCAGTCCAAAAGGCATGACCGTATAGGAAAAAATTCCCCATTTGGTGGCAAAATTTGTCTTCTCTTTGTCTTCTTTAAAAATTCTAACTTGATGGTATCCTGAGAATCCATCTGTGAAGGAATAGATTTGGCGCCCGACCCTTGTTGTAGGATCTCTTTAGTAAAAGGGGTTACAAAAGGATCAATTACACATACCGCATTTAAATCCTTGTAATCAACAAAGATCATTATTCTTCCATCATTTTTAATACTAATGACCATGGGGCTTTCCCATTTTGATTCCTCTATAGTTTAAATTATACCATATGTGATCATATTGTCCATTGTCTCCTTGATTTTGACATAAAGATTCGATTCATTTGATAAGGCCTCTTCCGGATCGAGTGCACGTACCATTCGTTAACTTGATTTTCATTTATCCCAAGGAGTGGTGAATGCCTTTATGCTCATGGTATCCATGCGAAAATAATTCCTAAAACTCGTGCAGAGATCAATGATCTTTGAAACCTCCTTCTCTAACCAATAATATCCAATAGTGGCCTCCTTATTTTCATTTCTCAATCAATGTTAACCTTATTTGTTTTGAGGGGCTCATGGTATGAACAAGCTTTCTCATCATAACTATTAATAAATTCACGCATACCTTAAGTATGGTTAGCATCTAAACTCTCCATCTCTTCGCCATCTATAATGTAGACCATATTTCCTTTCTCTTTCTCCATGCATGCATGCTCAGGTTGTATCTCTTCCGAATCGTCCTCATCAAATTGTGGTTCCAAGTCATGTTCACCTAATAAATCTATTATTCTATCTTCTTCCATGGCACTATCTCCCATATTTAGGTGTTTAACAACCTACAATGCCCCATCTATTGATTCTTTAGTACTCTAATACTAGAAATATTGAAGGAGGTGAGCCATCAACTCTCCGCCAATATCATGTTTAACAAAACATCTCGAGTGAATATATCATGTGTGCACATATCCTTGTAAGGTGGAATACAAATTTTACACCCATAAAGAAGGTGACAAGGCCTCTGTGCCTTCCATCCATGCTTTCTCACATGCTTGGACATGAGATGAGGTGGGTTCCTTCCCATGGTAGTATTGTATTATAGTGGGTGCATTGGTTCGGAGAATTCATAGAAAACATGATTCTCACCTCGTGCCACTCGAGAAGGCTATCGTGGTTTGTAACCCACCATCGTGTCGTGGTCTGAGTAAGTTATAGATGAGCATCCATTTTATTTTGACCTCAATTTTCCACTAATCCTCCATTTCTCCTAAGAAATCCTTAGAGTTGGCTCCTCCATAACAACTTGGTAATTTCTTCCCTCCTAGGTGCTTGATTGAGTGTGCCTTCATTACCCTTGTCGTAGAGCCTATTAGATGTCACCTAATTAACTCATAAGTCTTGTGCACCTAATTATCACATGCCACACTATTTTTATCACTCATGGACTGAGTATATTCAAATTGAATACATCCCTTTGTAGGGTGAATCTCCTTAGGTTCCCTGATAGAGCGCACATAGATCCTATCAATAACTTCTTCTCCCAAGGGCTCAGTATAGGGTGTTGACTTCCCATAAGTTAATGGTATGATGACACACTCTTCGTTGTTCTCAAATCCTATGTATCCCTTATTAAACCTTAGGTCAACATTATTCTTATAACACCAGGGGCATCCAAGTAATGCTGGAAAGTTTTCTACCTCAGCTAGCGCCAAGAATTTGAAATCCCCAGTGAACTTTTCCCCTTGCATAGTGATAGTAACATCCTTCAAGATACCAATGGGCATTGCCTTGTTCTTGATATCCATATACAACACATTTGAAGATGGTTTTTATGGGGGCCTTCCCATTTTAGGGCATGCATCTAGAGTGAGGAAATTAACCTCTACGCCCATGTCAATCAAAATATTGCTCGAAGCCACCCGTCTAAAAAAAAATTCAAGGTAATGTCATTATCATAATCAAGGCCGTGATGAGGAAGGTTGGCATGTAGAACCTTCATTTCACACCATTCTCCAGCATGTGGTACCTTCTCCCATAACCACTCTCCTAGAAAGGGGAGGATATTACCTTGCCTTAGCATCTTCCATACTTCTCTAACCTCATCCAGATCCTTCTATGGAGCCTCAACATTAATCCTTTCCTCTAACTATCTTGATTGTTCTTTTAGGAATTGGATATTTCCTTGTAGGCTTCAAATTACATCCATGGTTTCTTGATACACTTCTTTATGATGAGTAGGGTCTGGATACTTTCCATGCACCACCTATTCTTTAACAACCAGCGGTCTTTGCCTTGGTACTTGTTATCAAAATTTCACCCCCCCGGGTAAATTTCGATAACATGCATCAGATTCTCAGGTCCCAGCAAATTGATTGATTCGGGGCCAAAATTCATGTTTCCAGGGTCCCCTCAGATTTTTTCTAACTCCCCTGGTCGAAGTTGGAAGGAGAAAGCTCGAGAAAATGTGGGAAAAGGTCGAAGGCAAGTAGGTTGATCTAGGAAAAAATCATAAAAATGACTAAGTCCTAGTCCTAGGGGTAGTCAGGGCATTTGGGACAAAATGGCCTAACCGGCCGGCTCTACTGAAGTAAGCACAAACAGCCCATGGCTGCAACAGGGGACATCTGGGACAAAAAGTACGCGGCGGGCGCGAAATGCCGGTTCGACCGAGAAAATTGGCTATGCAGAGGGACACATCTGGGACAATCGGGCTGTGGTCAAAGTAAACCGCCGAATCGGCCGAATGAGTCCGAGGGTCCAAAATCAAATGGGACATCCGGGACAAATGGACGCGAAATGCCCAACCGGCTGAAAAGAGTCAAGTAAGTCCAAAGCAAAGTGGGACAAGCGGGCCAAAAATGCGAACCGGCCGAATCGGCCGAAATGAGTCCAAAGGGCCCAAAATCAAATGGGACATCTGGGACAAATGGACGCGAAATGCCCGAACCGGCCGAAATGAGCACAAAGGGCCCAAAATCAAATGGGACATCTGGGACAAATGGACGCGAAATGCCCGAACCGGCCGAAATGAGCACAAAGGGCCCAAAATCAAATGGGACATCCGGGACAAATGGAGGCGAAGTACGCGAAGGAGCCGAGGACCAATCAGAAATCGCCACGTGTCCTCACGTGGAGGAAACGTCAAAAGGTCAAAGGGCGAGACCAAACCAATGAAATGGCGCCACGAGTCCAAGTTTAAGGGCCCACAAGCAATTTCAAAAGGGAAGCCCATGAAAGACGGAGGACAGAGAATTTCTCATCTAATCAGCACATGCCACGTGTCGTCCGAGGACGGTGAAGAGCGGAAAACATTTTAAAATCCGTTTTGAGTCACTCTGTGCCCTAAATCTTCGACGCCATATCTTTTGATCCAGCTCGTATTTCCACGTTCTTTATATCAACGGAAAGCTCATGAAATTCTCTACATGATTCTGGGGTTAATCTCGAGTTTTGGTGCAGTTTGGAGAGAGAAAATCAAGAAACAGCTCTGACGCGTGATACAGCAGAAGTGACGCTTCAACAACCAGCTTTAATGCAGCAGACAGCCCGCCGTTTTGCCAGGATCCGCCGCTTCTACCATAATGA
This sequence comes from Taxus wallichiana var. yunnanensis, assembly GCA_018340775.1. Classification (NCBI taxonomy): domain Eukaryota; kingdom Viridiplantae; phylum Streptophyta; class Pinopsida; order Cupressales; family Taxaceae; genus Taxus; species Taxus wallichiana. Next base: position 155,754,584 of record CM031243.1, on the reverse strand, counting down.
GATGATTTAAAATATGACCTGGAGGTGGTTGGAGTAGATCTGACTTTCCTCTTTCTCCCTTCTCTCATTCTTCCTATATATTGTAAGGAGTGGCAAAATAAAAAAAAAAAAAAGTTGTTCATTCTTTCTGCTCTGCTCTCCCTTCTTTTCTTCTCTAGGGTTGAAAATGGAGTTCGAACCTCCTCCCTTGCTCTGTAATGGCGTTTTTGCCTTTTACTAATGGAATGATGTTCTGTGCAAAACTTAAGAGCAACAAAACGTGTTCTCGTGATGCATCCGTCCATCCTCTCTCGCTTTTGCTTGTTCTCTCCTTGCCTCTCTTCATTTGCAGTGTCTATGCATGTTTGAATGTTCATTGCAGGTTCGGAGCTGTGTTCATGGAGTTTTGGGACATTTTCTGTGTGAAATCTATCCTTGGGTTTGTGATGCTTCTGTCCATCCTTCCCAATGGCTCACCTCTCTTTGTCCCATGGCAGTTTTGATAGATGTTCAACATCCTCCTTCTCTGGTGTATCACCATTTTAGTGTAGGCTTTTGTTCTTTTCCTTTCTCTCTCTCTCTCTGTCTCCTTGGCATGGTTAGATTAGGATTAGATTAGCTTGCCTGCACTGGAATAGCTTGTGGCAGGTAGTTTAGGAGTAGGAACCAGCCTTCTCTGGAGATTCCTCTCTTGGTTTTACAAGTCCCACGCTTGGAGAGAGGTTTCCATGTTGTGCAATCACACTGGATGCCTGAACATCAACCTAGAAGCCTGATGTGCGTCCAGGGGTGCTGTGATTTTGCATCAACAAGATTTCCTAGCATGCACACCTCAACTCACATCGTAACTAGTATAGGCTATAGTTCGACTCGTGTGCAACTCTTGGAATCCATTGTGAATCAGCCTTCCTTATGCTTACCATCTTGGTGCCTTTATCATTTTCATGTTGCTAGCTCATATGTTAAAATAGTTCCGAGCATTCCTCATACTTATTCTTCTTCCCACACCAAGAGCATTGTAATAGGTCCAGGCACTCGCACTTATAGTGCAACGTAGACCCACAGCTTGTAGTAGGTTCCATGCGAAATTACTTCTCCCTCCGTGGTTACCATGACCACAAAATCCTCCTCATAAAGCTCTTCCATGTGTCCCTCTATCCACCCACCCTTTATAGTGATGACCATCATCCTTAGAATTGTTTGTGAGGATGGTCCGGCACACACCAATATCAATGGTGTTATGTATCTGGTCAATCAATCTACTATCCTTGGTATTATGGGTAGTAGAGGTGCATATCTTGAAATAGCAAGGCACATTCTTACGGATCGCATGCTGGAGTAGTGGGAATCTACTTGCATCATGATCTCCATGGAAAATTTCACGGTCCATAGTCATGACGCATATAAATCTCCTAGGGAAAATATCTTTTGTATTCCCTCTACCTCATAATCCATGCACCATAGACCACTTGTAAGTATGATGCACCCATTTTATAGATAGATTTTCCAGCTACTTCACCATTGCAACAATATGATCCTCAAAGAAGGGGCTAGTACTAGTATCCATGCTTCCGACAACCTCATTATGGAGGGAAACCTACAAGGCCTCGTGTAGGTATATGAAATTCTTGTGTGAAAGAAATCTCCTAAATGGTGTTATCAATCCCCAACAAACCACCGAGCATGCTAAGAGCGGTGAATATCATAGGTTATATTTGACAAGATATTTTAAAAATGATTGTCATATTCTTGCACACTCTCTACCATTCCTTGTTGGATCTCCTTCAAATTTATGCTCTTCTGCTTCAAAATTAGGGATATGAAATATAGCCAAGAATGAATTCCACAACGCGATGTAATCTACCACTCTCTATTTAAGGTCATAATTCCGGTACCAACTATGCTCACATCCTTGCAATGTTGTTTCAAACTGACTTGTCTTTTGCTCCGTGGTAGTGATCTCCTTCATGTGCCATAGAATTTTACACTTGTGTACATGCTCTACAACATCCTCAACACGTTTGTAGTCTAGTAGGTGTAAATACATCTCGAAAAATACTTGTTGAAGTGGTTGAGGTCCTTTTTGCCTTACCCAAAACTTGATTTCCTCTAGTGTTACCTCCACCACTAGATCCACTAGATCCACTAGGTCTTATCCCTCCTAACCCACCAAATCCTCCCGGATCTACAAGGTCCACTAGGTCCTCTAGCTCTTATACCACCAAATCCACCTCTTGTAGCTGGTAAAGGGCCTAAAGTGGTCACGCCTAGCATTCCCAACGTCCCATTGAACTATGTGCCAATATTTTGTGATATTACACCACTACCATATGTGTGTCTCATGCCAATCCCATACATGACATCCAAGATTTGCGTACTCACACTTTTCCCAAACATCATTCTAGATAATATCCCTCCAAACACAAGAAATGATTATGCGGTCACATATGTACCAAATGAGAAAATTATATCTCCTAGGTGTAGATCAGTCACTCCCACCGATACCAACTATGTTAGTAATATTTATCTCTTTATTTTGAAGAGTAAGTGCTAGGGGTTGGTCACTAGTTGGATTCAAATATGCACCGATGGCTTTCCTTTCTTCAAGTGATGAACTCTCATCGAAGCTAAAGGGATCTCTCATACACACTTCTGAGATGGGGTAACACGGTGTGCTCAAGCTCCACATCCTCCGTGTAAAAATAAATTCCTTCCCACAACGTCTACCTCCATAAATTCATCACTCCCAGAACCTCACATTTTCTAGCTAACTCCCTTTCATGCACTGTATGCTATACTTGAGTTGTATCTCCTCTATCTCTTTTTCAGCCATAATGTCTTCCATCTTCTTCCACCCTTGCTTCCTTTCCCAGCGCTCAGAGAATCTTAGCCAGCCATATGAAGTACTTATAAACTTAGTGTAATGAGAAGGATATTTATGGATAAAGGTATATCATGTAAAAATGATCCTCTAGGTTCCTTTAAGAACTTAAACTCAGCAACCTCATGACAAGAATACATAGAAATAATGTATTCCAGGGTATAACTAGTCAACACTCTTTTCCACCAATGATCAACAACACACGTCCAAGTCAAATCAGCATCCTATAGCCTCTGATATTCATCTTGGGTCCACATGCGAGATCTATAGTACCAGCTTGATCTAGATGCATACGTAAAAATCCATTCATACAACTCTACTGGAAATCAAAGCAAAATAAGGACTCATACAACTCATGATACATGTGTTCTTCTACCCATCTCGTGTGCATCAAACTCAAGTCTAGTACTAAATCTTTGAGAAAACTCATCCTCCATGCTCTTAAACCATGCTTCAACACTATCCAAGGTTAAGTGCTCTGTCATCACACATCATTCTCACAAAAACTTCAAAAAGAGGTCCCGACAATAGAACCAATATGTAGTCATTTTTACCCATCTACTAACTTCTAACCCCATGCACATTGGCCTATCACCCAAAAGGCACTAGGTAGTCACCCAAGGCATGTGTGGGTGATGAGCCCCTCCTTTATGTGAGCATTGTGAGAAGATCTTGCCATTTTTAGAGGATTAGTTATAGAGAAGTGAATATTCATGTAAAAGCACAACATGAGCTATCATATCATTATACCCAAGCATTTAATAATAAGAGAAACATCATGACATGAAATAAAAAGAATAGATCTGTCATAAAATATAAGGAAATAACACTAGGGTTTGTACCCACTTCAACTCCGAGATATTCAAAACATAACCATATATTTATATTGGTCATAGTTTTAAAGCAAACACATTACATTCAAAATGGTTATATTAGACTGAATGTATCAAGACAGGATCTAACCCATATATCATAGGTCCTTGTTATGCCTTCCTTATTAAAAAAATTTACAGACTCATCCCTTAAACATGATAACATTTCTACAATCCTCTAATGAGAACCTCAACTCCTAGGGCCTCCTAGTATTTTTGTAGAGCTTTACTCTGTTCATACTATATGTCCTCCATCTATGTCTTCCTCGGTGTTCTTCTTTTCTTCCAAACATCTCACTTTATACGATGAACAGAAACCACCATGCCTTTTCTTAGGAGTAGATCGGATGCCAAGTGTCCATGTCGTCCTTTAATGGTGCATTATTATTCTATTCGAGCTCTCCACTATTTGCAATAATTTCTTCCTATGAATATTCCATGCGTGGAATATTCTTTCCTTGACCACTAAGTTTCCGGTTGGTACCTTATACACTCGGCATGCCTAGTCGAGTCACGTTTTTCCTCAAGTGCCTTTAGAATGCTTAATTTGGATAAGTATTTATACCTTGTGTATTTTCTTGTGCACGCACCCTGGTTTCTCCTAAACCTTTATCAAACCCTTTTCCCGTGTGCTTCTCCCCACGTGTCTTTCTTCTTATTAGACATGCGTGCTCATGTGCCCTTTGGTACTTAGACAATATTTCGAGACCCAACACTATCATTTAATTCAAAGTACTACATTGGTTGGCACCATTATAACCTTGCATAGACCCTTAGTTAGTGTTCCATCTGTAGTTAGATCATAGGTTAGGTATAGGATCTTAGTTAGGTTTAGATTCCATTTAGAGTAAAATAGCAAAATTTTCTTAGGATCATAATATAATTCCTTATACACTAGGTTATTAATAAGTCCTTAAATGTATAGTTGGCTTAGGATATATTTATCTTAGGTCTGAAAATATTCAATAGGAACATCAACCTTAGTAATAATCAAATGCAATAAAGTCAAGAAAAAGTGTGGCTGCATTAGTAATGCGTCTCAAAACCATCTCTTGCCACCTTATAATATTTTAAGATTGAACATGATGGTCCATTAAAAACATAATAAATTCAATTTGACTTACCAATATGGTTTCAACAATATAACAATCGAGGCATTCCTCAAATTATGAAATTGATCCAAGGTATTTCCCTTATTCAAATATAGATGCAATAATCTAAGGAACAAAAGTCATATCAAAATTTAGACAACTTTACATGTACTATTCCAATAGATTGAATTGGCTTATTACTAGTGGAGATCACTTAGTCCATTTCAAAAGAAACAATCAAGTGAGTACTTGATGGTAATCCAACATAAGTACAATATTTACAAAAGCATGATTACATTAGATTTAACAGTAATTAATATCATTACAACAAACATGATCTATCACCAAATGAGCACATCATTTTAAAACACGATCACATGTCAATGTTTGCAAACTTTAATCAAAGAAGTAAGTAAATATATTAGTACGATATAGGAATTACATATATAAAGGACCCTCCTACCTTATTTCACACCATACCACACTTTTTCTAGTGATTACTATAGGCATATTGATAAGAGCATTCTCCATTGTTGGAATAACTTCTTCATCTCTTGCATCCATTCTCTCATAATTGAGTAGTAAAGGAAGATCCAAACATGGCCTTGTATCCATTTATTTGGGAGATCATTTCCTCAATTTGGAGATAAACACACAAATTTGATTTCTTATGATATAAATAGGCTCATACTTAATAACACAGTCATACATTACAAGAGTAGGAATGGTTCAACATTATATGTTTCATTCATGTTTATGCACTAGAATAGTTATTTCCTTGAAGCTCTTATCATGATGTTAATGGTAAATTAGCTTTGTTATTGAGACTACTTGGTGTTAGTTTATTTAAATTTATCTTAGTTAATTTAGAATACATATAAGGGACATGGGGGATGGGATCGGAGGGGGTAGGGTCAGTGGGTTTAAAAACAAGAGTTGAAGAAGTTAGGGGTAGGAACAAGGGACTTAGAGAGGTGGGAGGCATGGGAATTCAAATAAGGGAGAGAATAAAGTTATGGTTGGGCAATGGATAAGTTAAAACATTTGAATAGAACAAGGATCATCATGTTGTGAAGTGGATACATCCTTTTCCCTCTCGTTAACTTTATTAACTGAGTGTTCAAGGGAGTGCAAGAGGAAAAAAATAAAATTGATAGGGTATTTCCTCCTAAAATGATTGAGGAAAATAAAATGGTAGGATGGAATTACCTAGAAGCACCCCTTGAGGGTGATATACTTCAATATGTGAAAACCAACATAGTTGAAATGTCAAGGAGAGTGTCCCTTTGAAACCAACCTTAGCCCACTTGATAGACTCATATTTACCTAGAAATTTTTATTCCCCCACATTAGTATCAAACTTGTTTCGTATGACCTTAAACCCTTTTTATGGAGGCCAGTGACCAAATTAATGACATCCTCTGTGATCTCAAAATCAATTCCTTTGTATTTTACTTCCCTGTGTTTCCAATTTTCAATGGATTCCAGATATATGTGAGGGTCATGACCCTTTGCATGATCCATGAATATAGAGAATCCTCATTTTCCCATAACACTCTATTACACATTATCCTTCTTCCACTCTTCATAACTAACTGGTTTGGTTCTACACCTTACACCTTCCCAAAGTTGAAAATTTGATCCTTTAGTTTTCATATTGATTTTCACAAGGGTAATACCTTACATAGACAACCCATGTAGTTTCCCCCTTATGATGAAAATGATGATAGAAAATATACTTGATGAAGGAAAGAGTAATGGTTGAAACCAACTTAAACTTGTGCCAACAACACTTGATAATGTTCTAAGAATCGAAAATATAATCACTTGATATAATATTAATTGTTGATAGAAACTTGAACTTTTTCATTAATATTGAATAACATAATGATAATATAGAATATAATCATTTGATATGAAATCATTTTTAATAAAATCTTAAACCGGTATCATCAAAATCAAATGGAGTGCTAAGAATAAGAGTAATTTTTTTATAGAAATGCTATTGAAATATTATTATTTTTAAGTGCCAATAATCAAAGTAGTAACTAAACTATTGATTACACTAATATAAATATACATAAATTGTAATAATGAAAGACAAATATTTTTCAATATAGTATTATTAATTTTATAACAGTGTAAAATAATGTGTGTGTGTGTGTGTGTGTGTGTGTGTCTTGATAGAGGAGTATTGTGTTAGCACCTACAAAATGTTAACTTCAATTTTAGGGTATTGGGGTTAAATTTTTGGGTCCAAAGTATTTTTAAAATTAATTTTATACCCATTTTGGGTAACTAGATCATACTCAACCTTGCTTTCCTTTATTTCCAAAATTTCCATGTCTTTTTTATACATTTTATGATATGCATATGGAATAAAAATCAAACAAATTTATTTCAGACATGTTTTTTTAATTCTTTTCACAAGAATGAATTCATTTGAAAAGGTTCTAAGTTTGTGCAGTGTTCACAAGTATCTTTGAACAATTTTCAACATGTCTTATGGATGATATAGCCATTTTGGGATGTCTTTGGAGTATTTATAGAATGTTTAACCATCATCCATTGTTGAAATTCATCCTTTGATCGCATTTTTATTTGATCCTCTATATTTTTTGAAGTCTAAATTCAAAATAAATTCTCAACATAATTTTTGTTTTCCCTAATCCATGTTGTGCATTCATATTTAAGAAAATGGTTTCCCCCTCTAGTTATAACACTTGGAGTCTTATCCAATAATTTTAAGGAGAAATAACATGACTAGGTTTATATGTATGAAAACTTGGATAATTAAGTGGAGATAAGGCTTCCTTTGCATTACCTTTTAGGAGGAGAAACAAAAATATCTAAGTGTTGGCTAGACCAGTTTCACCCAAGGACATGTGCCTATTTATGGGATAAGAGAAATCCAAAAAAATGGGGCTAATGAAAGAGAAGGCTCACAATCCCATAATAAGTTTTTGGGATTAAATATTTCAATCTCAATAAGTGGAAAAGGAAAAAGAACATGTAGGTCCATTATTGGTCTACATGGATAAAGATCACAATTTTTTTTTTTTTTTCCCAAAGGTGAAGGTCTCAAAGAAAAGTGCCAAGGAATAGAATCCAGAGAATCATGAGATCCTAAAGGCATAAGGATACCTTGAGAGTTAAAGTATACCTGAGAACATAAAAATATGAGGCTGGTCCACATGGGCTAATCATATGTCACTTAAGTTCTCATTATCCAAAATAAGCCCATGCTTGTTTTGGTTAACTTGCCTTCATTCTTCCCTCCTTTTTATGCAGGAATATTTTTTCAAATTTAAAGCACTCAAAATTTTCTAGAGATGGCTTCATCAAATAGGATTTTTCTTCCCCTTTCCAGAAAGGTAAAGAAGTCCTCCTAACTCCTTGTATTTTTGAGTTATGGCTCGGCGGATTTTATAGTGAAAATTTTCCTCAAGGCGAGTCTCATGGAGCTAAGGAAGAAAATTTTCCAAAGGAGATTTCAGGTCGATGGAAAGTAGAAGAATTTTGATACTTAGTCTTTTTGGCTAAGAGTAAAAAAGGTAATTTTCATCCCACAAGCCTATAAAGGTGCAAAGGAAGAAAATTTACCTAAGGTCCGAGGAGGACACGTGGCCGCATATTAAGAAAAGCAAAAGGTGGAGGATTGGAGGGAATTTGGAACTTAACACTTTTTCATTCCGAAGGGAAAAAGTCACAAGGTGACCCGTACTTCCACCAAAGACCAAAATTCAAAATCAAAATAGGAAGTAGAGGTTGGGCAAGTGGGAGACTTTTGAAAAAATTTCCCAGGTGGGAAAATTGGGTAGAATGTTCTCCTGAGGCCCACGGATCAATAATAAGGTACCACATGTCATCGGAGAAGCGGGGCACAAATATTTTTGGAAAAATTTCCCAATTTGAAAAAAGAGGGAAAAAGGGAGAATTTTGGCCCATGAAACCCAAATTTTGCCCTAATTTTGCCATTTTTCACCCAAATCTTCAGAAGGGCATATCTTTCGCACCAGAGCTCATATTTTCATGATTTTGGTATCATTGGAAATCTATTGAAATTCTCCACATGATGGACTATTCAATTTTGATTTTTGGTGGGGTTTGGTGGGAGAAAAATGAAGAAATGTCTCTAACATGGGAAAAAATGTAGAACCGACCCCCAACCACCAAAATTGATGAAGTATGGCATCCGTTTCTTCTCCAGCATGGCCGAATGCATCAAAAAATGGATTTGTGAGGGTGCCCTTGCTGTTTTAATGAATCTTGTTGGTGGTTGGAGATGTCGAATCAATTTTCCCACATTTTTTCACCTTTCTTTGTTCTGTTTGATTGATATATGCCAAATTTCGGGTCATTTGAAAGGGTGGACAATTATTTCCTTTTCTCAGACTCCCCTCTTCCATTTGGCAAGAGAATTTGTGGTGTTTATTAGAAATTCCACTAAAATTACATGTATTTCTACCTTGTGGCCATTTGTAACACATTATATCGATCTCAGAGGACAATAATACATGCATGTGGGTGATTTTTACCCCTTTTTTGTCTTCATTGTTCTTAGTTGATCTTCTATTACAAGATTGGTTATCTGTGTTTGGCTATTGCATGCAAATTTTTGGTTTGTGTTTACTAGGAAAACAATGATTCATCACTCCTTTGGAGTATCACCATTTTTACTTAGTTTTGTTTCCTTTTGCATCTTTCAACTCTATCTCCTTGGAATATAGAGTAGGATTTAGCATTGAACCTCTATAAAATTCATACATACACCTAAACAAAGGGGTAAGAACTAGCTTTCTCTGGAGATTTTTCTCACCTTGTAAGGTCCCACACCTCGGAGAAAACTCAATGTTGTGCAATCACACTAAATGACCCACCTGACTCCAGATTTGAAGGTCATTTAGGGGGTGCCGTAGATTTGCACTAATAGTTTTGGCAAACATGGTGGGAGGTTAGAGGTCTTCATCTTCATTGCAAAAAGTTGATGTGTAATTGTTGTAAATTTATTGCTTGAAAGAGCCTTGATTTGAACATCCGACGACTCCAAAAGGATGAAATCAACTAGTTTCATAGTCCAAGCTTGAAGATTAATGAGAAGGATCTAAATAAGGTCAAGGACTAAAGAAGAGGGATTGTTTAACTACCCGAAATTATCCCCGAAAGAGGAGAAAGAGGAAGAAGGATTCAAAGGTCTCCGTTTCTACCAAACACAAATATATCAACTCCTCCACCTAGTAGACCTTTCATCCAATCAACAAGGGTTCTCGGGAAAATCGAATGGTATAACCCAATCCTCATGTTAGCTATACTTGGCAAAGACCCCACTTACTCTCAATGCTCAAAATCTAGTTCCAATTATAGCATTGAAGAACATCTTGTTGGTTGTTAGATTTAATCTCCTTCACAACTTGAGCAACATCATGGATTTTACAAGACACTCAGAGGTAGATAAATGATTTATATGTCATTTTGTAGCCAAGGAAGTAATTTATCTGACTTGTTAGCACTCAAGATTTGAAGAAGTGGGTAGCACCTTGAAAGGATTTTGATCTAATCCTCACTATTTTAGGTTGTGCCTTTCAACCAAGGTAAGAGAACCTATATTGCAACCTCTGTTTTGTGAAGGAGGTGGAGATATCCTTATACTATGCATATTGTATGGAGATGGCCTTGGGAAAACATGATCAATTTTCCATTATTCAAACTCAACAGAGCTATCACTACTAAATGATGGAAATTCTTTCAAGACAAGGTTGAGGCTGCTAGAGACATGGTATGATCTTGATTTGCTTTGTGCATTTTTGTAAATGGATTATGTTCTTTTGTTGACACACAATGCAATGTAGGGGTAGTATGGGGTAGGATTATTTATTCTGAATGAAATTTTTGGTGGGAGATTTTAGACAAGACTAACAAAATTTACCAAATTATTTGAGGACCTTTGTAAGAAATTTATAAGACCCACACAGTAGAATGCTTCAAAAAAGTTGAGATACTCCTTCAACAAGGATATGCACACCAAATGGATGCCCAGATCTGCACTCTTCCACACATCTTTGATAACTTACCAAAAATCTTAAAGTAGATGAACCAACAAAGCATCCATAAATATCTATTTTATCATGACCTAAGGTTTACCCAAAGGTATACAACAATCTCGAGATTCAAGGAAGGTAAATTGATTTTAAATATGTTTATCTCTTTATCGATGAAATATATTTTGAATGTGAGACTACGAGATGCCACTAAATTATCAACAAAAATGAGACCATGTATGATCAAAAGAGTTTTCAAACACAAGACTGCAATAGGAGCAAGAAACAAAAATTAAAAACATTTTGGAACATAAGTGCATGCAAATTTTTCTAAGAGACAACACAAAATAATCCAAAAATGATCAAATTTATCAATAGGGAATGTTATAAGAACAATCTCAGAGCTTGTTGATGGCTTTACAACTGAAACCAACTCAACATGATACAAATCTGATGCAAAAGGAATTAGAAATGGTTCTCAGGTGGTTTCTCAGAGAATGGGCTTCTTCCTAGATTTTCCCATGAAATTCTAAGTTTCTCTGACCATTTGCATTTCTCAAAAATGCATTATATATCTCTTGCCACATTAGAGCCTTCTTTCCCAAAAAAAGAATATGCCAAGGGATCAAGTTTGTTACAACAATTCAAACATGATTTGCAGATAGGGACATTTAACAAATTTGTAACAAAAGTTGCCAAGTGTTTCAAAATTGGAAAATCATTACAAATCCTTCATCACTATCCATTGTGGAGGCACATTTTTCATTGTCGAAGCATGCAGACCCTTTTATTTCATTATTTCATCATTATCATTCCAAAATTTGATTATGCAACTTTATAATTTGATATTTCATGTTTTACATGGGCCTGAGTAAAAATTTATTTCAAAAACACCTCAAATCTGCAAATTAATCCCTAAAACCACTTGAATTGATCTTTACAGGCACAAAGGACACAAATTCACCAAAAAATTGATGAAAAATGATGCAAAATTCACATTTCCACACTTCCTGAGCAAAAATGGTGGCCAAAAATGAAAATGTACAGTTACCCTTGATCTGCTCTTTCTCCTTCAATCTGGGCCCTCCACATGTCAAAATACAATTGGGAATGAATTTGGGCTCACTTTTTGACTTTTTAACATTTTTGGAAAAATGGAAAAAAATGAATTTTTTCTTTGCCCTCTACCCTTGAAATTTGGGGATGACAAGTGGCATATGTTGGGTCCCATTTAAATCACGGCTCCATTCTCGCGCATTTTGACATTTTTGAATTTTGGGAATTTTTTAATTTTTTTCCCGTAGGCCTGCACCTCCAACTTTGTCCTTGACACGTGTCATGCTCTCTATCGCTGAAATTCCGTGGGCTTATTTCATGTTTTGACCCCTTTTTTCTCCAAGGGAAATTTTTCAATTTTTCTTCCACGGGCCCATGCCTCTGATTTCTCCCTCGCCACGTGTCACTTGATGATTCACCATGGGGCCATGTCTCTCTTTTTTCCATCATACCTCCTTTGCAAAAATTGAAAACTTCAAAACTCACCGGTGGCCCACGCTCTCCTTTGAATTTCAAAATTGGCCACGTGTCACACCTAGATTGGTTGCGGAACTTCGGCCCAAGTTTTGAATTTGATCCATTTGAAGTTAAAACTTCAAAGTCACTAAGAAATCCACCCCCATTCTAACTTCTCATGGACACGTGTCCACTTGTGATTGGCCACGAGGTCATGCTCTAAAAATTCACCTTAGATTTTTTTACCAAAAGGGAACAAATTCCTTCTACCTCTGCAGCTTGCACTCCCTTGCTCTCTCACCACGCTTCCATGAGTCAATTCCCCCACCGCATTGCAAACTCGCAGACCTTTCCACACCATTTTTCCTTTGCCAAAAAAATGGAAAAAAATGCCTAAGTCTTCTTCCGCCTTCCATTCTCGCCCCGGCACAATAATAATATGACACGTGTCCCTCCTCTGGGACCTGCGAGGTTGAGAGGAAAAAATGTGAAATTTTCCAAAGGCCAAAATACGTTAAGTTTTTGTAGAAAACCCGCCGATCTTTTTCCAACTAGAAGAGTCCACATAGGAGGATAAATTTGAGCTTAATTTTGACAAGCAAATGACACCCATACAACTGTCAAAAAATGTAGAATTTACCAGAGATGCCCGAATTTGTTTTTTTCTCCAAGTATGGACATGTTTTTAAATTGGAACCAGATAAAACATGATTCCGAGAATTTCTCAACCTTGGGATTGGATATTTTTCTGAATACATACAAGTATGAATCAATCAATTTTTCCTTTTTCACGATCGGGCAAAGGGAAGAAATGACATAGCTTGCAAATTTTGAAAAATTAGGGCATAGAACATGGCAAACTTGGGTGTTTCTTCACAAATGAGGCATGGAAAATGATTTTCAAATGGCCTAGGGAATGGAAACAAAAAAACAATTTCATCCCATTCATTCAAAATGTAGAAACAATTTCAAGAAATGCAAAGTGAAAGGAAAATTAGGGAAAATAATAGAGGATCAAAATGGACACCAACATCGGATCCTACTCAGGGATGGGCACTCCCATTGAGTGCCAAAATAACAATAAGTAGACCAAGTTCCAAAATAATCCTTTGGGAAAATAATTCATGAGCCAAATTCACCAAAACTAGCCGAGAACCCAACAAAAATGGTGCCACACAAAGCAAGGCAAACCACAAACCAAAAAACACCAAAAATAGAGCAAAAAACCAAACACTATACACTGTACAAGTCGGTGCATGCCTCAAATTTGGGGATTAATCCAAGAAATGCTTCAGATGCCTACCATTAATAGGTAGTTCAAGTAATTCCCCATCTAAATCTTTAAGGAAAAATGTATTCTCACCAATTTTGATATCAATGGAGTAAGGGCCCATCCATAATGCATCAAATTTTCCATGTTTTCCCTTATCCTCATTTTTTTGTCCCATAACAAAACTAGATCTCTAATATTGAAGGCCCTAGGAATGACCTTATAAAAAAAAATCAACTTTACTCTAAATCTGATATGCCTCGGTGGGATGCTCTTCTCTCTTCATCTAGCTCCACAATCTGATTGATCCTTGCTTCATATGGACTGACCTCTTGATCCCCAATCTATTGAAAAAATTAAAATGAAGACAAATGTAGATGTAAGGGTAGTAGAGCTTGAGTTCCATACACCAACTCAAATGGGATCTTACCAAAGCTCTCTTGGCGGTGATTCTATTAGCCCAAACTCAGAATTTCAGTTGTTCACCCCATTTTCTCTTGTTCAACTCTAAGGTCCTCCTAATGATCTTCAATAAGTTCTTATTATCTTGGGCTAGCTTGTCCATTCCCTTGGGGGTTATAGTTTGAAGAATAAGTTATATTGGTTCCATACTCCTTACACATTTCCATCAAAGGCTTGGCTCAAACACATGGCATTATCAAAGCAAAATCTTGACTGGCACACCAAATCTACATATGATTTTTATTCAACAAGAAATCCATAACAACTTGGTGTGTTGCTTTCTTAGTGGGGATTTCCTCTACCCACTTGGTGAAGTAATTTTTGTCTATAAGAATCCACTTATGTCCAGCACTAAAAGGATCTAAAATCTCACCAATGAAGTACATTCCCCATTGTTTGAAAGGGGCTTCAATTGATATAGGCTACAAAGGAAGGGAGCCTGAAGCTTTCATTATTCTAGAGAAACATTGGCAGCTTTAACATTTTCTAATCAGCATGGTTGCATATTTGAAGAGAGTAGGCCACCAATAACCAGCTCTCAAAACTTTGTGTACCGTAACCCTTCCAACAAAGTGTCCTCCACAAACTCCCCCATGGAAATCAGTAATTACTTTGGGAGCTTCATCTTCAGTTACACATTTCAAGAGGACACCTTCGTGGTTCTTCCAAGCTAGCCCAAAGTCGGTGATGATGTATTTTTGAGAAGCCACTTGAGGTCTCTTTTCTAATTTTTATTTAAATGATTAGAATAGCAAAGGTGTCTGAGGTAAAAGATTATATCCTTTTACCACTCGGAACTTACAAATTTCCCAAGAACATCTGCCATTTTTTCCTCTACCTCATTCACTTCCACAGGTTTGCAAGTTGCTCTCACCATGAGCTTAGCAAGACCCAAACCTCTTACTAAATTTGTGGTTTGTATGTCCATATCATACTCCTACAGTTTGTTAACCCATCTACATCTTTTACTTGAGATCTCCATCTCTGATAAGATTTCTTTTACCATGGTGTGGGGAACATAAGAAACAACTTTTGAACTTAAAATAGAAGGCTTGAAAACCTTTGCTGCTTTTACCAAGGCAAATGCTTATTTTTCCATGATTGTATATTTTAACTCAGCAACTTGTAAATCCTTGCTAAAGAAGGAAATAGGCCTCTCAACCCCATCTTCATCCTTTTGGAACAAAATAGATGCAATAGTTTTTTCAGAAGCAAAGGAGAAGATTTGAAAAGGCTTTTTGTAATTTGGGGCTGCCAAGACAGGTGCATGTTTAAGTGCCTCTTTGATTCCTTCAAAATCCTTAATAGTAGCCTCCTCCCACTTGATAACTTGATCTTTATTTAACATAAATGTGATAGGAAGAGTCAACTCAGCAAAATTGGACACAAACCTTCTAATGAAATTGATCTACCCCAAGAAAGATTGGATGCCCTTCTTCATTCTTGGAATTGGCACCTTGCTGATTGCTTCTATTCTCTCTAGATCAATCATGACACTAGCCTTTGAAGTAATATGACCAAGAAGCTTGGATTTTTCACCCCAAAGTGACACTTCTTTAGATTGAGAGAGATTCCAAATTCTCTACATCTGATCAACATTCTTTCCAAATGTTGCAAGTGATCTTTTCTGCTCCTTGAAAATACCATCACATCATCTTGATAAACTGTAATGAAGTCATTTATATAACCAGAAAAAGCAACATCCATTTCTCTTTGAAAGGTGGCTCAAGTATTTATGAGACCATAATTCATTCTCACATAAACATATGTTCCCCAAGGAGTGGTAAAGGTAGTTTTAAATCTTTTTGACTCCTTGACAACAACCCGATTGTAGCCGAGAAACCATCTAAGATGGAAAACAATTCATATCCAGTCACTAACTACAACATGTTCTCCATGTTTGGAAAAGGATAATTTTCTTTCAATGAAGATCTATTTAGATTTCTAAAGTCTACATAAATCTACATAAAGTCTGATATCTCCATTCTTCTTTTCTGATCGGCAAAAGGTTTGCAAGCCAAGATGAATACCTTGTGGGCTGAATGATCCCTCCCTCCAATTTCTTCAATTCATCTTGCATTTTCATGGAGAGAGGAGTGGATTAATTGGCCTTTTCTTCTGTCTAAATGGTTTGGCATATTTCTCAAGAGATATTTCATGCTGAAATGAGTCTTCTCTATATGCATTCATCTCTGAATATGACTAGGTAAGGATGTCTTGATATTGTTTCAACAATTAGAGGTAGGAATATTTTTCATCTTTATTTAAACTACTTCCCAACTAAACTTTTATTTATTTTTCCTTTGTTCCCAATTCATGTTATTCCACATCCCTTGAGGTATATATTTTCTATTAATGATGCAATCATCATTGCTAAAATTTGACTCAAGAGCAACAAGACCTCTAGGAATGGTGTAAGTTTTTAATTGGATAATATATTTTCCAAAAAAGTCTCTCTTCCTTTAGTCACACACACCATTGGTTCCCAATCAATATGCTGATCTACAAACTCACCTTGATTTTGTAAGAACCTTTGCACTTGAGCATCATCATCAAACACTTGCCAATGCTTGATGTTATCAGGGACAACTGGCCTAGTTAACACTTCAACATTGTACTCACAATAAGGTGAAATGGTGAAATCTCCAAATGTTGACCCCAACACTACCAACTTATCAACGAAGCATTCAAACTTCTGTCATGGTGCACTATATTGAAGGAATCAAACATCTCAATTATATCCCAAACTGCATGCTTATATTGTTTAATCCGCTGATTTTTGTAGCATACAGCTTTCTTATTTGTTTGACAACTAGCTCTGAATCTCCCTTTGCAATGATGTCCTTGACACCATAATTCCATGGAATTATCAAACCAAACAACAAGGCTACATACTTAGCAATTTTGTTAGTACATTCAAAATTAATCTTGAAGGAAAAAACAAATTCTTCTAAGCTAAGAGAAATCACAATTACACCAGCACCATTTCCAAATTTGGAGCAAGCTTCATCAAATAGCAAGGTCCAAGGAGAAATCATCTGTTCAAGGAAATTTTACTAATCCATCTTGTGTTCTTTACCATCATCAAAAATAATAAAATTATCAACATCAAAATCAACAAATAATACTTCATAAGAAGCATTGTTAGGGTCCTCAATTAGGTGCAACATTTTCTTTTCTACATAGACCTTGATAAGGCTTCCCTTAATGGGAATGGTGGAAAAAGACATATCCATTTGGACACTCCCTCCAACACTTGTAGCCCACTTTCTTGACAATAACATACCCCATTTAGCAGGGAAATCAACAATCACAACATCCAATTTTAAATTCCTCCCGGGATAAGATGCAAGCTGCACTACCAAACCATTCACACAGCACAATAACCAGCACTTCTCTTGAGTCCATGATAGTACATTTTCAATAGGTTGCTGTCACTTTGATATCTAACTCATTCATGACTTCTAGAGGCATGACATTACATGATGCACCAGAATCAAACATACAATTGTGAAGTAGCCTATCCTTTATGATCAAAGTTGTAAAGAATGGATCAACATTCAATTGGAAATCAACCAATGGATGTCCCCAAATATACGTCGGTGTCTCTCCAATATATTCTATGGTTAGTGGTGTTTCAAGGTCAGTAATGATTTGAGGAGTTTCAACAACATTTACATTTCTTCTGGAGTAGTCTTCTCTTCTTTCAACCCTAAGTTCTTAAATGCTCTCTTTTTATGCTCAAGAATCCTAAGAAAATCAATGATTGGAACACTCACTTTGATTTGGCTCAATAATTTGGTTTATCATAGGGAACACTCTTTGGAAAAATAGCATTGGAAGGGAGACAAGAAGATTCATCGATGACATGACATTCTTGGTAGCTTGGGCATGAGGAGGACTGTAATTTTTGCTTGGGACTGCAGAGCTTTTGGCAGTGCTTCTTTTTTAGGAGCTTCTTTGGGAATTCTTGTGAGCAATGGTGTTTTAGGTCTGACTTGAGGCCCAATTCCTTTAAAAACTTTGCTTCTAGTGTTATAATATTTCTCTTGAGCTACAACAACATTCATAAAAATTGTCTATCTTCCTCCAAAGGAATACCACCATCATACTTCTTAATCATCAAAGCTCTTAAGTATTCAAAGTCATTGTGAGGAATTTAAAAATATTGCACTACATCAACTTTAAGAGTATGAGGGGAAGGAAAACTTGTACCCGTTTGATGCAATCCCAAAATTTTGTTGTTGTCCTTGCACTTATAACTTCAAGTAGATGTTACTCCTCCTTGTGAGCTTGAAGAACAACCCACCATGCAAATATCACCATTACTACCATCATCATTATTAGCCTCACTTTTTTTGTCCACTTCACATGGAGGATGGGGCAGAAAACACCTATCACACCAATCAATATCAGTAACTTCTTCAACACTAGAACTCCTAGCATTTAGGGATCGGGTAACACTGCTTCCTTCACATGCTTGAGGATGTCTATTTACAGACCCCATGGGTCATTTTCCTCTATCATCTGCCCTTTGATCACCTCTAGGATGATTAGAAAATTTGTCATGGTTTTTTTCTCTTGGATGACCTTGTGAATTTTTCCCAATTCTTTACTTAGCTCTTGCTAACTTATATGAGATTTCTTTGACATCCCGTGCCAAAGTTTTCACAACCTCCTCTAAATCAGCACCCTTGCTAGCTTGAGGTTTTTAGGGTTTATCAACTTTACACCATCTCTCTTGAGAGGTTTCCCAATTGCTTTGATGTTTTTTTCAATTTGAAGTGCCATGGTGAAAGCTTTCCTTAGATTAGCAGGGTTCTTGTCTCTTAAGTTGTAGGCTACCTTTTTATCAAATGCATCTGCATATTTGATTAAACAAGATTCATCACAATGCATCGATTAAATGGTAGCCTTCTCAAAGTTTTGTTAAACCTTGTGTTGAAGTCATGGACTGATTCATTGGGATTCTTCTTGATATTCTCAAATTTAGACAAGAGAAATATAGGATCAGTCTTGTCACCATATTGCAACCTAAATGCATTCTTCATCTCAGTCCAAGAATCAATTGAATTATCAAGAAGAGCCTTGTACCAATCCCTAACATCCTCTTCTAGTGTATGAATGAACAATTTAATATACAAATCTTCAAACTCTATCTCAAAATATTCCATCATGTTAACAAAAATTTTGAGATGCCGATCACCATATTGTAGTATTACCTTGGAATTTTGGCAATCTATTTCGACATCTTGTGGGATAGCATTTGGGTAACCATCCATTCCTCTAAAGTCTATAGGACCAAAGGTGTTAATAATAATTAGAGGTCTAGGTTGAGCCATATTATTTGGTGGAGGTGATCTTGGGGGTGACACAAGTTGATGAGGAGTGCAAGGTCTTTGGGGCTTAAGAATGTGATTCACAAGACTGGTATTCTCTAAGTGCTGATTTTCTTGGAAATTTTTATTTGAATTGAAACACAGAGGTGCAGATTGGAGAAGGAACTTACCTAGTATAGCAGAAGGACCTTCACTAGCTAAGGCAAACAAGTTTATGAGAGGATTTCTTGAATCAAAATCACTTGAAGAAGAGTGATAATCCTCTACCAAAGGCTGATCTCTCCAACCAATGGATATATCTTTTCCTGATGTATGACCTTTAAAAACTTTCCAAACTCTTCTCCCTTCTAGCTCGAGTTTCTTGAATCAGTAAACAACTTCTTAGCGAGTCTCTAAGAATCGAGATCTTCTTCCTTCCAGCTTTGTAGAGATTAGCAACACAAAAATAAATGATAGAAAGCTTAAGACACTGGTATTTATCAAGATCAGAACAACATGGAGTCGCCACTAAGGAATTTCACCCTAGTTGTGCAAATGCACTAAAATACTCAGTCAAATATCTATCAACACTGAGAACCTTGCAAAAATTTATAGATCATACCTTCCTTTTCTTGAATTTATCAATCACAAATTCAATGAAGTGCAACAACTACTGAAAAATGATAAAATTGCAGGAAAAAATTATATATTCACTTAATCCTTACAAATCTAATTATAAAATGATGCTTCAACAATGTATTTGCATGCACAATTTGTAAGGGACTTTACCAGGGTTTGATATACATTCAAATATCTCAAATATGTATGCACATGGTTCAAATTGAACTAAGAAAACATAAAAATTAGAAATCTACTCTTCATTCCAATCTTATAAATTTGATCAGAAGATGATACTCAGATTTGTAATTACACATAAATCACACAAGAAGTATTACTAGGGATCTGAAATACTGAAATACTGAATAATGTCCCCAAATAATAACACCATTTCGGTGTTGGTACCCAAATTTAATCTCCTTCACAACTTGAGCAGCATCATGGATTTTACAAGACACTTAGAGGTAGATAAATGATTTATATGTCATTTTGTAGCTGGGGAAGCAATTTATCTAACTTGTTAGCACTCAAGATTTGAAGAAGTGGGTAGAACCTTGAAAGGATTTTGATCTAATCCTCACTATTTTAGGTTTTTCCTTTCAACCAAGGTAGGAGAACCTATATTGCAACCTCTCTTTTGTGAAGGAGGTGGAGATATCCTTAAACTATGTATATTGTATGGAGATGGCCTTGGGAAAAAATGCTCAATTTTATATTATTCAAAATCAATAGAGCTATCACTACTAAATGATGGAAATGCTTTCAAGACAAGGATGAGGCTGCTAGAGACATGGTATGACCCTGATTTTCTTTGTGCATTTTTGTAAATAGATTATGTTCTTTTGTTGACACACAATGCAATACATGGGTAGTATGGGGTAGGATTAGTTATTCTAAATGATTTTTTTTGGTGGGAGATTTTAGACAAGACTAACCAAAATTTTCCAAATTCTTTGAGGACCTTTGCAAGAAATTTGTAAGACTCACACAACATAATGCTTCAAAAAGGTTGAGATACTCCTTCAACCAGGATATGTGCACCAAATGGAGGCCTAGATCTACACTCTTCCATAGAATCTTTGATAACCTACCATAAAATCTTGAAGTAGATGAACCAACAAAGCATCAAAAATCTCTATTTTATCATGACCTAAGGTGCACCCAAAGGTTTACAACAATCTCAGAATTCAAGGAAGGTAAAGTGATTTTAAATATGTTTATCTCTTTATCAGATGAAATATATTTTGAATGTGAGACTACAGATGCCACTAAACTATCAACAAGAAATGAGACCATGTATGATCAAAAGAGTTTTCAAACACAAGACTGCAATAGGAGTAAAAAACAAAAATAAAAACATTATGGAACATAAGTGGATGTAAATTTTACCAAGAGACAACACAAAAAAATCCAGAAATGATCAAATTTATCAGTAAGGGAATGTTATAAGAACAATCTTAGAGATTTTTGATGACCTTACAACTGAAACCAACTCAACATGATACAAATCTGATGCAAAAGGAATTAGAAATGGTTCTCAGATGGTTTCTTAGAGAATGGGCTTCTTCCTAGATTTTCCCATGAAATTCTAAGTTTCTCCGACCATTTACATTTCTCAAAAATGCGTTATTTATCTCTTGCCACATTAGATCCTTCTTTCCCAAACAAGGAATATGCCAAGGGATCAATTTTTTACAAAAATTCCAACATGATTCACAGATAGGGACATTTAACAAATTTGTAACTAAAGTTGCCAAGTGTTTCAAAATTGGTGAATCATTACAATCCTTCATCATTATCCATTGTGGAGGCACATTTTTCATTCTCCAAGCATGCATACCCCTTTTATTTCATTATTTCATCCTTATCATTCCAAAATTTGATTATGTAACTTTATAATTTGATATTTCACGTTTTACATGGGCCTCGAGTAAAAATTTATTTCAAAAGCACCTCAAATCTTCAAATTAATCCCTAAAACCACTTGAATTGATCTTTACAAGCACAAAGGCCACAAATTCACCGTAAAATTTGATGAAAAATGATGCAAAATTTGTATTTCCACACTTCTTGGAGCAAAAATGGTGGTCAAAACTGAAAATGTACAGTTACCCTTTATCTACTCTTTCTCCTTCAATCTTGGCCCTGCACGTGTCAAAATATGATTGGGAAAGAATTTGGGCTCACTTTTTGACTTTTTAACATTTTTGGAAAAATGGAAAAAATTAAATTTTTTCTCCACCCCTCCACCCTTGAAATTTGGTGATGACACGTGGCATATGGTGGGTCCCATTGAAATCGCAGCTCCATTCTACACATTTTGACCTTTTTTGAATTTTAGAAATTTTTACTTTTTGCCCCGCGGGCCCACACCTCCGCCTTTGTCCTTGACATGTGTCATGCTCTCTATCACTAAAATTCTGCAGGCTTATTTCATGTTTTGACCCCTTTTTTCGCCAAGGGAAATTTTTCAATTTTTCTTCCATGGGCCCATGCCTCCGATTTCTCCCTCACCGCATGTCTCTCGATGATTTGCCATAGAGCCATGTCTCTCTTTTTTCCATCATACCTAATAAACATTGAAAAATTTAAAACTCACCGGTGGCCCACGCTCTCCTTTAACTTTCAAAATATGCCACTTATCACACCTAGATTGGTTGTGGAACTTTAGCCCAAGTTTTGAATTTGATCCATTTGAAGTTAAAACTTCAAAGTCACCAAGAAATCTACCCCCCATTCTGACTTCTCATTGGTATGTGTCCACTTGTGATTGTCCATGGGTCCATGCTCCAAAAATTCACCTTAGTTTTTTCTACCAAAAGGGAAAAAAATTCCTTCTACCTCTAGTGGCCCGCACTTCCCCACTCTATCATCACACTGCCATGTGTCCACCCCCCATTCCATTGCAGACTTGTGGGACTTTCCACACTATTTTTCCCTTCACCAAAAAAATGGCAAAAAATGCCTAAGTCTTTTGCCAGCCTTCCATTCCACCCTGGCACAAAAACATTACATGTGTCCCTCCTCTGGGCCTTGCGGGGTTGTGGGGAAAAAATGTGAAATTTTCCAAAAGCCAAAAAATGTTAAGTTTTTGTAGAAAACCTACCGATCCTTGTCCAACCAAAATCGGCCATGCAGGAGGAGAAATTTGAGCTTAATTTTGACAGGCAAATGACACCCGTACAACTACCAAAAAATGTAGAATTTACCAGAGATGCCCGAATATGATTTTTTCTCCAAGGATGGACATTTTTCAATTGGAACTAGATAAAACATGATTATGAGCATTTCTCGACCTTGGGCTTGGACTTTTTGTTTGAATACATACAAGTATGAATTGATCAATTTTTCCTTTTTCATGATCGGGAAAAAGGGAAGAAACGACATAGCCCATAGATTTGGAAAAATTAGGGCATAGAACATGGAAAACTTGGGTGTTTCTTCACAAATGAGGCATGGAAAATGATTTTCAAATGGCCTAGGGCATGGAAATAGAAAAAAAATTTCATCCCATCCATTCAAACTATAGAAAACATTTCAGGAAATGCAGAGTGAAAGGAAAATTAGGGCAAAATAATAGAGGATCAAAATGGACACCAACACATCCCATACTTTACTCGGAGAAAACTAGACCACTCCTAGTGATCATGTACAAGACATTGCTAATTTTTGTATAATCCATGAGATTGTTGAAATGGATAATGCTGTCAAATTGTTGGCATCTTCATTCAAAGGGAAATCCTTGCAATGGTTCATGAGCCTTGAGGCAAGCTCTATCCAAAATTGGAACCAGTTGTACACAACTCTCCATAACCAATTTAGAGAGAAAGGGGACAACTTGTCTCTATTGGAGAAACTGACAACTATCAAGAGAGCTCCCAATGAGAAACTAATAAACTTCAATTTCAAATTTCAAAGAACATGGGATAGAATCCCATTGGTAGTGAGGCCAACAACTCAAGGTGCTTTCTTATACTTTCTCAAGGCTTTAAATTCTAACATTTATTTGTTGATCCAATCCATGCGAGGTGTATTTCTACCCGTAGCTTACAACATCACCATTAGGGTTGAGAATTATTTGATCCAAGATGGTAAACTTGCACCTAGGCCTCCTATGCCCTTATATTCGAGTCGGGAAGCCCAAGTACTAGTTAAACACCTACTTTAGCTCATATTCCCACTCCTAGAAATTAGAGTTCAAATGAAACTTCTACTTCATCCTCTAGTGCCTCAAATGAGCTTCAAGAAGTTATGAAACAATTGGAAATTTGGGCAATGAGCTGGCTATACTCAAGAGGCAACAAGTTCAAAGTTTTAGGCCTTCTTATCAATCTCAAACTCAGCCTAATAGACAACCATATCAGCCTAATAGGCCACCCAACCCAAATTCAAATCAAAATAAAGTAAGTCCTCCTACCAATAAACCATTTCAGCCCTATAACCCCAATGTTACATCTACCTTTAAAGCCTTAGTGATAGTGCAAAATAATATAGCTCAAGAGTATGACTAGTGTTTCCCATGCAATGAACCTCAAAACCATTCTATGTGCTTCAATGGTGCTTTGAACCAATCTTTGATGGTGACGACAACCGGTGTAGAGAGAAAGTGAGTCGAGAAAAAATAAACAAGGGACATCTAAACAAGATACAAATCCAAATGAGACTAAACTTGTGAATTGGTAGGCTGAAGATTTTTGTGGTATAAATCAAACACCTTCTCGAGTGTAACATCTAACACATGGTCAAAGAAGAGGAATATTTCTGAAGGTAAGTCATTAGATCCAAGTTATTCACAACCTTCCATCACTCCACAAGGTGTTGGCAAAGTAAAATGTAATTCCAAATGTGTAAGGAAATCCCAAGCCACCTTCTAGACCAGCTCAAATGCTAGTTGTTGTAGCCCATGTACAATAAAATAATGTGCATACTAAAAGGCGGTGAAGAGATGGTTCATGCCCATTTAAAATCATTGAACAAATGAAGAAGACCAATGTGAAAATATATATGTGGGATTCACTATCCATCCCAGGACAAAGGGATCTATTACAAGTTGCCATGAAGAATTGGTCAACCGTAAATTAGCTAGCTCATATGTAAGAGAAGGTACTCACAAATGCTACTCAACCTAAGGGGAATCATGGAGGACAAAAAGGTAAAATTTGAATCCCCCTCCATTCTTTGTTTCATTGATCATTGGGGATAAAATATTACATAATTGTATGATTGATTTTGCAGTAAGTAGTTTTTTGATGCCCAAGCAAATGGCTGATCAACTGGGCCTTCAATATGAATTCATATTCAAGGGAGTGGTGAAATTAGATGGGATATCAGTAGCAAAAGTTGGGATAATTAAATATTTGATCCTTACTTTTCATGCATGCCCCAATGTCACTGCTTTTGCAAGATGTGTCAGTGATAGATTTGCCACCACTCTTTGCAAGATGTTTCGGTAATTAATTAAATATTTTAGAATTGGAGGCTACCTATCTACTGATTGGTGACTCATGCTATTTAAGCCAAGGTAATCAGGTCCAAACCTATTGCAAACTTTCACATAGAGCCTCATACTCCAAGCCCAATCAATGCCAACTATTCAAATTTGATCAAGAGGATTATCCAAGCACACATGAAGCTGACACCAAATTTGGAAGCATTCCAAATTTGACTCTTGAAAAATGGGAAAGAAAGGTACATGTTTTTGATCCCTACAAGGAAATAGAGGAATCTGAACTAGGAGTCTATTACATGCATGAAGAAAATCAGCCTCTTCCTAGCATCACCAAGCCAGACCATAAAGATGAAAATGAGGTATGGTAGTTGTTCTTTGATGGATCAAGAAGTAAACAAGGTGCAGGAGGAGTATCTTTTCTTGTTTCACCTCAAGGCATTAAGTATTATTCAAATTTTAGATTTCAGTTTGCATGTTATAACAACACTGCTGAATATGAAGCTTGGATACATGGATTGCATTGGTCAAGGAAGAGAGGCATCAAAACTTACAAGTATTTGGTGATAGTGAGTTGATTGTTAATCAATTTAAAGGACAACATGTTGCCAAGAATGACCTGCTCAAGAGTTATAAGAATAAGTTGTGGGATCTCATTGAGGATTTTGAGGGCTTTGGCATCAACTCCATCCCTAGGAAAGAGAACCAAGCTGCTGATAGGCTTTCCATAGTTGGAGAAACTTTTGATGTTGTGGAGATTATCAAAAGAGATAAAATGCAGCCAAACATCCATATGACTATGAGGCCATCGGTACCAAACAATAATTCAAATTGGCAAGTTTTTTAGAGTGACCAACAAATCATCAATTTCTTGCAAGAGGAAGCTAAGTTCTCAGCCAAAAATCAGGAAAAGCTAGAACAACAAAGATGGTGATCAAGTGGTATAGCTGAGAACCAACAAACTACCAAAAGGACTTGTGACTTTATATTCTATCTTAAATCCTAACTATCAATTTAGGAAGGAGAAATCAAACATCCAAGTCAAGGGAGAGGATTCAGAGCCCATCTTAGTTGGAGAAGGCAAGTCACTTCAAATTGGTAAAGTGGCAACAGAGAAAGAAAGGTATGAATTCATGAAAATTTTCCAAGAGTTCCCGATTTATTTTCTTAGAGCTATGAAGAATTAAGAGGTTTCAATCCCAAGCTATCTCAACCCACAATTGAACTAGATCCAAGTGCTAAGCCTATCAAGTAAAAACAGAGACCGCTCAATACTCACACATTGAGCCTCTCATGAAGAAGGAATTGAATAAGTTAATAGAGGAAAGTATCATATTCCCCATCAAGAATTCAATTTGGGTTACAAACTTGGTTCTAGTTAGAAATAAGAGTGGAGAAATCAGGTTGTATGTAGACTTTAGAGATTTGAAAAGAGCATCCCTCAAGGATCACTACCCACTTCCTTATATGCAATAGATTTTGTAAGTTGTTGCTAGCTCTGAGAGGTTTTCATTACTAAATGGTTATTCAGGATATAATCAGATCATGGTAAGTGAATATGATCAGTTCAAAACAACCTTCACCACCAAATGGGGAACCTATGCATATAGAAAAATGCCATTTGGGTTGTCTAACGCGGAGCTAATTTCCAAAGGGAAATGGATATGGTATTCAAGGGATTGATCAACAAAATAGTGTTGATATACTTAGACAATATTACTATATTTTCTAAAAGTGTAGCAAACCATCTCTTTCATTTGAAACAAGTGTTCTAAAGATGTAGAAGATTTGGAGTATCCTTGAATCCCAAAAATGCATATTCCTATCTCATGAAGGCAAGCTCCTAGGCCACATTATTTCCAAATAAGGGTTAGAAATGATCTAAAGAGGTTTGAAGTAATAAGAGAACTATCATTTCCAAGTCATAAGAAGTCTCTTCAAAGTTTCTAGGGAAGAATTAATTTTGTTCGAAGGTTTGTTCCAAACTTTGTAGCCCTTGTCAAGCCAATAACTATGATGTTGAAGAAAATTGTGGCATCAAATGGATAGCTAAAGGTAAGGAAAGTTTTGAGGAAATAAAATAAGCTATCTCATGGGCTCCAACTCTTATTAACCCAAATTTCTCCAAAGAATTCATCCTTTGTGCATTTGGTGGTGGTGATACAATTTCTACAATTTTAGTATAGCAGAATGAAGAAAATGTAGAGTAGCCAATTACCTTCTTTAGCTAAAGCTTTGAGGAATATGAACTAAGGTATTCCTTTGTTAAGAAGCATGTTCTTTCAATGATTAGGATCTTGAAGAAATTTAAGCATCTAATTTCAAACAACAAGGTTCAACTGTTGGTTTCTCATGTGATTGTTAAAGACTCGCCTCCTCAACAAATATCTAAATGAAAATGTGCAGGGTGGATTACTCATGTCATGGAGTATGACATTGAGATCAAAGTCACCAAGCTAGTGCAAGGAAAGGGATTGTGTGAGAATTGGCCTTGATTCAACCAATTGAAGCAATCAAAGAGAAGAATGTTGTTTTGGTGCTACAAGACAAATGCTAAGAACAAAGAGATGTTCAAGAAGAAAATGGTGGTGTGCTCACTCCTTATTGGACCCAAGACATAATGCACTTCCTACAAATAGGCCTATGCCCTCTAGAGATGAACAAAGCCAAAAGAAGACACTTCAGATTGCAGGCTATTCAGTATGCACTTGTTAATTGTGTCTTGTTCAAAAAATATATCAATGGAGTGTTCTTTGAGATGCATTGGGAAAAATTAGATTGATAAAATGTTAGAAGAGTTCCATGATGGACCGGTGGGGGTCATTTTTTTCAAGAGTGATATCTCTAAAGATCATGAAGGCTGGTTATTATTGGCCCAAAGTGTTTAGTGATTGTTATGTATGGATCAAGAGGTGCAAGAATTGTGCATTCTTCATAGGAAAAGAGAGGTTATCAACACTTCCATTACACCCAACCTCAATTGACCAGCCATTCATGAAATGGGGTTTGGAATTCATTTGATTCATTAATCCAAACTCAAGCCAAGGGCACAAATAGATTCTAACAACAACATACTACTTCACTAAATGGACTGAGGTGGTGGCACTCAAAGAGGCAAAAGAATCTAGCATTCTAGAATTCTATGAGGGGATAACAACCATATTTGGTATACCTACCACTATAATATCATATAATGCATTGGCATTAATAGGATCAAACCTAACTGAATGGGCTGTTAGAAATGGGATTTATTTGAGCACTTCATCAAATTATTACCCTCAAGGTAATGGCCAAGTTGAGTCTATTGGTATCCAGATTTAATCTCCTTCACAATTTGAACAACATCATGCATTTGATCAAGACATTCAAGGGTAGATAGATGATTTGTATGTCATTTATAGCTGGGGAGCACATCTATTTGGCTTGTTAGCACTCAAGATTTGAGTGAGTGGATAACACCTCCATAGGATCTTGATACGATCCTCACTGTTTTGGGTTGTGCCTATCAACCAAGGCAAGAGAACCTATATTGCAGCCCTTATATGGTAAAGGATATTGAGATATCCTTGTATTTTTAAATTGTGTAGAGATGGCCTTGGGAAAACATGATCAATTATCCATTATTCAAACTCAAATGAGTTGTCACTACTAAATGATGGAAATGCTTTCAAGACAAGGATAAGGCTCACTAGAGACATAAAAAATCCTATATGCTTTGTGCATTTTGTGAATGGATTTGTATTCCTTTGTTGACACACAATGCAATGCAAGGGTAGTATGGATAGGATGAGTTAGTTTGAAAGAAATTTTGTGGGAGATGTTTAGACAAGAGTAGTTGGGAATTACCAACTTCTTTGAGAACCTTTGCAAAATTTTGCAACACCTAAATAACAAGAATGTTTCAATGGTTTTAAAATACTCCTTTAACCAGATATGTGCACCAAATGGAGGCCTAGATCTACACTCTTCCACACAACCTTTGATAACCTACCACAAAATCTTGAAGCAAAATACCAACAAAGTATCCAGAATCCCTATTTAATCATGACCTAAGGTGCACCCAAAGGTTTACAAACAATCTCAATATTCAAGGACAATAAAATGATTTTAAATTTGTTTATCTTCTATCAGATGAAGGCTCTTCTGAATATAAGATTGTAAATTCCATTAAACCATCAACAAGAAATGAGACCTTGTATGATCAAAGAGATCCTAAACACAAGATTGCAACATGAGCAAGAAACACAAATTGAAAACATTCTGAGACATAAGCATATGAAAATTTTGCCAAGAGATAACACCACATAATCCAAAATTTGATCAAATACATCAGTAGGGGAATGTTATAAGAACAATCTCAGATCTTGTTGATGGCTTTACAACTGAAACCAACTCAACATGATGAAATCTGATACAAAATGGAATTAAAAATGGCTCTCAGGTAGTTTTCTCTAGAGAAATGGATTTCTTCCAACTTTTTGCTTGAAAATTATAAGTATTTTTCTCTCTTCTGTCTCTCCCCTTCAAATGCTTCAAAAATACATTTTATATCTCATGCCAGCTTGGAACCTTGCTTCCCAAGCAAAGAATATGCTTAAGGGATCAAATTTGTTACAAAACCATTCATCATTTCATGAAAATGACATCAAACTATAAAACAACTCGCATATTGCCAGGGATGCACAAAAATCTTCAAATATTACACGAGGTTGGATCCTTATCCATCCCAGGGTCATATTGTTGGCATTCAGGCATGCCAGCATGCTTTAGCAATCATTCTTCACCTTTTACCCTTTCAAATTTTACCTCTGCAATATTTTTTTTATTTTCACCTTTCATTTTTTTACATTGGGCCAAAGTAAAAATGCATCAAAACATCATATACCATCAAATTAGCTCATGAAAATGGTGACATTGTTCTTAGAAGGATGAGGGGACTCAAAATATTATAAGGTTCGATGAATTTTTATGAAGAAACGTGATTTCAAGCTCCTTAGAGTTCCCATGGTGCCTAAAAATGAAATTACATAGTAACCATCAATTTTGGTCAACTTTTAATGCTAGCCCTCCACATGGAGGATGAGATTCTTGAATATTCCCCTTTTTCCCTTTTGGATAAGAAGGGACATGTGTCTAAAAACCATTGGATCGAACCTCCATGCTTTAGAAATGCATTTGCGGCCCCTTTTTAATTTGGGAAAATTTTGTAAAAAATCTTCGCTTCTCCCATGACCCGCCACATGTCCACATGTGGGCCCCAAGGAAAACCATGGGCTCATTTTATGAAGTTTGGCACTTTTTTAAAAAAGGGAAATTTTCTCTTAAAAATTCTCCACGGCCCGAACACCCATTCTCCTCCTCCAATGTGGCACCTTGATGTGCATAGGCCATTCACCTCCAACTCTGCCTTCAGACCTCCCTACCAAATTTTGAAAAATTTAAAACCCTTACCATTCGCCATGGGTCCAAGTGTCCCACCTTGCCATCGAACCTCCCTACCAAATTTGTAAAAATTTAAAGTCTCTCCTAACCCCGAGCCAAACCTCTTCCCCTCACCTTTTTGGGACACATGTCACTTTGGATTGGAGTGGTGAAATGCTTCTCTTTTCATTTTTTTTGCAAAATTCCCCATTTTGCCCCCTTTTTGCCTCCACTTGAATTTTCACATTTTTTTTTCTCCTTTGACACGTGTCCACCTGCATTCTTGGATCATGCGGGCCTTCAGAGCTTGGAAAAAAATTTAACTTAGGAATTTTTTTCAAAATCACCAAATTCTCCCTCCACCACCCACATGTCCCCTGAGCCATGTGTCCTCCTCCCATTCATTGCAGATTTCGGGCCTAGAACCGACTTTGAGATTTTTGCCCAAATGGAAGCCAAAATTTCTAAGGAACCTCCGCCACCTGCCATGCTGACTTCTCCAGACACGTGTCCACCTGCCATTGGATGTGGGCCTTCGGGAAAAAATTTTCCTTTGAAAATTTTGCAAAAGGAAAGAAAAATTTCTAAGTATAACCCGCCACCCGCCAATCCTCCAACCAATCACAATGTGCCACATAGGCACTTTATTGTAGCAAGCGAGCCATGGACCAAATTTTTCCTTAAGCCAAAATTTGAAAAATTAACAAGTTAGAAATATTTCCCACCACCTCGCCAATAGGAACCCACCACATTGCAATAATGTTGTGATGATGAATTTGACGGTAGAATATGCCCGTATGACCATCAATACGTCAAAAATGTAGAGGATGCCCTAGAAATTGAATTTTTTGATGAAAAGGTAGATTTCTTGATTTTGAACCAAATGAATCATTTTTGACATTGTTTTCAAGCATGGGATTGGGAAAACACTTGCACAAACTTGGGATTCGATCAAATTCAAGTTTTTTACATGATTTGGCAAAGGAAAATGACACAACCCATAAAAATGAAGAAATTAGGGCACAAATGGGGGCAAACATGGAAAATTGTTTCAAATTAGGGCAAAATAATAACATTAGGAATTTTGAAGGTATTCAATTGGGAAATGAATCAGAGACCACCACCAAATCAAAAAATGAAACATTTGTGAAAAAATTTGACATGAAAAATTAGGGCACATTATGAAAACTCAATAATGGGACCAACATTGGCTCTTTCTTGGGATGGGCACTCCCAATGAGTGCCACAAGATCAAAACATAGACCAAGTGCCAAAATCCATTGGGAAAAGGAGTCAAAACATAGGGCAGCCCAAAAACTCAAAATTTCCACAAAAAAGGACCGAGAAAATCACCAAAAAAGGTTGCCAAGGTAAAAAGGAAAACCACACACCAACCAATAGCAAAAAACAAAGCAAGAACAAAGACTATACAAATATACAACTTGTGCATACCTCACTAGGGGATTTAATCCAAGAAATGTTTTAAATGTCTACCATTAACAGAAGCTCTAGCAAATCCCCATCTAGATCTTTAAGGAAAAAGGTATGCTCACCAATTTTGATGTCAATGGCATAAGGGCCCATCCATAATGCATCAAACTTTCCATGCTTTCCCTTGTCTTCATGCCTACTATCCCATAGAAAAACCAGATCTCCAACATTGAAGGCTCTAGGAGTGACCTTCTTATCAAACAACCTCTTCAATTTCTCTCTAAATCTGACATGTCTTTGATGGGAAACTCTTCTCTCTTCATCTAACTCAATGATATGATTGATTCTTGATTCATATGGGCCATGTTCTTGATCTTCCAACTATTGGGAAAACTGAAAAGTGGATAATTGTAGGTGTAAGGGCAGCAAAGCCTGAGTTCCATACACCAATTCAAATGGGCTCTTACCAGTTGCTCTTTTAGGAGTTATTCTATCATCCCAAACTACAAATTTCAATTTCTCTCCCCACTTCTTCTTGTTGATTTCCAAGGTCCTTCTAATGATCTTGAGAAAGTTCTTGTTACTAGACTCAGCTTGTCCATTGCCTTGTGGATTGTAGTTTGAAGAATAAGTCAGATTTATCCCATATTCATTACACATTGCCATCAAAGGTTTGGCTCTAAAACACATGGCATTATCAGATACAATATTAACTAGAACTCCAAATTTGAATATGATATGATTCAATAAGAAATCCATTACCACTTGGTGTGTTGCCTTTCTAGATGGAATTGCCTCAACCCATTTTGTAAAATAATCAAATTCTATAAGGATCCATTTATGACCGACATTGGAAGGATCTGAAATCTCACCGATGAAGTCCATTCCCCATTGTTTTAAAGGAGCTTAAATTGATACAAGATGCAAAGGAAGGGAGCCTGAAGCTTTCAGTCTTCCAGAAAATTTTGGCAACTATCACACTTTCTAACTAGCTGGGTTGTATCTTTAAAAAGAGTAGGCCACCAATAACCAGCTCTTAAAATATTATGTGTTGTCACTCTCCCAGCAAAAATTTCCTCCACAAAATCCCCCATGGAAATCAGCAATCAACTTTAGAGCTTCATCTTCAATTATGCATTTCAAGAGGACACCTTCAGGGTTCTTCCAAGCCAGCCCAAGGTTTGTTATGATATATTTTTGAGAAGCCAACTTGAGGGCTCTTTTCTGATTTTTATTCAAGTGACTAGGATAGCATAGGTGCCTGAGGTAGAAGATCACATCTTTGTACCACTTAGAATTTACCAACTTTGCAAGCACATCTATCCTTTCTTCCTCTAGCTGATTCACTTCCACATTTTGCAAGTTGCTCTCAGCCATGAGCTTGGCAAGACCCAAACCTCTTACTAGCTTTGTTGTTTGGATATCCATATCATATTCTTGTAATTTTTGACCCATCTACATCTCTTGCTTGATATCTCCATGTCTAATAAGATGTCTTTAACCATGGTGTGGGGAACATAAGCAACAACTTTTGAACTCAATATATAGGGCTTGAAAATCTTTGTTGCTTTTACCAATGCAAATGCTTATTTTTCCATGATTGTATACTTCAACTCAGCTGCTTGTAAAGCCTTGCTAAAGAAGGAAATAGGTCTCTCAGCTCCATTCTCATCCTTTTGTAACAAAACTGAAGCAATAGTGAATTCAGAGGCAAAAGAAAAGATTTGGAAAGGCCTCTTATAGTTTGGGGCTACTAAAATAGGGGCATGCTTAAGTGCATCCTTTATTCCTTCAAAAGCTTGAATGGCAGCCTCCTCCCACCTAATGACTTGATCCTTTCTTAACATGCTTGTGATTGGAAGAGTTAGCTCAACAAAATTGGAAACAAATCTTCTAATAAAATTGATTTGGCCAAAGAAAGATTGGATACCTTTCTTGGTTCATAGGATAGGTACTTTTCTAATTTCTTCCACTCTCTTAGGGTCTATCATGACACCATCCTTAGACAAAATATGTCCTAGAAATTTGGCCATTTACACACCAAAATGACACTTATTTGGATTAAGATAAATGTCATACTCTCTACATCTGATCAAATTTTCTCTAGGTGTTGCAATGGTCTCCTCGCTGCCTTGAAAATACAAATCACATCATCTTGGTAAACCGTGATAAATTTATTTATGTAACTAAAAAAGGCAACATCCATTTCTTTTGAAAAGTGGCACCAACATTCATCAATCCAAAGGGCATCCTTACAAAAATAAGTTCCCAAGGCGTAGTGAAGGTTGTCTTAAGTCTTTCGATTCTTTAACAACCACTTGATTGTATCTAGAGAAACCATCCAAAGTAGAAAGCATTTCTGACCCTATCACAAGTGCAACATATTTTCCATATTTTTCAAGGGATAGTTGTCCTTCATAGATGCTTTTTTTAGATTCCTAAAATCCACACAAAGTCTGATGTCTCCATTCTTCTTTCTAACTGGCACAAGGTTTGCAACCCAAGATGAATACCTAGTGGGCTGAATAATACCTCCATCTCTCAACTTCTCAACTCTTCTTGCATTTTCATGGAGAGAAGTGGATTAATAGGCCTTTGTCTCTATCTAAATGGATTAGTCTTAGCCTCAAGAGGGATCTCATGTTGGAACAAATCTTCTCTATATGCCTTTAGCTCTGAATAAGACCAAGCAAGGCAATCTTGATATTTCTTTAAAAGTTGGGCATAGGACTATTTTTCCTCCTTGCTGAGATTGCTGCCCAACCAAATATTCCTTGGTTTATCCCTGGTTCCCAAGTTGTGCTCTTCCACATCCCTTGAAGCAAACATGTTCCTATTAATGATGCAATCAACATTGCTGAAATTTGATTCAAGTGCAACAAGACCTTTAGGAATGGTATTTGTTTTTAATTATATAATATCCTTGTCAAACAAAGTTTCTCTCCCTTCATTCATGCATACCATTGGCTCCCAATCAATTTTATAACTAGAAAAATCACCTTGGCATTGTAAAAACCTCAACACTTGTGCATCATCATCAAAAATCTGCCAATGTTTCACATTATCCAGGATAGCTGGCCTTGTTAGCACTTCAACATTATATTCACAAAAAGGTGAAATGGTACAATTGTCAAATCTAGAGCCAAGTACAAAAACTTATCAGTAGCATCATTAAGACTTCTATCATGGTAAATAATGTTAAAGGAATCAAACATTTCAATCAAGTCCCAAACAACATGCTTATATTGTTTCATACGCTGATTTTTTGTGGCATATAACTTCCTTACTTGCTTGAAAACCAGCTCTGAATCCCCCTTGGAAACAATATCCTTCACTCCATATTTCCATGCAATCCTTAATCCCAACAATGCCTCATACTCAACAATATTGTTAGTGCATTCAAAATTAAGTTTGAAGGAAAAAGGAAATTCTTCCAAACTAGGAGAAAGCAAAACTATACCAACACCATTTCCAAATTTGGAGCAAGCTCCATCAAACAAAAAAGTCCAAGGAGAACCTATCATATCAAGGCATTCTGATTTATCCATCTTGTTCTCTTTTCCATCAGCAAAACCAATGAAGTTGTCAACATCTACATCAGCAAACAACACTTCATAAGAAGCATTGTTGGGATCTTCAATCAAGTGCAACATCTTCTTTTCACCATAGAGTTTGACAAGGCTGCCCTCAATGGGAATGGTGGAAAGGACATGTCCATTTGAACACTACCACCAACACTTGCAGCCCAATTTTCTTGACAAAAGCATACCCCATTTGGCAGGGCAATCAACAATTACAACATCAAGTTTTAAGTTCTTACCCAGATAGGCTGCAAGTTACACTACTAAACCCTTCACACAACCAAAAACTAGCACTTCCCTTGAATCCATGGCTGTACATTTCCCATATGTTATTGTCACTTTGATATCCAACTCATTCATGACTTCTAGAGGCATGACATTACATGATGCACCAGAATCAAACATGCAATTGTGAAGTAACCTATCTTTTATGAGAAAAGTTGTGAAAAATGGATCAACATTCAATTGGGAATCAACCAAGGATGTCCCCAAATATACCTCAGGTGCCTCTCCAAGATCTTCCACCACTGGTGGTGTTTTCAAGGCCAGCCATGATTTGAAGAGGAGTCTCAACAACATTTACATTTATGCTTGGGGTAATTTTCTTCTTTCAATCCCAAGTACTCAAATGCTCTCTTCTTATGCTCAGGAATTCTAAGCAATTCAATAATGGGAACACTCACTTTAATTTGACTCAATACTTGGGCAATATCATATGGAACACTCTTTGGTAAGACAACATTGGAAGGGAAACAAGAAGGTTCATTAGATGGATAAGTATTCTTGGCAGCCTGGGCATGAAGAGGACTGATATTTTGCATGGGATGGTAGGGTTCTTGGAAAGTGTTTCTTTTCTAGGATTATCCTTTGGAATGCTTGTGAGAAAGGGTGTATTTGGCTTAGCTTGAGGACCAGATCCTCTAACAACTTTACTTCTAGTATTTTACTCTTTCTCTTGACCAACTACAACATTCATTAACAATTGTCTATCTTCCTCCGAAGGAATACCACCATCATACTTCTTGATCATTAAATCCCTTAGATATTCAAAGTCATTATTAGGATTTTCAAAATCTTGAACTACATCTACCTCATGAGCTTGAGGAAGAGAAATAAATGGTACCCTCTTTATGCAATCCCAAAAGGTTGCAGCAATAGTCCTTACACTTATCACATCTATTGATGTTGCTGCTTGTTGTGAGATTGAAGAGATTCCCATCATACAAATGTCATCATCCATTTCATCTCCATTATCATATTCAACAACGTGATAGTCCATTTCAAATGGAGGATGAGAAAGAAAACATCTATCACACCAATCCATATCAACAATTTCTTGAATAACAAAACTCTTGCAGTTAGAGGGTCAGGCACCACTCTATTTTCACGTGCTTGGGGTTATCTATTTGTAGATCCAATAGGCCCTTTACCTCTATCATCTTGTCTTTGATCACCCCTAGGATGATTGCCAAATCTATCATGGTTTTGAGTTCTTTGTTGTCCTTGTGAACTTTTCCCAATTCCTTTCTCATCCTAGGCTAATTTGTAAGAAATTTCTTTGACAGCCCCTGCCAAAGTCTTGACAACATCTTCTAAATCAGCACCCTTGTTATCTTGGGATTCTCAGGGTTTATCAGCTTCACACCATCCCTCTTAAGTGGTTTACCAATAGCTTTAATATTATTTTCAATTTGAAGTGCCATGGTAAAAGCTTGCCTCAAGTTTGTAGGATTTTTGTCTCTCAAGTAATAGGTTGCCTTTTTATCAAATGCATCTACATATTTAATCAAGAAAGATTCATCACAAGGCCTCAAGATGATAAGAAACCTTCTCAATGTTTTATTAAATATTGTATTGAAGTCATGGACTATCTCATTTGGGTTCTTCTTGATATTTTCAAATTCAGACAAAAGAAATCTAGGATCATTCCTGTCACCATATTACAATCTAAATGCATTTTTCATCTCAGTCCATGAATCAATAGAGTTATCAGGTAGAGCCTTGTACCAATCCCTAGCATCTTCTTCAAGTGTATGGATAAACAAATTGATATACACATCCTCAAATTCTATCTCAAAATCTTCCATCATATTATCAAAAATTTTGAGATGTTGATCACCGGTAATGGCATTGTTACCTTGGAATTTTGGCAACCTATTTATGACATCTTATGGGACAACATTTGGGTAACCATCCATTCCTCCAAAATTTATAGGACCAAAAGTGTTAACAACAAATGGAGGTCTAGGCTGATCCATATTGTTTGGTGGGGGTGATCTTGGAGGTGAAACAAATTGGTGAGGAGTACAATATCCTTGGGGCTCAAGAATGTGATTCACAAGATTGGTATCTTCTAAGTGTTGATTTCCTTGGGAAGTTTTATTTGAATTAAAACATAGAGGTGTAGATTGGAGAAGGAACTTACTAGGTATAGAAAAGGACCTTCACCACCCGAGGAAAAAGTTTATGAGAGGATTTCCTAAATCAGAATCACTTGAAGAAGAGTGATAGTATTCTACTAAAGGTTGATCTCTCTCACCAATGACTATATCTTTGTCTAATGTCTGACCTTTAACCAATTTCCAAAATCTTCTCCTTCCAACTCTGAGTTTCTTAAGTCTAAGAACATTTTTTTAGCAGAGTTCTTTAAGGAAGAGAGATCTTCTTCCCTCTAGTTTTGCAGAGATCAATAACACAAAAATAAATGACAGAAAGCTCAAGAAACTAGTACTTTCAAGATCAAATCAGCATGGAGTCACCACTAAGGATTTTCACCTCAGTTGTGCAAGAATGCACTAAAATAATTTGTTAAATGTTTGCTAATACTGATAACTTTGCAAATCCTCATAAATCAGACCTTCCTCTTCTTAAATCAATCACAGACAAAGCAACCAGGCTGTATAAACCACTAGTAAATGCAAAAGAGAAAAGCTGAGATTGAAATTTTTCCTAAAACTTGCAGATCTAAAGTACAAAATGATATTTCAAGAATGCAACAGCTCAGATACTTGAATATACAAATGCTCAAACCCCTCAAACATTCCAAGAACACTAATAAATTCTAAGAATCCCCGAGAATGGCACCACTCAGGTGTTGGTATCCAGATTTAATCTCCTTCACAACTTGAACAACATCATGCATTTACACAAGACACTCAAGGGTAGATAGATGATTTGTATGTCATTTGTAGCCGGAGCACATCTATCTGGCTTGTTGGCACTCAATATTTGAGGGAGTGGATAGCACCTTCAAAAGGATCTTGATCTGATCCTCACTATTTTAGGTTATGCCTATCAACCAAGGCAAGAGAACCTATATTGCAGCCCTTGTATGGTAAAGGAGATTGAGATATCCTTGTATTTTTGCACATTGTGGAGAGATGGCCTTGGGAAAACATGATCAATTATCCATTATTCAAACTCAAAGGATTTTCACTACTAAATGATGGAAATGATTTCAAGACAAGGCTAAGGTCATGCTAGAGACATAATAAAATCATGATATGCTTTGTGCATTTTTGTGAATGGATTTGTATTCTTTTGTTGACACACAATGTAATGCAGGGGTAGTATGGGTAGGATGATTTAGTTTGAATGAAATTTTTTGGGGAGATGTTTAGACAAGACTAGCTGGGAATTACCAACTTCTTTGAGAACCTTTGCAAAAGATTTGCAACACCTAAACAACAGAGGTGTTTCAATGGGTTTAAAATACTCCTTTAACCAGGATATGTGCACCAAATGGAGGCCTAGATCTGCACTCTTCCACACAACCTTTGATAACTTACCACAAAATCTTGAAGCAAAATACCAAAAAAGTATCCAGGAATCCCTATTTAATCATGACCTAAGGTGCACCCAAAGGTTTACAAACAATCTCAATATTCAAGGATAGTAAAATGATTTTAAATCTATTTATCTTCTATCAGATGAAGGCTCTTCTAAATATAAGATTGCAAATGCCATTAAACCATCAACAAGAAATGAGACCTTATATGATCAAAGATATCCTAAACACAAGATTGCAACATGAGCAAGAAACACAAATTGAAAACATTCTGAGACATAAGTATATGCAAATTTTACCAAGAGATAACACCACATAATCCAAAATTTGATCAAATACATCAGCAGGGAATGTTATAAGAACAATCTCAGAGCCTGTTGATGGATTTACAACTGAAACCAACTCAACATGATGAAATCTAATACAAAATGGAATTAAAATGGCTCTCAGGTAGTTTTCTCCAGAGAAATGGATTTCTTCCAGCTTTTTGCTTGAAAATTCTAAGTTTTTTTCTCTCTTCTCTCTCTCTCCTTTCAAATGCTTCAAAAATACATTTTATATCTCATGCTAGCTTAGAACCTTGCTTCCCAAGAAAAGAATATGCTTAAGGGATCAAATTTGTTACAAAACCCTTCATCATTTCATGAAAATGACATCAAACTACAAAATAGCTCGCATATTGCCAGGGATGCACAAAATCTTAAAATATTACATGAGTTCAGATCCTTATCCATCCTAGGGTCACGTTTTTGGCATTCAAGCATGCCAACATGCTTTAGCAATCATTCTTCACCTTTTACCCTTTCAATTTTTACCTCTGTAATTTTTATTTTCACCTTTCACGTTTTTTACATCGGGCCGAAGCAAAAATGCATCAAAAACATCACAGACCATCAAATTAGCTCATGAAAATGGTGCCATTATTCTCAGAAGGCTGAGGGGACTCAAAATCATATAAGGTCTAATGAATTTTGATGAAGAAACATGATTTCCAAGCTCCTTGGAGTTCCCATGGCACCCAAAAATGAAATTACACAAGAATCATCGATTTTTCAACTCAACTTTGAATGCTAGCCCTCCATGTGGAGGATGATATTATTGAATATTCCCCTTTTCCCATTTTGGATAAGGAGGTACACACATTTGAAAACCATTAGATCAAACCCCCATGCTTTAGAAATGCATTTGTGGCCCCTTTTTAATTTGGGAAAATTTTGCAAAAAATCTCTGCTTCTCCCCTGGACCCGCCACATGTCCACATGTGGGCCCCAAGGAAAACTGCGGGCTCATTTTATGAATTTGGCACTTTTTGAAAAATTGAAAATTTCCTTAAAAATTCCCGTGGGCCCGAACACCCATTCTCCTCCTCCTCACCACGTGGTGTTTTCCCATTCGCCTCGAGATCTAAGTCTCCCACCTCGCCATCGAACCTCCTTGCCAAATTTGTAAAGTTTTAAAGTTTCTCCCTTTTTCCTTTTTGAAACTCTACCCCTCACCTTTTAGGACACATGTTAGCTCTGGATTGGAATGGTAAAATGTTGCAAAATTCCCCATCGGCCCCCTTACTTGACTTTTCACATTTTCTGGACACGTGTCCACCTGCCATTGGATGCGGGCCTTTGGGCAAAAAATTTTTTAAATTAGGAATTTTTAGTCAAAAATCACCAACTCCCTCTACCACCTATATGTCCCTCGAGCCATGTGGCCTCCTCCCATTCACTGTGGGCTTTCGGGCCTAGAACTGACTTTGAGATTTTATCCCAAATGGAAGCCAAAATTTCTAAGGAACCTCTGCCAACCATCACCATGCTAACTTCTTCTAGGACACGTGTCCACCTGCCATTTGATGCGGGCCTTGGGCAAAAAAATTTCCTTTGAAAATTTTGCAAAAGGAAAGAAAATTTCTAAGTATAACCCACCACCCACTGATCCTCCAACCAATCACAATGTTCCATGTAGGCATTTTATCGTAGCAAGCGGAGCCATGGACCAAATTTTTCCTTAAGTCAAAATTTGAAAAATTAACAAGTTAAAATATTTCCCGATACCCTCCACCAATAGGAACCCGCCATGTTACAATAATATTATGATGATGAATTTTACGGGTAAAATACACCTATATGACCGTTAATACGTCAAACAATGCAGAGGATTCCCTAGAATCAAATTTTTTGACAAGGAAGGTAGATTTCTTGATCTTGAACCAAATGGATCATTTTTGACTTTGTTTTCAAGCATGGGATTGGGAAAACACTTGGGCTCAGAACTCGATTTGATCAAATTTGAGTTTTTACATGATTTGGCGAAAATATCAAATTTGAGTTTTTACATGATTTGGCAAAGGAAAATGACACATCCCGAAAAAAATGAAGAAATTAGGGCACAAATGGGGGTAAACATGGATTTTTTTAAACTAGGGAAAATTAACTTAGGCATTTTCAAGGTATTCAATTGGGGAAGATGAACTGTAGACCATCAAATCAAAAAATGAAACGTTTGTGAGAAAATTTGGACATGAAAAATTAGGGCACATTATGAAAACTCAATAATGGGACGAACAAAGTCCACAAAAAGAATCTATTAAGGATCATCAAGAGGAATATTGATAAAAATTAGAGGACTAGGCACACTAATCTCAAATCATCTCTATGGGCTGATAGGATAACTCCCAAGAGATCCATAGGTAACTCTCTATTCGAGACTTTTTATGGGAAAGAGGCAGGTCTTACTTATATCACTTGAGTTGCCAACATTGAAACTCATGAAGCAATTAGAATTGTTGGAGTGTGAGCCCATGGAGGTTAGATATCCATAATTGATGGAACTCTAAGAAATCAAAGAGCATGTCACCCAAACAATGGAAAAGGACCAAGCATTGATCAAGAGAAGATTTGATAGGAAAGATAAGGCTAGAACTTTCCAAGTTGGAGATTTAGTGTTGAAATGGGATGTAGATCGAGTAAAGCCAGGAAGGCATTCAAAATTTTATGCCATTTGAAGTGGCCTCTCCATGGTCACAAAATGCAAAAACAACAATGCCTTCCAATTGTCTACATTAGATGGTGAGGAACTGTAGATTCTAGTTAATGGAATCCATCTAAAGCATTTCTACTAGAAGGGAAACTTCTCACCTTGTACATATTAGCTTAGATTTTTTTCATTCCTCCAAGTGCTTATTCAATCATTTTTTTATAGCTTAGATTTACATTTCCCTAAGTTCTTTGGCATAGGTTTTGTTGCCCCAAGGATGCATCTTTTGCAGATCATGTTCCAGGTCAAAGTAATTTTCTACTCTCACAATCTTCATCTTAGAGATTTTATAATGAATTGAGAGTAACAATCAGTTGAGTTCATGAATCCATTCCCAATGGATTGCTTTAGGAATCTGGTCACTTCATCTAGCAGGAAGATGACCCCTCTGAGTCGCCAAAATTGTTATCCAAAATAAGCCCATGCTTGTTTTGGTTAACTTGCCTTCATTATTCTTTCCTTTTTCTGCAGGTGGATTTTGGAAAATTTAAAGAACTCAAAATTTCCTATAGATGGCTTCATCAGATAGGATTTTTCTTCCCCTTTCTAGAAAGGTAAAGAAGTCCTCCTAACTCCTTGTATTTTTTGAGTTATGGCTCGGTGGAGTTTACAGTGAAAATTTTCCTTGGGCGGGTCCATGGAGCTAAGGAAGAAATTTTTCCAAAGGAGATTATGGGTCAGTGGAAAGCGGAAGACTTTTGATACTTATTCTTTTTGGCTAAGAGGGCACAAAGGTAATTTTTGGCCCATGAGCCCGTAAAGGCACAAAGGAAGAAAATTTGCCTAAGGTCCAAGGAGGACACGTGGCTGCATATTAAGCAAAGTGAGAAGGCGGAGGATCGGAGGGAATTTGGAACTTAACCCTTTTTCATTCCAAAGGGAAAAATTCACAAGGTGACCCACACTTCTGCTAGAGACCAAAAGTCAAAGTCAAAGTCAAAGTAGGAAGTAGAGGTTGAGCCTGCGGGAGACTTTTAAAAAATTCCCAAGTGGGAAAATTGGGTAGAATGTTCTCTTGAGGCCCGCGGTTCAATCAGAAGGTGCCACATGTCATCGAAGAAGTGGGGCGCGAAGATTTTTTGGAAAAATTTCCCAATTTGAAAAAAGAGGGAAAAGGGAGAATTTCGGCCCATGAACCCATGTTTTGCCCTAATTTTTCCATTTTTCACCCAGATCTTCGTAAGGGGCATATCTTTCGCACTAGTGTAACATTCCCAATTTAAGACATTAGAAACAAGGGAATTTTTTTATAGTGATCATTGTTCTAAATAAAGCATTATTTAGAACAAAAATTCCATGCCAATCAAATTCAACGGATAAACATATGCATTGTAATGACTCGGTGATTCACCAATCTATTCATTCCATAACTCAAGAAGCTACTGATCTATTTATGTTATCTTATATATTGAATTCCTATTGTATAATTATATACTTTGTCATCCTACCCTACACCAGTAAGTCGAGT
Organism: Taxus wallichiana var. yunnanensis; assembly: GCA_018340775.1. NCBI lineage: Eukaryota > Viridiplantae > Streptophyta > Pinopsida > Cupressales > Taxaceae > Taxus > Taxus wallichiana. The sequence continues at coordinate 155,710,379 of CM031243.1, read as the reverse complement.
GATCTGCTTAAAGAACATATCTGAATATTTGCTACCAATATTCATCTGATATCATGTTGTTTTAAACTTGGTGACATAGGACAATGCAACCAGCAAATTTTACGATACTTTGGCCAAATATTTATAACATACTGTGTATGTCACTATTCCTAGATGGCATACTCATCATATTGGAATACATCCTTCACCTCACTCCTCAATGATTGGTCTTTACTAATTACCGTCAGTCCACTTGTTCTAGGTTTAACCCTAGCCCTAGATAGGAACATAACCTATTATAGGAAGACACTCACAATGGCTTAGGGTAAATGGGCATACTCGGTTGACCTAAGTCGACCAGGATGTGCCAATGTACCCTGAGCCATTGAAGATAATTCATATCCTAAATATGCTCCTATCCAGACCTAGAGGGAAACTAAGTTCAAGTCCGAGTTCCTATTGGGTGTAGATCTAGATGATCAATGTGGAAGGGTGATGCCACATGTTAACTACAATGCTGTATTCTCGAGAATACCAAAGCCTTCTTCAAATTATGACCCTATAGTTGGCATGTGCCAACATCCTACATAAAATGCCTCATCAAGATGTACATACCCCCAAGGGGATTGTTAATACATTGTTAGTCTGAATTATTTCTTGATTACAGAAACCCTACCAAACCTTAATCGAACGCTCAATAATTTCTTTCCTAAATTTTCTTCATTTATTCCATGAAGAACTTCATTTATACTTATGGTTGTTAATGTTATATTTCTCAGTTACACTACCAATTAACCACAACCGAACAACGTTATCAAGTTTCATTTAAAAGTACAATAACTTTTAGAAAGGTTCAACGTCTGAATATATCCAATTAAGGTAGACTTCATACCAAATGAAGTCTAATAAATTGTAATCATATTTTCAAACCTTTTTGGTTTATATTCAATTAAGAAAGAGAAATATTCTTTATCTACATGTTAAAGTGTTAGGGTATATCCTACCCAATATCCATATTTCTTAATGTATGTTCATCACACATTACATTACTATGTTAAATATTTTAGATAAAGAACATCATATTCTACAACTTAACAAGTTGCATCTTAATTAGGAAATTGAACTAAATCCCTTTATCCAACTTATCAAAGGATAACCAATTAAGCATAAAAATAATATGAATAATATCAACAAGATAGAAATCCATCTCTTTCATACAAGTACAAGATAATTTACACAACCAATACAAGTAAATTCTTAGCTTTCAATTCATCTTTATAACTTATACATTTACAAGCCTTATGCATTTTAGGCATACTACATAACAACCGCCTTCATTAAAAAGAATACTAATTTTCTTTTTCAATACAATCTCAAGAATGAATCAGAATTCTTCACAAGGAATCAGATTTAAATAATCCAATGCATCATATAATTTTTCCTTCTTTTATCACTTACAATGTCCATCTAAAAAAAATGTTAGCATAGGCCAGTTCAATGAACTGAGCATGATAAGCACTAAGCCTTAAAATGAAGTGCATTCCAATAATTGTTCCATTAAAACAACTCTTCTTTAATGAGACAATTATTACATCATAAATATCAATATAAGTAATAGCAAATGGAAAAGAAGTACATTTAACCAATTTGAATTCACTTCCAAGAGAAGAAAAAAATATAATCCACAACATCTGCCTTACAAAATTAAAGTTTAATTGATCCTAACAATTACCTTTAAACAAAAAGAAAGGGTTTACAACATAGTTCTCATTGGATGATTCATCTAGCTCCTAAGCAAGGAAGAAGGATATCCATTCCAAACTATGCTCAACACAAAAATATCAAAAAATAGATACAAGTTCATAACATGAATTTAACTATTTCATTTAAAGGACAACTACCTTTAAATGTAACATTTCAGATTTTTAAATGGAAAAAAAATCCCATATCAATCTTAAGAAGGAATATAGAGTTTAAACAGTATTACAACAACAAGATTGTATTTTCTGTTCAACAAAACCGAAACAACAAATCTCTTCCTTCATCACTTTAACAAATGATATGAACAAGGAAGGCTAAATAGGTATAATAAATCTCCATCTTGCAAGAGAACTAATAACAGAAGGGTTCAATCAAATGAACTAATCCCTACCAGTTAGAAAGGGAATCTTATCAGAATTTGACTTAATCTTCTAATTTATTCTCCAAACTTAACAAATTCCCATCTCTAATCCAAACAATAAGCTCATACACTAGTTCCCAAGAAGAGAAAACAAAACCCAACTTAATGCAAAGAAATGTACAGCAAGTTCCCCTTACAATCCTTGTCATTACAAGCATGAGTTCCAAATTTAGTTTAGAACAACATACAGTAAAGTTTTAAAATAACACCCTATCCCTAAGGGTTCCCTATTTCCTTCTTCTTTTAAAAGACTCAAGCATTCACTTATTGATCCCAACAAGATTAGAAAACCTCAAAACTTTAAACTAAACCAGTTCAGGAGTATGCTCAAACTCGAAACTGAAGTTCCTTTACATGCCTCCACAACATTGTATTAGTCGTGGGTGATTCATAATTCTATTAGAACTATAAAACAAAATTAGACTTGAATAGATCTAAGTATTCTACCTCCACTACTATTTCTAAGCACTAGTACAAACTTGTTTAAAATAATTCCAAATTCTTCTATCAAATGAAAGTGTTTCCAATTAAATCTCCAAGAGATGTTCAAACAGCTCAATCATACTACTTACCTAGAATTACCGAGAGTAATCAATTTGCATTAAAGGAGTTATAAACTCTCAACTAAAAATACAATTTAAAACCAACTCACAAATACCAGAACAGAGCTAACACATGTCGTTCAACTAAAAATTCCAAACACTATGTATCAAATTACATGTACAATGCCAAATCACAAAGTCTCAAACGTGAGCACTGATATATACAAATGTTATGAAACAAGTTAGAATATAACATGAAACCTTAACTAGTTTATAGTGTAAACAAGAAACCTAATTCCAACTTCAAAATGAAACACAAGTTTCTCACAGAGTAGTTCAGAACTAATCAAATAGATATTCACAGGTTCAGGGAAACCACAATTCCCATTCTAGTTTGATATCAAACAAAGAGAGCTCACACCAGCTCGAAACATGAGCTCCTACCAGAGTTCAAACTAATCAAAATACTATTACTTGTGTAAAATTATGAACTTCCATTAATAGTCCAAATTAACACAAGAATAAACACGAGTATAGAGGTACATATGGACTTAAAACAATAGTCCAAGATTACTCGAGAATCCAAACACTTTCAGAGTGACAAGAATCTCTAATCCAAATCCTTAACAAAACACTATCCCCAATCAAGCTTAACTACACATGAACTTGAATACAGGGTCAAATGAAACACCATCTCAACACAAGCTCAAGCTCAAACAAAACACAGCTCAACTACAAGCTCTTAGCTAAGCAACATGAACTTTATCTCTAAAAACACAAACCTAAATATAGGCTCTAGCTCAAACAAAAGATGAGCTCAACAACAAGCTTTAGCTCAAACAAAGATGAGCTCCAAAGAAAGATCAGATGGGATTCAAGTTCCCAAAACTTAGAACCAAATAACAATGATGAAGGTCAGTTGAAAACACAACTTCTTCATATACTAGTTCAAGAAATGACAAGAAAAGTTATAGTAACAAGTTTCTCATGCATGTCTCGCTAAATAGCACATACCAAGAAAGTTTCAAACACTTATCACCAATTTTCCATGGATTCATACCCAAATTTCCAAAGATTACAAAACCCAACAAGCAAATAACCAGATAAAACATGCAAGCCAAGAATCTCATAAGAGCAAAGTCATTTTAATGAATCATTTAGAAGAAAGCAAGAGATCTTAAAGATTAGAGCCTATCATGCCTAATAGCGCTTCTGCCAAATCAAGGAGACTTCCAGACAAGCTTCCAACTCCTTTTCTCCTCCACGAAAGATCAACCAACCAACAACTTTCCTCAAAATGCCTCATATACCTTCCCATGATCGAAAATAGACCAGGTGAGTTAAAAATAGCAATGAAGTGCAAGTCAAACTGCTGGTTCAAAGAACCAGTTTGCTCCATGCAGAGAAAATCTAAAAAGCATGCAAAAACCAACAACCTCCCACAAATCCACCTTCCAAGTTTCCTAGATGGTTTGTGAACAAAACCCAGGCCAATTAATTTCATTAATTCCAATTTTCCCTCAACTCTCCTTGCCACCACCTCCCAAATCTGGTGAATGCCAATTCCATTTAACATGCAACTCCATCTTTAGTGGAGCTTCCACATAAGCCTCCACTAAATCAACTAGCCCCTACCAAAACTGGTAGTACGTAATGCCTTTAAGAACCTTATCAATAATTAAATGCCATTGGAACCATCACCTTAGAGGTATGTGACCCTTTTAGGTTCCCATTAAAATAGCTTAGGATAGATCCTTAAACTTAGGTTAGTTTAGGAATAATTACCTTAGGCCTTAACACATTACCTTAGGTAATTCCAACATTAGGTTAGATCATCTCATAACCATATAGCATTAGGTTTTAGGTTAATTTAGATAGCCTAGAAACCTTTCCATATTCCCTTAGCACAAGGCTTAGGTTAGAAATAAAATCAATTAAGTAACATAGCTAGGTAGTATATATTCTTACCCAGCTTAGGATTCTGTAGGATAATCCTTTAGTTTTAGGATTCTGAATCCTTCCTATGTCATGAATAGGTTGTATTTCATTTACGTCAGCAATGTACTGCCAAGATCAATCTTCAAGGACCTAAGCACAACATATAACTGAATAGAAACACGTTCACACAAGATTAAAGAACTTGTAATAACAAATTTCAGTCCACCATGTCCCTCAATTATGGAATGTCAATTTACCATTCATTCAACTGAGAAGGTTTAAAACATTCCTTGGATCACTAAAATTGATCCAAGGATGAGTCAGATAAAGAGATAAGTTTGTAACTTTTAAACCAGATTGCAACTCACCTACAAGAAGTGAAAAATGGATTCAAGGAAGCCATTCCATTCTAGTCTAATGATCTTAAGAACAGAAAATATTTATCCATATCAAGCATGATCTCCAACAACCAAAAGAACACATCTTTAGAAGAAGATCACATGTCAACACTTGAAATGCAAAAGAGGAATATAACAATTGTCAGTGTGTTACATGCTTCCCTCCTAAAAAGAATCATCATCCCAATGATTACCTCATTTTAACAATTTATATCAATGACAATCAATTCATTCACTTCTCTTACCATAAGTCAAATATATCAAAAACTTATAGTTCCAGAAATCAACATTAAATAGCTATTTATTCAATTCATATAAATATCTGCCCAAAACTGGCATACTTATAGTCATATACAGAAGAAAAATCAATTCAATTAGATTTTTTTAACAGTCTACAAAATTCAATTCTATTCAAATAGATATGGAAAAGAAGTTTTCATATCCTCTAGGTTTTCCCAAGTTGCACTATCTTCATTAAACTAGTCCCACTGGACTTTACATTGACTTATTTCTCGATTTCTCAAATGCAACTGGTGAGTTTCAAGCACTCATATGGGTTTAACCATGATTATTCCTGGGTCCTGACTTACAAGGAATTCTAATTTAACACGTGTGATAAATCTGAAATGTATTTCTTAAAAAGAAATATGGAAAACATCATGCATTTGTGACAAAGCAGGAGGTAATGCTAAATGATAAGCTATAGGGTTGATTACTTCAACTATCTCAAAAGGTCCCACATAACGAGGTGATAACTTGGTAGCCTTGCCAAAAGTTATAGAACTCTTTTTGGTTTAACTTGAAGAAAGACTTTCTCACCAAGTTCAAATTTCCTATCAACCCTCTTTAAGTCAGCGTAACTCTTTTTCCTATCTATTGCTTCTTTCAAGCGTTCACGAATCAATTTAACTTGTTGTTCCATTTCAGTAAGAATTTCAGGTCCAATTACCTCTCTATCCTCTATGCTATCCCAACTAACAGGGTTCTACATTTTCTTCCGTATAATGCCTCGAAAGGTGCCATCTTAAGAGAAGCATGATATGTATTATTGTATGTGAATTCAACTAATGGAAGATACTCTTCCCACTTATACTGTTGATCCATGCAATACATTCGTAACATATCTTCCAAAACCTGATTTACTCTTTCATTCTACCCATCTATTTCCGATGATACATAGAACTGAAATTTAGCTTAGTTCCTAGAGCTACATTAAGTGTTTGCCAAAATCTTGACATCATTCTAGGATCTCTATCTGAAATGATTAACTCAGGTACTCCATGTAATCTGAAAATTTTGTGTACAAATCTTCTTGCCAAAATAGGAGAATCATCCTTTAGATTTCCAGCAATAAAATGTGCTACCTTTGTTAGTTTATCCACAACTACTAAGATAACATCATGCTTATTTCTTGACATAGGTAACCCTTGTACAAAATCCATGCTTATTACTTGCCATTTGTACTGCGGTATGCTATGAGGATACAACAAACCTAGTTGGGTGCATATGTTCCACCTTAACACATTGGCACTCAAGACAATGTGTCACAAGGTTTAGAACATCTTTTTCATTCCTTTCCAGAAATATTGTTGTTTTATATCAGCAAGCATTTTTGTAATGCCAGGGTGTCTAGAAAAAGGTGAATTATGAAATTCTACTAACAATTTCTTTCTCAAATCATTTAGCGAAGGTACATAGACTCTATTTTCAAATCGTAAGATTCCTTCTTTATCAAAGTGAAAACCTTTATACCTTGAATCATTTGAATCTACAACAAGTGTTACTTTTACTTGTTGGAAGTAAGAATCAGATTCCATAACACTTTTTACTTCATCCTTAAACTAAGTTCTTAACGTTATAAGAGCATAAATGTGCTTCCTATGACTTAGAGCATCAGCCACTCTATTTTCTTTACCCTTTATATAACTGATGTCAAAATCATATTGAGACAAAAACTCCAACCACCTTCATTGTCTTGCATTAAGATTTGGCTGAGTGAAGATATACTTCAGTCCAAGGTGATCGGTTTTTAATTCAAAAGGCTTACCAAGAAGGTAATGCCTCCAAACTTGTAGTGCATGAACAATGGAAACAAGCTCTAAATCATGTGGAGCATAATTCAACTCATGTAACTTAAGTTTTCTACTTTCATATGCTATAACATGACCACTTTGTAACAAAATACCTCCTAGACCTTCACTAGATGCATCAGTTACCACCATAAAATATCCATTAGGATCTGGTACTATAAGAATAGGTGCTGAAGTTAACTTGTTCCTTCAAGGTTTTAAATGCAATTTCACATTTCTCACTCCAAACAAACTTTTTATCTTTCTTCTGTAAGGAAGTTATTGGTGTAACTATCTTAGAAAAATCTTTTACAAATTTCCTATAGTAGCCAACAAGTCCCATGAAGCTTCTAACTTCATGTACATTCTTTAGTGCAGGCCATTCTGTTATAGCTGTAATTTTTGAAGGATCTACAACAATCCCATCTTTACTTATAACATGACCCAAGTAGTGGACTTTTGTGTCATAGAAAGAACATTTGGACAACTTACCAAACAACCATCTCTTTCTCAAAATTTCCAAAACTATTTTCAAATGCTCATGATGCTCCTCAATGCTTTTAGAATATATGAGAATGTCATCCAAGAATATGAGCACAAATTTGTCCAAGTATTCTTGAAAGATATTATTCATTAAATTCATAAATGTCATAGGTGCATTAGTTAATCCAAAAGGTAAAACCATAAACTCATAATGTCCATACCTTGTTCTAAAAGTTGTTTTATGAATATCCTCATCCTTAATTCACAATTGATGATATCCAGATCAAAGATCTATCTTAGAATATACCGATGCTCCATGCATCTGATCAAATAAATCATCAATCCTAGGGAGTGGATATCTATTCTTGATTGTTGCCTTGTTTAACATTTTGTAATCAATGCACAATCTAAGTGTTCCATCTTTCTTTTTCACAAAAATTATGGGTGCTCCCCAAGGTGAAACACTTGGTCTAATCAAACCTTGAGACAAAATTCATGCAACTGAGCCTTAAGCTCTACTAATTCTATAGTAGTCATTCGATACGGTGCTTTAGAAATAGGTTTAGTTCTAGGCTTGATCTCAATCATGAAATCAAATTCCCTTTTGGGTGGAAGACCTAGCAATTCTTCTAGAAATACATCACTGAAGTCTCATAACAATGGATATCATTCCATAATATCACTGCTCTCTCTTTATTTGATTCAAGTAATTTTTACTACATATAAGGTACATCCTTTATTTTTGGCCTTTTTAAGTTGCATAGCTGACAATTTTCTAACAGAAATCTCATGTTTCACACCCTAAATCTCTGTTGTTTTCTGTAGGTCATCTAAACAACTAATGTGTTTTTCAAAATAGTCCACTTTAGCCTTATGTTCTACTAACCAATTAACACCTATGATTACATCATAAGACCCCAAGGGTGTAACATAAAGATCAACCTCAATGGAAAAGTTAGGTAAGTCAAGGATTGCTCCAAAAAGACACATACTAACCGTATGAACAACATTATTCCCATACTTGTATAGTCCATGTTTTATCCATGTTTCCAAATTTTCTTTTTAATTTTGATGCTAATTTACTAGAAATAAAACATTCAGTAGCTCTGGTATCAAAAATAATAGTTATTGGTAAACCAAATAACTTACCCAAAACTTCTATGGGTGTGGCCTATTTTCTATTTCTTGTTATCACTACTTTTTGTAGTGTGTATCTTGTGCTATTGATTACGATCATCCTTCTTCAAAGGACATTGATTTGTGTAATGATCTTTTCCATAGTTATAACAACCTCCTACAGGTCCCTTCCTAGGCTCGGGTTTATTTCCATCCTTAGAGTTATCATTCGACCCCATAGGACTTTTATCCGTTATTATTGTTCTTGGCAAAGTTGTTCCATGCATTACCAACAAACTTGTTTGTTGTTGCTTTCTTATTTGTATCAGATGAAAACTTACTTTTCATTTTGAATTTCTTCCATGGTCCTTTCTTGGGTGCAAGAGATGATGAAGAGGAGTTGGGATTCTTCTTCCTTACTTCCTCCTTATGAGCAGAAATTACCTTTAATTTTGTTCCTACCTTATGGATTTTTCAACAACCCCTTCCATCGTGGTTGGGTTGTGAACATCCACCTCTCCTCCTATAATGGGATTCAATCCCATGATGAATTTCCATATCCTAAACTTCTCATCAGTTTGGTACTGAGGCACATATTTAAGGAGTTTTGTAAATCACTCCCAATACTTAGTTATAGTTAGCTTTCCTTGAGCTAAGTTCTGAAATTTAGTCATTTTCTGATCATAGTAGAGTTGTGGCAGCCATCGTTTCCTAAAGTAACCTTTAAATTGGTCCCATGTGATATTAGATTCATCAATGTTCAACTCAGCCTTGCGGCTATCCCACCACAAAGATGCTTCGTGAGAAAGTTGATATGCTCCCCATATCGCCTTTGTTTCTTTTGAGAAATTTCTTATTGCAAAGTATTTCTCCATTTCTGAGCCAGTTCTCAGCCCCATCTCCTAATGTGGTGCCATCAAACTTGGGTGGACTTATCCTTTTTATGTCATTAGTGAGTTCTGCTGCTAGCCTAGCCTTTTTTTCTCAAGTTGAATAGGTATGTTAACATTGTTATTATCAACACCCACATTGGCATTGTCCCTCAGGAGGTGGCTGATTATTGTTATCAACTTCTTCTTCCTCCTCATTACCCATTACTTGTTGTTCAAGCACAGCCAAATGATCTCTTGTGTCCAATAGGGCAGCAAGGATCTCATCGAGTTTCTGGGTAGTTCTTTACTCCTTCCTCAGGTGAGGGTTATTTGCAATGTTTCCTCTTGTTCTCACCATTTTCTATTACAAGAAAATTTAAGTTTCATCATATTATGGACACAATAGGTCCAAGAGCTTTGCAACCTTCAGCTCTGATACCAAGATGTAACATTCCCATTTTAAGACTTTAGAAACAAGGGAATTTTTTTTAGTGTTCACTATTCTAAATAAAGCATTATTTAGAACAAACATTCCATGCCAATCAAATTCAATGGATAAACATATGTAGCTATAATGACTCGGTGATTCACCGATCTATTCATTCCATAACTCGGTAAGCTACCGATCTATTTATGTTATCTTATGTATTGAATACATATTGTATACTTCATATACTTTGTCATCCTACCCTACACCGGTACTGAGTGATCTGTTTAAAGAACATATCTGAATATCTGCTACCAATATTCATCTGATATCACATTGTTTTAAACTTGGTGACATAGGACAACAAACCAACAACTTGCGATACTTTGGCCAAAGATTTATAACATACTGTGTATGTCACTATTCCTAGATGGCATACTCATCATATTGGAATACGTCCTTCACCTCACTCCTCATTATCATGATTGGTCTTTACTAACTACCATCAGTCCACTTGTTCTAGGTTTAACCCTAGCCCTAGATAGGAACATAACCTATTATAGGAAGATGCTCATAATGGCTTAGGGTAAATGGGCATACTCGGTTGACCTAAGTCAACCGGATGTGCCAACATACCCTAAGCCATTGGAAGCTAATTCATATCCTAAATATGCTCCTATCCAGACCTAGAGAGAAACTAAGTTCAAGTCCGAGTTCCTATTGGGTGTAGATCTAGATGATCAATGTGGAAGGGTGATGCCACATGTCAACTACAACATTGTATTCTTGAGAAGACCCAAGCCTTCTCAAAAGTATAGCCTGCAGTTTGGCATGTGCCAACATCCTATAGAAACTACCTCATCGAGATGTACATACCCCATGAGGGGATTGTTAATACATTGTTAGTCTGAATTATTTCTTGATTACAACAACCCTACCAAACCCTAATCCAATGCTCAATAAGTTCTTTCCTAAATTTTCTTCATTTAGTCCATGAAGAACTTCATTTATACTTACGGTTGTTGTTTAATGTTAGATCTCTCAGTTACACTGCCAATTAACCACAACCGAACAACGTTATCAAGTTTCATTTAAAAGTACAATAACTTTTAGATAGGTTCAACATCCGAATATATATCCAATTAAAGTAGACTTCATACAAAATGAAGTCTAATAAATTGTAATCACATTTACATACCTTTTTGGTTTATATTCAATTAAGAAAGAGAAAGAGTCTTTATCTACATGTTAAGTGTTAGGGTATATCCTACCCAATATCCATATTTCTTAATGTATGTTCAACACACATTACATTACTATATAATATAGTTTAGATAAAGAACATCATATTCTACTTAACAAGTTGCATTTTGATTAGGGAAATTGAACTAAATCCCTTTATCCAACTTATCAAAGGATAACCAATTAAGCATAAAATAATATGAAGAATATCAACAAGATAGAAATCCATCTTTTCATACAAGTACAAGATAATTTACACAACCAATACAAGTAAATTCTCAGCTTTTAATTCATCTTTATAACTTATACATTTACAAGCCTTATGCATTTTAGGCATACTGCATAACAACCACCTTCATTCTCAAAGAATACTACTTTTATTTTTCAATACAATCTCAAGAATGAATCAGAATTCTTCACAAGGAATCAAATTTAAATCAGCCAATGCATCATATAAGTTTTGCCTTCTTTTATCACTTACGAAGTCCATCTGCAAAAATTGCTAGCATGGGTCAATTCATGAACTAAGCATGATAAGCACTAAGCCTTAAAATGAAGTGCATTCCAATAATTGTTCCATTAAAACAACTCTGCTTTAATGAGACAATTATTACATCATAAATATCAATATAAGTAATAGCAAAATGGAAAAGAAGTACATTTAACCAATTTGAATTCACTTCCAAGAGAAGAACAAATATAATCCACAACATCTACCTTACAAAATTAAAGTTTAATTGATCCTAACAATTACCTTTAAACAACAAAGAAAGGGTTTACAACATAGTTCACATTGAGATGATACATCTAGCTCCTAAGCAAGGAAGAAGGATATCCATTCCAAACTATGCTCAACACAAAAATATCAGAAAATAGATACAAGTTCATAACATGAATTTAATTGTTTTGTTTAAAGGACAACTACCTTTAAATGCAACATTTCAGATTTTTAAACAGAACAAAATCCCATATCAATCTTAAGAAGGAATATAGAGTTTAAACAGTCTTACAACAAGATTGTATTTTCTGTTCAACAAAACCAAAACAAAAATCTCTTCCTTCATCACTTTAACAAATGATATGAACAAGGAAGGCTAAACAGGTATAATAAATCTCCATCTTGCAAGAGAACTAATAATAGAAGGGTTCAATCAAATGAACTAATCCCTACAGGTTAGAAAGGGAATCTTATCAGAATTTGACTCAATCTTTAATTTATTCTCAAAACTTAACAACAAATTCCCATCTCTAATCCAAACAATAAGCTCATACACTAGTTCCCAGAAGAGAGAAAAAAACCAACTCATTGCAAGAAATGTACTACAAGTTCCCCTTATAATCCTTATCATTACAAGCATGAGTTCCAATTTCAGTTTAGAACAACACTCAATAAGTTCTAAAACAACACCCTATCCCTAAGGGTTCCCAATTTCCTTCTTCTTTTAAAAGACTTAAGCATTAACTTATTGATCCCAACAAGATTAGAAAACCCAAAACCTTAAACTAAACCAGTTCAGGAGTATCCTCGAACTCGAAACTGAAGTTCCTTTACATGCCTCCACAACATTGTACTTAAACGTAGGTGATTCATAATTCTTTTAGAACTATAAAACAAAATCAGACTAAATAGATTTAAGTATTCTACCTCCACTACTATTTCTAAGCACTGGTACAAACTTGTTTTAAAAATAATTCCAAATCCTACTATCAAACAAAAATGTTTCCAATTAAATCTCCAAGAGATATTCAAACAGCTCAGTCATACTACTTACCCAGAATTACCTGGAGTAAGCGGTTTGCATTAAAGGAGTTATAAGCTTCTCAACTAGAATATAATTTAAAACCAACTCACAAATACCAGAACAGAGCTAACACATTGTTCAACTAAAAATTCAAACACTATGTATCAAATTACATGTACAGTGCCAAATCACAAAGTCTCAAACATGAGCACTATATATACAAATATTATGATACAAGTCAGAATATAACATGAAAACCTTAACTAGTTTATAGTGTAAACAAGAAACCTAATTTCCAACTCAAAATGAAACACAAGTTTCTCACATAGGAGTTCAGAACTATTCAAGTAGATATTCGTAGGTTCAGGGCAAACCACAATTCCCATTCCAGTTTGTATATCAAACAAAGAGAAAGCTCACACCAGCTCAAAACACGAGCTCCTACCAGAGTTTAGAACTAATCAAAATACTATTACTATGTAAAATTACAAACTTCCATTAACATTCCATAGATTAACACAAGAATAAACATGAGTACAAAGGTACATATGGACTTAAAACAACAATCCAAGATTACTCAAGAATCCAAACACTGTTTCAGAGTGACAAGAATCTCTAATCCAAATCCTTAACAAAACACTATCCCCGAATCAAGCTTAACTACACACAAACTTGAATACAAGATCAAATGAAACACCATCTCAACACAAGCTCAAGCTCAAACAAAACACGAGCTCAACTAGAAGCTTTAGCTCAAATAAACACGAACCCAATACAGGAAAAGATGAAAAAAAGATGAGCTCAAATACAAGATTTAGCTCAAACAATGAGCTCAACAACAGCTTTAGCTCAAACAAAGATGAGCTCCATAGAAATATCAGATGGGATTCAAGTTCCCAAAACTTAGAACCAAATAACAACGATGAAGGTCAGTTGAAAACACAACTTCTTCATATATTGGTTCAAGAAATGACAAGCAGAGTTACAGTAACAAGTTTCTCATGCCTGTCACACTAAATAGCACATACCAAGATAGTTTCAAACACATATCAACCATTTTCCAAGGATTCATACCCAAATTTCCAAAGATTACAAAACCCAGCAAGAAAATAACCAGATAAAACATGCAAGCCAAGAATCTCATAAGAGTAGAGTCATTTTAATGAATCATTTAGAAGAAAGCAAGAGATCTTAAAGATTAGAGCCTATCATGCCTGATAGCACTTCTGCCAAATCAAAGGAGACTTCCAGATGAGCTTCCAACTCCTTTTCTCCTCCATGAAAGATCAACCAACCAACAAATTTCCTCAGAATGCCTCATATACCTTCCCATGATCGAAAATAGACTAGGTGAGTTAAAAATAGAAATGAAGTGCAAGTCAACTATTGGTTTGAAGAACCAGTTTGCTCCATGCAGAGAAAAATCTGAAAAGCATGCAAAAACCAACAACCTCCCACAAAATCCACCTTCCAAGTTTCCTAGATGGTTTGTGAACAAAACCCGAGGCCAATTAATTTCATTAATTCCAATTTTCCCACTCAACTCTCCTTGCCACTGCCTCCCAAATCTAGCGAATGCCAATTCCAATTTAACATGCAACTCCATCTTTAGTGGAGCTTCCACATAGCCTCCACTAAATCAACTAGCCCTACCAAAACTTGGCAGTACGTAATGCCTTTAAGAACCTTATCAATAATTAAATGCCATTGGAACCATCACCTTAGAGGTATGTGACCCTTTTAGGTTCCCATTAAAATAGCTTAGGATAGATCCTTAAACTTAGGTTAGTTTAGGAATAATTACCTTAGGCCTTAACACATTACCTTAGGTAATTCCAACATTAGGTTAGATCATCTCATAACCATATAGCATTAGGTTTTAGGTTAATTTAGATAGCCTAGAAACCTTTCCATACTCCCTTAGCACAAGGCTTAGGTTAGAAATAAAATCAATTAAGTAACATAGCTAGGTAGTATATATTCTTACCCAGCTTAGGATTCCATAGGATAATCCTTTAGTTTTAGGATTTTGAATCCTTCCAATGTCATGAACATGTTGTATTTCATTTACGTCAGCAATGGACTGCCAAGATCAATCTTCAAGGACCTAAGCACAACATATAACTGAATAGAAACATGTTCACACAAGATTAAAGAACTTGTAATAAAAATTTCAGTCCATCATGTCCCTCAATTATGGAATGTCAATTTACCATTCATTCAACTGAGAAGGTTTAAAACATTCCTTGGATCACTGAAATTGATCCAAGGATGAGTCAGATAAAGAGATAAGTTTGTAAATTTTAAACCAGATTGCAAATCACCTACAAGAAGTGAAAAATGGATTCAAGGAAGCCATTCCATTCTAGTCTAATGATCTTAAGAATAGAAAATATTTATCCATATCAAGCATGATCTCCAACAACCAAAAGAACACATCTTTAGAAGAAGATCACATGTCAACACTTGAATTTGCCCACATTTTTTCACCTTTCTTTATTTTGTTTGATCGATATATGCCAAATTTTGGCTCATTTGAAAGGGTGGAAAATTATTTCTTGTTTTACAGACTCCCCTCTTCCCTTTGGCAAGTGAATTCATGGAGTTTATCAAACCTTCCATTAAAATTGCATGTATTTCTACCTTGTGGCCATTTGTAACACATTGTATCGATCTGTAGGGCAATAATACATGCATGTGGGTGATTTTTACCCCTTTTTGTCTTCATTGTTCTTAGTTGATCTTCTATTACAAGATTGGTTATCTGTGTTTGGCTAT
This sequence comes from Taxus wallichiana var. yunnanensis, assembly GCA_018340775.1. Lineage (NCBI taxonomy): Eukaryota > Viridiplantae > Streptophyta > Pinopsida > Cupressales > Taxaceae > Taxus > Taxus wallichiana. Next base: position 155,694,611 of record CM031243.1, on the reverse strand, counting down.
TGCATGTAAATTTCTGGTTTGTGTTTACCAAGAAAAACAATTATTCATCACTCCTTTGGTGTATCACCATTTTTTACTTAGTTTTGTTTCCTTTTGCATCTTTTAACTGTCTCCTTGGAATCTAGAGTAGGATTTAGCATTGAACCTTTGTAAAATTCATGCATACACCTAAATAAAGGGGTAAGAACTAGCTTTCTCTGGAGATTTTTCTCACCTTGCAAGGTCCCAAACCTTAGAGAAAACTCAATGTTGTGCAATCACACTAAATGACCCAATTTTGGACTACAGATTTGAAGGTCATTTAGGGGGTGCTATAGATTTGCACTAATAGGTTCCTAGAAGGTTTTCATCACCAAAAATAGCACCCTTTGATTTTTCTTGAATGGATGAATGAGAAATCTATATTTTTGGGTAACATGGAACTATCTCTTATGTTGTGGGACTTGCTTCTTTGAGATAGACCTCTAAAGAAGGCTGGTTCCTCTACCTATTCCTAATGCCAAACTACTCCTAAGGAAGGAAATGCAACTATAAAATCCTACTCTATGATTCCAGGGACCGTGGTAAGGAGGAGATGCATAAAATAGAATTACTTAGCTAAAGAGAGGTGATAACACCAAGAATATGGGTGAGGAAAATCTAATGAGGGAAAAAGGAAAATGAAAATGGAGAAGGGAGATGCATAATAGAGGTGACACAGACCCAAGACTTCATTTACCATCTATTCTCCATGAAAAACAACAAGATGAACCTGCAAGTGAGAAAAAATGCACAAAATATAACAACAAGAATGGAGAGGCAAGAAAAGGAGAAAAATATAAGTTAGGTTTGAGAAAAACCACAAAAAAATTACTTTATTGCTCCAAAAGTATGCACATACTATTACATGTGAAGAAGAAGGAATAATAACACATTTCCAAGATACAATAAGGGTCTATAACTCATAGTTTCTCAAGAATAATTTTTACATAATTCCTTTATATTTTCGAGCATCTCCCCTTTTCACAAATGAGATATTTATATTATATAGAAGATGGGATAGATAGAGGAGGGAAAATAGGGAAACTCAAATTTTCCTTTTTAACCACCAAAAACATGCATTAAATGTCTGAAAATAGGTATGGGTACCCTTACAATACCATTCCCCTATGATAATTTTCTTGTGGGAGAAGGAATAGGCACCATACTTCATCAAATGTTTTGTGTGTGTGTTGGTGGTTCACCCATGGAATGTGGGTGTAGACCTCACCCCATTTGTCCCTATTAATTTAATTACCCTTTACCCTACATTAATATTCATTTAATTATTTACATGCCCATCCTCACCATTATTAATTTAATTACTTTAATTAAAAGGATGCACACCTCACCTATATACCTATTCATAACATGTTTCCATAAATGAATAAGACTTGGTTTAACCCTAAAAATCAAGGCCTATTATTCCTCTAACCACCTTCCCACTCATAAAAACATAACGTCCATTACGATCCATGAATAAATGAACATACTCAACCCAAATGATGGGAGATCTGTCATTTTTAGTAAACCTAGGAATCACCTTAACCAATGTCGATCATCCTAAAACCAACGCGATCAACTAGGAACTATCATCAATTTACCATTTATTCACTTTGAGGAACCTTGTTTGTGGGTTGGCACATTCTAGAATCAAGGAGAAGAGAAGAGAGCATGCAAGTGCAAGAAGAACCAGAGCCTTTTCACACCTACAGACATCCATAGCAACACCAGGATAGATCCAGAGGTATTGCACTCACGGTAACATTTTGAAGCACTTCTATGGTACCAAACATCATTCCTCTGATCAACCATCATCACCATCCATAGCCATTTGAACCTGCACCATAGTAAGTACACTTTTTACCTACATCATCTATTTCTACTTCAGTCTATTGGGTTCTTCTATTGTTGTTATCAGTTTCCACTTGCACCCTTTTCCCCTACCATTTACTTTCTTGTAAACTCAACCATTCCTCCACCCACACCATTAAATCACCTATATCCGAACTGTTACACATCTCTGAGTATAACTAAGATTCCCATATCCTCCCCCCCTTTTCTTTGTTTAACCTTAGATCAACCTCTACAACTAGATCTTTTTGAGTTTTATCATCTTGCCTCTACCGATGCCAGTTACCCATGACCATTGTCGGTTCTTCCTAACCATGATCGGTCATACCCAACCAACTCGGTCTCTATGTCTTCCAACACTATGTAAACCAACAACCACCTACCTACCAAAACAACCCAAACACCTTACCCAACCCTGCTAAGACCTTTTCTGACTTTGAGACCACCAACAACCTCTGACCTGATCTGAAGACCTTGACCCATATAGTTTTTTAGTATTTAATTGGATCGATGTTGATAGTGATCTGAGGTACCCAAATCAGAATACTAGCACTAGATTCATTTATGTACGTATTTTAGTTATTTCATATTTTTTTTATAAAAATAGTGGATTGACATCCTTCTAGGAGTATCACACTTCTTGGATCTAGCATACTGCTAGGCAGTCCACTTGTCATATATTATTTAACTCTTCTTTGGTGGTCTTGTTTTCTATTTCAGGTAGTTCCTCCTAGCCAAAAGGAATCTCTCACAATCAGCATCAGATCGAGAAGTCAAAACATGTGCATCAACCTCCAACCAACCAACACAATAGGTATTCCTCCTCATCCCATAACATTATCTATTTCATCACATTCCAAAATGTAAAGAAAATGGTGAAACATTTTGGCACCTGGTGGGACCCATCAGGGGTTCCTTGCATTTATTCATTCTAGGTGAAATTGTGTGTTTGTTTCCCTTCAAAAAGCTTACACATTAATTTTTCTTCTCTGGAATCATTCTTCCTCTCTTTATTGTCTAAAAACAATCATGTTTTTGGTGCTTTAAAAGAACACATTCTTCTTTCTTTTTTGCATTGCATTAGTGAAAGAGCATTCCTCTTCCTATTCATCACTTGCTACATCAAAATAATATTTTGATTTGGGTTTTAAAACACTTGCATTACATTCTGATTTTTTGCATTTTTAGTTCACATTAAAATGAGGGCAAACCTATATGTTGGAAGTCATGCCCAGCTGATGGTTGACACAATTGAACCGTAGAAAGCACTCTCTTTCTTCTTCTACCAAACTACACAAATCTGAATATACACATTTTCTTAAATGACATCTTACTGGGAATGCACTCAATGATCACATGATCAGAGGATTGGCAGGTACTCCCCAATTGGTTATCTCTGTCTAGTACCCCATCAGAGAGCACCCCCCCATACCATAACATAACCTGAAACCTCACCTTTTAGATATCCTTCTTCATAGGATGCCTTCCCAACCAAAAATTCTATTATGAATTCACATGGTCAGTTCTAAATAGCATAAGCTAAACAAACATAAGAAAATCACTTTTAGGATCATGTTTTTCTTAGCGTTCCTCTTGACTTGTGTTTTGAGGTGTGAGACTATGAATCTACATTTTCTTCTTCCTTGCACACTCCACCATCATAGTTGGAGTATTCTGACTTTGTCTGAGTGTGTCAAGGCCCCATCTTCTCATTCTCAGATTTTGAGTTTTATTCTTCACCAAATTTAATTCACAAAATCCCAGTTTCTTCATTGCTCTCTCATTTCACATTAACCGGTGTTAGTCAACAACCATCATCGGTTCACATCTGACCATCGTCGGTTAAACCTAACTGGTGTCGGCTTCTATATTTCTAGTTATTTTTCCTAGAATAGCCTTCATCACTCCTTCTGTTCTATTTTTGGCCCTCAGGGCACCATCCTATTCCCCTTTGTTGATATTTTTATCATACATAGTTTCCCCATTACATATTCATCAGTCTTATTTCACTTCCTTAAAATTGGTGTTTTTCTACAATAACAACATCGGTTTCTATGACCGACATCGGTTCCCCATTAACCATCACCTAGTCATCTTGACCATCATCGGTGTTTTTGTTTGGTTTTCAAAATTCAAACCTTGACCAAATTCACCCTCCCAACCTCATTTTTCTTTTCTTCTTTTTTCTGTGTCATTTACAGAATACAGTCTTTCTAGGTCAACACTTATCACATGGTGTTGACTCATAGCCAAACTAACACTCTTATATTCCACGCCAGTCATCAACCACTCCCACCTAGTCCTTCACCACCTTCTATCCTATCACCCATGGATCTAACCCTACCTACCACCATTTCTACAGGTGATGAGGAGTTCACATGACTCCTCGATCAAAATCCCACAACCTTACAATTCTATCTTTCCCACTCTTCCACTCGGGATTCCTCAGGTCAGTTGATATATGGCATGCCCATATCCATCTCTCTTACCCTTATCCCCACTTCTACATCAGCCCCTACTAGTTCGGCATTACCTTCACCTACTTTACCCCTAGTGGTTTCACAGCTAGGCCCCACACCCACTATGACCATTTGCATCTGCAACATCAGTCACACCCATAGTATCTGTTGTTCCTTCATTGACCACCCAAGAGCATAACCCCATCCACACCCATTATCTCACATATACCAATTGCAACACAACCACCCATGGTGTCGGTGACCCCTACCCCATTCCAGAATCTTTCCTCTCCATCCCATAGTCTCTTCCCCAATCACTACTAGAGTCACTTTGACTACCCCACCTACATATACATATTATCAACAACCCCCTATCTCATCCATCATTCATTCAGGGATATATGCCCTCTATGTCGGTCCCCTATTCTCAACCTTCCTATTTGGCATCACCATACACTAGAATGCCACCCACATCACATGTTCAGTACCATCCCTCTTACACCATAGGAGGCACCCTTCTATCACAACCTACCAATGACCTCATCAAATTAATGATGGAAAGGATGCAGACACTAGAAGCATCGGTTTCTAGCTCACACAATTCTCTCACCTATGATGAAATCTGTAATGAGCCCATTCATCCATCCATTCCTATTCACCCATACCATGTACATTGGGAAATGCCAAAATTCAACCACTTCAATAGTAAAGAAGATCCATAACAACATTTGTGGTCTTTCAAACATGGGTGTTACCTATCACCCATGATGACACTTTACTCCTACGACCTTCCCGATGTCCCTCACAGGACCTGCATTAGACTGGTATAGTGGGCTACCTAGACATTCCATCTACTCATTTAATCAAGTAGCCCAAGCCTTCTTAGACCACTTCTCAATCAACATTGTCAAGAAAGTCACCATGACTGATCTTTACTCCACACTGATAGTATGATGATGAGTCTATCGCTGACTTTGTCACTCATTGGTGCAACCTAATTAACCAGACTCACATTTCAATTACCTCAAACTAAGCTCATAGAGTTGTTTACTCGGGCTTATGTGCTAGACACATTTCACCAACCCTATAGGTGTAGACCTTCCACACCTTTGACAAGAGGCATTCACCATGGCACAAAATTGGAGATTCATGTGTTATCGAAGAGAAGAAAATTCAGCTACGTAACAAAACACCATGTTCAAATCAAATGATGCTTCTTCATCTTTGAAACCCCAGAAAAACTATTCAAAACCCAAAGGATCCAATGTTGTGGTTCTCAAGGCTAGACCCTCTCACCCATCAAACCAAGCCAAACCTTCTTCTAATCTCTCTCCCCTCATCAAACTTTCCAGTTTCAGTTTCAACTTTTAATAATTACCCCCATATTTATTATTTCCCAATATCTTAATTGGGAAATGTCCATATTCTTCTTATTTTGGAAAACTTATTAAGGACTGTTTTACCCTTCCATAACTAACTAAGACTTATAAAACCACAATTCCTTTTTCTAATATTTTGAAAAAGAAGCTTTAAATCCCATTCCCATTTTGGTATAAATAAAGGATCATTTACCTTCCCACCTATCATCCAACGTCACTAAACCATACTAATTAATATGGAACCACCATTCCACCTTTTTTAACTCCCAAAAAAATGTGGCTAAATATTGGCACATTTCTGAGAGATCATCTTACATGGAATCATCAGGAGATCATAGTATCGAGGAAGGAGATCAAATAATACATCCAAGAATCAAGAAATGTTAGACAATGAAGATCTAGTCTTGGATAACCCAAATGCACCCATCTAACCAAAACCTACATATCTTCAAAAACCATTCCCTAATCATGCCCCATCTTCCAACCAAACTGGTGACACTTCAACCAATGATAGCAATGTCCGTGAGGTCCATGCTATTTTTGATGACATGTACAGTTGCTTCCCAATTTCCCCTGTTCCTTCCATAGATGAAATCCTAGCCCAAGCTCCCCTACCTACACAGGAACCTATTTCATCTACTCCTCCACCCACAGAGGAACCCCCTTCATTTTCTCCTTCACCCATGAAAGAGCCCATAATTAGCACTCCACCTCTGGCCCCTCAAATTACCGAGCAGTCATCAGTAGCACCTCTCCTACTCATAGGGGACACATGTCCACTCCCTACACCATCACAAGGAGAGTCCACCTCATCTGCCCATCATCTCCTCTACCCATAGAGGATCCTATAGAAACACCATTGCCTTTAGATGACCATTCTCCATCAACTTCAAGATCCTGTTGATCTACTTTCAGCTCTCTTACCCATAGAGTCTGAAGCTAGCCATTTCCCTATTTCTCAAACACATTTTATGGGGATTTCTACTCGATCCACATCGGCCCCTTATAATAGTACCATTTTCATGCTTGGCCGATCACTTGATTATGTTGATAGAGCCTTACTTTGGGGATGTCTTCTACTTCCTGCTTTAACCCAAATGTAGTTGTCACTCACCAACACCTCCACAATCTATCCAAAAGTGTTTCAAGTGACCAAACCAAACACAACCATGACTATTGGAACACCTTCCATGTCATCACCCATAACCCAACACACACCTCTTCCCACAACCCAACACACACCTATACCCAAACACCTACCCATGCCTATATCATCTCCCTTACCTAAACCCATCACTACCTTAGGGGTCATGCCGACATCAAACCTTACTCACCCACCCATCAAATTAGATTTAGCCACATCTTCCCAAACCAACACTAAACTTATTCCTACCCCTAAAAGGAAGACCCAACCTTCTAGGCCTCATACACCAACCTCACCTACCACACCATTGTCACCTTCACCCCTTCCATCCATCCTAGGACCTCACCCCTCAACCTGGCCAAACAACCTTCTTCCACCAGTAAACCAAGAACACAAGCTCACCTCCTCATCATGGACCTCTAATATACCCAAGTGATCCACACAACCCCCGCCATCACCCATGACCTTCTTACCACCCATACCACCACTACCTTCCATAACTTCTTCACTACCCATGACACTCTCCTCTCTTCCACTCACACCTTCTACCCAACCTCTACCAACCACCTCCACCACAACTCAGTTGGTTTCCCCATGGGTAACCCATCCTCTTCCACCATCTACTTTTCCTTCTACATCCCATACTCCCATGTCACCTTTACCCAAGAAAGGTGCAACCCAAAGCTAAGAATCCACTACCCTCCAATAAGGTAGTCAAACCAACCAAACCTTCCATCACCAGCTCTTCTACCCCACCTTTACCCAAACAAGATGCCCACAAGACCTAAGACCACTCCACATACCAAACTAGTGGACCAACCCATTCCCCCTCTTGTAAAACCTCTTCCTTCACAATCAGTCCACACCTGTACCCAAACCCACACTCACCTCCCATTGCGATCCATTAGCGGGGTCCTACACTAATATTTTAACCAATCTCTTAAAGACTTCCATCATCACATTACCACCGCTTCGACCTTATGATCCTCTCAAACCCAAACCAAAAGGTTTGATGAAACTAAAATTTGTGCCTACCCTATCATGTGTGCTAGGACATGATGTAGAAAATTATAAGGCTTTAAAAACACTCTTTCTTATCCAATTTGTCCTCCCGAAGAAAATTTTGATGATGATGATCTTCTTGATGAGGACCCCATTCCACCTTCACCAATCTCCCCAAATCTCCATTACCTATCAATCTCTCTTCCATTACCTACTTTGAGATCACATGGTCCATATATCTCCAAACCCCACCCAAATGTCTCTTTACTCATTCCACCTCTTAAAAGGATTTTTCCCTCATGTCAATCAACATGATCCACATTCCACCCCCCCCCCTCAAACATGGTTCACAAAGGAAAAGAAAAAAGAAAAGGAAACTAGCCCATCAACCAACCCTGTACCCAACATACCATCTACACCCACACCCAAAGTCACCATTCGAGGTCCCATGTATCCTATTTTCGATGGGGTCACACATCACACAATGCTAAAACAATTACACCAATCCTCCCTCAAAATGTCTTTATATGACCTCATCCAAACCTCTGAGTCACATCATCAAGCCCTCATGGAGGTCCTTCAATCTATTGAGGTTTTACCAAATGACCCCATGCCCCATAGCCTCCATCATTACCCCTCATCACGTAGCCTCTCTCACTAAGTCATCACCTTCCTCTACACCTCCACCTACTCACCAAGTAGTCACCCTCAGCTTTTTGGATGAAGAGATCACTCCCTTCTAGTCTGATGACCCCGATCCCACTCTTTTCATCTCCATCTTTATCGATAATATACACATATGACATGTTATGATCGATGGTGGTGCTAGTATTAACATCATCTCCTCCCATGCGTATAACCAAAAATGCACATACCTACCAATTACATGCATGGTAACCTAGTTATGTTGTGCTCCTTTAATGATGACCTCTACCCTGGGTACCATCATTCTCCATGTCCGTGTGGGTCCCCACACTATCCCAAAACTATTCTATGTCCTAGAAGGGAGAGTTCTAGTATAATTTTTTGCTTGGCCAACCTTGGATCCATGTCATGGGTTGTGTCCCTTTGACTTTACACCACTTGCCTCAAATTTGAACATGAAGGACATAATTACACCATCTCAGCTGACCCATCACCTTTTAAGACTGTAACATGTTATACCAGCCCATGATGTACTTGTCCTAGTCAAGGCATCTGTCATTACCCCCACTTCACCTTCATCCACAAGCCCATCCACCAAGACTACCACCACCTCTCCCACATCTAACCTTGTTATCCCTACTACTACCCATGACCTCTCCATGACTGACTCACCTACTTCCCAATCATCTAGCGAGTTCATCTATCCCCACTACCCACATATTGACTACTACTGATCCCTTAGAAGGTGTTTTTCAATGCCTCACTCTGGGGGAGTACCACCTATACAATATCGACACATTCCTCACTCCACAAGAGTATGGGAAACCTACGTCAACACCCTAGTTATGACTACCACGATAGGTGAGGTTTTCCTTATGGTCCTCCCCACCTTCACACTAATCTAACATATGGGGGACTTGATATTGCCACTTATTCACCCAAACCTCCATCCCAAACACAACCATTTTCATCTGACTTACATTCCCTTACTAACCACCTTTTGCTCACACTTTCCTTCACCATTGCACATGGAAAGGATTTGGCTTTGGTTTTTATGAACAAGGCCACCATATTGTCATTTCTGTACCACTCATAAACACAATGACCATAGTGGCATTGGCTTTGATGCACCACCTCCCAAGAAGGCTCACATCGACCTCATTAAGGAAGACAAAACCTCTCCACCTCATTCACCCATGTCACCATCTTCACCCACGAGTCCATAGATCCCAAATCTATTCCTCCTAACTTTTTTTTTAAAACACAATTTCTCTGGGACCTCTACCTATCAACGTGATGGTGAGGCTCCCTCTTCTCTCCCATTCCTATATCCTAACATGATCGATGATGATACACCTTCTATTAATGTCATTTCAATGTCAGGATGATGAGTCCATCCTCACTACCTTGGTGTGGAAGATTCTTATATTCACCGGTCATTACCTTCTGAGACACAAACCATGTTGAATGAATCGACCATTGAAATCAACATTAACACTCGGGATGACCCACACATTCTAAAGATAGGCCAATCTTTAGATGCTTTCTTGAACAAAGAAGCTTTTTTCCTCTTTCCTTTGGGACCATAGCAATGCTTTTTCCTTGGTCCTATGCTTGATATGCCCAGTATTGACCCAAAAATCATGGTCCACAATATCATAACCATTCCTAATGCCAAACCCATCAAACAAAAGCTACGGAAAATGCATCCTCATTTGCTCTTCTAGTCAAAGAAGAGCTTTAATGCCTTCTCTCAGTTTCCTTCATCCTACCCATTGACTATCCCCAATGGATTTCTAACATCATTCTGTCACAAAGGTGATAGGGGACTCCACATTTGCATGGACTTCCATGACCTCAACCTAGCTTGTCCCAAAGATGACTTTCCCCTACTAGGCATTGACCAACTAGTTGATCTCACCACCGCCATGAAATGCTATCACTCATGGATGGTTTCTCGGGTTACAATCAAATATTACTTGCTCTCAGAAGATCAACACAAGACTTCCTTCATCACCCCTTGGGGAACTTTCTACTATCGAGTCATGCCTTTTGGCCTTAAAAATGTTGGTGCTACATACCAACGAGCCATGACTTACATCTTCCATGACATCATGCATCACATATTGGAAGATTACGTAGATGATCTTCTTTCCAAATCCAAACATCGAACCAAACACTTGACCATCCTTAAGGTCATCTTTGACCACCTCATCAAGTATTGTGTTCATCTTCAACCAAAAGAAGTGTGTCTTTGTGGTACTTTCAGAAAACTCCTTGGTTTCATCATTTCTTTGTGTGGCATAGAAGTCGATCTTACTAAAGTAAAGGCTATTCTAGAAATGCCTCCACCTACTAATCTCCATCAACTTTGAAGCCTACAAGGTAAGTTGTAATCCATTCATCATTTTATCTCACATCTTTCCGACCATTGTCAACCATTTCATCATCTTCTCAAGAAATATGTTTCATTCAAATGGGATGATGAATGCCATAAAGCCTTTGAAGCCTTAAAAAATACCTTCTTCAACCACCAGTGCTCATTCCTCCTAAATATGACCAACCCTTTTACCTATATATTTCCACCATTGACCATTCTTTAGGTGTCATGCTCACTCATCATGATGAGAAACACAGAGAGAAAGTGGTTTATTACATAAGTCATACCCTTATGGACTACGAAACTAGATATACCCATGCCAAAAAAACTTCTTAGCCTTAGTTTTCATCACCACCAAACTCCACCATTACCTACTCAACCACAAAACCTTCATTATTACTAATACTTGACCCCTTACACTATATGTATGCCACCAAACCCTATCAACATCAACATGCCACATGTTGGCTTATGCTTCTTTTGACCTCGACCTCAAATTCATTCATCAAAAAGTTCATCAAGGGCCAAGCTATCACTGACCAACTAGCAAACACACCTCTTTCTAGGAATCAACCTCTAAACTTTGATTTCCCAGATGAATCCATAGCTACCCTCTCCTTAGATGAACCCACTTACCAAATGACACTCTTCTTTGATGGCTCCAAGTGTCAGCGTGGAGGTGGGGCTGGTGTCATCCTCATTCCTCTTGATGGTGAACCTATGCCTTTGTCTTTCAAACTCAATTTTGATTGTACAAACAATATTTCCAAATACGAAGCACTCGTATTGGGCCTCCAGGCTGCTTATGCCTTAGATGTTAAGTCCATCAATATCTTTGGTGATTCCCAGCTGGTCATAAACCAAGTCAATGGTATATACCAGTGTCATAATGAGATACTTCAAAAGTATAAACATCACGTAGATATACTTTTGACCACCTTTGACCATTACTGAACTTCAAACCACCCCACATTCTACCAATAAGTTTGTGGATACCATGGCCTGCTTGGCTTCTCAGATACCCACTTCACCCACTGACTCTAAAATATTTGTCACAATACAAAGGCTACAATCACCCTCTTATTTACCTCATGAGGTCTACTCCATCGAAACCATTGCACCTAACCCACATGACCTTTGGTATAAGAAATTTGTAGACTATCTTTCCCTTTCCATTCTACCCATGATCTCACTCATAATGGACAACATGCCTTTCTTAAAAGTGTCTCTCGTTATGTCATCATGGGTGGTCTCCTTTATAAGTGTGGCTTCATGGTATTCTCTTACGATGCCTTACAAGTTCTAAAATTCCCTACACCATTAAGGAAGTTCACGATGGAATTTGTGGAGGTCACTTTAGTGGTTTAGCTATCATAAAATGCATTCTTCACCTTGGCTATTATTGGCCAACCTAAACCATGATTGTTGTGATTATGTCAAACATTGTGTGAAATGCCAACATGCTAATCTCCATCACACACCTAGTCATGCCTTATAGGTCACACAGATCTTTGGCCTTTCTCTCAATGGGGCTTGGATCTTGTCGGAGATCAATCCCCATTCTTCACAATGCCACCAATGGATCATAACCACTACTTGAATATTACACTAAATGGGTAGAGGCCATTCCCCTCATTTCTACAAAAGCCAAGAAAATATGTGAATTCATCAACCATCACATCATTTTTCACTTTGGTGTTCCTCACCACTCATCACTGATAATGGAAAGCAATTCAAAAACAAAACCCTACGTAAGCTATGTGATGCTTTTGGCATCCAACTCAGTTTCTCATCACCTTATTACCCACAAACCAATGGCCAAGAAGAATCGACCAATAAAACCTTGAACAAAATTCTTATGAAAGTAGTTGATGATCTATAGGAAGGATTGGCATACACACATTCCTTTCACCTTGTGGGCTTATCGCACTAGTATTCACACTTTGACTACTACCACACCTTTTTCTCTAGTCTATGGTACCAAGGTTGTCTTACCTCTCAAAGTCTAGATTCCATCTCTCCACATCTCACTACAAGACATGCTCAACGATGATGATGACTTTCACCAAGATCGTTTGGCACAACTTGAGTTATTAGATGAATGTCATCTCAATGCTCTTGACCATCTCCAAATCTACCAAAAATGTATCAAATGTGCCTATGAAAAATGTGTTCATGAATGAACCTTTCAGGTTGTGACCTCATCCTGAAGAAAATCAACATGTAACCAAAGAAGAAAAAAGTAAGTGGGGAAAATTTTCTCCTAATTGGCTTGGACCCTATATCATTACCCATGCCTATGGATCAGGTGCTTATCATTTGTCTTCACTCAAGGTAAACCCAAACTTGAGCCCTCAATGCCTTGCATCTTTGACCATTTTATTGTTGACATCAAGTCCTATATCACTTTCTGTCAGTTGATCACTCATCCCTTGAGCATTGTTCACCTTCCATATTACCCATTTTTTTGAGGATCCATGACTAAACAAGAATCATGTGATTACCCATCACCTTTCAACCTTATCTTCAATATGAGTACCACGGCTCTACTCATAGCATGATTCTCATGGATACTTTTCATCTTCTTCAAGATGGAATCCCATGGTCATTCATCACTCAAAACCACCCCTTTCATAGTTAACCCTTGTGTGTATATGGTTTTGTCTTCTAAACAAGAGCCTAATCTTCCTCTATAGTCTTGTCCATGACTTAAACATCCAAAAACAAAAAGGGATTCAACTCCTTGAGTCAAACTTCTAGAAAAAGATGACTCCCTCAAAAGGGACATCTCTTCACTCTATTTTTTGTTATAAATAGACTACTCCCTTGAAGGACAACTATATAAAGTCATTTGCAAAAATACAATAAAAATATCCAGAAGCTTCCCATCGATCAACTTCACGAAGACCTCAAGGAGATAATATACTCATCCCATATAGACTTCCCATTGATCAGTCTATTAAAAAAAAAAAAAAAAAAAAAAAATGAAGAAAATGATGAAATTTTCATCATGGACTTGCCTATTTTTGATCCTGGGTTTCTTGCTAAGAAAAACATGTTATCATACACTAGGTTACGTTAACCACCCACTTCTCACCTCATTTCCTTTTCATCCTAATTTCCTCTTTACTCAAGGGACTTGCCACAACCATGACATTTCATGATTATGTGACTTTCTTCACCCTTAGAATAGTCCATTATGCAATGCCTTTAGGGTCTTACATTCATAAGCCCATCTTGGGTATGGTAGACTCATTAGGGTTCTTATCAATTAAGTGGCTCTTTTGCCACCTCTTACCATTCACCTTCCTCATTACTTATTGATTATCTTACATAGGACCAGATCATCGACACCTATATTTAAAACAACTCAACCATGCCTATGACCTAAACTCAACCATGCCTATGACCTAAACTCAACCATGCCTATGACCTACACTCAACCATGCCTATGACCTACATGCCTGACCATGCCTACACAACTACATTTCTCTACTTCATCATATTCTTCCCTAGCTTATGGGAGAACTACATCGGCCTGAGGCCCCTTTTCATCGGGGCTATGTAGGCAACACTTCGAGGGCATGGGGCCCTTGGAGGTTAGCTCGACCACTCTTTACCTAACCAATTCCCCTTTCACTTTCCTATTCACATTCTACCTTAGTTAGTTTCCATTTTATATCAATAACTAGAAATTAAACCAAACAAGCATCAATTAATACACATTTTTACCACATCATCAAATCATTCATTTATCATTTTCACATTTCCATTATAGCACATATTTGGAAATTTAAACCATAACCTACATATACATCACCATTTTCCCCCATGTTACCAACAACTTGGACATTAAATCAAAATTAAATCAACCTAAATCAAAATCTAAACCAAACCAACCTAACTCACATGCCTAAACCCTAACTCTAACCCATGCCTAAATCAACCTAACTCATCATGCCTAAACTCAACTCCAAATGCCTAATCTAACTCATCATGCCTAAAACCAACCTAAACCACTAACTCAATCATGCCTAAACAACCTCACTCCATCATGCCTAAAATCTGACTCACCTGAAATGACTAATCATGCCTAAATACCTAACTCATCTGCCTACACCTACCTCACTCTACATGCCTAAACCTGACATCAATCATGCATATGCCTCATCTCACATTCATAGTTTCTGTTTCATCATGTACACACATAATAATGGAAATTAAAAACAAGTACACCATCCATACTATAAATATCATCATCTATAAATCAGAAAGTCTATGTATACATACATATGTACATACAAATAAATAAAAATATCTCAAATCAATCAAATACATCCTCACCATCTTCGGTACACAAGCTGGTATATCATCAAAAATATCAAAAATAAATCATCTCATGTACATCATCTCACCATCTTCAACTTTAGTAGTAGAGGCCATATATGATCAAAAATCTCAAAAAATCATGTGTACATCCTCACTCTCTTTGGCACGCAGTAGGCCGGTATATCTCAAAATACACAAAAAAATGGAGGTACATGTATAACTATCAGGCATCCCCCATCGGATATCCTCCATGCCTATCTCTCTCTCTCTCACTGGTCTCTCTCCTCCTCTCTCTCTCTGTGTGGCATCCCTAGCATCTCCCCACCCACCATGGGCCTCGGTCTAACCTCTGATGGCCCCTCACCTAGAGCTAGCCTCCATACACTAGTGGCCTCACCCTGACCCTATCTCGGGCTCAGCCGGCCCCCATGTACTCTCTACTCTACTCTACACTATGAGTGTGGGACTGGTCCTCTCACTCACTCAAAGCCTATTGTGCTCTATACTCGGCATAAGATGGGATGTCTATCCCTGCGGCCATCAAGTGGTCCTGATAATATCATGCCTCACCTAGGGCATCCCTAAACCTAGCCATCGATATGGTCTGCATGGAGGTGCCATCGGTCTCGGCCCTATACCTATCTCCCGGGACCCTGTCCCATTGCTACCTATAATAAGGGACCATATCCCTGTGCCTCATACCTATGTACCTACCTGTGGGACCTTTCCCACCCCCTTTCTATAAAATGGGACCCTATCCTGAGCCTGTATGTAGCCTACATAGGCATGTGTGCTTTATACCTACAGGGCTTGTAGGGCCATAATGTCTGCATGCTGTGTGCCAGTGGCCAATAGCCTAACTATGTACCTGCCTATGTGCCAACTATACCTACCTGCTACATGGCCACCTCTACTCTATGACCTGACATATCATACCCTATAAACCAATAATCTAGGCCTATAATGTGGCCACCTATCCCTATAATGTGTCTCTCTGACTATGAGGGTAGCCACATCTGGCTTCCCTAGTCTGGTGGTGTTGCTCATAGTGGGCTACCCACCACCATCTATATGCATCTGTGTAGCTGACATCATCTATCATCTCAGGTCCATTCCACTGCTCCTCCTCCTCCCTATCTCGACACTATAGGTCAGGGGTGGAGACATAGGTCTCTCCACGTCATCCCTCCTATACTATGGAAATGGTGGTGGCACATCCTGGGGCAGCCCAAACTGCCACCAGACTCTATCTACTGGTATCATCTCATGCTCCCTACACATGATGCCCCTCTATCCACTGAGTAGCAGTAGTTGTAGCTCATCCAACTCATCATGGCCATGTAATTGTATGATGGATATACCACATATGGCCTCCAGATAATGTCTACTCTAGACAACCCCTCTAACATCCACTATAGTGAGCTACATCATGTGTAGCCCTAGCCCCGGTGCACACCACCAACTGGCACCCAACACCTATAACCAACCCAGACCATACCTGGCTCAAATGCATCAGGTCGGGGCAAAACCAATCAGCCACACACACACAATGTGCTCATAGGCCCAATAGTGAAGAAGGAAAGTGCAACACACGTTGAACCTCCGTAGCCTCATAGGCCCATAACTCCCTATATAACTACACTAGGTAGGCTGGTGCCCATGCAAAACTAGGGTCCTATCCTCCATCATATCATGAAGAACCCATCAATGCCCATGGGAATCTCCCACCCTCTACATCTGGCGTGTGAAAACAACACACTACCTCCATAATCAAAACAACTAACCACATCTCCTCGGGATGGGCCGTACATATCTCTCCATAGCTCAGGCTCATGCTATGGAACCTCATCTCGAACCATCCCCTCTCCAAAAATATCAACATCAGCTCCTCGGAGGCCTCTGATGAAATGGAGTACACCTGCACTCCCACTATCGGTAATCTTAGGATCCTGTACACATCCTCTAAGGTGATTGTGATCTCACCTCGAAAGATGGAACGTGTTGGTCACGAATCCCATCTATCGATGAGAGTGACCATCAAACTAGAATCACACACTATATGCCTATAGCATCGGATACCAATCAGACCCACATTGGTCACATGTCTCCACTCCTCCTCATCGGTCACGTCTCCCCACACCACTAGCTAGCAATAGGGTGGAACTCTATCCGCATCCATAGCTGATCTCTCACCTACATCCAAACAATCACATTGTTGTTAAACCCATAACCATTTCCACAACACCCCTTACCCCCAACTAACCCATTTACCTGTATTTTCCTTCATATTTTCCTTCCTATCTCACCTACCCACCCTACCTACCCTCAACCCACTTACATTTACACCTCACAGTTTCCAACCCCCTAAAACCCTTATCTGACCTCTTTTTCCTTAAAATCCTGACTGACCTTGGTCACTAGTCTCCCAAAACCAGCATCGGTCATCTATTATTTGATGATGTCGGCTATATCCCACCACCATGTCATCCAATTCATGACCAACGTCGGTCACTTTCACACACCAAATCCAAAAACCCCCCATTTTTTTCTCAAAAATCTCACATTCTACCTAATAACCTATTCACCCTACCCTCCCTCCCACCTAAACCCCTCCCCACCCCTATTTACCCTACATACACCTTCCCCTCCCTCCTATTTCATCCCATTTTAACCAAATTTAAATTTAATTTTAATAAAACCCAAAATCCCTACCCATATCCCCTTTTTAAACAAACAAAAAACAAAGAAAGAATGATTAGATCTTACCTCATCTCGGCATCATCTCGTGGTGGTGGCATGATCAGGCCCTTTGCTTGCTGGTGTGGCCACCCAACCCTCTCCCACCTCTGCCATCACCAAATCTCTCCTCAATCTCTCCACCCAATCAAATTACTCCACACCATCTCGTGGACCCATCTACCTAGCTCCTCTCACCAACTAGGATCTCTCCACCTCAGCCGGGTATATTCCCTCATACTTTCCTCTCAAAAAGCACCAAAATTCAAATGGCTCTGTCATTTTCTCCAATGGTACAACACAACAATGATTCCATAAAATAAATTTTTGTTTTATAAACCCACCCCGACCTGACCAATGCTGGTCCTATTTGTGCCCTAGCCAACCGACGTCGGTCACCCTATAACCGACATCGGTCCACCCTTATAATTGTTTGGTCTTGCTAAACTTCCTTTTCCTACAACCATTCATGCCCATGCACCCCTTTTTATCATCCCGAGACACCCATTGAACCATACCTACAAACCCAACCTACCCCTACATTTCCTTTGTTGCATCTTAGGAGTTGTTATTTTACCTATACCTTGGCCTTACCCATGTCCATTACCTATATACCTTGACTTGAACCACTTTTTGTGACCTTTGACCCTCCATGCTGCTCATTGTACCTTGTGACGTGGTTACCCATGTTTGTTCAGCCTACCGACCTTACCTTTTATTATTGTCATGTTGTTTATCCTAACTTGACCTTTGGTGTACTAGAACATACCTAAACATTCCTGCACCTAACCTCTGTTGTGTTTCCACCATATCCTATACCTTGGATACTAGAATCACTTCAACCCTATTTGGATAGACCTATCGACCTTAGATGATGTAGAGTTTGAAAGCTTCTCAACTTGGTACCATGTTGTAGTTTCCAACATGTGCGTGCGTTTCAACTACCACTACCTTTGACCCTGGCCCATTTACCTATTTACCCAATTTTGACCTTTTACCTTTACCCAATGTGCCCACTGATCTTCATTTTCCCACCTCCTCATTTTATCAAACCACTCACCGCTTCCATCTCTCACCTCATCGGTTCCTAGTTTGAGGGGGTTACCTTCACCCACACTTGGGGCAACACCACCCTCACTTACACTCGACACAACCATTTCCTATTTTTGTCAGCATCACTTACCAATACAAGCTATGACAAAAAAAGGGGAAAATGTAGACACCAAAATTGGGTCACACTCCCCTTGGTCCCCTTTCGAATAACCAACTTAAACACATTCACCTAACCATGACCCTTATACCCCACATTAATATTAATTTAATTATTTACAATTAAATTAATACCCATCCTCACCCCATTATTAATTTAATTACTTTAATTAAATGGATGCACACCTCACCTAGACACCTCACCATAGACCTATTCATAGCATGTTTCCATAAATGAATAAGACTTGGTTCAACCCTAAAAATCAAGGCCTATTATTCCTCTAACCACCTTCCCACTCATAAAAACATAACGTCCATTCTGATCCATGAATAAATGGATAGACCTAGCCCAAATGATTGGAAGATCTATCATTTTTAGTAAACCTAGGGAATCCCACCTTAACTGAACATCGGTCATCCCAAAACCGATGTCGGTCAACCAAGAACCATCATCGGTTACCATTTATTCACTTTGGTAACCTTGTTTGGAAAGGGTTGGCACATTCTGGAATTGAAGGAGAAGAGAAGAGAGTCTGCATGCAAGCAGAACCAGAGTCTTTTTGCACCTACAGACATCCATAGCCAGCACCAGGATAGATCTAGAGGTATTGCACTCATGGTAACATTCTCAGGAAGCACTTTACTGCGGTACCAAACATCATTCCTCTGATCAACCATCATCACCATCTAGCCATTTGAACCTACACCATAGTAAGTACACTTTTAACTAACTTCATCTATTTCTACTTGTCTATTTTAAAGGTTTTTCATTGTTTTATCATTTCTACTTGCATTCCCTTTTCCCCTACCATTTACTTTCCTATAAACTCAACCATTCCTCCACCCACACCATTAAATCACCTATATCCAACTGTTACACATCTCTGAGTATTCTAAGATTCCCCATATACCTCTCCACCCCCTTTTCATCTTTTCTTAACCTCAGATCAAACCTCTACAACTAGATCTTTTTGAGTTTTATCATCCGCCTCTACCGATGCTTGGTTACCCATGACCATCATTGGTTCTTCCTAACCATGATCGGTCATACCTCGACCAATGCTGGTCTCTCTGTGTCTTCCAACACTGTGTAAACCAACAACCACCTACCTACCAAAACAACCCAAACACCTTACCTAACCCTACTAAGACCTTTCTATGACCTGACGACACCACACAAACAACTTTGTAACTTGACCCAAAGACCTTGACCCACATAGTTTTTAGTATTTAATTGGATCGATGCTTGATAGTGATATGAGGTACCCAAATCAGAATACTAGCACTAGATTCATTTATGTATGTATTTCAGTTATTTCATATTTGTTTTATAAAAATAGTGGATTGACAACCTTCTAGGAGTATCACACTTCCTAGATCTAGCATACACTAGGCAGTCCACTATATATTATTTAACTCTTCTTTGGTGGTCTTTTTCCCTCATTGTTGTCCAAATCACCATGCGGGAACTCAAATCCTACATAAATTGTTCCATTCCTTCCTCAAACACCAAAATTACCAAAAATACACTATCAAATCCTTTGTTCTAGCCAAAGGATCGTGTGGAGAACTTAAGGGCTATGAGAATTGTTCTTCTTGGTCTGTAAATATCTGCAATACACTCTAAAAGACCCATTTGTTTAGTTTTAGTTAAGTGTTGGATTAAGGAGCTTGGTAGGGAGAAAAGGAATGTCTATAACATTCCCATTTTAAGACTTTAGAATCAAGAGAATTTTTTTATAATGTTCACTATTCTAAATAAAGAAATTTTTAAACAAACATTCCATGTTAATCAAATTCAATGGATAAACATATGCATCTTTAATGACTCAATGATTCACCAATCTATTCATTCCATAACTTGGTAAGATACCGATCTATGTATGTTATCTTATGTGTTGAATATATATTGTATACTTTGTATACTTGTCATCCTACCCCACACTAGGTCTTGAGTGATCTGCATTTAAAGAACATATCTTCATATTTGTTACCAATATTCATCGATATCACGTTGTTTTAATCTTGGTGATATAGGACAATGCAACCAAAATTTTGTGATACTTTGGCCAAATATTTATAACATACTATGTATGTCACTATTCCTAGATGACATACTCATCATTTTGGAATATGTCCTTCACCTCACCCTCAACTTCTCTCGAGAGGAGATTGTACCTCTCCATTTAGATGACCCTGATCCCACCCTATTCATTTCTGTCTATATTGATAACATACGTGTATGACGCATCATGATTGATGGTGGTGCTAGCATTAACATAATCTCCTCCCACACATAAAATAAAATGTGTATTCCTTCTAACTATATGCATAATAACCTAGTTATGTCATGCTCCTTTAACAACACCATCGCCTCCACCCTCGGAAATATTATCCTTCATGTTTGCGTAGGCCCTCGCATTGTCCCGAACTATTCTACATCTTAGAGGGGAGTTCCAATATAACATATTTCTCAAAGGATCCTGGATTCATGTCATGGGTTATGTCCCTTAAACTTTACTGTCTGTGTGTAAAATTTGAGCATAAAGGACATAATTACACCATCCCCACAAACTCGTCATCATTCAAGACTTTTAACATGCTATATCGACCCAATGATGTAATTATACCAATTAAGGTATCTCGTCACTACCCCACTTCACCTTTACCCTCAAACACATCCACAAAGGATGCTACCACCTCTCCCACATCTAACCCTACTATTCCTACTACCATCGCAGCCTCTATAGCTAACTCATCTACTTCCAAATCATTTAGTAAGTCATCTATCCCCGCTACCCACATATCGACTACGATCCCTTAGAAGGTGTTTTAATGCCTCACTATGGGAGAGTACCTCCTATATAATATCAACACATTCCTCACCCCACAAGAGTATGGGAACTTGCGTTAGAATTCTATTTATGACTACCATGTAGGCAAGGTTTTTCCTTATGGTCCTCCCCACCTTCGCACTAATCTAACATATGGGGACTTGATATTACCACTTATTCACCCGAACCTCCATCCAAAACATGACCATTTTCATCTAACTTACACTCCCTTACTAATTGCCACTTTTCTCACACTTTCCTCCACCGTTGCACATATAAAGGCTTTGGCTTTGGTTTTTAATAATAGGGCTACAATACTATCATCTCCTGTACCACCTGTAAACACAATGACCGTAGTGGCATTGGCTTTGACACACCACCTCCCAAGAAGGATCGTGTTAACCTCATTGAGGAAGACAAACCTTCTCCACCTCATTCACCCACAGAGCCCATAGATCCCAAATCTATTCCACCTAGACACCTCACCCCATCACCTCACCTAGACATCTCATTATAAACCTATTTTTAGTATCTATCTACTCACCATAACTAACTAAGACTTAGTTCAAACCTAAAAATAAATGCCTATTATTCCTCTAACAACATTCTCTCTCATTAAAAGATAACATCCATTTTGATCCACGATAAATGGACAAACCTAGCCCAAATGATTGCAAGATCTGTCATTTTTAGTAAACCTAGGGAATCCCACCTTAACCAACACCTGTCATCCAAAACTAACACTAGTCAACTGAAATCGTGCCGGTTACCATATAACCATTTTAGTAACCTTGTTTCAGAGGTTGGCCACATTCTCAAATTTTGGGAGAAAAAGAAGATCTGCATGCAAGTAAGAACTAGAGCTCTTTCGCACATCCAAGCAACCATAGCCAACATCAAGACAGATCTAGAGGTATCACTCTCATGGTAGCATTCTAGGAAGCACCACCACGGCACCAAGCTCCATCCCACCGATCAATCATCACCACCATCTGGACATTGGACCCGTAACATCGGTAAGTGCATTTATAACCTTATTCCATTCTTATGTTGTTTTAAAGGTTTTTGTCATCTCTGTTATCATTTTCTACTTGGATCTCCATTCTCCCATCATTCTCTTTCCTGCAAACTCAACCCTTCACCACCATACCATTAGATTATCTATAAAATACCTTTATACATCTCCAAGTGTTCCTAAGATCCCCATAGACCTCATCATTCTTGTTTCCATCTTTGTCTAACCTTAGACCAAGTCCCATAATCAAACCTTATTGAGTTATTACTAGCCCACAATAACTATCTTTGGTCCTTACTAAACCATCATCATTCATATCAAACCAACGTCGGTCTTTGTATTTAGTAGTCCTACTAATACCAGATCCCAATAACCCCTTTTAAGTGATTCAAGTGACCCAAAATCTAACACTGACCTATTCCAATACCTTAGTTGTTTACCTTATTTCCATATCTGATTATAGCCTAGCCTGTTATGTTAGATTTTCTTATTGTATTTGGATGAGATACCTAAATCATATCAATCACGGTAGGATTATATTTAGTTACGTTGTTTCTAGCATTAAATTATATTTAAAAGTGGGTTAATCGCCACCGAGGAAGTATCACACTTCCGGATCTAGTAGACACTAGGCAGCCCACTTTGATATATATTATTTAATCCTCTTTTTGTGGTCTTGTTCTATATTTCGGGTAGTTCCTCCTAGCCAAAAGGAATATCTCACAAACAAGCATTGGATCGAGAAGTCGAATGTGTGCACAACCTTCAAACTGACCGTCACAACAGTATTCCTCCTTGGCCCACACCCTTATCTGTTTTACCTAAAAACTTAAAGAAAATGGTGAAACACAAGGTTTTTGTAAGCTAAGCCTGTTTAAAACCATATAAGGAGATATCCTTTCTTTTGTATTAAGGTCATACGTCACATAGTAGGACATCCTTCATAGGGGTGATCATACTGTAGTTGAGAGTGTGTATGTTATTTACAATGTTTTCAATAAAGTGGGAATGTTTGGAAAATAAAATATTAATAGTGTGAACATTGTTGTTATTCTCACATAGAAAATAGGCTATAAAAAATCATATGTGAAATACATATTTACTGCAGATAAACTCCTTTTTTATATGAGTGCAGCCACATATATATATTTTATGTATATGAGAGAAATTTAATTAATGATGTTTTCCTATGTGTTCATCTGATGTTTTACCATCACTATTTCATAATTGTATAGTTCATTTAGAAAGACTTCAAAATCATGAACAAATTTATCACAATCTAGCTCACTATGCTTAGCTATATTATTCTCTCTACACTATTTAGAAATGTAATTTCATAAACATTTATTCATGGCATGTTGTTTTTGGAAAATTTTGCTTGATTTTGTTATGTTTGTTGAAGTTTTGTTATTATATCACTGATAAGTATAATTTATATTTGAGATTCCCTCTCCAAGATTTTCCCACTTTCCTTTGTAAATTCAAGAAATCATGGCCCAAATTTTGTACCATTCTTTGGATAGAATCAATTCCTCCCTTCATAAAGTATCCTAATTAGTCATTTGGGTGTTAGGATTATTGAATGACACCAAATTTTAACTATCACACACTTATTGATAAAAAAATGCATGATTGATAAATCATGATTGTTGGTTTAGGGTTACATAATTAATGGGTAAATATTTTAATACTGGTGTCTATATGGGATCCGACATATTTTGATTGATTTGAGGAATTTGATTCAGAGTTTCATTTTAAATGGAAAAGGAAAAATACCCTTGAGGGTGCATTTATTCATCAATATGAATTTACTTTGCATATATAGCTTAAATGGTATTAATATTATGAGATCTTATTAGGAAGACTAAATTTTTGGGATCTAGAGCTTTTTGTAAATCTTTAGAGATAAATCAGCTATGGGTTTGTATGGGTCTATGGTTAAACTATAGATATTTTAGAATCTTACATTGAAATATCTAATGGGATATTTTTCATCCGTTTCTATGGTGGTGAAACTTTGATAAAGGAATTTTAGATTAGTAATCCTTCTAAAATGTGTAACAAATATAAAGTTAAAATCATGCAAACTAGTAATTGAATCTTCAATTAGATTTAACAACCAGTCATATACAATGTTACAAAGTGTGAAGGAAAAACTCCAAATAATACATTTTCATGTGTGACATTTAAGAGTTTTAAAGATGATTTAAAATTTATAATATTATCTTCAATATATATGCTTCTTGAAGGATAAAATACATGAATGTATTTCTAAGGATTTCTAGGTAAATCATGGACAAGAAAAGGAATATTAATTGAGGACTATCTAACCAATCCATTAATGGAACATATATAAAAGGTGGGTTATATAAATAAAGTGAACTAGGATGTGTCTGTAAACCCTTTGATTTTACTTTATCAAATGTATGCCTCCTATTAAAATTCAATCATATGTGGGAAAATCCTAAATTAGAAAGATATCAGTGATAATTCTTAGTAACTCCAAAGTATGCATAACAATTAACGACTAATTTCAAAAGAAATATGCATACACAAAGAATACTAAGAATGTTTGTTTGTTAATGTGAGAGATGACCCTCCTTATAACACCATATTTATACCTATGTTGATTCATGCTAGATACAAACCCAAATAGTGTTGATATGATCTTAATGTCCTCCTCATTTTAGAGTCAAGAGAATGACTCGGTGCACCGGTTCTATGTTTATGGTATTAAAATTACCAATGAGAGTTGTTTTTGGACAATTTTATAGTCCTTCTAGTGCCACTCTCTGTACCACCTCACTTAATTTGTAACTAATTTATACCTAAAGCTAATTGAAATCCTAACTAATGGGTATTTCTTAGAAGAAAACCAAAAAGGAAGATAGAAAATAAGATTATGCAGAGATTGAATTTGATGAATCTGAATTATACGAGTTAATCATGCATTCCAAAATAACTAGATGCATTAAATTTAGTTTACACACAAACTAACATGCCACTAATGAAAATATTCAATGGAAATTAGAACTATGAATGTTATTAATCATTCATAAACTGAACAAACCATTTAAATTTCTAGATGCACATCCATTATAGTCTTCCAAGATATAGATACTTTTACACATTCATTAAATTTTAAAAAGAAAATTTAAATGTCACAAATGAAGGCATAAAAATGATTATAATTTAACAAAATTTCATAAATGAAACATGCTAAAAAAATAAATGAAAAAAATCACATAAACTCATAGTAATGCTAAGTCCATCTTACATTATTGATCTCAAATTTATCTCCCCTTTATAATGGAAGAATACATGTCCATTTATAAAAAAATAAGAGTCATCAAGACACTACCCTAAAATACCTAGGACTAAAAAATATTATAGATAACTTGACTTTTATAAAATATCCTAACTGATTCAGTTAGGATGTTATATTGGATTACATGGCCCAACATGCCTTTCAAATATTCCTAGTAATCATATACTTTTTTCTTATTTAATAATTAGAACATTTTGAGTAGTTAAATATTTTTATGTAGTCCCTACCTTAGTGATACAAAAAGGAATATTTATAAATCTTGAAATCCCCATCAATTTGTGAAGATAAATGAAGATAGTCTTAAAGATTTAAAGCTTTTTATCTAGTAGGAAATTTTGGGAAGTAATTATTATCTCTGATATTTCCTTGAGGGTCTAAATTTTCTAAATATTCTCTTTATATTGATACTCTAATTCAATGACTTGTGATGCCTCTATATCACTCACCTTATAAATATTCTTATGAAATTGAACCATATTTTTTTTTTTTTTCTTGAGAATTAATTCATGACCACCATCTCTCGATTCTCTATATAGATATTGGGAATTAATTCCTATATTAATGTTTAGGTACCCATAGAGATGATATCATCTAGTTATGGGGCTATCCTACCAATTTTTTCTTCCTAATCTTCCAATGTGATAATTTTGTAGTTGGCATATATTTGACACGTGGCCCATATCTTCTATCCTCAATACATTGATATATTTCCATGCTCCTTAATCTATAGCCTTGTTTATCACTTGAAGGATTTTTGTATAATAAGCATCTTTTTGATAATAGTATAAACCTTCCTAGAAAAGGTATGTTTCTTGTCTTTTAGTTTTAAGGATTTCCTTTATTATATAAAAAAGAGACAATTTTTTTGTTCTTCCTGGTTGAGATGGTTTTTAGGGACAATGGATTTCCCTTGAATTTCAAATGCTTATTTTCTTTCTTGGAATCCCTCTAACATCTTCTCTACAAGTGCTAATAATTCTTGAATGAAGGAGAATATGTCCTCTTAATATTCTACCACTTGGGATCCCTTATTCTTTCTAGTTTTTGAAGGTATCATGCCAATGAGGGCTTGATTAGTGGAAATTCTCTTTCTAGTTACTCTCCTCATCATACCTATCTTAGATTGAATTCCATTTTTACTTAAGGGTCTCTTGTGTTGTCCATCAAGATGTTCCCTCACATTATTAAGGCTTTCTCTACCAATTATATTTTCATTCTTTTGAAAGTGTGTTGTTTGATGGATATTTTCTTACCTTGACTTATATATACTTTTTGAATTATTCAAAGTGGTTTATTTCACTACTTATTCTTCTTCTAAATAGGATACTTCATATTCCCCTAGTGGGAGATCCAGGGCTTTCTCATTGGGTTAATTTTTAGACCTATGTAATTTATGGATGAAAAGTACAGAGAAATGGTGGGAAACCTTTCACTGGGCTATCTTAGTGGCTCTATGTAAGTACATTCCCCTTTTCTTGAGAATTTTATTTTGATTATTCTCTTTGGTGGAGGGATTTTTCGTTTAGTCTTCATATTCTATTAGATATCATTATCATCTTCTTTGGTGATCCATACCTAGTCATTGGTATAAGTTTCATGGCTATATTAAATGCTCAATTTTCCTCTAAGTGATTCCAAATGCATTTGGCAAATTTTTACTTGGGATATTATTTTCTTGAGGAGAGTTCAAGTATATTGAAATAATTCCTATCGGTGGTAGAAAATTTAAGATTGGGCCATATTTTTAAATATATATTTTAAACTAACAAAGGAAGTGAAGGATGGGGCCATAAATTATTCTCTTTACATTTGTTAGCAATGCCAATAATGAATTGAAAAGTGGTTTCTTACTAGTTTAGTTTATTTGGTAAATAATATGGTATTTGCAATGGAAAATTTAATAACCCTCAATCATGATGACCATATACTCTGGTATAGGTTTATGTAGAAATTATAGGCGTTGGCTTCTCCATAACTAGCCTATATACTCTAGGGTAAAATGAAATGTAAATATTTTCTATATGGGACCTGAATCTATGGGAATTTAAGTCATAATAGGTGTCGTTAACTTCTTAGGAGAATGTGGGATCCCAAGGAGGGAAAATTTAGGAAAGACTATGATTCCACATATCGCATCCATTAAATATGAAGCCATAAAGAATGATTTCTTATTTTTCACGCATTCATCTCTTTGTGAAATCAGATTTATTTAAAAATATGCCCTAAGTTAGGAATTCATCATCATAATGATTAAAGATAATAGATGGACCTAAGAAAAATCAAGTTTAATAGTAGAAGTATTACCATACAAGTGGTGCATTAATTCCATCCCAATTATCACCCCTGGCCTAAATATTTGAATAAATATTTTATTTGAACTCTCATTTTCCATGTTATCAATTAGGTCCTTTCCTAATTCTGTAAAACCATCATTATTTAGTGTGTACCCATCTAGGACTCAATAGTAGTGGAATTATATAGCACATTGGCTTCGAGAATCTTATAACACAATTTGAAGGAAGAACCTAAAATGAAGGCTACTTTATTATCTTCACTTTTTGAACTTAAAATTCCATTCTTTTCTTTAGTGAGGGTGAAGATGGGAGAAATAAAGTCATAGTATGGAAATACCTCTAGTTTCATTTCTATTTGGTGTAATATTTCCTTCTTTAGTGCTTGCACAAGTGCCGACATTTGAATCTGGTCAAGAACATTCCTTTTCATCCATGACATCTTCAAAATTTCTCTCTTTGAATTTCGATAAGATTAAAGAATAATGAGGAAATTCATTTTCTAGTGATTCGAGATCTAAGAATATGTCCCTTATTATTGTTTTTTCTACATATGTGTAGAAGAAAGTATTAACACTTGATTTCCTTGAATCACTAGCCATTACTTGAACTTGGATCTTTAATCTCTATAAACTTAGGAATTTTAAGATTATGTTCTTTACAAATAGATTTGGTTATTGCACCACTTCAAATCTATTAATTTTTTAATTCAAATTGGCATGTCTATATTTATGGTGTATAGTGCATGACTTGATGTTGCCTTATCTTGGGAACTATAATTTTTGAAATGTTAGACTATTGAATGTGGACCATACACTTGCACATGTTTAAATTTAATCATAACCACTATCCTTAATTAGAAAATTAACCTTGGGATCTCATACACAAGCTTTGTAATAAACCATGTGTATTATTATGATTGAATCACCATTCTTTGATTGCTTTGAGGTGTTGTTGAATTTATATTTTTCTTGTATTTACCAAGTGTAAGCCCTTGCAAATGTGAAATGTAAGGTAAAATGTTTGAACTTTTTTATTTGCAAGGTATTAGATTTATAATTTCACATCGGCAAGATGTGAGCTTTGATATTTCATGTCTACGAGTTATTGGTTTTAAATTTTACATTTGTGAGGTGTGAGGGAAAATTTTCCTTCACTGTGAGGAAAAAAATTCAATTGATGATTACGGAAAACCTTAACCACGAAGAAAAAATTCTCATGAATCTAAAGTATGAGTAACAAGTCCTTAAAACCGTGAGAGATAAGAAATAATCTAATTCCAGGGACTAAGAAACATAAAGTGTGATTATTATAAAAAACTGAATTTAAATTAAACAAATTTTTAAGTGTGAGAACTTAAGTTTTTTAAACAACAAGCAAAAATAAGCTCTAAGTGAGAGTACTTGAAATACTTAAAGTTGGAGGTGCGGGGAAAATAAACTTAATGTGTGAGTACCAAATAAATTGTAATTTTGAGTACCAAACAACTTCAAAATGTGAGTACTAAACAAAGGACTTAAAAAAAGGAAACACTTTTGAAAGTAAATGTGAGTATTTAAGTATTACCACATGTTTTAATACAAAGTGGTTCCCTATTTTAAAATGTAACTATTTTTAAAATGGGGGAGGGGGTATTAAGTAGTAATAATGTTCTCTTGTGGTGTAATTCTCTAGGATTACGTTTTGTAAAAGTTGACCTGTAATGAAATCCATGTGGTGACTAATTTCTCTCACATGTGGTGATCCTTATGGTAACTTACTAGACAAAAATTATGTAAAGTATTATAACATACTTTTTACTTATTTTTATGGATTCTTCTCCTTTCACCTATTTTCCATGCACTATCCTACTTCACTTCACTAAATAATTTCCTACCCGAAAGTAATAACAATTTTGATGTTGTAATTTTTTTCTCTCAATGGCGTTAGAGTATACTTCACTCCATTCTTATCAATCATGTATGAATTTATACAACCATAATTGTTCAAATTTCATTTAAACTACCAAGAAGGACATGTCATGTATCCATGGGCATGATTTTTACATCACCTCATCTTCATATTTCCCAATCTAGAATTTTACTAGACATTTCTCTTCACCAAAAACTAGTGTCCTTTCTACAATTATGAAACCTAGTAAGGATTATGATGCTCAATCCTATTCAATTACAACACATCCACCATTTGTTTCACAACCAAATTATTGGTTATTCCACTATCCACGAGTAATTTTTATACCTTTCCTCCCAAGTTGCATGTTATTATGGATAAAATTTTCCTCTACTTGGGGCATGTTGTCAAAAATTACTCCCCTTGTAATTTTGAACAACTCATAAAAATGACTTAACCACTATGATGCTCTATAATATCCATGGGAGATTAATGTAGTTCATCATGGAGAATAGTAACTTAGTGTTGTGTGGTTTTCACAAACCTGTAGAACAAAGGGTGAGCAACAAAAGAGACTTAGGAGGAAAGCATAAAATATTTAGTGTTTTACGACATTATTTCAGTTCATAACACTAAGAAAATAATTCCCCTGGCATAAAGGTGAAAAATTGTGTTATGGAATTATCATCCATAGAGGAATCAAAGAAATTGTCTAAGTTAAAATCCATGAAACACTATTTTAGCATTCTATAAGTTTCTTCCCATAATTTTGCGTCAAATCCGTAGAACATTGAAAGAAGTCATAAGAGTAAAATTCCATGGATCAAGGATTTATACCTTTGTGGGTGGAAGAGAATATTGTTCAAGGAAAGTGAGGAGAAGGTGTTAAAATATACATGGAGGTATCTAATTTCAAAATTCCTCGGTGGAATCTGCAATACTTAGTAAAAGTTGTGGAGGTCTCAAATCTATGCCAAACTCGGGAAGCAAAGAGTTAACTACCCTAACCCATGGAATTTAATAGAGTATGGCATCATCCTCGTATAATCTGATGGCATGTGATACAGTCAAGGGGTCATGCTATGGTTAATTGGATGTATTTGGAGGTGCCCATGCCCTGTACTACAAGAAATATCTAAGAGCATTCATAGCACCCACACTCATTAAATGCATCTTTAGAAAGCGATCAATTTCAGCTTGGTCATCACTCTCCATTCCTCTCACTTTCTCTTCTCTTTATCTTTACATGAAAGTGTATATAAAAATTTTGTTTGATTTTTAGGGGTTATTCTCCTTTTTCATTCTTTAGGATATATTTTACCTCTTCTTTGTGAATCTCAAAATTCATATTTTTTGACCTATGTAAATCGTGAATGGTGATTACCTTACCCTATATATATATATATATATATATATATATATATATATAATCTTTAAAGATTTATTAATGTAAGTCTAAATTCCCTCTTTACTTCAAATTCTTATGTTTGATGAGAATACCATGCCCTATTGCATATTTCATCTCTTTCTATATGGTTTGCATCTAGACTACGTGTGTTTCTTAATCTGGATAATCTAATCCCCACATTTCTACATCTACATCACATGGATTTAAAAAAGTTACATCTTCTTTTGGTGCTATCATCACCCTTTTAGATTAGAATTTCCCTTTCTTCATTTCCCTCTCCGGTTCCTTGGAAGTGTTAGGGTAGAAATTAGTTGTAGGAGTAGTTTAACACTAGAAGTAGGTCATGCTATTTGGGTTCTTAACAATCCACATAACAATGAAGTTGACCTTCTCACGGAGGTCTATCTCAACTGCAAGTCCCACACTTGGAGACAATCCCATGTTATCTCAAAACCCCAAATCATCCCCCATGATTTAGGAGAGGTTAAAACTTCACTGCTCCAATAGTTTTAACACTCCTAGTGGGACAAGATTTGGAAGTGTTTTTTTAGGCATTCCATTGTATCATTTTATCCACCTTGGTGCCTTCACTACTCCAATATTTTTGGCATGCACAGTGGGAAAAAATTCATTATTGTTGATTTTTGTGTGTAACTTTGCAATTTCAGCCTTCATATGTGTTACCTAACACATATGAAAAATACCTCTTGTCCAATTTTATGGTTTTAAGCTATTTCAACATTCCCATTTCATGAGAAGAATCTAGACAAGATCTAGTATATCTAGTGGTGAAAATTTTGAGTATCTATAACTCTCTCCATATAGAAATAGAAGAAAAATATATCTATAGATATCCACAACTTCTCAAGGAAAAATTTCATCTCCTCTTCTAGCTATACCATTTTCATTCCATATCCTAGGTTTGAGACATATTTTATTTATGGAATATTAGAGAAACTTACCACCTGCTCGAGGTTTTAATGGAGCGAGTCCTTTGGCTCTAGTTTATTAACATGGTATTCTATTGTATTCTTTGAAAAGTATTCCCTTTTTCATTGGTGAAAATTCTACCACACCCAAATATCATATTCAAAATGTTGCTAATGTATGTTTAGTTCATTTAGTCACAAAAGATGATATTGGAGTAAGAATTCATACTTGTTCATTAAAAGTTAAAACAATTCAATGGTAAAGAAGCTTTACACATGCTTCCATTCATAACTGGGATGAACTTGGCATAACACTTTGTCAATAATTTTAGGAGAAATATGAAAACATATCACTTTTGGAGTAACTCACAAAAATCAAGTAAGATCCAAATAAGCTCATAAAAGACTTTAATTTTTGTGTTCTAGAAAATTTTTAACGAGAATTCTAGTGCTTTTAAGACCAATCCCTTAAGGTGAATTTCTATGTTTTATTAGAGATATAAATTCTTATAATAGCAATTATGATTCAACCTATGGGTTCCAATCAATTACCAAATTTCTATGTAATATTCATTAGGGCCGAAGAATGTCTTATTCAAGATAGAAAGTTAGCTCCTAGATTACCTATGCCAATTTTTCCCGTATTTCCATGGAATGAATAACTCACAATTTCCCTTATTCATCATCCTTCCTCTTCCCATACTCCTTCCACACCAGGTTATTTTGTAGAGAAAAAATAAATTGAAAATATTAGTGTCCAGTTAAATAACTTAACAAATGAGATTGTATTCCTCAAGAGATAACAAGCTCAAGAACCTAAATATTATCCTAACCCCTTACAAGGTTATCCAAAATAAGGATTTCACTATTCTAACCAAATATTTTCATAGAATTATCCACAAATAATACGCTGCCGAATTGCAAATTTACAACCTTCGCCTACTCCTAGTTTAAGAAAAGTCATTGTTTTAGTTCAAAATAGCAAGGCTAAGAGCTTTGAATGGTGTTATCCTTGTGATCAACCCTATAATAAATATACATATGAAGCTAGGATAAATTTTTTAAGGGAAAATGATTTCATGATCTAGAATCCTTTCTTTATGCAAGAAGAACAATTTGCGCCTCCTTTAAAAACTAGAATGGAATAAATTCAATAAACCCCTCATGATCCTAACTTAATGTTCTTTGGACTTGAAGATTTTTGTGTGGTTAATTAAGCCACAAGAAACTAAAAAGACCATAACTCCATGTCATGTATAACAACAGTATATGAAAAGGTGAATGGATGTGAGGTCTCCTCCTCATATTACTCTAGTGAATAATGATGATCCTAATCAACAATTTGAATCGAGACAAAATTTTACCTTCATCTAGTTTTCTGCATATTTCTCTACAATCGATGAAGGAACAAGTTCTATGAGATATTCAAAACCCGCATAACACTGCAAACCTATGGAACACACAAGCTCACCTAAAAATATCCTTTGTAGATGAAAGAAAGAAGGAAATGTTATGCCACACATTCATTTCAAAAATCCATGAGTATTCCTCTCAACATGGTGGAGAAAATAAAAAAGGAAAATATTAATCTCACAATGTGGGATGCCTTGTCTATCCCATCTCAAAGGGATCTACTGCAAGAAGCATTGAAACAAATTCCATCTCTTAAACCCACCATGAACAAACCAAATATTGTGTCCATCATAACTTAGCCAAAGGAGGAACATGCAATTTCAATTATCAAGCTTCCTACTTTCTACATGTCTCTCATAGTTGGAAACCACATTTTTCATAATTATATGATAGATTCTGGTGCTCACATTTCAATAATGCCAATGAAAATTGTAGATATCTTAGGCATTAAGTATAATGTTGAACATTCAAGCACTGAGAGGGGAGGTGAATTAATGCCTTCTAAAACTTGTGAACATGAACTTAGCAATCAATACAACATACATTCATTATCCTTTTAAGAAATGAACCATTCAAAGTAAGCGATCATGAAAATAGATAATCAAGCACACAAGTACACACAATTTGAGGTGGGAAACCCAATAAGGGAGAAAACCCATAGAAAAGGAGAAATCAAAGTAATATCAAGGATAATTGTCCAACAAGAATTACAATGATCTCACCAAGTGGTGAGCACCCACTCACCCTGAAGCTCTAACTCTAGTTTTGAAGCTCCTACTTCAATTTATTTCCAAGAACCCACTTCACCGTTGTTTGGAAAACACCTACTTGTAGGGAAGCTCACTCCAAGTTTGTTTTATCTCAAACGAGCATTCAAATCTTTGGCTTGGACAACTATTATCAGGTATAAAAATGTGGTTTTTTACTCTCGAGTTATGTTCTCTACCCCATAAAGATGATACCTTTACTTTTTTATAATTATTTTTGATAACTTCATCACACACTGAGTTTGTGTACACACTCCTTGATCTCTATATAAAAGTTACCTTACATACATACCACTTTCCTAAAACCTTCAAAAATAGAGAAATTAAACCTTTTATTCAACTACTAAGCTCCTATAAAATGAATTTTCACTTTTTATCTTCAAAACGAAATATTTTGTTACTTTATTACTACATACAAAAGAAAATGTTTTGTCTTCTAAACTACCTCTTTAAGTTCTTATGACAATTTATTACTTGTCTCTTGGTTTGTATGCATTTTGAAGATTCACTTATGGTCAACTAAAATAAGATGGAGTCCTATCAAGTTTCTAACATCTCGTCATGACTGATAACCTTTCAAGACTGATTATGAATCTAACTTTATGATGTTTTCATCACTTTATCGTGTTCCCCTACAAAGAACAATATTTTCCTTTAACACTATCAACCTCTACAGAGGAGTTATAAAAAGGTTCTACATTACACATACCTTACAAAATTCTTTGAAGTCTCATTTCCATTCTTACACTTTGTAGTTTTTTTATGTTCTTCAATTTGAGCATATAAGGGAGTATGTTCTGGTTTTCAACTAAAATGTGCACTTCTAAGACACATACATCTTCAAGGACTTATTCAAAAAGGAACATGAGCTTGGAACTATATTTTAGAAGCCTCTACATCCTCCACTTAGTCTTCAATTTCACCATTTATCTCATATTATTCCATTTTGAGATATGTGGATAAGATAGATGCAAAGATGGCTCACTAATGTTGTGATCATGAAGAATGCACGTGCATATGAATTAAACTCAGACTTGTGACCAAAACATAGATCTTTGTAGGAAGTTATCACCATCATTCAAGTAAGATGGAAGTGTTTTTAGGCATCTATCAGACCATTTTATCCACCTCGTGCCTTCACTACTCCAATATTTTTGGCATGCACGGGAAAAATTCATTAATAGATTGGAGATAAAAAAAGAAGAGGTTTAGGTCAATGTTGTTTCAGATTTTCAAGCTCATATTTACGAGCCACACTGTCTCAATCAACCGAGTACAAATACATTTCACAATAAAAATATATTATAATGTTCATAGCATGATCATGATTTTAAAAGAACATTTTACCATTTACTATGCTCAAGATATTAACTTATCATAACACACGTCCTTTTGTAAGCTTCATAATATACATCTCAATCATAGTGAGATTTAACCAGCTTGATAAATTCTTGACAAGGCATGAAACAAGCTTACACTCCACTAGTTTTTATAGCATGAGAATTATTTTTTGAGGTCACATGATCACCGACAATGTTTAAGACCTTAGGACACTACGAAAATTCTTAAAGAACAAAATCTCTAAGACAATACACATCCTATTTTCTCAACACCTCCTATAATCATGGGAGCTTTGAAGACTTTCTCATTCATTTTGGTCTATTCACAACATCTCGGAACCATTGTCTTTTCAATGGGTATGTCTGTAGGATTAGACATTCTTGTTTTTCTTAGAACTATGCAAAAATAGGGTTTTGTTACACCGAACCCTAGTATGATATTTAAAGACTCAAAAACATTTCCATTCTTTATTATGCACCTATGATTGAGTGATTACCATACTAGATGATTGCAAACTATTGTCAAACACTTAAATGCAGCATGAATTTTGCTTAGGTTATCAATTCCTTGAACATACTACTAATGTAGTTAGTAAATAGAAAGTTTTAAGACCTCAAAGTACTTCATATAAGCATAAAATTTACTCCATAAGGCTCTCCTAGACTTTTTATTAGGTGTTTACAACGTTATTATTCTCCAACTATCGATTTACTCATAAACACTACCTTAAGACACATTGAATGGTCCTACAATGCATAGTTCTCAAGCAGGAGGAAAGAGAAATTCACCTTCAACTTAGGTTTTCTTCATACACCTTATGAAAATAAATTCATGATCATTTGAATAACATTATAGGCTACTTAGACCACTCGATACTTTCTTTGCGAGATACTCAACATACACACGTAATTGTAATTCTATCAAGAATTATCCTTTTTATTCAAGACAATCCTTATTATACATGTGGAATTTAATTTTATGGAGGCCTAGGGATTCCTTTACATGTAAAAATCATGAAATACACTTTCCCAATATATTTAATGTCTATACTTTACAAATCTCTTCTATCGCTCAAAGAGAGAGTTATGGAAGACCTTAAACAAGTTTAGAAAAATGGCTGCAACTTTTTCATTTCACTACCTTTTGCACTTGATTTTTATCCCGATTACCTAAAAAAATTGTTTTATGATTTAGCTGAAGAATCCCTATAAATTTAGCACAACTGCTAAGAAGTTGGAGTACTCATTTTGGCCTTCTCAAAAACCTGGTCTTGGAAACATTTTCACTACAACCTAAATTTTAACTTTCCACCCCTAATTTTTTTCTCACACCATCAAGAATCACTCCTATACCATCTTCCATGGTTTATTTTTCATGTTACACCTTA
Organism: Taxus wallichiana var. yunnanensis; assembly: GCA_018340775.1. NCBI lineage: Eukaryota > Viridiplantae > Streptophyta > Pinopsida > Cupressales > Taxaceae > Taxus > Taxus wallichiana. Next base: position 155,656,853 of record CM031243.1, on the reverse strand, counting down.
TAAATTTATATCCCATCTCATTTGTCTATGAGTACTTGACCTTTTCTCAAGCCTTCATTTCCACTAGGTCCCCTACAAGCTTTAAAAAAATGATTCCTTTCTTTTTGCACCTTGTTATGCCTTGTAAAAGTCTTTTCCATTCTTAAAAATCTTGGAATAACCATATCATACCTACAAAGCATCATACACCATGACCTGCTAGGAATAGGCGTTTGCACTAGGCCTAGTTTAGCTTGTTTTCCACTTTGAACACTAAATATGACTTGATGAGCACTAAGAGACCAATCTCACACCTCTGAGACACCTTAAAGGACACTAAAGGAAATTTTGGACATATTTTTCCTCTCTACCCAACACCAAGAAGCTTTACAAGCTCACTCTTCTTTAGAACTTTTATACACACCTAAATGAGCCATTTCTTTACCCTTTGAGACACCTAAATTTGCAATGAGAAACATATATTGAATTCATGAGTATGATATAAGGACTGATATAGACAAAATAAAAAATCAATGGCCATGATTAACTACTTGAGACACTTTAAACTACTAATGAGTTCATGACACCATGATGAATCCATGATAGGACCTTGAACTCATGACAAGACCTTAAATCACAGAGATACACTACATTATAGTACATAAGGAAACACGATAATGTAGTGATATACCTTCCAAAACCCATGCTCAAGCCTATTTAACATTAATGACAACTTTTCAACATATAATCTAACTTATAAGCGTGTATTTCAACTTGATGGATCAACAATACAAGTTTTGGGTATAGTTAAATATCTTAAATTAACTATACATGCATGCCCAAGACTAACTATATTCCAAGAAATTTCTATGATTTAATTTCATCCTATATTCACCCTTTACCTCTCTATAGATTTCATACATAAGGTGGGTGGATATTTATCTTGAGATTGGCCTCATATGTTTTTAATGACAAGATATGGAACTGGGTTTACTATCAAGGGTGAACCTATTTCATCTTATCATGTGGAATTTCATGATCCTATTCCTATTAATACAAATTTCATGATCCAAAGAGAAATAAGAAATGATCCTGAACTAGCTAAAATAGTTCTCATCAACTTTAATTCTTGATCTCATGCTAGATGAATGGGAAAAAGAACATTATGAATTTTACCCTTATGATATAGTTGTAAAAATGAGTTTGGGTACATATTTCTTTCATGAGGAAAATTCAACTACCCTCATCCCACAAAAATAATAAAATGATGATGATTATGGTTTATGGAAATTATATTTTTATGGTTCCAAAAGAAGAAATGTGGTTGGAGCGGGTGTAGTTCTTGTTTCTCCTGGGACAAGAATTTATTCTCTCAAAAATTGTAATTTTCTTACTTTGAAAAATGAGGTGGAATATGAGAATTGTCCCATGTCTTATTGATTACAAGAAAGAGGCATATCAAATTCCTTCCAGATTTGGGTATACTAAATTGGCTATCCACCAAGTTAAGGGTAGATGTGAAACTAAGAACAAAGTTTTAAGAGCTTATATACACTTTGAGTGTGGGATCTTATTGAAATATTTGAGGATGTTAACATTTATGTGGTTTCATGAAATAAAAACAAAGAAGAAGATCAAATGCAAACTATTGGATACCATTTTTATCCAATAGATCATCTTATCCAAGGAAGCCAACATATCAAGGTGGTTGTGATACCACCCATTCTAGAAACAATGATGTAAAGTGGAAATTATTTGAAAGTGATGAGAAGATTATTTAATTAATGAAAATAAATTATATTTCTCTTCCAACTTATAACCAAGCTTGCAAGTGAATCCTCTCTTGATATATCTTGGTTCCCTCTTTGGAAACAATATTTCCAAGTATCTTTCCTTCAATGACTCCAAAAATAGACTTTTTTAGATTGAGGGACACCCCATGTTCTCTGCACTTTTGAAGGACAATTTCAAGATGTTGGAAATGGTCTTCCCTTCTCTTGGAAAAGATAGTTAAATCATCCAGATACATAACAATACATTTTCCTTTCAAAGACCCAAAATCCAAATCCATTTCCGTTGGAAAGTGGCACCAAAATTAATTAGATCGAATGGAATCCTCTTATAAGAAAAATTTCCCCATGGAGTTGTGAAGGCTATTTTGTGTTGATCAAGAACATCAACTTCAATCTGATTGTACCCTGAAAAACCATCTAACATAGATAACATTTCAGAGCCAGTAACAACTTGCAAAATTTGATCCATCATGGGAAGTGGATAATTGTCCTTGAGGGAGGCTTGGTTTAGATTTTAAAAATCTACACAAATTCAGATCTCACCATTCTTTTTCCTTACTGGTACAATATTGGCCACCCAAGATGAGTGATGAATTGGAAAAATTATCTTTTCTTTCAAGAGCTTCTGAATCTCTTGATAAATGGTGTCTGAAATCTTGGGGTTGTATTGCCTTTGTTTCTACCGAAAAGGATTGATTCCTAGTTTCAAAGGAATATAATGTTGCATTTCTCTTGGTTTGAAAGATTTCAAATCATCATATGAATAGGCAAGCACATCAACATATATTTTTAATAAATTTATCATTCTATCTTTTTCTCTTTTGTGCAATTTGCCAATGTTGACAAGCTTGGGTTCTTCTTTACTTCCAATATTAACATTTTCATACTCTGTAGACTGATGAACCTCATGTGATATCTTTGACTTGATATACCTGTCATGTTTGTCAAACAAATATTCCAGGCTTACTAATCCTCTAGGTATCTTGTTACCTTTTAAATTAATACAACCATCCTTATCAGATTCTTCCTCAATTCCTTCTTCATCATGGTGGATGTTATGGACTCATGAGGAGCAACTTCACTTCCTTCAAAATACAACTGACTAAAATTATCTTGAAGTTCAAGAAAAGAGAGAAAATTTTGATCGTCATTGAATACTTGCCAATTATTGGCATTATTGGCACACTTGGCCTATGTATCATTTCGATTGTGAAATTTTCCTGAGAAAAGTTAGGATGAGGGATCAACAAGGATCCTGAGATGGCTAAAGCATTTTCTCTAGTATTCCTTTCTCTGGGAATAACTTCTATAGAAAAGGAATCCAATAATTCAATAGAATCCCATACCATATTTCTATAGTGTTTTAGCCTCTTGTTCTTAACCTAAAAATATCTCTGACTTGCTTAACGATGAGTTCTGCATCTCCTCGTGCACAAAGATTCTTAACCCCCATCTCCCTGGCCATTGATAGTCCCAAAAGAAGAGCTTCATATTCTGCTATATTATTTGTGTTTTAAAATTAAGCTTGTAGGAAAAAGGATAAGACATCTTTTCAGGAGAAAACATGACCACTCCTACTCCAAAACCAGTGAAGAACAACTACCATATAAGTCAATGATCTAGACACCATTAGAGTCATCCATCACACCTTTGGAAATTTTCATTTCCTTATCTGACATGATCATATAGTTCCCGTGATTGATATATTCATAGAGGATTTGTGCTTTAGGATCATCACTTTTCTTGCACAATGTACTCAGTCTGTCTTTCAGGTAACAACTTCTTCATTTTTCCATTAACCGAAATGAGATTGAATGACTAGTCCATTTGAATTTCTCCACCCACTTATTTACAGAAGTTCCTTCTTAGCAACATGCCATAGGATGGGGGAATATCTACTACTAAAATAGTAGCCTTGACCCTTTTCTCTGGGAAAGCAATAAAAGCTACTTGTGCATCCTTAATCCTTCCTACCAATGACACCTCCTTACTTTCCATGGAATAACAAGAACCAAATGTGCATGTTAAAGTCAGGCCTAAAGCATGATAAACCTTAGCAGCATCACATTGTTTGATGCTCCTAAATCAATGACACAATTATTGAGCCTATGACCGACTATAAGTAGAGTGATATAGAAAGGCTCAATTTTCTCAGTTACAAAAGGTGTCGTAGCCATTAGGTTCTGCTGAGGTGTAGAGGTGGGAGTGGGTAAAAGGCCCTTAGAGGTGATGGGTGCAAGATTGGGTTTAGAGTTGAAAAATTTGACAACTTGAGAAAAGGCATCGGGATATGTCTGATAAAAATCAGCCTTTGAAATTTGGATTTTATTTTTCTTAATATGGTCAATGATGTCAAAGGATCCCGAGGTAGATGAAGTTTATGTGCTAGGGGAGAGGAATATTTAGGCCTATCATATTTGACATTCAAGTTTGTACTATTCTTAGATGAATACAAATAAGTAGGAGTATAAGAACTACTTACCTTTTGAGTAGAAGTTGTAAGGATAGAAGCTCCTCTTTTAGCAACAACCGGGTTGGTAATTGGAACCTCCTTAGATATTTTTGTGGGCTAGACCACTTTATTTTTCTTACTCATTTGTTCTTAGGTCATGACAACATATGAATCATTATTCATATCTACCACTAATTCATCATAATCATATGTATCATCATCAACTCCCTCAGTGATGAGGAAATTAACCTGAGATTCACTTTCTTCTTCTGGTGTTTTATCTTTTTCCTCTTCAATTTCCTCATATCCTTGGGCTTCGTCTTCATCCTCTGGTTCCTAGACTTCACATGTTGCATTTACAAGAACTTTAAGAGGTGGCCCTTCAATTGTAAGCTTTGGTTGGATAGGAGGTAGATGATTTTGAGGTTAAAAATTCCTTCTTGGAATATATTTGTAAGGAGTATTCTGGGCCAATTGATTTTAATAGCTATGAGATCATTTTCCAATTTTTGTACTAATTGGTCTGAGTTATTTCCTGAAGAAGAGGCCTTAGATTTAACAGGTTCCTTTTTAATTTCCCAAACATTATTAAATCATCTTCAACACTTATGGCTAAGCATTGATCAACATCCAAAGTAGAAAGATTAGCCCTTCTCAATGCATAGCTTACTTTTGGTAATTGTGCATTTAGGAAAAAACATTTCTGAATTTGATCTACATGTCGAGTGGCTACTAGGATCTTATTTAATAATTTGTTAAACTTGCAACAAACTCTCTCATTGGATATTTCCTTATTTATTTGATAAACCTTGGGAAGGATAGTGTGCACATATTCGATGGTTTGAATTGATCCTCAAATTCAGTCCTCATGGAGGTCCAAATCGCTGATAGCTCCAACAGGGGATATGATAGAACTAGTTAGTAGCATTTTCCTATAGTGTCTCCATAAAACTCCTAACGTAAACATCTTCGTGATCTAATCCAAGTATCCCACATGCCACAATGAATACGAAATGTGTTCATCATGGTGCAATTTTACATCACCCCTAAATTTAGGTAAATTTTTCCTACTCCCTTTTTGGAGATCATGCAATGGTTGAGCAAGGAGCAAAGGTCCAACCCATTATCCCCAAGGTAGAGGTATTACCATTCTTGGAAAAATGGTTTGTAATGGACTGTGACTCCATCCAATACCAAAGCTTGAATACTAAGGATTTATTGGGTTTGTGAATATTTGTTCCTTACAGTTCTATTTTTGATAGGAGTACTTATGGAAATCTTGTTTTCCTTCTTTATGGGATTAAAGAAAATTCATGTTGTTCCAGAAACAAAAATATGGATCTTCAATACCACGTGCTCTTTGACCTTGTGTATATCTTCTATCTGTAAGGGTGCTAAGTATTTTGGCTTGATTGAAGTTGTTTTAGTGGTTATGCACAAAACGTGCCCAACGATGGGCGTAAAAATGTTGGTTGTAGAATTTGATCTTTTAAAAACAAACAATAGTCATGGGGCAATAGTGTCTCCTCTTTGTGGGAGAGGTTTGCTTATTGAACAAAAAGAGAAATGAAAAATATTATTTACAATATAAGAACTTTTTCAATATTTTAGTGAATATTTTGACATTTGAGATGTCTTCATCTTAATATTTTCAATATAGAAGGAAGGATAAATAGAAGAATTGGTATTCGAAACTAAAGAAAAGAGCACTTTCGGACATATAGATAAAGCAGAATGTTATCCTACGATGCCCGATAAAATAACAAGATTTAAACTACGCATATAAAAACACAAGATATGCATGTATTAGACACAAATTTCCAAATACACTTATCAACTAAAAGACACAAAGTTCTTGCTTAAATACACATAGCTTTATATGAATAAGACAAGGAACAGAAAGAGATAAAGCATGAGAGAGGGTGAAACTTATTCTATATTGATTAGTTATTCAATTCTCTTTTAACATCCAAATATCAAAGATATGATCCTTTATAATGACAAGAAATGTCCTTTAAATAACCCAATAAATGGTTATAAAAGATCCTTTTCAGTTTCCTTTCTTTTAATCCCAAAAGTTAGAATCTAATTAAATATTACAAATTCAATTTATCTCTTATTTACATAACACATGACTAAAGAGATAAATCCACCTTAATTAGATATTTTAAAATAATAAAGGAAAATATGAATTAGGATGCCGAGATGCTAGTAGAAGCACTTGAAGTCCCCTTTTACTTAGGCACTTTATTTCGAATATTTTCAATGCTTCAAGATGTCAATTTTTGTATTGACATTGCATGAGTCTAACTACCCAAAAACTTATCCATATCTTTTATGAACTCGCATTCTCCAAGAACTCTTTATTGACATTTGTGATAAGAACTCGGTGTGAAAATTTATTTCATCTTCTCCTTGGATATGGTGTCCTAATTGAACAATTCTTCTTTAAAAATGTCTTGAACTAGGATTTGATCTCTTGAATGGTAAATTTATCATTTCAACTCTCCTTAAATATTTGGAAGTGAATATATAGGAAGGTAGACATGACACAAGATTTAAAATCTTCTCTCTTTGTAAATTTTTTCTGAGTTCTCCAATGGCCTCTTCAAGAACCTTTATTTTCATGTCAATGATGAAAACCTACTACTTAGACAGGTTCAACTTTGCATCATGAAACACCTTATTTTCCAAGAGTATTTGTATATCTATCTCACTCATTAAAGGAATATTATGGATGCAATCACTCCACAATTTCAACCCCTATCCAACCCACTGAGTGTTGTAGTGAACTTTAATTGAATCTTACCAATTTTCTCATATGCCTTGAATGCTTCCTCAATGATATTAATACCTCTGATTATCAAGTCATCAACAATAGCTTCCATTGATTTTCCATAAGTATCATGCTTATGTATATATATAATATCTTTAACTTCATCATCTGAAAGAATATCATGAGGGGGAATGGAAGCTAATGGAGTTAGATCAAGTACCTTATCTTATGCTAATAAGAATTTGATGAAACTTGAAAAAATTGATTCTTCTCCTCCAACTGCTCTAATGTCTTCTTCCTTTTTCAACTCTTTCAATCACTTTAGATATATGATCCCTTAGATTATGCACCTCAATTTTAGATTTTTATTCACCAAGATAAATTCTTGTCAATTCCAAATCACCCATTGATAAGTCTTTTCATCTTTTTCAAGCTTGGTTTTTGCAATCTCTAGGAATTGCTAGCCTTGGGAGTATGAAACCAATCTTGATGTGACTTTGGCCTTTTTAGCTAGAGGGGGAGGAGTAGGACTAGGAGGGTCATCACTCCATAAAAATTAGGGATAAAAACACTTGAAGTGGCCTTCCTTTTCTTTATTTATAACATTGGTTGTACCCAATCAAATGAAGAACTAGAAGTAGAGGGAGAAATGGGCCCAAGTGTAGATGAAATCATTGCACTTAGATTTTGTACCACAACCACTTCTAACACAGAGGTATCAGTTTGAGTGATGGGATCTCCCTTAGTAGATGTTTCCATAGATTCTGAAACTAGTTTCTCTGATTGATCTTCCTTCACACTACTTTCTTTAGGGATATTCTCCTTTGGCTTTTCCTACTCTTTTCCTTCACTGTCATCATCACCAAGGTCCACAATTTCTCCCTCATTAGGTATTGTTTCAATTTTCTTAGGAGAGGGTTGCCTATCACTCTCTTGAATAACCTCAACTTCCTTATCATCCTTATTAGCTTTTCCTTTCTTTGTGTACATCGAGTTAAAGATTCTAAGGAGAAGGAACAAATTATTCATGTGTCTCAAGAGCTGATATATGTATTTCTTTATGAGGAGTAGAATTATCTTGAGAAGTAGACTTTGATTTCTTTCCCTGAACATAGTCATTTTCCTATCAAACCAAATTCTAGTTCTCACTAGGAAAGGGTTGTTGAGATCCTTCAAATCATCTCTCTCCTTAAAAAACCAATCAATTGTTTCAATAGGAGTTTGATTGATTGATATATCATACTCAAGAGACTATAATTCTTCATCATCATCCTCCAATCCTTCAGGAACATCATATATACCAAAATCCATGATTTTTTCAAATAAAATCTTCCATGGTATCTTCTCCGAGCCTCATAATCATTAGAACAATCAGCCCAATAGTCTTCAATATCAGCAAGGTATTGATAACCCATTCTGAAATTGGTGGAAATGAAATCCTTAATATTAAAGAAATTTATAGGCTTATAATAGTGAAGGGTAAGAGGATCAATGGTTTTATCAATGTTCTAAGCATCTAAGGTATTCCTACAAGTGTAGTTACCTAATGTGATTGGGAACTAAATACCTGCAATCTTCTTATCCCTACACATTCTATGCAACTTATCTAGCTATCTATAGATCTCCACCAAAGCCATCTTATCATTGTAGTACATGGGGAGTTTTAGGGTTATCCCTCAAATCCATCCAATCATATATATGAAAAATTCCTGAATTGGGTGAAAAAACTGCCATAGACATTGATCAATTGTTTCACCTCATCAGATAATCTTCTAGTAGTATCTCCTTCTAACAATCTAACAATGTACATAGTGAATGCATCATTCACTCTCCTAAAATGATGATTTCTGACCTTCAGAGTTAATTGTGGATGATAAATATAAATAAGAACATCTTTCTTGTCTTCCATAGGGGAGAAACCCAACCATTCTCTATAAGCCGCAATGGTGTACATCAGATAGGAGGTCATGTAGAAAGTTTGATTCCTTTGAACATCTACCAATTTCTTAGTCAAGTTATCACAATTATTCCCACCCATTTCAATCTTTTCTTACCCTCACATATAATATTGATATAGGGCACATCCAATAATGCAATTCATTGGTGGAGGGAATTCCCATTATCCTGGAAAGTAGAGTGATAACATCTGATAGTTCGTCATGGAAATCAACCTTGTACATTGTTTTAGGTAACCTTAAGGCTCCTTTCTTTGGGTTCTTGAACCAAGAATTGGCCACTCTTCTCTTATACCATTCGTTGTCTTGATCAAAAGAAGTTGTGCCTAATCTTTGGTAAGAATATTTGATCCTTCAATCATGGGGATTCTGAAAATAAATGTGAATACAATCTTCATCGAGTCGAGCCACCACCTATCCTTGAGGGTCAATAATTTCCTTTATTTCTAGGTTAAAACTAGAACTACAAGCTAGCACTATGTTGGCACATTGGACAGAAATGGGGAAACCCCCTGCCTCTATGATTCCACTATCCTTAATTAGCCGGGTAACAGAGAATGTTTTTAAAAATTAATGTGTGCCCAAAAATAATCCAAATCAAGGTGTTGAGCTTCACTATCACTAATATTTGGTATAACCATCTCCAAGGTAGAGAGGTGCTCGTGTCCTTTGAAACTGATCTTCATTTTATGACAGAGAGTAGAAGATCTCTGTGAGATAAATTTTCTTAGTTCCTTGAGCTATACTTTGACGATCCACAACTTCTCTTAGCACCTACAGATTTGAAAGCAATGGAGGAGGACTTGACCATGACTATAAATAGTGGAGAGGGGGAATCTGAATGGTCTCTAGAAAATGTAAGAAAGATGGTGAAAATGACTAATTACCCAACTATTTATGCACATTTAAACTCAAGTAGGTCAGCGAGGTGAAATAAATGAGGTAATAAATACCTATGACAAACTTAAAATAATGAAAATTGGGAAAGGTGGAACAAATGTGCACAACTGGCCCATAGGACATTGGGACATTTGGGATGAGCGAGCCGAAATAGATGATTTGTGGAAAAGGAAGAAAAAAATTACACAATTGTCCTAAGGGACAACATGACATCTAGGATGCACGGAGATGAAGTAGGTGTAGGGAATGGAAATCGGAAAAAGTGATCTTGCGGGGAAATGGAGGTTAGTGAGCACTCGAGACACATGGGACATGAAAATATGAAACCCCCGTAGCACACTAAAATTCGATAAGTCAGAAATATTTTACATAGACCCCCTTGGGATGTTGGGACACCATTTCTCTAAAAATCTGAAAATAGCAACAATAAAGTTAAAACAAGACCAATCGGAAAAAACAAAAAATTAGGGAACAAACGGTTTGGAGGAACATGGGACATGAGGAAAAGAAAAAACTTAAAATCCCGCATAACACCGAAAAGCCTTAAAAATGACTAATGTTAGTTAGTTAATTATTTTTCAAACAGGCTTAGGTAGTTATATTGAAAAATGACTAACTATTTGAAATTAACTCTTTCTCGGGGGAATTTAATAGTCACTTAACCCGAAAAATTATAAAATTTGAGAAGAAAATTCACAACTCTTGGGAGGTGACAATAGTGCATCATTATTATGGTTTCTTCCAATTTGGGTGTTTCTCACCTATAGTTTTATCAAGAATATTCTTGATGGCATATTTATCCCTAAAAATATCTCTCCATAATGAAACATTCTAATAATTTTACTGGAAATTCTATTTTCACATCTCAAGTATTCGATGAAAAGCCCTCGCATATTACTAGTTACATGGGGATGAGATTAGGGGGAAATGTTCCATCCTAACAATAACAATATAAGATAAGGAAAGATAAAACAAAGAATACATATATTCCTATTACAAATAATCACATTTTCCATTCCTCATAGTCTTTGAGGGTGATCCCATGTAACATCTTTTGCCAAACTGATAGCTTTCTCCTCCTCACACTACAAGCGTTGATATGTGATTTTTCTAAGAAGGTGTATTCTTTTAACTATTTGGAATCATGCTTACAAAGGGATAAATTATTTCCATTCATGGATTCATTTTTCTATGTTGTTGTTGCTTGGAAGTAAAATTATTCTTCCTTGGGCTTTGTAAGAGTTGTGAACCAAATTTTCTATTTACATAATTATTTTTAATAATAACAAAACCTTGGATCAATTCCATTGATCCAAGGTATGCTTCAGTTTCTTGCCTATTCAGTTTGTTATTTTGACATTCTAGAATGGAAGGTATTAAGAGGAATAACCCTTTGTAAGTTTACAATTTTTCAGACCCTTCTTTTGAGGTCCTTGTTTTACATTTTCTATGAAATACAAAATTAAATATTCTAATCAATTTCTTATGACCTTGTTGGCGTAAGAAGGTAAAAAGACCTAATTCAAGACTATTAAGGTAAAACCTTAGTCCTAGGTTGTTAGGATATATCCTAAAAGGATTATAACCTAAGGTAAACTAGACCTACCTTAGATCTATCTCTAACTATGCATGTTACATCCTAATCTAAGTTGTATGTTTTACAAGTGTGGGATTGGAGATAACCTAAGGTAATGAGAGGTCAATCCCTAACCTATTACCTAATACTAAACTACTATGGGGTATGGCTTATCCTATGATGGCAAACCTACCTAAGGCATTTTTATGACCTAAGGTAAATAACTTTTAACTACCTTAGGTCAAATCCTAAACTAATGTTTATCTAACCTAAACTAATGTAAGGTGAAAGGGGACCTAAGGGGTTGCATGGAAAATGGGAGGTGGTGGTGATGGTTTCAATGGAATTTAAGTGATTTTATTTGAATTTAAAAATGTGGTACTGCCCAGTATTGGCGAGGCATGGAAGTTTGATGGAATGCCTAGGCCGACATTTTCACTAAGGATGGAGATGCATGCTTTAGTTAAGTTTGATTTCACCAATTTTATATGGAAATGGTGTGGAGATATAGGCGGAAAGTTGAATTCAAGTGGAATTAATGACCATTGGTTTTGGTGAGAAAACTACCTAGGAAACCATGCAAGCGGAATTCTTTGAGGTTGTTTGGTCTTTCATTCTTTTTGATTTTTTCTCTGCATGGAAATATCTGGTTCTTCGAACCAGCAGTTTTTTCGTTTTGCAATTTATTTCTATTTTTGGTTCCTTTGGACTATTTTCAATCTAATGGAGGCATAAGAGGCATATGAGAAATAATTTTTGGGTTGTTGACTTCATTTGGAGAAGAAGGAATTGCGGAGGCTTGGCTAGAAATATTCTTTGAATCAACAGAAGCACTATCAGGCATGATAGGCTCTACCCATTAAGTTGTTCTACTTTTCTCTAATCATCTTCATTAAAACAAATTTTCTCTTGTGATCAATGGGTTTTTAATTTATAAAGAATGCCTTGATTTCTTGCTTGAAACATCTCTGTATTTTCTGATAATGAGTCTTGTTAGACAATATGGAATATGGGTCGTTTCCTGTTTAAGTTAATAGGGAATCATACCTTGATATTTGGTTGAGTTTGAATAATGTCGAACATATTTGAATCCTTCCTGTCTGCTAAAAAGGGTTTATGGAAATATGTTGTTTCTTTAAGCTTTGGAACTGGGTTTGTCTATTATGGTTGATAGAAGGTAAGAAAAATGTCCTTCTCTGTCACATCTTTGATTGGTTGAACTATTGTTACTTCTGATTTGAACTGTATATATATGGATGCTTGTATTCAATGTTGTGTGAACTGGAATTTGTATGGAAAAATAGTAATGAAAGAGTGAATTCTTCTTGAAATTTACTGTATAAACTTTCATTCTTTTCGAACCCAGTATTTCACTAGAAGTTGGACTGATAATGGGTGTTTGAATTTTCTGTATTTGTGGATTCGAACTTGTGTGGAAACAAGAATGAATGTTTTATTTATTCCCTCACCCCTTTTAGTTAAAAATTTTGTTGTTCGAATCTTGTTCCTTTATGAAAACTATGTGGTAATGGTTTCTTCGATACTTAGATTTTGGAATAATCTTGTTGAATATAACAATGCAAAGTTCCTCCTTCTGAACTTTAAATGTTGTTGGGTTTTCATGGAATCTTTAGAAGACTAAACTAAAATTTGGATAGAGGAGGTTCTATTATGTTAATGGAATTTTCAAATTGATTTGGTCTTCAATAATATTTAGTTCTATTTACGTTAGCTCTTCTCGAGCTTGCAAGATGACAATCTCGTTGTTCTTCTTCACTTCAAGTTAGATAATGATTGTTTAATCTTACTTGTTCTTGATCTGGGTAACATCATAAGCTAACTTGCTAGTGTAAGTTGTTGAAACCTTACTGTTGTGGTTTTGTGAGGATTTAATGAATGTTTATGCAGATTTTTGGTTGACGTTTCATGAGCTAGAATTAACCAATCGAGTTATGTATGAAGGGTTTTCTAGATACTTCAGTTCTATGATCTTTGAGTATGTTGAAGGATTAGAATGTCTTGTCAACTTAGTAAATGTGTACAGTTGAGCCTATCCATAGAAATATAATGGAAGGAATTCTAATCATCTCTGTAGTTGATTTGTGCACCTATAGCTAAGTCATGTCATTCTGTGTGTTGCATCTTCTTTGAAATCGAATTAGGATGGATCTTTCTCTGTCCATTCAAAATATGTTTTCTCTCACCTCTGTGAGGATGCAAGAGTGAGTCTTTCTTACTGATTGTTGCACTATCATCTGGAAGGAATGAGTAGTCTATGGCTTCTTGACTAATACTTTAATGATTTGGAATGACTGTTGAAGGTGTTATTTTCCTGTAGATGTTTAACAATTCTTGTTATTTCATCTCCTTCTTGATATGGATAATGTTCTACTGATACTATAATTGTGTAATGATGGGGAGCCTTATTTTGAGAACTGATTTGAATACTTCAGTCGTATACTCGGTTTAGCATCCTCTAGTGCATGATTTCTATTTTTAAAAGAGTTAAAGGATGTTGTGATTGGGTCTGTACCAGTCCTTTTATGACCTTATTTACTTGAGATAGAATGTTGGAATGCTCATCTAAACATGAATTAATGACTCCTTGCTCTTTTATTCCTTAAGGTAAAGTTTTTCATCATTGTCTCTTTCAAAACTATAGAGATTATGTGTTGCATTCTACTTTCTGATTTGTGAATTGATATTCAGCTTAACCAAATTGGGAGGGAAGTTCTAACTTTTTTCTCTCAGTTCATCCTTCCCTCTTCTATATAAATCTTGTTATAGATTTAACAGGTTCAATTTCATTACTTTCATGAATGCATTTGAGTAGTCATTGATACTTCTTACTTATTCACTTGACTTGTATTAAAGGAATCAATATTTTCCATGGTTGATTTATGTGAAATGCTATTTGTTGAGTGAATGCTTTAATAATTATAATATGTGGCCTAACTGGAAAACTTAGGCTTTATCTTGGACTTTAATTTAGGATGTAGCATCCAAAATAGGAATTTCTTATTTTATTTTATAGATGATACATCCTAAGTCCTTTGTTGAAGGTAGAATTAGCTTGGTTGTAGATGCCCTTTTTATGAAATTTTGTAATATTGATTTTGATAGTACTTGTTTCTTAGAGTAACTCTATTTTTGGAAAAATAATGGAGTTAGTTTCGTATTTCTATTTCATATTAAAATATGTCGAAATAATTAGTACACATCTTTATTGGAAGTAGATAAGTAATTTGGGTGAAATATTACTTATCCGATATAATGTCAGTAGAAGTGTAAATTATATCATGATCTTTTCTTAATTATTATTTCAAGTTGATTTATTGTTCTTAGTTTATGGTTGTTATTACTTACGACTTATTTATTGTTTGGCCTTACTATTTCATAAAAGTAGAGTTTGTTTTATGAAACAATTAGTTGAAGGCACATCGTTTTAATGCTTAGTGCTTATCATGCTCAATTCAATGAACTGACCCGTGATAGAAATTTTTACATATGGACTTCTTAAGTGATAAAGGAAGGCAATAAATTGTATTATGTATTGGTTTCTCAAAGTCTGGATATTTTATAGGTAAATCCGATTCATTGTTTAAATGTATTAAAAGAAGAAAAGTTGTATTCTTTAATGATTTTGATGTTATTTGACATGGAATATGTTTGAAATGTATGGTCCTGTAAAATATGTATTTTACCATGATGAATTGAAGAAGATTGAGAGTTACTCATACTTGTTATGTCATTTTCCTAGTGAATTATATGAAGGAAATTGGTAATCTTATTTACATTGTTATCATTCTTATCTGAATGGATCCTTATTTCTGTTGTAACTAAATAGGTTGGATGTATGGGAATTAGTTACAATATCCCTTATTTGAATGCAAATTATTAAGTTGGCATGCATCGATGCTATTTTATCTAGTCATGCATAGTTTATTGAAAAATGATAATAGAAGTATAACTTAACTACCACAACTAGTGAAATGGAAAAGGGTATAACAAACCCTATCACTTAATTAGAAAAAGGAAGGTTCACTCCCCTAGAGCAATACCTTGATAGGTTTCTAAACAAATGTTTGGTATATGAGATCGTAATCAATTAGACTTCATCTTTATGAAGTCTAATATAATGGAACCTATTTTTGATCTTAAACAGATATGAATGATTGAGTTATATTAAGTAAATCTTATGATGGATGTTGTTTCTATTTTCAATTAACTACAAGTTAAGCAAAAATTTAATGAATATAAAAGTAATCATAAGTATATGAAGTTTTGTATTTCATTAACAACTCAAATAAGGATGACAAACTTAAGCGTTGTTGTAAGTAGGGTTCAATAGGGTTGTTGTAATTTGAATCTTAATTATGAAATAAATGAGTGTAAATGACAAAGCAAGAATTACCCCATCTGGATGTACATACCCAACAAAAATCATAAGGTAGCTTCGTAGATGGTGTGCACAAAAATCCAACAGAATTACCCCATCTGGATGTACATACCCAAGCAAGAAGTTAATTACTTAATTATTTTCTATGGTTAAGGTCTAATTACAACATCCCTATTGAATCCTTAATTTCTTTAACCCTTAAGGTTTCCAACCATAATTGAGTTGTTAATGTTTTGCAAAAACATCAAGATTGCTTTTTAGTTGTTAACTTCCTACTTTAGGGTTTAGTTAATTAAAATAGAAACAACAATCAACAATAAGATTTACTTATTATACCCAACCATTCTTAGCTTGTTTAAGTTCTAAACAAGTTCCTTTATATTAGAATTCATTGAGATGAAGTCTACTTATTAAATATTTATATTTACCTTTCATTTGTTTTATACCAAGGAAGGTATGGGTCAAGAGGAAGTTCACCTTCCTCTTTCTTGTTAAGAATTAGGATTCATTGTAACCTTTTACATTATATCAGATATCATAAAGAAATTGAACTCCCATTAACACCATTTAATAAGCCATAGTGACTTAGTTAAATGATCATCCATGAATGCCAACTTGATAAGTTGCATTTAAATAAAGGGATAGAGTATCAAATTCCCTTTCCACCTATTTCATTTTAAGTCCAAATGAAAAGGTTCAAAACAGATATGATTATGAGAGAATAAGGATAAGTTAACAAATTCCCTTTACATAATGCACAAAGAGAATAACACATCAAGTACAAGTAAACTCTCAATATTTTCCATTCATCAAAGTGAAATACACACTTTACAATCCAATCATTTTAGACATCTTTCATGTCAAACAACATCAATAAGTTCAATTAAGAAATACAAATTTTCCTCTTACAAATACATTTCAATAATGAATCATATTTCCTCATAAAAGATCTAGTATTTAGGTAAACATAAGAAGCATCATAAAATAACTTGTCTTCTTTTATCACTTACAAAGTCCATCTGCAAAAATTGCTAGCACAGGTCAGTTCATTGAACTAAGCATGATAAGCACTAAGCATTAAAATGATGTGCTTTCAACTAACTATTTCATAAAAATAACTCTGCTTTTATGAAACAGTTAAAGCATTACAAATAGATACATCATAAGAAATAACAGTCATGAAAGGAAGAAAAAGTGATCAACCACATTAACATTAAGTAAAGATCATGATATAATCAACACTCTTCGCCAATGATTTCATAAGGAATTAAATCAGATAAATAATATTTCATCCTAATTACTTATCACATTCCTACTATAGATATTTATAGTTCATTTCTTGATTCATTCAAACTAATTCAAAGAAAGACACTAACTCTAATATTTCCCAAAAATAGAATTATTTTTAAGAAGAAATGATCCACCATACTCAACATTAACATATTCCATCATAGATATCTAAGGCTAAGCTCATTCAATCTCCATGACAGATTTTAGGATGAGCCATCAATATCTTAAAGTAAGAGTTTCCTATTTAAGGTACTACATCCAAATTCAAAGCCCAAACTTCAATCTAAGTATTGGGTTAAGCCTCAACAGGTTTGGTAAAAGATATAAATATCTCATTTGTATGCACCAAGAATTGGTCACACATCACCATAATAATATTCCTATCAAACATAAGTCAAGGAGAAGAAGTGAAGGTTTATCCTTCAACTACCCATTCTATAATTTCATTCAATATATAAAACCAACTAGTCAGCTCCTTACACAAGAGTAATATAGAAGAGAAAGAATGGAAAGAGAGTGAAAAATTATAACTTCCTTCAGAGTTCAAAGAAAATAGAAAATGAATACCTTAACTCAGAAGAGAGAGAAGGATGTCAACAACAAGGATGAGATAAGGTCTCATTATTCCATCCTTAAAAAGGAGAAACACAGTCGGAATTCAAAAGAACTGAAATAGATCCTTACCAAGAAACATTTGATTTCAACAACCATTACAACACAAATAACTTAGTTGATATTGAATCGATGTATATATATAGGACTGATATAAAAAAAAACCGAAAGAGAAGGTTTCCCATCAGATAATGAGAACAACCACTATAATTGCAAAAGCTATCATTGAATTGGTAAATCAATTACTTTCAAGTAATACAAGTTTCTAGAACAAAAAATCAATAAATAACATTAAATTCATTCCAATGTTAAATAACATCTATCGTGAAGTTCTCTAATTACCCCTATAAAGAGAGAGAGAAAGATTAGCGATGAAGTAAATATTCATTATGCAGTCCTAATTTCTTTTCAAGTGTCAACACATATAAATGGGGATAAACAAATACAAGTTTGACTATCTCAACTTACCTTTAAGTTACCCCAGATTCCCTATTTCACAAGAATCAATGGAATAGGTTACAAGTTCAAGAAGGAAGAACCCAACCTAGATTCATCCACAAGGGAAACAACAAAAATGACATGACTCCAAGTCAGGTGTTCAAATCGAGCTCAGAAGAGAAGAGAAAAACTGTAACATTCCAACCCAATTCCTTAAGATAGACAAGACTAAACTATTCCATAGTTTGACATAGATACTCCTTTCCTACAACATCATCTAAACATCAAACTTGAATGCAAAGAGTAAATAAATCCAACAAGATGAACCGATAAGGTAGCTCCTGAAGCATGAAATGTCACTCCAGAAAAGATGCATAAACATTCATTAAGTCCTTCCCAAAATCACGACAAGGGATAATTGACAACCTTTTATCAAACAGATTTTTAACAAGGAGATTCATTTAGTCCCGAATCGAATAAGTCATTAACAAATCATCACCCAACTTACGTGTGAAAGAAAAAATCGACAACATGCAAGTTCAAAAAAGCTAACATGTTTTAATGAAATTTCAAACAAGGAAGAAAAACTTGAAACATCTTCCTTCATAGTAGTGACTTCTATTATCCAACTTCAGAATAGTCAAATAGGGTATCTCAAATTCAAAACATATAAAGCTCAGAAGAAGTAAAACTTGTTTACTGTTATTTCCAAACAAGCATGAAATCCCCATAACATTGAATCAAACTATCTACTTAAACATAGTTCGAACAGATGAAAAAGAAGGGATTTAAAATCATCTCGAGCTCAACAAAAGATAGCCCGGTTCTAAATTTTTCCCAATCAAAAGAACAACCCAAATCCTATCTTTATCAACTAGTGAACCTCTCTATTCCATTTTGTACAGTCAACAAAATTTCACAAAAACTTGACAACATTCTAGTTCAAACAATGGTTAAAGCACGATTCACTCATTTCTTCTAATGAAGAACAAACCCAAATTTTATTTCATCAAATAATGAATCCTATCAGAATAATGTAGAGGACAATTCAAGCATGAATGTAGAATAAACATCATATATAAGAACCCATTTGTTTCCAAGAGCAGAGTTTTTTAATGAAAACACTTAGTAAAAAGTAGAACAACTTAATGGGTAGAGCCTATCATGCCTGATAGAGTTTCTTATTGATTTGTAGAAGATTTCTAGCTGAGATCCCACAATTTTTTATTTTTCCAAAATGACATTAAACAAATCCAATGTTTCCTTCTTCTTATTCTTCCACCAGATCCAAAAATAGCTTAAGAATTCCAAGAATATCGAAGGATTGAAAATAGAACTGCTGGTTTGAAGAACCAAAACTTCCATGCAGAGAAAAAATCAAAAATAACAAATGATCAAACAACCCTTCCAAAATCCACCATGCATCTCTCCTAGGTGGTTTTTTTCACCATGAATCAAGATCATTAAATGCAAGGACTATTCAACTTTCCCTCCTATTTCTCCATGCCACCACCATCCAAATTTGGTGAACTCCATTTCAAAAATTTGCATGCATTTTATATTTAGTGATGATGCCAACTAGGCATCCCCCTAACTCCCCATGCCTCCACCAAAACTAAAAGTTTAGAGATTTTAATACCATGTAAATCAAAATCAATTAAAATGCTTTGAAAATGATGCCACCACCCTTTCCACTTTCCAAGTAGCCCATAGGTACCCCTTAGCTTAGTATTAGTTTAGGTTAGATTAACATTAGGTTAGGATTCAACCTTAGTCTTTAGGTAAATAGTATTTACCTTAGGTTGTTTCAAAATTTCACCACAATTAAAACATACCATCTTAGGTTAAGGTGTAAACCTTAGTAGTTTAATAATAGGTCTTAGGTAAGTCCTAATTACCTAGGTTAAAATCCACATAGCATAGATCATTACAACTTAGGTTAGGGTGTTTACCTTATAACTCTGTAATTGATCCTTGATCTTATTATGCTATTCAATGTTTTAAAATATTTATCAAGAAGGCCCAAGTTCACCATTTACAACATGATGCAAAGAAAGGACACCAAAGAAGGGTCCTCATAATTATAAACAAAACAAGACTCAGTCCCACTTTACCTTCCATTTTAGAATGCCAGGTTATCAAGATGATTAGGTAAGAAGAACTAAAGCATACCTTGGATCAATGGAATTGATCCAAGGTTTTGTTGTTAACATATGATAAGTATGAAAACAACAATATAGGTTCACAACTTTCGAACATAGAGAAGAATGAATTCATTTTCAAGTAAACAAAATCAAAAATGAATCTCTGTACAGTAATAATTTATCCATTACAAACATGATTTCCAAAAGTCATAAGAGTACACCTTCCTAAGACAAATCACATGTCAACATTTGCAATGTCAAGAGAAAGTAATCAAAGTAATAGTTTTGTCAAAGATGTTACATACTTCCCTCCTAAAAATAATCATCATCCCGATGATTATCTTAGTCATATAATTTGCATCAAGGACAAATCAAATTATTATACTCTCATTCTTAAGTTCATAACAAAACTAGGTTTCCAAATTCCATAATCGAATTAAAGTAGCTGTCCATTTTAAAATAAAGTAATATCTTCTCAAGACTGGTAGATTTATTGACATATCATGAATAAAATATTAAAATTTTATCAGTCAACAAAATCAATTCTGTTCAAACAAATATGGAAAAGTAGTTTTCATATCTTCAATATTTTCCTAGGTTGCACTTTCTTCATTAAATTGATCCCACTGGACCTTACATTGGCTTATTTCATGATTTCTTAAGTGCAACTGGTGAGTTTCTAGCACTCAATGGGTTTAACCATGATTATTCCTAGGTCTTGGACCTATAAAAGGA
Organism: Taxus wallichiana var. yunnanensis; assembly: GCA_018340775.1. Lineage (NCBI taxonomy): Eukaryota > Viridiplantae > Streptophyta > Pinopsida > Cupressales > Taxaceae > Taxus > Taxus wallichiana. The sequence continues at coordinate 155,635,804 of CM031243.1, read as the reverse complement.
ATTCCAATTTAACACATGTGATAAATTTGAAATGTATTTCTTAAGTAGATAAATATGGAAAACATCATGCATTCATGAGATAAAGTAGGAGGTAAAGCTAAATGATAAGCTACAAGGTTGATTATTTCAACAATTTCAAAGGGTCCCACATAATGAGGTGATAACTTGGCAGCCTTTCCAAAAGTTATAGAACTCTTTTTCGGTTTAACCTATAGAAAGACCTTCTCACCAAGTTCAAATTTCTTATCAACCTACTTTAAGTCTGCATAACTCTTTTTCCTATCTGCTGCTTCTTTCAAGTGTTCATGAATCATTTTAACTTGTTGTTCCATTTCCATAAGGATTTCAGGTCCAATCACCTCTCTATCCTCAATGTTGTCCCAGCTAATCGGAGTTCTACATTTCCTTCCATATAATGCTTCGAAAGGTGCCATTTTCAGAGAGGCATGATATGTGTTATTATAAGAAAACTCAACTAATGGAAGATACTCTTCCCATTTATATTGTTGATCCATGCAATACATTCGTAACATATCTTCTAAAACTTGATTAACTCTTTCAGTCTATCCATCCATTTCTAGATGGTATGCAAACTAAAATTCAACTTAGTCCCTAGAGCTGCATTAAGTGTTTGCCAAAATCTAGATGTCATCCTTGGGTCTCTATCAGATATGATCAACTCAGGTACTCCATGTAATCTAAAAATTTCATGCACGAATATTTTTGCTAAAATAAGTGAATCATCCTTAAGATTACTAACAATAAAATGAGCTACCTTTGTTAGTTTATCAACAACCACTAGAATAACATCATGTTTATTTCTTGACATAGGCAACCCTTGAACAAAATCCATGCTTATCACTTGCCATTTATATTGTGGTATGCTGTGAGGATACAATAAACTAGCTGATGCATATGCTCAGCTTTAACATGTTGACATTCTAAGAAAATGTGTCAAAAATTCAATCACATCCTTTTTCATCCCTTTCCAAAATATTGTTGTTTTATATCAACAAGCATTTTTGTAATGCCAGGGTGTCTCGAAAAAGGTGAATTATGAAATTCAGCTAACAATTTATTTCTTAAATCATTTGACAAAGGTATGTATACCCTATTTTCAAACCGCATGATTCCTTCATTGTCAAAGTGAAAACTTTATATCTCACATCATTTGGATGTGCAGCAAGTGTTGTTTTTACTTGCTGAAAATAAGAATCATATTCCATGACACTTTTTACCTCATCTTTAAACTGAGTTCTTAATGTTATAAGAGAAAAAATGTGCTTCCTATGACTTAGAGCATCTGCTACTCTATTTTATTTTCCTTTAATATAACTTATGTCAAAATCATACTGAGATAGAAATTCTAACCATCTTCATTGTCTTGCATTCAAATTTGTTGAGTAAAAATATACTTCAACCCAAGATGATCAGTTTTTAGTTCAAAAGGTCTACCAAGAAGATAATGCCTCCATACTTGAAGTGCATGAACAATGAAACAAGATCTAGATCATGTGGAGCATAATTCAGCTCATGTAACTTGAGTTTTCTACTTTCATAAGCTATAACATGATCATTTTTATAGAATAATACCTCTGAGACCTTCCCTAGATGCATCCATTACAATAGTGAAGTCTCCATTAGGATCAGGTATAACCAAAATAGGAGCCAAAGTTAACTGATTCTTCAAGATCTTAAATGTAGATTCACATTTTTCATTCCATACAAATTTCTTATCCTTTTTTTGTAATGAAGTTATTGGTGCAAAACATTTAGAAAGTCTTTAACAAACTTCCTATAGTAACTAGCAAGACCCATGAATCTTCTAACTTCATGCACATTATTTTAGTGCCGAGACACTCGATTATTGCAACAATACGATTTTGAGTAATATACCATTATTCCATCTTTACTTATAACATGACCCAAATAGTGCACTTTCGTATCATAGAAAGAACATTTGGACAACTTACCATACAACCTTCTTTTCTCAAGATTTCTAAAACTACTTTCAAATGCTCATGATGTTCTTCAATGCTTTTAGAGTATATGAGAATATCGTCCAAGAATACAAGAAAATTTTTCCAAGTATTCTTGAAAAATATTATTCATTAAATTCATAAAAGTGGCAGGTGCATTCATTAATCCAAAAGGTAAAACTATGAATTCATAATGTCCATACCTTGTTCTAAAAGTTTTTTTATGAATGTCTTCATCCTTTATTCTTAACTGATGATATCTAGATCAAAGATCTATTTTAGAATATACTGATGCACCATGCATATGATCAAATAGATCATAAATTCTAGGAAGTGGATATTTGTTCTTAATTGTTTCTTTGTTTAACATCCTATAATCGATACACAATCTAAGTGTTCCATATTTATTTTTCACAAAGATTACCGGTGCTCCCCAAGGTGAGACACTCGGTCTAATCAAACCTTTAGAAAAATTTATTGTAATTGTGCCTTAAGCTCTATCAACTCAATGGTAGTCATTCTATAAGGTGCCTTGAAATAGGCTCGTTCCCGGTTTGATCTCAATCATGAATTCAAACTCTTGTTTGGGTGGAAGACCATGTAAATCTTTTGAAATACATCACTAAAATTTCATAATAACGGATATCTTTCCAAGAAGTCACTACTTTCTTCTGTTGTTTCAGAAATTTTTATTACATACAAAGTGTAGCCTTTGTTTTTGGCCTTTTAAGTTGCATAGCTGATAATTTCCTAACTGAAATTTCACATTTTACACCTTGAATGTCTATTGTTTTCTGTAGATCATCCAAACAACTAATATGTTTTTCAAAATAGTCAACCTTTTCCTTATGCTCAGCTAGCCAATTAACACCTATGATTACATCATAAGACCCCAAAGGAGCAACATAAAGGTCAACCTCAGTGGAAAAACTAGGTAAGTCAAGGACTACTCCAAAAAGACACATACTAACTGTGTGAACAACATTATTTCCATAATGTACAACCCATGATTTATCCATTTTTCCATCTTTTATTTTTAATTTCGATGCTAATTTAGAAGAAATAAAACATTCAGTAGCTCCAGTATCAAAAAGTATAGTCACATGTATGCCAAATAACTTACCTAGAACCTCTATGGGTGTGACTTGCTTTTCAGCCTATTTGTCAGCAACTGCAAGTGTGTATCTTGTGTTGCTGATTACGGTCATCCTTCTTCAAAGGACATTGATTTGCATAATGATCCTTGCCATAATTGTAACAACCTCCTACAAGTCCCTTTTTAGGCTCAAATTTATTTCTAGCCTTAAATTATCATTTTGACCTCTATAAGACTTATGTCCATTATTATTGTTCTTGAAAAGTTATTTCACACATTAGCAACATGTTTATTTGTTGTATTTTCTTTTTGTTGTTTTAATTACAAATTTATTTTTCATACCAAAATTCTTCCATGGCCCCTTTTTAGGTGCAAGAGATGATGAAGAATTTGGAATTTTCTTTCTAATTTCCTCCTTATGAGAAGAGATTGCTTTCAATTTTTGTTCCTGCCTTATGGATTTTTCAACTACCCCTTCCATAGTGGTTGGGATGTGAACATCCACTTCACCACCTATAATGGGATTTAATCCCATGATAATTTTTGTATCCTAAACTTCTCATCAGTTTGATATTGAGGTACATACTTAAGGAGTTTAGTGAACCACTCCCAATACTCTATTACAATTAATTTTCCCTGAGATAAGTTCTAAAATTCAATCATTTTCTGATCATAATAAAGTTGTGGCAAGCCATCATTGCCTAAAATAAATTTTAAATTGATATCAAGTAATATTTGTTTCATCAATGTTTAGTTTAGCCTTATGGTTGTCCCACCATGAAGATGCTTCATGGGAAAGATGATAAGCTCCCCATATTTCCTTAGTTTCCTCTAAGAAGTTCCTTATTACAAAGTACTTCTCCATTTCACCGAGCTTCTTAGCTAGTCCCATCTCCAATGTACTACCATCAAACTTGGGTGGACTTATCCTCTTTATATCATTAGGAGTTCATTTGCCAATATTACCTTTTTATTCTTAGGATGATTAGGTATGTTTGATTATTGTTATCAATGCCCGAATTTCCCCCATTGGCATTTGTCCACGAGGAGGTGGCTGATTGTTATACCAACATCTTCTTCCTCCTCCTCATTACCCATGACTTGTTCAAGTACAACTAAATGATATCTTGTGTCAATAGGGTAGTAATGATCTCATCGAGTTTTTGGGTAGTAGTTGTTGTTGCTGACTCACAAAGCACCCCGGATGCGCATCGGGCTTTCTAGGTTGATCACTCTAGCATCTAGTGTGATTGCACAACATGGAAACCTCTCTCCAAGTGTGGGGACTTGTAAAACTGAGAGAGGAATCTCCAGATTAGAGGCTGGTTCCTCAAACTCCTCTGATTTAGATCTATATTTTACAAAACTACAGAGGTTCAAATCCTAATCCTACTCTAAATTGCCAGGGGGTAGGGATAGAAATGCAAAAATTGAAACTAACTGAAGATGGTGATGCACCAAAAGGAGTGGTGAAACATTTCTGTCAAGCAAATAGACACAAACCAGAGATTTGCAACATGAAACATACACAGAGCTGATAAGATATAACTTAGGATCTGAAATGAAGCAAATAATACAAACAAAGGACTGAAAACCATTCACAAAGCTTGCATTATCATTTCCAGTACCCAAATCACTGCATTACAACCTCAGAGAGGTAAAAACTGTTACAATATTTTGGAGAGGTCTGATTCTTGCATCAACCACCTGCTGGAGGTGAAAGAAGAAGTTGCTATGTCAAAAATTGTTCCCTCCTTAGAAATGAGCCAAATCTGGCTTTTACATTGCATGGGTCGAGCCCAGGGGACAGAAAACGTACAAAAACATGAGAGCCCATCCCTCCTCGACTGCAGATGCATTAAAATGGCATGGGGGACCTTACAAACCCATACCCTATCATTTTGACCAAATTACAGGAGAATGTGACCCATTCTGCATTAAATCTGGTCGTTGAAATGTCACTTCTGGCCATGAACATGCGTCAGATCTGTTTCTCAATTTTCTCTCTCAAACTACACCAAAATTCAAGATTAACCCTAGAATCATGTAGATAATTTCATAAGCTTTCCGTTGATATAAAGAACGTGCCAATCTGAGCTCTGATCAAAAGATATGGAGATCCAAGATTTAGGGGGCATAAAGCACAAAGCGGGATTTTTAAATTTCTTCCCGCACACTCGCCACCACTGACGACACGTGGCATGCATTGATTGGTCGACAGGATGTGGGGCAGACCTTTGCTTTTAGCTTTTTGACCAAAACTCTTGCTAAACTCTCTAACTCCTTCCCGGGCTCCGAGCTTATCTGTTCCATTGGACACGTGTCCTCTTCTGATTGGCTCGGGCTAACCCTTCAAAACTCGCCCTTTGACTTTTGGAATTTTTCCCTTGTGACACGTGTCATGATTTGATTGGTTCTCGGGCCTGCCAGATTTTTGCGTCCATCATGTCCATTTGTCCCGGATGTCCCAAAGTCTGCCCGGGGACAAAAACTTCAATCCACCCGATTCAGCCGGTTCGCGTCCTCACGGCCCAAATGTCTCGAACTGCTTAGTGCAAAAGTTCTCCTTTTCAGCCGATCCAGGCGGTTCGCGTCCTTCACGTCTTCTTGTCCCAAATGTCCCAGAGCAGTTAGTCGATTTTCTTCTCCTTCGGCCAAACCGGCTTTCCGCGTCCCACGCGTCCCGACGGCCCGGATGTTCCTTTGCCTCCGGGACATGCTGCACCCTTTCGATTCATTCACCCCGACGTCCCAAATGTCCCGACTGCTTGCGAGGACTAGGACTTAGCCAATTTTCACAATTCTTCCTGGCCCAAGCTTGTTTTCTACAACTTTTTCACATTTTCTCAGAGCTTGCTCTTTCCTTCTTCACCTAGGGAGTTAGAAAAAAATATGAGGGACCCTAGAAACATGATGATTGCCCCTAATCAATCCATTTGCCCAGGGACTTGAGAATTTTGATGCATGTTATCAAATTAATCTGGGGTGAATTTGGATAACATGAGTTGCTTCTCCACTTGGTGGTGGGTTGTTTGTAGCATTTCCTCTTGTTCTAACCATTTTTGTTAACAAGAAAATTTAAGTTTTTATCATATTATGACACAATAGGTCCAAGATCTGCAACCTTCAGCTCTGATACCAAGATGTAACATTCCCATTTTAAGACTTTAGAAATAAGGTAATTTTTTATCTAATGTTCTCTGTTCTAAATAATCATAATTTAGAACACACATTCCATGCCAATCAATCTCATAACAGATAACCATATGCAGTTGTAATGACTCAGTGAAACACCGATCTCTCATTTCATGACTCGGTATCATACTGATCTCTCATGTTAACTCATTGAATTGTATACTAGGTATACTTGGTTCTCTTACCCTTTTCGGTATTAAGTTTTTTTTGATAGGCATATCTAAATTTTTTTACTAATATTCATCTAATATCTCACTTCTTAAACTAGGTGACGTAGGATAATGCAACCAACAACTTGCGATACTTTGGCCAAATATTTTCACATATTGTTCATGTTTATATTCCTAGATGACATACTTCGTCAAATGGAATACGTCCTTCACCCCACTTCATTTTTATCTAGAATGGTATTCATTGACTCCTTTCTTCCGACTTGTTCTAGGTTTAACCCTAACCTACGTTAGCAACATAATTTGGCATAGAGAACCACTTGTGGTGACTAAAGGTACATAGACATACTCAATCGACCTAAGTCAATTACATGTGTCTAGTTATCCTAAGTTATCGTGAGTTACCCCTATACTAAATCATGCTTCTAACTTGACCTAGAGTATAACTAAGATCAAGTCCGAGTTTATGTAGACCTATATGTTCCACCAAGGGTGTTGCAATATGTTAGTCATTGTAACATCAGTATCCTCATGAAAACCCAAGTCTTCACAAAGGTATAGTTCTGCAGTTTGCGTGTGCCAACATCCAATGGAATTACCCCATCTGGATGTACATACCCAAGCAAGAAGTTAATTACTTAATTATTTTCTATGGTTAAGGTTTAATTACAACATCCCCTTGATCCTTAATTTCTATATCCCTTAAGGTTGCCAACCGTAGTTGAGTTGTTAATGTTTTGTAGAAACATCAAGATTTATTTTTAGTCGTTAACTTCCTACTTTAGGGTTTAGTTAATTAAAATAGAAACATCAATCAACAATAAGATTTACTTATTATACCCAACCATTCTTAGCTTGTTTAAGTTCCAAAACAGGTTCCTTTATATTAGAATTCATTGAGATGAAGTCTACTTATTAAATATTTATATTTACCTTTCATTTTTTTATACCAAGAAAGGTATGGGTCAAGATGAATTTCACCTTCCTCTTTCTTGTTAATAATTAGGGTTCATTGTAACCTCTTACATTAAACAAGATATCATAATGAATTTTGCACACTCCATTAACATCATTTAATAAACCATAGTGACTTAGTTAAATGATCAGCTATGAATGCCAACTTGATAAGTTACATTTAATAAAGGGATAGTGTATCAAATTCCCTTTCCACCTATTTCATTTTAAGTCAAACTGAAAAGGTTCAAAACAGATATGATTATGAAAGAATAAGGATAAGCTTACAAATTCCCTTTACAAAATGCACAAAGAGAATGACACATCAAGTATAAGTAAACTCTCAATATTTTCCATTCATCAAAGTGAAATACACACTTTACAATCCAATCATTTCAAACATCTTTCATGTCAAACAACATCAATAAATTCAATAAGAAATATAACTTTTCCTCTTACAAATACATTTCAATAATGAATCATATTTCCTCATAAAAGATCCAGTCTTAGGTAAACATAAGAAGCATCACAAAATAACTTGTCTTATTTTATCACTCATGAAGTCCATCTACAAATATTGCTAGAATGGGACATTTCAGTGAACTGAGCATGATAAACACTAAGCATTAAAACGATGTGATTTTAACTAACTATTTCATAAAAAGAAAACTACTTTTATGAAATAGTTAAAGTATTAAAAAAGATACATCATAATAAATAACAGTCATGAAATGAAGAATAAAGTGATCAACCACATTAACATTAAGTAAAGATCATGATATAATCAACACTCTTTGGTCAATGATTTCATAAGGAATTAAATCAGATAAATAATATTTCATCCTAATCACTTATCACATTCCCGTTGGTTGCTCAAACATGCACCTACGTGTTGGATCTCAAAAGGGCCAAGGTGTTTGAGACCACAATGGAAAATCCCCAAGTTTTGGGAACTTGCAAGCTTGGGATGGATCTTTGGAGAAGTCTGGTTCCTCTATTTATTTCTACATTATTATTACTCTTAGTGCTAGAAGGAAAACTAATCTAATAATCCCAAGGGACTAGGGATAGAAGGATACTCATGAAAGGAAACTACACTAAAAGGTGATAGCACTAGAAAAGAGGGATGAACACTGTATATTCTGAGTGCGATGAAGGAAAATGCATGAGATGAGGCCAAGTATGAGTAGCACAATGAAACATGTATTCACCAGATCATTTTCATGGAACATAACTAGATATGGAATTGCAAGGGACCTGAAATAGCACAACCAACATACAATGTAAGAGAAAATGCAAGGAGGAGGAATTCAAACATGTTAGGACAAATAATAGTCACAAAATGATTCTTTGATTACTTCCGAAATGCACAGAAATTGCTATTCATGATGGAGGCCGATATCCACATACAAGAGAAAAACATAGAGGTTTGTAACTCAAAATATAGAAAATATGGAGTCCTCAGTAAAATGTGTAAGGATCCACAAAGTGTCCAACATAACAAACAAGCCTTGATCATACATTTATAGATGAATCCAGGAGGAAAGAAGGGAAGGAGGGAAAATCTGAATTTGAAACACAACCACCAACAAGAAGCATTTAATGTTTGTAAATCTACTTGGAGATATGTGGAGGTGGTGGATCATATCAAATCGGGTGGTTGGTGTAATCAGATCTACTCATTAATGCTTAGAAATATGTTTTCACATTTCTCACCTACTAGATCCGCCAAAATTTTCTTTTGAATTTTTGGCACCGTAGTTGATGTCAAAAATTTCTAAAAATTCTAGGCACATGCTGATCTAAAATCTATAACAAAGATACGGTTGTCAAAATATGTCGAGTCCTTGGCACATGTAAAACACATGGCGCATGCACATTGTTTGAAATGAAGGAAAACTATGTGAAAACTTGTCATTTCTGCCACATGTTGTTCATTGATTTATTGCAAGGATTCGAACCTATTGGCACACTTTGATCGTTACGTGTGACACACTTAAGCATGTCAAAAGATGATCTGGAACAAAAGGGCATGAGAGAAGGGCACACAAAGAAAATAGAGGAAGGTGCAAAGGGGGCACACGTGATGCACACTGGGAAAATCATAAGGAAGGCATGTAAGGGCATGGAAAAGGAAAATTAAGAAAAATGGTGAGAAGAGAATGCATGGTCAAGGTGAAACTATTACAAATTAATGGGTGTGGTGTGTGAGGAGGCTAGGGACTTAGCCAATTGAAGCAAGGGTGAGGCACGTGGGAAGGGAAGAAGCTGACTAGGAAGAAGGTGAATGCACGAAAGATGGGCACAAGGGAGAGGTGGAAGGAGAGGAAGAAAAGGGATGCACAAGGAAACTATGACCAAGGGAATGTGCCAAGTGATTTTGAGCACATGTAATATTGCAATGAATAACTTAGAGCCAGAATTTGTATGCAAGTTACCCAAATCACTAGGAGAGCTATTTGGATAACAATTTTGGTGAATTTTAGGGCCATCTGCCTGCTAGATGAAAGAGATCAGTAGCCTGAAGCATCCATTGGGTATGGGGTCCACTTTCAAAATCAAGAAGCTACCCTTGTAGTCACTTGAGGATAATTTCTTGACTTTGTTCAATCCTACAACTACCGAGAGAGACTATGTTCGGAAGAAACAAAGAGCACATGCAAGAAGCATACAAGAAGAAATAACTCTATAAAAACAAACAATGTGCACGAGCACACTTTGAGGAATTAAAACTACTCTAATATATATAACATGATGTAAAAAAATTATTAGAAAGGTTTGAAATAGATCCCATTTACTGGGGATTTACAACGCTTCCTCCATCAAGATGAGTTAACTCGAAAGAGTTAGCTTCTTTGCAGGAACTAATGATTTATGGGCCACTCCAAAGTGCATCAAACTTTGAATGGCACCCTGGCTTAGCTCTGTCGGCATCCCATTTTAGAAGTAGGTCCCTAACTTTGAAAGTTTGAGGCCTAGCCTTTCTATCAAACCATTTCTTTGTTGCTTGTTTATGTTGTTCTAGCTTAATCATGGAAGAGTTCTTGAGTTCTTCAAGATTAACCAACTTTTCCATTCTAATTTCTCTTTGGTCTACACCTTCAAATTCTAGTTGTTGGGAAAAGCGTAAATGAATTTAGTTCTAGGGTCAAAGGAAGGGCAACCTCTTTCCCATAGACAAGATTGTAAGGTGAAGTTCCTATTTCCTTTTTTAGTATGATTCTATCTTCCCAGAGCATGTGCAAGAACTTCGTATGCCACTGTTTTTCTGATGTTCATAGTGCACTTTATGATTCTGATCGGTTCTTGTTTGTTGATTCTCGCTAGACCATTGTCTTGAGGGTAATAGCTGGAAGAATTCTTTAGGTAATGCCCGACTTAGACCCCAATCAATGATTTTAGTACCAAGGAAGGTCTTTGCATTATCGAGATAATGGTTTGAGGAATTCCAAACCTTGTGACTATTCCTTCGAGAAAGTCAAGGATGACTCGCCTCGATTGATTCCTTGAGAATGAAAGCTTATGTCCATCTAGTGAAGTAATCTTTAGATGTCAACACCCATTTATATCTAGCATTTTAAGGTAGATTGATCATGCCTATGAATTTGAGACCCCATTACACAAAATGTTGATCTACTTGGATTGGTCAGAGGGGAAGCATTGTCAATCATTTCTTTCCTATAAATAAAGTGCATTACTTGCATTTTGTGACCCACCTGTGTGCATCTGCAAACAGGGTAGGCCAAAATATACCTACCATTATGATCTTCATTGCTGTAGTTTTGGCAGAGAAGTGTCCACCAGAGAATCCATCGTGAAATTCTGCTAACACTTTATCAATCTACGTGCCATTGATACACCTTAACAGCATGCCATCAAGGTTTCTTTTGAAGATAATTCCATTAATCAACACATAAGGGACATATTATAACCTCATATGTCTTCTCTTTGCTTTATTTAAACCACGAGGGTATGCACCCTTAGAAAGGAATGTAATCATGTCCTCCATCCAAATCACACATGCCAGTTCTATATTTTGTTCAAGTTCTACACGTGGAAGGTCTTAATCCAAAAATGAAGTGTCGAGTTCAGCTCACGCATCATCCCGAGCAATCTTTTTGTAGAATGCACTACCTCTTACAAGATTTTTGGCCTTAATAGTCACATCATATTCCATGATTTTGTTCAACCATCGTGCTCTCCTTTCACTGATTCTACTCCCATGATGAAGTCTCTGATAGAAGAGTGGGAGACTAACACCCTGATATGATTTGGTGGCGAGCATAATTTTGAATTTCTTGAGTGTGTGCATGATGGTGAAGACTTGTTTCTCCATGTGACTGTATTTTAACTCATATTCCTTCAGTGTATGGTTGAAGAAATCCACTAGTTATTCCAGCCCTTGTTCATTTTCTTGTGTTAAGATAACAACAATACTTGCATCAGTGCCATAAGCATAAAGGATGAAATCCTTTGAATAATCTAAATTGATAAGTGTTGGCGTGCAAGAAATTTATTGCTTTATCTTGTTGAAGATTTCTCCCCCTTTTTTTCCATATGAAGGCTTTGTCCTTCTTGAGAATCAAGGTGATGGGCCAAACTAGTCCTATAAAGTCAGGGATAAAACACCTAACAAAATTAATCTTACCAAGGAAGGACTGTAGGGACTTTTTGTGTGCTGGTAGGGAAAGAGATAGGATGGATGAAACATTTTTAGGATCAACTGTGATGTCATCCTTTGAAAATACATGTCCCAAGAGTTTTCCATGTGCCACCGAAAAATTACACTTCTTGGGGTTAAGAGATACCCAAAATTTTGTCCATCTCTCAAGGACTTTTTCTAGGTGCGCCATATGATCCACACTCTACTTTGAGAAGACAGTTATATCATCAAGGTAAACTAGGATAAACTCATTAATGTATCCTTTGAAAGCAATATCCATAGCGCGCTGAAATGTGGTGCCAAAATTTGACATACCAAAGGACATTTTATGATATTCATATGTTTCCCATTCGGTTGTAAATGTTGTTTTGAATTGATCCTCTTCCTTGACTAGGATCTGGTTGAAACCTGAGTACCCATCTAGCATGGAGAATGTCTTCACACCAACTACGGTCTATAGAATCTACTCCATTGAGGGAAAAGGATAATGATCCTTTAGAGATGCCTTATTGAAATCTCTAAAATCAACATAGAATCTAATTTCACCATTCTTCTTGGGCACTAGAACCAGATTTGCGGCCCGGGTAGAATATTTGAAAGGAAAAATAATTTTTGCCTCAATGATTTTTGATAATTCCTTTCTCATGAGGGGATCTATCTTTGGATTAACTAGCCTATGATTCTCGTCTAATTGGCTTTATACTAGGATCAAGATCAATGGAGTTTTGAGAAACACTTGGATAAAAAACTTTGAGGTCTTCATACTCATATGAGAAAATATCACTGTATTTTTGACAGAGAGAGATGAAGGCCTATTTTTCTTCATGGACACAAGTCATGCTAAGCAAAAACTCTTTCCCATGCACAATAGTAACAGAGATCAGTCCTCTTGTATGGCATGCATGTATCTTTATTCACCCTTGAACTCATCATCAAGGCTAAACATTTGATCTAGGTGACCAGCCCATTAGGCAGCTTGTTTTACTTTAGTCAGTATCAATTGGTCACCATAGCCGCTGTCATGTAAGTCGATTGCATGGTTGATGATAACTTGGCTTCATTCTAGATAAACTGGATAATCTACGCATCATTGTCAAACACTTTCCATCTGATGTTGTTATCTAGAATGGATGATCGATAACCATCTTGATATGATGAGTGTTTCCTTTCATGAAGTCCTCAACAAGAGAGAATTGTGAACCTAGTGCAGCCATCCGGTTAACTTCCTTGTTAATTTTACACGGAACCCCTACAGATTAAGAGCATCAAAACTCTCAAGTAGGTCACATATTCTGTATTTATTCTTTGTTTGGAACTTGTTGGTAACCTAGTGTATGATCAATTTTATGTCCCCAAAGATCTGTAGCGCCTTAATTTTCTTCTTCTCAGTAATGAGCAAGTCATACACCAATGCTTCATATTGCCACATTATTAGAGCATGCAAACTTCAACTTGTGCACAAAGAAAAATTTATCATCCTTAGGGGAAATGAGAACCACTCTTTCTCCTACACCATTTCTGCTTCTGGATCCATCAAATTACAACTTCCATAGACCAGTTTGAACTTTGTCTTTCATGAGTGCACATGGAAGCATAACATATTCTTCTAGAATGCAATAGGTACCAAGCCCAATTTCATAGGATTCCATTTCTTTAGCAAAGGGATGAAATTTGTGATGTCTTTCCACCCATTCATCAAGCACTAAGTCAGGAAAAGAAGGTGGAAGAGATTTCTCTTCAGAAACTGAAGCTTGTTCTTCTTAGATTAAATAGTTGGCTTGGAGAGGGGATGGGACATATGACTCTACATGATAGGAAAATATAGGCTCAGCTTGTATGGTAAATCAAGTACCATACCTTGTCTTGAGTAACATATGATACCAATCCAAAGACAAGTAACCACCCACTTTAGTAGTAAATTCTCTTGATAAACATAGGAAAACAAATGAGGTAGTTCAATGATCGACACATCTTGAGTAATTGTTAGGCTTGGACATGCATGGAGGGTTAAGTCAAGGTCCTTGATGACTCCTAAGGTGGTAAAAATTGACCCATCAAGTTGTAGGAATCCTTAGACAAAGAGCTATATTTCGACCTAAGACATCGGCTATCTTCTTTTTAGGCATAACGACACTAGTAAATCATGCGATTATGCACTAGATGTTTACCTATAATCAAGGACATATAAAATGGTGGGGTTTTAACAGATTTACTTACTTGTTTCTCCTCTTCTTGGAACATTTTGACATAAGCGTGTGAATTCTACATAACTGGATTAATGTGTGGGAGTTGTGCAGCTTCATGCAATGTGATCCCACCGAGATGGAATGGTGAGGGAATCCTACATTGTGACGCTTATGTTTGTTGTCTTCATCTGGAAAAAATGCTTTGAATGGAAGGCCCCCATCTTGTGCATTTTGGAATAACATCCTTCTTGATTCTGCTCAGGGCATGAAATCCTGAATTTTAGTTGAAGCAGAGGGGTTGAACTACCAAAGGAGGGGTGCATGCTTCTTTAGAAGGAGCTTTACATGGGGCCTCCTCCGTAGGGATTTAAATGATTTTATTGCAAGAGATCTTGTCTTCTTATCTCTTCTTCTCGAGGATCCACTTGTGTTACTAGGGGTGTAACTTTGCATTCCCGATTATAACATTCTTTTCTTATATCTTGTGTTTTTTGCAACTTGGGAGAGCGGTCTATTTGTATCTTCTTGACTTGGTTGATTGCAAAAAGTCCTTCATGCCAAAGAACATCAAATTTGTCTCTAGAGGAACTTCTGGTCTTTCTGGATTATCTGCTTCATGGGTGCTTGTTGAGGGCTCAGGGATGAAGCATTTTGGATCATGAAGGTCTCGGGGTGTGCGCGAAATTAGCACAATGATATTGAATATGAGGCATGTTGCAAGGGAAGTACCATTCTAACTCTTGTGCCAAGTTATTCTCGAATCGAAAAAAGTGCCCTCGACTTACACTAGGTGCTAGAAGAGAATACGTGGGAGGAAAAACTTACAAGGGAAGATGTGCATTAGGCCACCATTGAGTTTGTATCTTTGATTTCTATATTGATTTTTCCAAGGCTGATTGCTTTGGCTATGCACTTGATTAGAATTGCCTCTATAGGCTTGCACATGTTGCTTTTCTAATGATATGACCTTGTTTGATAAATTTCTAATCAAGGCCTTCAATTCTTCATCTTCCTTTTGTTTTGATGGAGAATAGGATGCTGAGGCAACTGGTTGCATGCTTTTCTTAGGGATAGGAATAGGGGCCACAGAAGGCTGGGGCACTTTTGACATCTCTAGGAACAAGGGCATGGGTGGTTTAGGAGCCAATTTGCCCACCTAAATAAGACTATTTTCTCCTTTACTAAATAATGTGTTATAAGCAATCGGTAAATTCCTACCTCTGATAGATTGGATCATAACTAAAATATCATTGTTGAACACCTTCAAATAATAAAGGAAAGCATGTTAGGCTGTAGGTCTTACCACAAGAGGGATTGTGTCCCAAGTCTTCTAAAATCTGATTTTGAAATCAATCATCTACTCATTGGGCACCCTCGTTGTTGTTAATTGCTCCACCAATGATAGGTGATCTGACTTATCTTCAAAGTAATTGTAAAGAGTTGTTCCTAGCTCATCCTAGGTGGTGATAGATCCAAGTCTCAAGCCTCGAGTACCATTGAAGTGTTTTACCTTTGAAAGAGGCTGCAAGTAACCTAACTACTACATCATCATGTGTGATCAGATAGAGTGAACACACATTTTCTATATCTTAGATATGCTCCTGAGGGGTGACTTGATTATCACCAGTAAAGTAAGGAATACTCTTGAGCACACCATTTGGCATATCATGTCTACATGGCTAAGAGTAAGGGACTCCCTCCATAAAAGTTTGCAAATTTTCTCAATGGAGGAGATTTTTGATGTGTCATTACGGGGTGCACATGTTGTTTGTTTCAAGGAGGAGTTGAGTGGGCATAATGCGCTAGAGATAGAGATGTGTGTGTGGGCTTTCTGGAATGAACTCTTCTTGGGGATAGTTGGAGGTATTCAAAATAATCTTCAGCTACTGCACTTCTTCTTGTGTGCACTCTTCTCATGAAAGGCACTCAAGACTGAAACAAAGATCTTAAAATATTGGGAGTTGTCAGATGTGTTGTAATGAGCCTCCAAGGCTGAAACACTAAGTCCACACACAAAAACTTAGAGATATGAAATTTGAGCTTTCAATGTTAGTCCCACAGGCATGTGCCAGAAACTGTTGGTTTCTCAAATGTGCACCCATGCCTTATATCTCGAGAAGGGATGAGGTGTTTGAGACCACAATGGAACTGTCCCCAAGTTATGGGACCTTACGAGCTTGGGACGGATCTTTGGAGAAGGTCGGTTCCTCTATCTATTTCTACTACTACTGCTACTCCTAGTGCTGGAAGGGAAAACTAATATAATAATGCCAAGAGATCGTGGCTAGAAGAATAACATGAAAGGAAACTACACTAAAAGGTGATAACACCAAAAAGAGGGATGGAAACTATTTTTCTGAGTGAGATGAAGGAAATGTGTGAGAGGAGTCCATGCATGAGTAAAGCACAACAAAAAGGTATTCACCAAATCATTTTCATGAAACACAACTAGATATGGAACTCAAAGGACTGAAATAGCACAACCAATATACAACACAAGAGAAAAGGAAAGAAGGAGGAATTCAAACATGTTAGGATAGAGAATAGTCACAAATGATGCTTCAATTACTTCTAGAAATTCATAGAGTTGTTACAATGATGAAGGAGGCTGATATCCACATGCAAGAGCCAAACATAGAGGTTTGTAACTCAAAATATAGAAAATATGGAGTCCTTAGCAAAATGTGTAAGGATACAAAGTGTCCAACATAACAAATGAGCCTTGATCTTACATTTATAGATTAATCCATGGAGGAAGAAGGGAAGGAGGGAAAATTCAAATTTGAAGCACAACCACCAACAAGAAGCATTTAATGCATGTAAATCCTTTTAGAGATCTCTGTGGAGAGGGTGGATCATATCAATCGTGTGATTGGTGCAATCAAATATACTCAGTAATGCTCAAAAAGACATTTTTCCATTTCTCACCCATCAAATCTACCAAAATTTGAATTTGAATTTATGGCACTTGTAGATGATGTCAATAGCTTTCGACAAGTCCAGTGATTGCTGATCCGAACTATGTAGCGAAAAATATGGTTATCGAGAAGATGGCAGAGTCATTGGTGCACAAAAAAAAGATGACACATGTGCATTGAATGAAATGAAGGCCAACTCGTGTGTGAACACTTGTCCTTTCTACACATGTTCATCATTGATTTTCTACAAGGATTCGGCACTCAATTGGCATGCTTTGACTAGTTACGTGCCACACACTTAAGCATGTCCAAAGATGATCCGGCACGAAAGGGTGTGAGGGAAGGATGCACGAGAGGAAATACAACAATGCATAAAGGGAGCGTGTGATGCACATGGGGAAAGCCGGAAGGAAAGTGTGTGAGGGTGCATTGATGTAAAATGAAGCAAACTAGTGAGTAGAGAATACATGGTCAAGGCACAACTATTAAAAAGTAATGGGCACGAACGTGCGAGGAGGCCAGGGACTTAGCTAATTGAAGCAAGTGTGAGGCGCATAGGAAGGGAAGAAGCTTATTAGGAAGAAGGTGAATGAAAAGAAGATGGGCATAAGGGAGAGGTGGAAGGAGAGAGAAAAAGGGCGCGCAGGGAAACTGTGACCAAGGGAATGTGCCAAGTGATTTTGAGCATGCGTAATATTACAATGAATAACTTAGATCCAGAATGTGTATGCAAGTTACCAAAATCACTAGGAGATCTATTTAGATAACAATTCCTACTATAGATATTTATATTTCATTTCTTGATTCACTCAAACTAGCTCAAATAAAGACACTAACTCTAATATTTCCCAAAACTAGAATTATTTATAAGAAGCAATGATCCACCATACTCAATATTAACATATTCCATCATAGATATCTAAGGCTAAGCTCATTCAATCTCCATGATAGATTTTAGGATGAGCCATCAATATCTTAAAGTAAGAGTTTCCTATTTAAGGTACCACATACAAATTCAAAGCCCAAAATTTAGTCTAAGTATTGGGTTAAGCCTCAACAAGTTTGGTAAAAGATATAAATATCTCATTTGTATACACCAAGAATTGGTCACACATCACCATAATAAGATTCCTATCTAAACATAAGTCAAGGAGAAGAAGTGAAGGTTTATCCTTCAACTACCCATTCTGTAATTTCATTCAATATATAAAATCTGAATCGGTCAACTCCTTACACAGGGAGTAATATAGAAGAGAAAGAGAAAAAGAGAGTGAACAAATTAGAGTTTAAAGAAAATATAAAATAATACCTTAACTCAAAATAGAGAGAAGGATGTCAATAACAAGGATGAGATAAGGTCTCATTATTCCATCCTTAAAAAGGAGAAACACAATCGGAATTCAAAAGAACTAAAACAGATCCTTATCTTGAGAAAAATTCAGTTTCAAAACCATTGTAATATAAATAACTTAGTCAATATTGAATCTATGGATATATAGGATTGATATAAAAAGGTTAGAAACAAAAAGAGAAGGTTTCCTACCGATAATGATATTAGTCACTATAATTATAAAATTTATCACTAGAATTGGTAAATCAATTACTTTCAAGAAATAGGAGTTTCTTAATAATAAAATCAATAAATAACATTAAATTCATTCTAGTGTTAAATAACATCTACCACAAAGTTCTCTAATTACCCCTATAAAGAGAGAGACAAAGTAACGATGAAGTAAATCTTCAACATGCGCAGTCCTAATTTCTTTTCAAGTGTTAACACATATAAACGGGAATAAATGATTACAAGTTTGACTGTCTCGAACTTAACTTTAAGTTACCCTGCATTCCTTATTTCACAAGAATCAATGGAATAAGTTACAGGTTCAAGAAGGAAGAACCCAACCCAGATTCATCCATAAGGGAAACAAAAAAAATGACATGAATCCAAGTCAAATGTTTGAATTGAGCTAAAAAGAGAAGAGAAAAATGTAACATTCAAACCCAATTCCTTAAGATAGACAAGACTGAACTACTCTATAGTTTGACATAGGTAATCATTTCCTACAACATCATCTAAACATCAAACTTGAATGCAAAGAGTAGTAAATCCAACAAGATGAACTGATAAGGTAGCTCCTAAAGCATGAAATGTCACTCCAGAAAAGATGCATAAACATTCATTAAGTCCTTCCCAAAATCATGACAACAAGATAATTGAAAACCTTTTTATCAAACATATTTTTAACAAGGAGATTCGTTCAGGCCCAAAATCAGATAATTCATTAAAAAATCATCACCCAAATTATGTGTGAAAGTAAAAAAATTAACAACATGCAAGTTCAAGTAGAAGCTAACATGTTTTAATGAAATATCAAACAAGGAAGAACCGAAACTTGAAACATCTTCCTTCATAGCAGTGACTTATCTTATCCAACTTCGAACAATCAAATAGCGTATCTCAAATTCAAAACATATAAATAATAGAAGTAAAACTTCTTTACTAATATTTCCAAACAAGCATGAAATCCCCACAATATTGAATTATACTATCTACTTAAACATAGTTCAAACAAATGAAAAATAAGGGATTTAAAATCATCTCAAGATCAACAAAAGATATCCCGCTTCTAAATTTTTCCCCAACAAAAGAACAACCCAACTCCTATCTTTATCAACCAGTGAACCTCTCTATTCCATTTTGTATAGTCAACAGAAGTTCACAAAAATTTGACAACATTCTAGTTCAAACAATGGTTAAGCATGATTCACTCATTTCTTCAGCGAAGAACAAACCTAGATTTTACTTCATCAAACAGTGAATCCTATCAGAATAATGCAAAGGAAAATTTAAGCATGAATGTAGAATAAACATCATATATAAGAACCCATTTGTTTCCAAGAGCAGATTTGTTTTAATGAAAACACTTAGTAAAAATAAGAACAACTTAATGGATAGAGCCTATCATGCCTGATAGAGCTTCCTATCGATTTGCAGAAGATTTCCAGCCGAGCTCCCATAATATTTTCTTTTTCCAAGCATCATCAACAACTCCAATTTTTCCTACTTCCTCTTATACTTCCACTGGATCCAAAAATAGCTCAAGAATGCCAAGAATATTGAAGGATTGAAAATAGAACTGTTGGTTCGAAGAACCAAAACCTCCATGCAGAGAAAAAATCAAAAAGAACAAATGATCAAACAACCCTTCAAAATCCTCGCCATGCATCTCTCCTAGGTAGTTTCTTCACCACAAATGAGATCAATAAATGCAAGGATAGTCAGTATTTCCCTCTAATTTCTCCACGCCACTGCCATCCAAATTTGGCAAACTCCATTTCAAACTTTGCATGCATTTTAAATTTAGTGATGATGCCAACTAGGCATCCCCCTAACTCCCCATGCCTCTACCAAAACTGGTAGTTCAAAGGTTTTTAATACCAAATCAAATCTCATTAATGCCTTGAAAACCGATGCCACCTCCCTTTCCACTTGCCAAGTAGTCCATAGGTACCCCTTAGCTTAGTATTAGTTTAGGTTAGATTAACATTAGGTTAGGATTCAACCTTAGTCTTTAGGTAAATATTATTTGCCTTATGTTGTTTCAAAATTTAGCCATAATTAAAACATGCCATCATAGGTTAAGGTGCAAACCTTATTAGTTTAATAATTCATCTTAGGCAAGTCTTAATTACCTAGGTTAAAATCCACATAGCATAGATCATTACAACTTAGGTTAGGGTGTTTACCTTATATCTCTATAATTGGTCCTAGATCTTATTATGCTATTCAAAATTTTAAAATATTTATCAAGAAGGCCCAGGTTCACCATTTACAACATGATGCAAAGTAAGGACACTAGAAGAAGGGTCCTCGTAATTATAAACAAAACAAGACTCAATCCCACTTTACCTTCAAATTCGAATGACAGTTATCAAGATGATTAGGTAAGAAGAACCAAAGCATACCTTAGATCAATGGAATTGATCCAAGGTTTTGTTGTTAACATATTATAAGTATGAAAAAACAATATAG
This sequence comes from Taxus wallichiana var. yunnanensis, assembly GCA_018340775.1. Lineage (NCBI taxonomy): Eukaryota > Viridiplantae > Streptophyta > Pinopsida > Cupressales > Taxaceae > Taxus > Taxus wallichiana. Next base: position 155,614,610 of record CM031243.1, on the reverse strand, counting down.
GTTCACAACCTTTGTAACACAGATAAAAATGACTTCATTTTCAAGTAAATAGAATCACAACAAAATGAATCTCTATAGTAATAATTTATCCATTGCAAACATGATTTTCAAAATTCATACAAGTACACCTTCCTAAGAAAAATCACATTTTAATGTTTGCAATGTCAATAGGGAAAGTAATCAACGTAATAGTTGTGTCAAAGATGTTACATTCATCAACATATATATTAATCAAACACATGAACATATACCATGAGAGAAAAACAATGTATGAACACTAGATATAAGAAGAAACCATTAAAGGGAAGAAAACCCACTGAAAAAAAGCTTTATTAGATCCATGATTCAAATTTAATTGAGCACCAACCCAATAAGGAGAACCAAATTGTAGATTTAGTGATACACCAACCTCACAAGCAACAATGAGCCCTAGTTTTAGTATATAACCAACCCTACAAGGAGGAACTAACCCCTATATGATTCAACACTAACCAAATAAACCTGATATGTTTTTCACCTCTAAACTGTTACACCAATAACTGATGATGACACAATAAAGCTCACTTTCCTTTGTTTTCTTCAAATCTTCTCTCTAGGTCAACTCGCTCATGGGATTCTTCACCAAGATGATTAGACCTAATGAACTATCTCACCAATAGTTTTAAACACTTCAGAACATCTCCATAAACTCTCTTTTCTCTCTTTATGGTCACAAATATCTCTTTTACTTTATCTAACACTTTTCCTTGCTTGCACAACTAGCTCAAATGAGCCTTATAACTTGCTTTTATACCGAATTATGATCCTAAAACATGTAGGTAGGATATCATAAGACAAATTAAGTTAAAAATAATAAGAACATCATGTAAACATCATGAAATGGACCATATAGGTTGTAAATACCATCTTCACAATTGAATCCCTCATTAGGAAACAATAAGCCCTAATGAACTCAAATAGCTTACATGCCAAAGATGGACGTTCTTGAAAAAAATACACCTTAAACAAAACTTGAAACCAATTATATATATTTTAGAAGTAGAATAATAAGCTCCAAGAATATTAAATCACTATGCACCATCATCTCATGTAATGACACCATCAAAAGTAGTAACCTTCTTCACTAGGTCTAAGACCTATAAAACTAGTCTTCAAAGATTGAGGTTAAAAACTCATCAAAACTCCTCAAATATAAAATTTTGATATATCAATAGAAATATCATGACCTTAGGTGCATCACCCAATTCTCATAATACTAAAAATTATATTTATACACCTCCAAAATGCTTCTCTCGTAAGTAGGTCACCTGAAATTATCCTAAACTATCCCAAAAGAAGTCTCGTAATAATGGCTTCAAAAACATCTTAAGTATATTGATCTAAAACCAATTCTTACATGTAGAAATACTTCCATAATTCCTCCACAATTAATTTAGTTAATAGGCTGAATGTAAAACTTGAGAGAAATATGAACTTATTTTTAAAAATTCCTAATTAAGTGGAGTCCACACATAACCATCACACCTAACTTCCACCTGGAGAAATATGGAGGAGTCCTATAAAACCTCCAATCATAACACTTGCACAAGAAATCCATTCTTTACCATAACTAACAAGATATTATCCATCAATTTAGACCTAGGCTTTTAGGATGGTTTAGAATTTTCTTAGCTTCTCAACAAATGTTCATAAAATTTTGGGCCTCACCATTCAAAATAATGACAAAAAATCAAGCTAGAACTCTTACCCACTTTTTATGAAGAGATCATACTCCCATTAATCCAAAGGATAATTTAGAGGACAATTGTTCCCTATAAAATTTTATTGTTACAATACATAAGATCATTCCAAGAGATTTTTGTCAACTACAAGAACATGAAAAATAGAGCCCATATGATAAAATTATCACTGGTCAAAGTTTGGACTCATCGTGGTCAATTGGATAATTAGGTAGCAAAACATGGCAAAAATGAAATCTAGAAAAAGGTGAAAAATTGGGTTTGTGACTCCAATTTTTGAAATTTTATAATCATCATTTCATCAACATGATAAAAATTTCCGCATGATGGGTCCTTAGGCCACCACATGGACCGTAACAACATTAGCACATCATACTAAGCAAAGGACAAGTCATTAGACCAAACTCGATCATTGAGCCAAATCCCATGGGTGAGTTGAGCCCACAATTCAAAGTGAGAAAATGTGGGAATAGATGTACAAATTCATAGGTAGGATGGGTAGATAAATCTTTCATTAATGCTTAATTTATCCCTCCCATGAAAAATTTGGGATAAATCCCACTTTGTAGAAAAAGGACAAGTAACTCGGTGATAGGGAAGTGGCTACTAGTTTGGTGGGAGACATACCGCCAGAAGGAAGGGTAGAAATGGTGGAAGAATGGAGTTAATATCAGGTCGGTGATCCACATGGTGTAACGGGAGGCAAAGTCAATAGTGAATAGAGGCAAAGGAGGTGGGATTGGGATTCAACCTCGCGACCTCCCCGTGGGTAGTGTACCATCCTAACCAACTCAGCCAACCAATTTTTTTGGTGCTATAAGTTGTCGTATATTCTATTTAGCATATACGTAAGGTCCATTAGGCCTCTAAAAGGCCTTCTTCACTCTCCATTTCAACAAAAAGACTCCTTAAATGCAAATCTTGAGGCTTAGATGAGAAATATGAAGGCCGAGGAGAACAAGAATCCTTAAGAAGAAATAAATATTCAAAGTCTATTTATTTTTATAGGAAATAATTGAAGATTGAAGACTGTACATTATAGGCATGGAGAAATATTGAGAGGCCTTGGAAAATTAAGAAGGCCATAAATACCCTTTATTAGTTTTTAATAGGTAATTGAGATGACCTATATTATTGTTATAAACATGATGAAAAATAAGTCCTATTAATTAGGCACATTATAAAAATTCATGGGTTATTATATGTTAACTCACCGACATTGTACAGACAGCCAAATTGACACCTTATTCTAGTGTTGGATCCCGAGATATTGTTGGAATTCAAGGAAGTGATGAAGCACAAGAGAAGCAATGAAGCTCAACTTCCTAGTACGCCATGTGTATCACCAAGTTATTTGCATGGATGTTACGAAGGAGAGTCATAATAAATTTTGATGTCATTAACGAGACATCAGCTTGGATATTTTCTCTTTGTAGAGGTTGATTAAGGCCATACAACATAGTGATAGCTGATTGTCATCAACACCGACATCGGGTCGATCTTCTCTTTACATAGAGGTTGATTGAGGCCATGCAATAGAGTGGTACCTAATTGTCGATGTCAACTAGACACTTAGCACTATTTGGATGTTATTTTTCCATACAAAGGAATGGAATTCAACATCTATCATGTGGAGAGGTTATTTTTCCTTGTGGCGTAGATGTGGAGGTCTTCTCGGAGGTGTTAAACCGGAGAGTTTTGTTGTAGTACAAAGCTTTATAAGACTCGTGGGTTTAGAGGATCGACTAGCACCAGGTTTGGTTGAACATCCATTGTAGTAATGTAAGTTTATTATGTACTTATATTCAAAATGTTATAATGGATTGGTTTAGCTAGTTTGTGAACCTAGAGACATAGGCATTCTACCGAACTCCATTATCAACCCTTGTGAACTGTGGTTCTTATTATCGCATTGTTTGTTTAAAGTTGATTATTTTGGAGTCAAAATGGTAAAAGTAATAATTTCCTATAAGGTTTAATGGTCTAATATTTATTTTTCTAGTTTACAGATCACCCATGTTGAGATTTCACGTGCTAATGACCATCATAATCGACCTTGAGATCTCACTTCTAAAAACTAGGTAAGAGAAAAAACTATATAACTTGTAAAATCTTCAACATTAGGACGTGAAATTTGGACTACACATCTAAATCAACATTTTGACACATCTCCCATGCTCATATGTTCTCAAATGCACATATAAATGATAACTCTAGTTCATTAGGGAATGCTTTCTTAAGAATCAAGCCTAGGAACAAACCTAATACTTACTTCCCATGCACTATGCTCAAATTATTGACCTAAAAATTTACCATTAGGATAGAAATGAATTTCCATATCGTTGTTATATAAAAAAATTACATTTCCAAGCTGAAATCATACATACACACCTCATTAGGTCACATAGGGCTTGAGAATAGGTCTAGTGTAGACCTAGAAAACATGACTTAGCCCTATACCTACACTCTAAGACACTTGTGAGTGTCTCTAAAACACATCTACATGATTCCCATGCTCTCACCAAGATCAAACAACCCTTGTATACCTATACCCCATCATATCATACCATACCTACTAACTAGGCCTCCAAATTAGGCCACTTGAACATGTTTGCTTCACTAAAATTGACCTCCTCATCACTTTGGCACACTTGTACACCTATTAGGACCTTCAACACACTTCATGAAATTAAAAAAGTCACTAATACCTATGCAAGTCATTACCACACTCCTACAAGCCATTATACTACTTAAGACGACATGAAACATCAATAAGACTAAATAACTCAAATTACACTACCAAAAAACCTTCATGTCACTTACCTCATTTGACATCAATTAAACCTTAGTCATCATCAATTACAACATTACTTATTTTGTCATCAATGAAAACATAATTCCAAAAAATTTCCTCAATACATGAGGGAAGATGTTGCCTCATCATGTCTTAGAGATCCTTCACCGATCCGAAAATCTAGGTAAAAAAATTTTACCTATTTTTTTATGACCTTCAAACCCCTATAGGATTATTAAAAATTACCATTAAAATTTACTCTATTTTAATTAAAACAATCCAAAATCAAACAAGAATAAAAATGACACTGCACACGGATTGATTACAGAGTTCGAAATATCCTACGTCTCCGGGTTCTTTCAAACCGTTCCACTAGTCAAAATTTGTAAGTACAATGTTATTTCTTATAATAAAACCTAATGGAACTTTACTTTCCTATAAAGTTCTCCATCCTTTCAAAGAACACCGATGATCAATCGGTTTGTCCTCCACCTTCCTGGTGCCCAATAATCCTTCAGAACTTGATTGGCCTTCTAGACATTTTCCATATTCCTTATGTCTCTCTAGTCAACAATTCCAGGCTTCGCAAATAAAAGTGTGGTGTTATGGGCCAATTGGTGAGTTTCTAATAACTCCCAATTTTTTACAATTTTCCTATTAAAATAATAGGACTTAGCTTCCCAATATTTTCCTATTAAATATTAAATAGGACTTACTTTAAAAAAATATTTCCTTTAAAAATTATAAGGCCTATTTAAATAACTTGGAAGCTTTTAAAATTCTTCGTGGGATCCTTTATTTTATCTCCTCGAGCTCCCTTTGAAAAAATCTTATAGCTCTTTGCATTCTTCATTGTGTGAATGAAATGGGAGAGGCCTTTATATAGGCCTAAGTGGCTCGAAAATATTGTTTAAAGGCCTTATGGGTCAAATAATATCCTAACCAACTCACTGGACAAGTTGGTTGGGCTACTCCACATTCCAAGATGAGGTCGTAGGTTCAAGTAGTGGTGGTGCACATTTTTCGGTGAAATTTGTTTTGGTAGGTAAGTGGGATATCCCACATGGATCCCATGAATTAAGGGATATGTATTTAAATTGGGATCGGTCCCCATACATCTTTGTGGCTAAGGCCACATCTAGCATTGTTACATCCTTTTATTCTGTGAATAGCTTTGTCATAAGCTCGATGCTTTGAAAGTATCCACGCCCATCTTGGGCTTGGATGTGTTAGGCACTATGATGTTGCGAGTTATTAGAACTATGAGTGTTGGGATTATTTGAGTCTTTGTGGTTTGAATCCCTATATAAAGATCAGTGTCGTTACCACCGAGCCATAGGAAATTGTTGGTTATATTAATCGATCCACTATGTTCAAACTATCCAAAATTGACTGGCCATTGTAATAGGGAATAACATGATCTCGAACCTTATGGAATATAAGTGAAATATAAGAAAATGGATAACATTGTGATAAATTCAACCATTGAATATAATATAAGCCTCGGTGGGGATTTGACCACCCCACCGAGCTACAAATATAGCTCATCGAGCTAAAATGAATCCTGTAATGCAACTTAAAAGGATTAGTCCACTTATCACTCCTCGATAGGCATATCGAGAGAATTTGATTCGTGGTGGAAAGCCATATGGTGGCTTGAGGACCCACCACATCGGCAATAATAAAATAGTCCTCATGGCGGTCGATCTCCCTTCAATTACAAAATTTGAACCTCTTGTTTTGTTGAGCCAACTTTTAGGCCTGATGAAGACCGAAGGTTGCAACCAACATGAACAACCTTATTTTGCCTTGTTAACAATTGTTACGTGTCACTTGTCATTGGTCCAAGTGTTGACCTGTTGACTAGGGTTGACCCAAACTTTGACCGACCACCATTTGCACATAAAAACTCCATTTTTAATGTTAAAATAGTCGACAAAAAGCTCTCAGAATACTCTTCTGTACTGTAGTGATCTTGGAAGATTTAAGGAACCTATTTCCTTTGTAATTTCCTCTGGATCATTCACCGGCTCTATCAAAACTATGCTTTTAGTCCTCAACTAAGAAATATCTCTTGCCGCATGCCATACTGGTGCAAAAACAACATTGTGGAAGTGATCTTGTGCTTTAGATCCTAGGTCTATCACCAAGTTATCCCCGGATATGCTAGTAGTAATCATAAATAAATCTAGTGTATCATCCCTATTTCATGATTACCAAAGCAGGGGAATTTTTTTATATCAATGTTCACTACTCTAAATTATGCATTTAGAACCACATTAAATCTACTAATCAATCCTACAATAGTAACCATATGCAACTCTTATGAATCAATGTAACATATCTCTCATATTTCATTTCAATGATGACTTAGATAGAACCAATATGGCATATTTAATTTCATTGTATAGTCGTATACTTGTGGTTCCCTTTTTCATTTTATGGTTTATCTAGGTACTTATTGCAAGTACCCAACCTATATCTCGCTACTTATTACAAGTACCTAGCCTATATCTCACATCTTAGTCCGGTGAGTTTACGAAAACACAAGTAGCATCATGCAATACTTTCCCCAAAGTTTTAGACATGTTTGTAATGCTTATATTCCAAGATGACATACTTGTCATGAAGGAATATGTATTTCACCACACTTGAAACTATTATCTTGATTAGACTTTCTTGACTCATGTCAATCCTTCTCATTTCGTGTTAAACACTAAGAAAATATAAACCACATGGGATAGTGTAGATAATCCTCTTACAAAGAATCAAGGGTCATCAAGGGTATTTGAATCAATACCTGTCACTTCAAGTACACTTCATCACCATAGTTAATGTAAGATAACATCTACCACAGACCATAGACTCATCACTACCTAGTGTTTAACAATTAATTGAGATCTGATTTTGATACAATATCGATTTAAAGAGATGAACAGATTATCGCCATAACGAATTCTCCATAGTAACCACCTAATGGACCCCATCATTGGATGTGTATTGTATAATAATTCTTATGATGCAAGAACCCATTAACTTCCATAAATCTATACCTTCCTTCTTTACAAGTTCATTAATCCCTTTAATTCACAGCTTTTTAATCCCACCTTAGTTATTTTCATTCTTTAGGTGTCATTCCTAAGGACTAACTCGGGTTCTATCAACATCCCATTAAGGAACGTTATGTTTCTACTTAATTCAACTAGAAGGATCTGCAAGTTTATTTCTTCTCATTACTTATTCTCTTTAATTATGAAGCCTCCATTATTTGATTTCATATATTAGAAAAATATTATAGGTATATTGAGGAAATAGCCTCACACTTCCAATTATATCTATAGGAACATTATAAAGTTCATTTTAATGGCTCCAAATGGGTTTTATTCATTCAACCCGCAATAGTCTCATGACTTACATTTACTTTCCTTTAAGTCATTCAACTATTCAAATTGTCATCACTTAGTTAAACTTAATCCCCTAAGTGTGTCTCATCTATGATGGAAGGATATTTTACATCCAACTCATAGTCTATTCGAAGGGTTCATTCTGTCACCCAATAGTGAATAGTTCCTTGTATCAAGTTTTCATAACATAATTACATTATGCATGTAAGTCAAATATGTATCATATTTATGAATTCATTATTGTAGCAAGAAGAATTTTTTTAATGCCTTAAAGGTTAGGTTCATTTATACATCTAACCCCATATTATCATCCTATCCCTCTTAAGTACAATTCCTTTCTGTTATTGTACTTATTCATTTATTAGGATAGATAGAATGCATTATAGTATAATCAATTAGATTTATTTACTATTAATCATGCATCCCTTATTATTTTATATCATTTCTCTTAAAAAATCATACAAATATTGTTCATAATGATGTAATTAAGCATAGTCATCATGACTTAATTTCCACAACATATAACTTGTTTGAATATAACTTATTCATTACTACCATATTCTAATAAAATCAGTAATTAAAAGTTATAACAACTAATGACTATTTCAAGGATAAGACATTATAATTATACCTTTCATACAAGTCATTAAAAGGCACTGATTCCTATCTATTCCCTTTTATTTTCCTCGTATTAAGGGATTAATAGTAACATTCCTTGCTTTATAACAACAATATAAAGTTGGTAACATTTCATATAACTTTCCCAAAATTATTAATCAATGTCAAGAAGTAAAGCAATGTATATCAATGATTCCCTACAAGCTTACTTTCCAAGTGAGAGAACTCTTTTAAATTGAAAACATCATTCAAACACAAACAATCCAGTCAAGAGAGAATGATTTAAGAAACCACTTCAATCATTTCCAATTTAAGATGTCAATATTGTTAGACAAGAGATATTTCAAATTATTTCAACAATTTACATTACCAGCCTTAGGCCTTACACACTTATTCACAAGAATAGTTTAGTAATTAAACATAATATTTTCATCAAACTACATTTCTTCAATCAATAGAATAAATGCAACTTTCCATAAGTCTTCCTCTTTTCCTTTTTCATGAAATTTATCTGCAAGAGTGTTAGCATTGGTTAGTTCATTTGAACTAAGCATGATAGGAGCTAAATCCTTGGAACCATATGTTCTAACTAACAACTTCAAAAGGAACACTACTTATTAATAGAAAATAGTCAAGGGTTCAAAATATCTTTTCCTATTTGAACACTTCAGAAGTACCATACTCAAGTGTATCACAAAACCCTACAATGTTAGCTTCTAACAATCCAAATGAGTCTAATTTCTATCAACTAGAATACTATCAACAAATGAATTTAACATTCATCAATCATCCAACCAAACAAGTAACCTCAAAATATACAAGTATACATTCCCTCTTAAGCAATATCACACCAATAAAGCAAAAAAAAAAGTATACCTAATACCAAGTGAGCAAACAAGAGTAGAAATGTCTTAATCATGAAACCCATACTACATGATTAAAATATTTTACTCGAATCCAATTAATTATAGAAAAAATGAATTCCAATTGAATAGTCTAACAATCCAAAGGTTGGACAAGATTACAATTGAGTAAAGAGATAACGAACAAGCTCTCAAGAACTAATCTATCTCGAACTCATTATAAAAAGAAACCCATGCCATAACTACTTGGCTCTAACAAAATGACAAATATACAGATACTAAAATACATTATACAAGATTTATGAGATAAGGTTGTCTAGGAACCATACAAGTATTCCATACAAGACTGACAAATCATACTTAACTCGATTACCTCACTTAGATAGAGAAATGAAATGATTCCACATAGGTAGAGAAAAATCACAATCGAACAACCTTTCAATGATTAAATGATATCCTTGATCATACGAAGATGATCAAGGTTCAACACAAATTTAAAATGATCATACTTAAGCAAATTTAACAAAATATCTAACCGGTTTAGGTTGAGGTCATGACTAGGAGGCCTAACCCTACAAGATCTTTAAAAATGGTAATCAAACTTAAACCTACTAATCAAAACAACATACTAGAAGTCTTCTCAAGATCTCGAACACTTCACATAGTGATACACAATATCCCCATGGCAGCCATTACACTTTCATGGCTTAATAAAGTATCATTCAAGACTATGTCAAACCATTTACCCTAGAAGTATAGTAAGTAACATAACAATCACCATGATGAAATAAAAGGACATGTTATCCCAAATTTACTCCCTAGTTAATTTAGATAACTTATTATAAATGGACTTATCCATTAAAATTATTGGATGTGTGGATGGCCGTGAAATTCATCCCTAGGGATCGATTAGAAAAACCCCGGATGGTTTAGCCGAGTTAACCAACTCTATGGCAAAGGTCCGGGCTGTTTTGGCAAGGTTGGTGAGTCAAAAAAAAGTGACGGATAAGAATCCACTAGTAGCATTTTTGGTACTCCCAAATTTTGCTGGTTGCAAAAGGAGTTAAGAAAGGAGTGTTCGGGTGACAACAAGGTTCCGATAGCATTGTACGATACTACCAAATAAGTAACAAGGAAAACATGTCAGTTGGTTACATTTATGCAATCGGATGACAATAGAAAAATACATGCAACCGATCGAGTGCAAGAATGAACTAGGCATTAATGGGAGAAATACAAAGTTGTTCAACTACCAATTTAATGAGGTATGGTGCCCATGACTTCCCATGCAGAAAATTACCAAACTATATGGCCTCTCGATACTTATTTATTTAAATTTTTTGGTGTGTGAGGAATTTTTGATGTTCTTCTTCTATATATTGTAAAATTCACCTCATTTTGAAGAGAGACATTCTAGAGCTGGGAAACTCTTGCAAAAAAATTCCCTTGACTCCATTTGAGCCGCAATCCTCGCTTTGGGCCTGGAAATGTAATTATGATTTTTTACATCAATGGAAATGGTCTCGTACATGTTTTGAATCAATAAAACATGTTTTTTTGGCATTTTCCATCCCTTTTTTATGCTTTTTTATATTTCTTTACCTCTCCATTGTTATTTTTGTATTTTGTCAATGCTTTCTCACTACAGTACAATATGTTGTGTTTCATGGAGTGCAGATGGCGAATGGATCCTAGGTCTATATCACTACTCGTTATAACCTCACCTAGCTCAATATTTCCTCTTCTTCCTCCCCCAGTAGAGTATCTCGTGCCCCTTTTCTGGTGTTATCATCCCTTTTGTAATATTTCCTATTTTATGCACTTTATCTCTCCCTATCTCCTTATAAGATTTAGGATAGTCTTAGATAGGTGTATTTTCTGTATTAGTAGCTGTAACATTAGGATTAGGTAGAATAAGTTAGATTTCTTCGTAGAGATTATCTTACTTGCAACGTCCCACACTACACGATAATATCATGTAATGCGTGATTACATTGATTGTATCAAACACTAATCATAAGCAATCGTGGGTGTTAGAATTATTCACTAACATATTTGGCACACTCAATGGGACAAGAAGGTGAAATCTTTACATTTCACAAGTGTTCCAATGTAGATCTTAGTCGAATATATTTTTCAATTGTGTAGTTCAACATCTAGAGTAGACTTCATTTTGGTAAGTTGATGTGTTCTTGTCAGAATTTTAGCCTTTGAGGCACATACTCAAACACATATGAAAAATCCATCTAGTCAATAGCCCCTCTTTGAATTATAGACCTCACTTTCTTCCATCCATTTCCATCATTCATTTTCATTTCTTTCCATCCCATTTCTTCTATGAAGTTGTGAATCCATGACTTCATTCCCATCTTGGAATTCACACTTACGAAGTAGTAGTAGTAGTCCAATTTCATGTATTTCTCAACTCCTCTAGATCAGTGTTATGAGAAAATCCATAATCACTATGCCTACCCCTATGAGCAGTATCAAGATCAGTTTGTCTATGGAACTATTGGTTGCTCAAATTTGTACCTACATCTTAGATCTCGAAAGGGCCGAGGTGTTTGAGACCACAATGTAACCATCCCCAAGTTGTGGGACCTTGCGAGCTTGGGAAGAATCTCTAGAGAGGGATGGTTCCTATATTTATTTCTACTACTACTACTACTCCTAGTTCTGAAAAGGGGAAACTAAGCTAATAATGCCAAGGGACTAGGGGTAGAAGAATAAAATGAAAGGAAACTACACTAAAAGGAAATAGCACCAGAAAAGAGGGATGAACACTATCGGGATGAACACTATCTGTATTCTAAGTGAGAACAAAGGAAATGTGTGAAAGGAGGCTAGGCACAAGTAGCACAATGAAACACGTATTCACCAAATTGTTTTCATGGAACACAACTAAATATGGAACTGCAAGGGACCTGAAATAGCACAACCAACACACAACACAAAAGAAAAGGCAAGAAGAAGGAATGCAAACATGTTAGGATAGAGAATAGTCACAAAATGATGCTTCTATTACTTCCAAAATGCACAGAGTTATTACAATGATGAAGGAGGCCGATATCCACATGTAAGAGCCAAACATAGAGGTCTACAACTCAAAATACATAAAATATGGAGTCCTTAGCAAAACACGTAAGGATCTAGAGTGTCTAACATAACAAATGAGCCTTGCTCTTACATTTATAGATGAATCTATGGAGGAAGAAGGGAAGAAGGAGGGAAAATCCAAATTTGAAACACAACCACTAACAAGAAGCATTCAATGCCTACAAATCTACCTAGAGATCTATGAAGAGGGTAGATCATATCAAATCAAGTGGTTGGAGCAATCCGATATTCTTATTAATACTCTGAAGAAGTTTTCCCATTTCTTACCTACCAGATCCACCAAAATTTGAATTTGAACTTTTGGTAATATAGATGATGTCAAAAGATCTCTCAAAAGTCTAAGCGCATGCTGATCTAATATTTGTAGCAAAAGATATCGTTGTCAGAGGATGTCAGAGTCTTTGGTGCATGCAAAACATGTGGCACATGCAGATTGGCTGAAATGATGGCCAAATGTGTGAATAATTGTCATTTCTACCATGTGTCACTTGTTGATTTGTTGTGAAGATTCGTTTCCCTGTTAGCACACATGAATGGTTACACATGACAAAATCAAGCATGTCAAAAGATGACCTAGCATAGAAGGGCGTGAGGGAAGGCCACATAGATAAAACAAAGGAAGGTGTAGAGGGGTTGCGCGCGTGATGTGCACAGGAAGTGAGGAAAAATGGTGAGCAGAGAATGCATGGTAATAAGTACAAGACACAAGGGGTCAAGGATCTAGTTGATAGAAGCAAGTGCGGGTTACACGGGAAGGGAAGAAGCTAACTAGGAAGAAGGTGAATGCATGAAAGTTGGGCACAAGGGAGGAGTGGAAGGAAAAAGGAAAGGGGAACGCATGGAAAACTATGACCAAAGGGATGTGCCAAGTGATCTTAAGCATGTGTAACATTGCAATGAATAACCTAGAGCCAAAAATGTGTATGCAAGTTACCCAAATCGCTAGGAGAGATATTTGGATAATAATTTTGGAGACTTTCAAGGTCATCTACCTGCTAGATGAAGGAGATCAATATCCTGGAGCATCCATTGGGCATGAAGTCCACTTATGCAATCATGAAGCTACCCTTGCAGTCACTTGACTTATGTTTTTGAATCTTACAACTTCGAGAGAGGTTCTATGTTCTAGAAGAAACAAAAGAGCACGCGCAGGAATAACGTGAGAAGAAATAACTATGTATAAACAAAAAAATGTTTAGGAAACACACATAGAGAAATCAAAACTACTCTAATATATATAATATGATGTAGCAAAATCAATGGTAAGGTTTGAGATAGATCCCATTTACTAGGATTTACAACGTGCCTCCATCGAGATGAGTTACCTTGAAAGAGTTAGCTTCTTTACAGGAACTGATGATGTATGGGCCACTCCAAAGTGCATCAAACATTGAATGGTGCCCTGGTTTAGGTATGTTAGCATCCCATTTTAGAACCAAGTCCCCAAATTTGAAAGCTTGAGGCCTAGTCTTTATGTCAAACCATTTCTTTATTGCTTGTTGATGTTGTTCTAGCTTAATCATGGCAGAGTTTCTTGAGTTCTTCAAGATTAACCAGCTCTTCCATTCTGATTTCTCTTTGGTTTGTGCCTTCAAATTCCATCTGTTGGGAAAGTGCTAACAAATTCAGCTCTAGTGTCAAAGGAAGGGAAGCTTCCTTGCCATAGACAAGCTTGTAAGGTGAAGTTCATATTTCCCTTTTGAATGTGATTCTATCCACCCAGAGTGCATGCGAGACCTTTGTATGCTATTATATTTGGATGATGTTCATTATGCACTTCATGATTCTAATCAGGTTCTTGTTTGTTGATTCTACCATACCATTTCCCTAAGAGTAATAGTTGGAAGAATTCTTCAGGTAAATACCTAGACTTAGAGCCCAATCTGCAATTTTAGTACCAAGAAAGGCCCTTACATTATCATAGATAATAGTTTGAGGAATGCCAAACCTTATGAATATACCTTCGAGAAAGTCAAGGATGACTACCTCGGTTGATTCCTTAAGTGTGACAACTTCTATCCATCTGGTGAAGTAATCTATAGCTGTCAACACCCATTTATGTCCAACACTTAAAGGTGGATTGATCATGCCTATGAATTCAATCCCCATTGTGCAAAAGGCTGATCCACTTAGATTGGTCAGAGGGGAAGCACTGCTAATTTTTCTTCTCGTGTAAAGAAAGTGCATTCTTTGTATCTTATGACCCACCTATGTGCATATACAAATAAGGTAGGTAAGAAGATACCTACCATTATGATCTTGATTGTTGTAGTTTTAGTAGAGAAGTTTCCACTAGAGAATCCATCATGAAATTCTTCTAATACTTTATCAGTCTATGCACCGTTGATACATCTTAACAACATGCCATCAAGATTTCTTTTGAAGAGAAGTCCATCAATCAACACATAAGGGACAAATTGTAACCTCATATGTATTCTCTTTGCTTTTTTTAAACCAGGAGGATAAGCACCCTCGAAAGGAATGTGATCATGTCCTTCATCTAATCATGCACACCAATATCTCTATTTTGTTCAAGTTCAAAGCACACGTGAAGGTCTTCATCCATAAATAATGAAACTTCAGGTTTGGTTTGTGCATCCTCGTAATCATTTTACGAGCACACCACCTCTTACCAAATTTTTGGATTTGATAGTCACATCATACTCAATGATTTTTGTCACCAATTGTGCTCTTTTATGAATGATTTCTACTCCCATGATGAAGCCTATGATAGAGGAGTGGGAGACTAACACCCTAATATGATTCGAGGTGAGCATAGTTTTGAATTTCTTGAGTGCGTGCATGATAGAGAAGACCTAATTCTCCTTGTGACTATATTTTAACTCATAATCCTTCGTAATATGGCTGAATAAAGCCACTTTGGTTGTTCCAACCATTGTTCATTTTCTTGTGTTAAGACAACAACAATACTTGCATCGTCAAAGCTATAAGAATAAAGGATGAAATCCTTTGAATAATATCATTGATAAATGTTGGTGTGTAAGCAATATCTTGCTTGATATTGTTAAAGATTTCTTTTCATTTTTCTATCCATCTCAAGGATTTTTCCTTCTTGAGTATCAAGGTGATGGGCTGGACTAGTCTCATAAAGTTAGAGATAAAATGCCTAACAAAATTGATCTTTCCAAGGAAGGAATTTAGGGCCTTTTTGTGCGCCTTAAGGGAAAGATCCATAATGGCTGAAACGTGCTCAAGATCATTTGTGATGCCATCCTTAGAAACTACATGGCCCAAAATATTTCCTTAGACTACTAAAAAATTACACTTCTTAGGGTTAAGAGATATCCCAAATTATCTGCATCTCTCAAATACTTTCTCCAGGTGTGCCATATGATCCTTACTCTACTTTGAGAAGATTGTTATGTCATCAAGGTAAACTAGGATGAACTCATTGATATAACCTTTAAAGGCAATATCCATAGTGTGCTGAAATGTGGCACCCACATTTGATAGACCAAAGGACATTTTCTGATATGCATATGTTCCCCACTTGGTTGTAATTATCATTTTTAATTGATCCTCTTCCTTGAATAGGATCTAGTTGAAACCTAAATACCCATCTAACATGGATAATCTTTGCACGATAGCCACAAATTTGTAGAATCTACTCCATTAAAGGAAAATGCTAATTATCCTTTAGAGATTCTTTATTCAAATCTCTGAAATCAACAAAAATTTGATTTCACCATTCTTGTTGCACACCGGAACCATATTTGCGACCCTAGTAGAGTATTTGATAGGAAAAATATTTTTGCCTCAATAAGTTTGGATAATTCCTTCCTTATGAGGGGTTCCATTTTTGGATTGACTAGCCACTACTTTTATCTGACATGATTGATACCAGGATCAAGGTCAATGGAGTGTTGAGCAACACTTAGATCAAAACCTTTAAGGTCTTCATATTCCCATGAGAATATTGTTAGTGCAAATTCACAACACCCCCACATGAGTTATGGATCTACTTTTCTAATGTAAATTCATTTGGTGTGAATGCAAAACATTGAGCTTTCCCAAAGTGTGGGACCTTTACAAATGGGGAATCCTCTATAGAGAAGGCTTGTTCCTCTTCCTAAACTACCCGCCACAAGATATTCCAATGTAGGTAAGCTAATATAATACTAATATAACTTCCAAGGAGATAGGGAGAGAAAACTAAAAAATAATGCCTACACTAAAAGGTGATACACTAGAGAAGGAAAGTGTTGAACATCTATCAAAACTACCATGGAAACAAAGAGAGATGAGAAATGGAAAGATGGACAAGTGCATCACAGACCAAAGATGGATTTGACACAAAAAAATTTCCAAAACACCATGAACATAGCTCCAAAACCTGCAATGAACATCCAAACATGCAAAAATACTTGAAATGAAGAAAGGAAAGAAGAAAAAAACTAAAAAATGAGCAAGTATGGACAAATGCATCACAAAACACATTTTTTATTGCTCCAGAAGTTTGCATAGAATCATCATTTCAAGGGTAAGAGGAAAAAATTCCATTATAGAGCAAGGGAGGAGGTTCAAACTCCATTTTCAACCCTAGAGAATAAAAGAAGGGATACCCAGAGAAGAATGATGAACAAATTTCTACAAATGAGCCAAAACCGGCTTTTAACACTCGAACCAAATGAAAGAAATGAGAAAACATGGGAAATTTTTATTTAGAACTTCAACCACTGAAAATATCCATTTAATTAGCCTGCAAAATGATGGGTTTCTATGAAAAATTCCATACTTCAAAGTACATTGATTCGTAGAGCAAGAAAGAGGCCCATACTTCATTAATTTTGGTGGTTGGGAACCATTTCTGTGTTTTTGCATGCCAGAGACGTTTTCCCATTTTTCTCCCACAAATCTCCATCAAAAATCAAAATTAAACCATCCATCATGTAGAGGATTTCAACAACTTTCCATTGATACCAAAATCGTGAAAATTTGAGCTCTTAATCAAAAGATATGCCCCTCTGAAGATTTAGGGCAAAATGGCAAAATTAGGGAAAAATTCAGGTTCGCAGCCGAAATTTGAACTTTTTCCCTCTTTTTTCAAATTGGGAAAATTTCCCAAAAATTCTCCATGCCCCACTCCTCCGATGACACATGACATCCTCTAGATCGGCCACGGGCTCAAAACAACATTTTGCCTCTTTTACGAAATTGTGAAAATTTACCAAAATCCTCTACAACCCTGTTGCTCCGCTACTTGAGATGTGGACACATGGCACATTCTCGATGCAGTGCGGAGATGCGGTTTAATTTTTTCCTTTAAGTTTTTATGGTTTTGGAAAATAACCAAAACTCCTTCCGACACCCCGACTCTCGCTGCTGACTGGACACGTGGCACCTTCTAATTTCTAGACAGAGATGCACTCCTATTTTTGCCCTTGATGCATTTTCACCAAACATCAAAAACTTGAAGTCCCTCCAACGCCCATCACTCGACTTGACACATGGTGCATCCTAACTAGGCACAAGCCTCAAATAATATATTTTCCTCTGTGGGATTTTGGGCTGAAACTTTCCTTTGAGTTTTGTAGCCAAAAGTCTAAGTGCCAAAATTTTCTCTTGGGTCCGCCTTGGCAATTTTCCCTCCAAACTATACTTCGAGACATAACACAAAAATACAAGGAGTTAGAAGGACTTCTTTACCTTTCGGAAAGGGGAAAGAATTATCTATCTCGATGAAGCAATACCCAAAAATTTTGAGTGCCTCGAAATATGTAAAAATTTAAATTGAAGCATAAGGAAGGAAAGAATGAAGGCAAGTTAGCCAAAATAAGAAGGGGGCTCATTTTGGATAACAAAGATATCACTGTAATTTTGATAGAGAGAAATGAAGGCCTGATTTTCATCATGTGCACAAGTCCTACTGAGAAAAAAATAATTCCCACATGCAATGGTGATAGAGGAGAAGTCTTCTTGTGCATCGTGCATGTACCTTTCTTCACCCTTGAACTCATCATTAGGGATAAAAATTTTCTCTAAGGTGACCAGCCTTTTAGGTAACTTATTTTCTTCAGCAGTATCACTTGGTCACCATAAGCTGTCATGCAAGTCATCTTGCATACTTGATGAGAATTCAACTTCATTCTAGATAAATTGGATGATCTGTGCATCACTATCAAACACTTGTCATCTGGTGTTGTTATCTGGAATGGATGGTCTAATCACCATTTTGATGTGCTGAGTGTTTCCTCTGCTAAAGCCCTCGATAGGAGAGAACTATGAACCTAGTGTAGCCATCTGGTCATCTTCCTTATTCATTCTGTGTGGCACCACCTACAGATTAAGAACATCAAAGCTATCAAGGAGGTCCCAAAATCTATATTTATAAGCTTTGAGAAGCTTATTCTTTGTCTAGAAATTGTTGGTAACCTGGTGGATGATCAATTCTATGTCCCCAAAGATCTGTAGTGCCTTGATTTTATTCTTCTCAACAATGAGAAATCCATGCACCAGTGCTTCATACTCTACCACATTGTTAGAGAATACAAACTATAGCCCATGCGCGAAGAAGAATTTCTCATCCTTAGGGGAAATGAGAACCACTCTTACTCCCACACCATTTCTACTTCTCAATCCATCAAAGTACAACTTCCATAGACCAGGTTGAACTTTTTCTTTCTTGAGGGCATGTGGAAGCACAACATCTTCTTCTAGAATGCAATAAGTACCAAGCCCAGTTTCATAAGCTTCTAGTTCTTCAGCATTATTGGGTTTCAGATTTGCACTTGGAATGAAACCACAGTCAGGGGACAAGCAAGTCCCTCCTCTTTAATGGGAGAGATTCCATTATTGAAAGAAAGGGAAAAACCTATGTACAAATACACAATCTTTCATTCAATGGTGGTTTCTTGATATCTTGAAATGTGCTTTATGCCTAGAAAGTTATCAATACATGAGGATAGAAGACTTGAAGAGAGGAGGGAGGTAGAAGAAGACAATACTTTCAGGGAAAATAGATGGCAGAGAAGAAAACCCTTATATGTATTGAGCAAATGAGATATAGAATAGAACCATTCATGTTTATAACAGGCACAATCTGTAGACTCAAAGTTCTTGAGATTGTATAAACTAGAACACAAAGTTTCTAAGCATGCAAGGATTAAATGATTCATAGATTAGAGAAAGAAGGAAAGAGAAAACAAAGGAAAAAGGGGAAAACCTTTGTATTGATTTCTTCAAATTTGAAATTACAATTTTAGAATATCAAAATTCCAACCTTTTACAATGGCTTTGAAAGCCCCTAAAATAGCTCAAAGCAGACGATTATAAATTCCTCAAACAAACAAGAAATAGTTACAACTTCCTTGAGAAAGCAAGAAATGGTTACAAATCATTCCAACCATTCGTGCCCTTTCAAATTCTTGATTTGCAAAGAAATGTTAATGTCAGAAAAACTAGGTTCAAATATATAGCTGTTACATTATTTTTCCATTTAAAATATGGGCCATTCCATTTACTTTTACAACTTTATATCTGGTCTTCCCATGTGGAAGAAATTGATTCGAGCGGGCCTGCAGACACCTTTTACATTTTTTACCTTTGAAGTTACGCTAGATGACATGTGGCTCCTTCCGCCGGTCTTGAAATTTTCAACGACCAACTTTGTCTCTCCATTGACTTTGACCACGTGGTGAGCTGGCACTCATTTGAGATTGGACCTTTGGTTTCACTTCTTAAAATTACACCGTTGAGGCACATGGATGCCTCCGCTAACCCGCTTATACTTAGTCAATTTTAACGATCGAATATGTCTCCTTTAGGACTCGGGACACATGGAAGATTGGCACAATTTTGAGAACTACCCCTAGCTTTTAATCTTGAATTTTCACCGATGAGGAACATGGCATCATCCGCTTAGCCTTCTATACTTAGATAATTTTATCTTGTTCTGCCTTCATTTTGTACCTAGGACACACGGAAACCTGCGCTTATTTGAGGACTATCCTTTGGACCCCGCCCCGGAGTTGCATCATTTGGACACGTGGAGGCTTTTACTGATTCTAGAAACATGGCCAAACCACATCTAATCAGAGATTCCCACCTACTACCTGTGGATTCTGGGGCAAAAATTAATGGGGAAGATACACCTGTCATTCCTGACTATGGGAAAAAGAAATAAAAAGAAGGGAAGAAACTTCACCATTATGCTAGAATTTCAAATTGTTCTCCATGAATGAGAAAACTAAAAATAATGTCATGCCCGATATGATCCAATACTCAAAGGAACAGACTCAAAATTTTGAAACTTGACTTCAAAAGAGGGGAATTTTGAGGATGACAATAGCCTGCTCTTTTTGGGAATGACTTGGCTTGGAAAAAGACACAAGGAAAGATCAAGAACTTTAGATAACTCGGGAAAGAGGACCAGTGCCATACAAGGCAAGACACATATATACATGAAAAGAAACAAAACAAACCAAAAGGGAAGAACAAAAATGAAACACAAAGGAATGACCCAAAACCAAAACACTGTACATGCAAAATATACGTAAGACCTCTTAGTCACCTAGGAATTGAACAAATTTAGATACTACCCACTATAAGGAAGTGGGAGAGGATAACCATCCATGTAATCTAGATAAAAAGAGTTCTCTCTAGAAAAATTTAGGATTCTAAAAGGACCAAGCCAAAGAGAATCAAACTTACCATGGATTCCTCATGGCTCATGTCTTTTGTCCCAAAGTAAGCAAATTGTCTACCACTTGGAAAACTATGGGTTTGGCTTTCTTATTAAATAAATCCTTCATTTTCAACTAATTATTTGCTATCCTATCAACCACTTGCAATTTTTCCTCATCAAGCTTCTGAAGGTACAAAATTATCTTATCCAAAGAGCTACTGAAACTTGAATCTTCAATGGTTTTCATCGATGCAAGTCTAGAAATTCCACCATAACCGGGAAGTTGAGCTTCCAAACCATACACCACTTAGAAAGGAGATATTCCAATTCCTCTCTTGGGTGTAATTCTATCAGCCCAAAGTTCATCATATAGCTTCTTATGCCAATTCCTCTTAGAATCATTTACAATATTTCTAACTATGTTCACCAAGTTCTTGTTTATTAATTCTACCTATCCATTCCATTGGGGATAGTAATCAATAATGAGAAATTGAGATGTCATACCCATAGCAAAATTCCATCATCTCAGTAGAAGAAAAGTTGGAAGAATTTTAAGTCTCAATTTTTTTCAGGGTCCCAAACCTGATCAATATGTTCTCCTTAATGAAGTTATAAACTACCTCGGAAGTAGTACTCTTGACTAGGATGGCTTCCACCCACTTGGTGAAGTAATATGTGGAAGTCAACACATGGGTATGTCTAGCATTGGAAGGTGGGTTAAGAGTTCCAATAAAATCCAATCCCCACTGTTGAAAGGGCTCATCAATCACTACTGGCTTTAGTGGAAAAGCAACCAACTTAGGTCTTCCAACAAACGTTTGGCATGCTTCACATTTACCAACCCATTTTGATGCATCTATGAATAGAGTGGGCCAATAATAACCAACACAAAGTATTTTATGAGTTGTTACAGAGAGAGAAATGACCTCCACAAGCCTAGTCATGAAAAGAAGAGAACAACTTATTTTGTTGCTCTTTGTCTACACACTTCAAAAACCTTCCATCTATGCCTCGTTTGAACAAAGCATTCTCCCATAACACATATTGTGTAGACCTCAGTTTGATGGCTCTCTTCTCTTTGGAACTCAAGTGAGATGGAAACTCTCCATAGGTCAAAAAGTGAGCAATGTCAGCATACCATACATCTGTTGAGCTGAGGAATAGAACAATAGGGACATCAACTCCATCTTTGGATAACTCCTTGGAAGCTCCCTTAGCAATGAGTTCACACAAGCCCTTACCCCAAACCAGCTTTGTTGGCCTAATGTCAAGATCATACTCTTGCACCTTTGCTACCCAATTACCTCTCTTGGTTCCAAATTCTTGCTGAGTAAGAATGGATTTGATTGTTGTATTAGGCACTAACACCATAGAATGAGAATTAAGGATGTAAAACCTAAACTGCTTGATAGCTTTGATAACTACAAAAGCATGTTTCTCCATCATGGTGTACTTCAGCTCATGAGTTTTCAAGACATAACTCATGAATGCAATTTGGAGCTCATGATCTTCAACATTCTTCTGGGCTAACATAGCTACTAGGGTATTTTCAGTGGCATAACAATAGATATTGAAATCTTTGATAATGTCCAGGGCATGCAAAGATTGGAGTCTTTGCAATAGCTTGTTTAATGTCCTCAAATGATTTATTCCTTCATAGGACCAACCAAAATTTTTGTTCCCTTGCATCATGTGAGAAATTGTCATAGTAAGTTCTGTAAAATCAAGGATGAATCTCCTTAGGAAATTGATCTTACCAAAGAAAGAATGGACACCTTTCTTACTTGATGGAAGAGGAATTTGCTAGATGGCCTAAACTCTCTCAAGATCAATCTTGATACCTTCTTTTGAAACAATGTGTCCCAACATCTTTCCTTTTGTGGCACAAAACACATACTTCTTAGGGTTTAAATAAATTCCATGTTCTCTACACTTCTACAATATTGTTTCAAGGTGTTGGAAATGATTTTTTATTTCCTTAGAAAATACTTTCAAGTCATCTAACTACTTAAAAATGCATTTCCCTTTCAAAATGCCAAAATCCAAGTCCATGGCCCTCTGGAAAGTAGCACCAAGATTGATGAGATCAAATGGAATCCTCTTGTATGAAAAGGTTCCCCAAGGAGTAGTAAAGGTAGTCTTATGTTGATCTACATTTTTCAAATCTACTTGATTATACCCCGAGAATCCATCTAACATAGATAGCATCTCCGAGCCTGTGATAGCTTACAATACTTGTTCCATCATGGGGAGAGGGTAGTTTTCCTTCAAAGAACCCTGATTTAGATTTTTGAAGTCCACACAGATTTGGATCTCACCATTCTTCTTCCTGATAGGAACTATATTAGTAATCCATGTTGAATGGTGGATGGGGAAGATGATCCTATCCTTCAAAGCTTTTGTATTTCTTGGAAAATTATATCATCTATCTTTAGATTATATTGTCTTTGCTTCTGTTTAAAGGGTTTGATCCCAGGCTTAAGAGGAATGAAATGTTTCATTTCTTTAGGCTAAAAATCCTTAAGATCATCATAAGAGTAAGCCAGAACATCAACATACCTCTTCAAAAATTCAACACCTTATTTTTCTCTTCCTGAGTGCAACATTTTCCAATGTTGACCATTTTAGGGATCATCAAAACTCCCAATATTCACTTTCTTAGTCTCAGGAGATTATTGGGCTCCTTAGGAAACTTTAGACTTCATATATCTATCATGTTTATCAAAAATATTCTCCAAACTCACTAGACCTTTAGGTATTTTTTTTCCTTTCATTTTGATGCATCCATCTTGATCCATCTCTTCTTTGACACCCTCTTCATTTTATGACACACACTCTCTAGGTAGATTATCACTTCCTTCAAAGTACAGCTGATCAAAGTTGTCTCTAAGCTCCAAGAAAGAAAGAAAATGCTAGTCATCATTGAAAACTTTCCAATTACTTATATTATCGTGAACATTGGGTCTATGGATCAGCTCAATGGTGAATTTATCCTGAGGGAAATTAGGGTGAGGAATCAACAAGGACCCAAAAATAACTATAGATTAAGCCCTAGTGTTCCTTTCACTTGTCACAACTTAAATGGAAAAACCATCAAGGATATTAATGGAGTCCAAAACAAAATTCCTGTAGTGTTTCAACATTTTTTTCTTTACCGATAAAGGTCTCTAACTTGTTTTACAATTATCTTTGCATCTCCACTAGCAAGAAGCTTCTTCACTCCCATTTCCTTTTCCATGCTCAACAGAAGAATGAGGGCCTCATACTCAACAAAAGTATTGTTGGTATTTTCAAAATGAAATTTCAAGGAGAAAGGATTAACCTTATCCTTGGGAGAAATGAGCACTACACCAGCTCCAAAACTAGTTGAAGAGAATTTTCCATCAAACTCCAAAGTCCACACATCATTAGGATCAAGAAACACTCCCTTTGGTAGACTTGTCTCCTCTTGTGACATGATCAAGTAGTTCCCATGCCCAATGTCTACATACAATATTTTCACCTTAGGATCATCTATATTTTGCACAATATACTCTGCTTCGGTTCTCGTAGTAGCTTCTTCATCTTCCCCTTGACAAGGATCAAGGAATGTGACCAATCCATTTGGATTTCCCCTCCTACCTCCTTACAGAAATTTCTACTCAAAGAACATCCCATATGAAGGAGGAATATTACCTACCAAAATGGTGGCTAAGACCCTTTTCTCTGGGAAAGCAACAAAATCTACTTGTGCATCTTTAATTATGCCAACCAAAGGTACTTTCTTACTCTCCATGGAATAAAAGGAACCAAAGGTACATGTTAGGGTCAGACCTAAAGCATGGGATACCTTTGCAGGCATTACATTATTTGAAGCTCCTGAATCTATGACACATTTACTAAGTTTATGGCGAGATATGAGAAGAATCACATAGAATGGTTTAACTTTATCATTAGGGAAGTGACTATGGACACAAGGCTTGATTGAGGTGAGGAAGAGGGAGTGGGAAAAATGCCTTTAGAAGAATGGGTTGGGGTTTTAGATTTAGAATTTACAAAGTTAACCATTTTGGCAAAGGATTTAGGATGGGTTTGATAGAACTCTACCTTAGAAATATGAAACTTGGTCTTTTTAAGATGGTCTATAATGTCAAAAGATCCAAATGTGGATGGGGAATCACTACTAGGAGTAGGAGGAGCTTTTGATCTAATAGATTTATTGTTTGTTGGACAAGAATTCTAAGAAGCAAGTAGTAGAGGGAGAAAGACTAACAGAGCTTACATTTTAGGTGGAAGTAGTAGGCAATAGGAGATCCTATTTCGCAATCACCGGGATGGTGATGGGGTAATCCTTGGATCTTTTTGTGGCTTGCACCACTTTTTCCTTTTTATTGGTCTTCTCCCAGGTCATAACAACATATGACTCACTATTCATATCAACCACTACATCATCATATTCATCTTCATCATCCACACCTTCAGTGGTGAGGAAATGAACTCGAGAACCACCAAGCTCCTCTAGTTATTCATTAGATTCCTCTTCTTATTCATCATAGAGCCCATTTTCTTCCTCATCATCAGGCTCAATAACCTCACAAGTAGCATTGAAAAACACCTTGAGGGGGACCTTTAATGGCCAAACCGGGTTTGAGAAGAGCGAAAGTGGTTCCTAGGCTGAAATTTATTCCTTAGAACATCTTGATATGGAGCATGGTGATCTAATTATTTATTGATGGAAATGAGGTCATTAGCCACCTTTTTCACCACCGATCTACATTACCTCTAGGAGGAGAGGAAGAAGAAGATGCTTTGGATTTGAAAAAATCCTTTTCATCTTGTCGATATGATCAAGTCATCTTCCACACTAACAGCCAATCTCTTATCAACATCCAAAGTTGCAATATTTTCTCTCCTCATGGCATAGCTTAGTTCTAGCCACTGAGCATTCAAGAAGAAATACTTCTAAATCTGATCAACAGGCCTAGTATTTAGTGGAATATTGTTAATCAACTTATTTGAACTTGGTCACAAATTCTCTCATAGGCTCATGTGGCTCCTTGATTTGATAAATATAAGCTAACAAAGCATGCACATCTTTATCAAGTTTGAAATGCTACTCAAATTAAGTCCTCATAGTAGTCCAATCGGTGATGGTCCTAGCAGAAGATGGTAAAACCAATCTGTAGCATTTTCTTGCAAGGTCTCCATAAATAGCCTAACAAAGACATCCTCATGTTCAAATCCAAGGACCCCACATGCAACAATGAAGGCTACAATGTGTTCATCAGGGTGCACTTTTCCATTTTCCATCACCTCTAAAATTGGGAAAATTCTTCCTATTACCCCTAGGTAACTCATGCAATGGTTGAGGAAGATCCAGAGGTCTAACTCTTTGTCCCCAAGGCAGAGGTGCTGCCATCCTTGGAAATATTTCTGAAGTGGAACTGAGACACCAACAAGAATTAGGGAATGGAGATTAGGGATAAGTTGTGCTTGAGGAATACTACTACCAGAAGCTCTATCTTCAATAGGAGATGTGCTTATGGAATGATCTCTTCTATTTCTTCTTGTTGGAGGAAGATGAAAACCTTATTGATATAAGATTTGAAATTGGGGATCTTCAATTCCAAGATCCCTTCTACCATGAGTGTATCTTAGAGTTTCCAGATTAAAGAAATGATCAAATTAGTTGTTCTTTTTAGAAAGGATTTTTTTAACAAATCCCCAACAAAGTCACCAAAAACTTTTGGGTTTTAGATTTACACTTGGAATGAAGCCACAGTCGTGGTACAAGGAAGTCCTTCCTCTTTAATGGGAGAGGTTCTCTTATTGAAAGAAGGGGCAAAACCTATGTACAAATACACAATATTTCATTCAATGGTGGTTTCCCGATATCTTGAAATGTGCTTTATGCCTAGAAAGTTATCAATACATGAGGATAGAATACTTGAAGAGAGGAGGGAGGTAGAAGAAGACAATACTTTCAGGGAAAAGAGATGGCAGAGAAAA
The DNA here is from genome assembly GCA_018340775.1 of Taxus wallichiana var. yunnanensis. Taxonomy (NCBI): domain Eukaryota; kingdom Viridiplantae; phylum Streptophyta; class Pinopsida; order Cupressales; family Taxaceae; genus Taxus; species Taxus wallichiana. The sequence goes on along the minus strand of CM031243.1, from coordinate 155,587,443 downwards.
TCCTTATATGTATTGAGAAAATGAGATATAGAATAGAACCATTCATGTTGATAACATGAACAATCAGTAGACTCAAAGTTCTTGAGATTGTATAAACTAGAACCTAAAGTTTCTAAGCATGCAAGGATTAAATGATATCGAGAGAAAGAAGGAAATAGAAAACAAAGGAAAAAGGGAAAGTCTTTGTATTGATTTATTCCAATTCAAAATTAGAGTTTCGAATATCAAAATTCCAACCTCTTACAATGGCTTTGAAAGCCACTGAAATGGTTCACAAGATATGGTTACAACTTCCTCGAGAAAGAAAGAAATAGTTATAACTTCCTCAAGCAATTGATTGGAACATTCCTATAGATGCCTTTTACATTTTTGCCTTTGAATTTGCACTAGGATGACATGTGGCTCCTTTCACTGGTCTTGGACTTTTCAATGGCCAACTTTGTCTCTCCATTGACTTTGACCACATGGTGAGTTGGCACTCATTTGAGATTGGCCCTTTGGTTTCACTTCTGAAATTACATCGTTGAGGCATGTGGAGGGCTCTGCTGACCCACTTATAATTAGTCAATTTTAACAATAGGATCCATCTCTTTTGGACCTAGGACACATGGAGGACTGGCACAAGTTTAAGAACTTCCCCTGGATTGAACTCTTGAAATTTCACTAATGAGGCACATGGCACCATTAATTGAGCCTTCCATACTTAGCCAATTTTATCTTTTTCTACCTTCCTTTTTTACCTAGGAAATGCGGAAAGCTCTGCACTTATTTGAGGACTATCCCTTGGACCTTTCCCTTGGAGTTGCATTGTTTAGATGCATGGAGGATTCCAATGATGCTATAAACATGGCCAAACCACATCCAATCAAAGATGACCATGTACTACCCATGGATTATGGGGAAAAAAATAATGGGAAGATACATTTATCATTCCCAACCGTAGGAAGAAAAATTAAAAGAAGGAAGAAACTTCACCATTACACCCGAATTTCAAATATTTCTCCATGAATGGGAAAACTACAAACAATGTCGCCCGACGTGATCCAATACTCCAAGGAAAAAACTCAAAATTTCAAACATGACTTCAAAAGAGGGGAATTTTGAGGATGACAACAAGCATAGGGATCAAATTTATGGTTTCTTTCCACCCATTCATCAAGCACTAGGTCGGGGACAGGGGGAAGAGACTGCTCTTAAGGAACTAAGGTTTGTTCTTCTTAGATTAAATAGTTGGCTTGGAGAGAGTATGGGACATATGATTCTACATGATATGAAAATATAGGCTCAACTTGTATGGTGAATCGGGTACCATACCTTGTCTTGAGTAACATATGAGACCAATCAAAAACAAGTAACCACCCACTTTAGCAAGAAATTCTCTTAATAGACATAGGGAAAAAAAAAAAAGGAGGTAGATAAATGATTTACACATGTTGAGTAATTATAAGTCTTGGACATGCATGGATGGTTAACTCAAGATCCTTGATGACTCCTAAGGTGGTAACAATTGAGCCATCAAGTTACAGGACTCCTTCGACAAAGGGCTATATTTCGGACCTAAGACATTAGCTATTTTCTTAGGCATAACAAAAGTACTAAGACTGAGTCAATAATGCAATTATGCACTAGGTGTTTTCCTATAATCGGACATATATAAGGATGGGGTTTTAACAACTTTACTTTCTTGTTTCTCCTATTCTTGGAAGATTTTGACATAAGCGTGTCGCTTCTGCATAACTGGATCAACACATGGGAGTTTCGCCAGAGCTTCATGCAATAGATCCCACTGAGATGGAATGGTCAGGGTATCCCACATTGTGACATTTATGTTTGTTCTCTTTATCTGGTCAATAATGATAAATGGAAGGCCCCCCATCTTGTGCATTTTGGGAACAACATCCTTTGTTGACTGTTTAGGCGTGGAATCTTGAACTTTAGCTGAAGCAGAGGCTTGATCTACCAAAGGAGGGGTGCGTGCTGCTTCAAAAGAAGCTTCACACATGGCCTCCTACATAGGGATTTGAGTGATTTTACTGCAAGATGCCTTATCTACTTCTTTCTTCTTCTGAGGATCTGCTTGCGTTCTTTGAGGTTGTAACGTGTGCACATAAATCTAATATTATTTTCTTATATCTTGGTGTTGTCTCGCAACTTAGGTGCATGGTCTATTTGTATCTTTTGTAGCTTGGTTGATTGCACATAAGTCCTCCACACCAAAGAACATAAAATTTGTCTCCAGAGGAACTTCTGGTCTTTCTAGATTATCTGCTTCATGGGCACTTGTTGAAGGCTCACAGATGAAGCATTCTAGATCATGAAGGCTTGGGCACACAAATCATTAGAAAAATGATATTGAATATAAGGCATGTTGCAAGGGAAGCACCGTTCTGACTCTTGTGCCAAGTTGTTTTGAACCAGAACAAATGCCTAACTCGGATTGGGTGTTAGAAGAGAAGGCATGGGAGCAACAACTTGCAAGGGTAGATGTGCATTATGCTACCATTTATCATTTTGTTTATTGGGTGCGTATATTTGGTTTCCATATTAATTATACCAAGGATAATTACTTTGACCATGTTCCTAATTAGAATCGCCACTATAGGCTTACACCTATTGCTTTTCTAATGATATGACCTTGTTTGATAAATTTCGATCAAGGTCTTCAATTCTTCATCCTCCTTCTACCGCACCGGAGAGTAGGATGTTGAGGAAACTGCTACGTGATTTGCTTAGATATAAGAATAGGGGCCATAGAATGTTGGGGTGATTGTAACATATCTAGGAACAAGGGCATATGCGGTCTAGGATCTAGCTTTCTAGCTTGAATAAGACTATTTTCTACCCTTACTACAATACTATAAACATCTGGTAAGGTCCTACCTCCCATGGATTGGATCATGACTATGATATCACTATTGAGCACCTTTAGATAATACAAGAAAGCATGTTGAGTTGTAGGTATTACCATGAGAGGGATTCTATCCCAAGTCTTCTCGAAATTTGATGTTGAAATCACCATCTCGCTTATTAGGTGTCATTCTTGTTGTTGTCATTTTCTCTACCAAAGATAGGTGATCTAACTTATATTTAAATTAATTAGAAAGAGTTATTCCTAACTCATCCCAGGTGGTAATTTATCCAATTCTCAAGCCTCGCACCATTGAAGAGATTTACCTTTGAAAGAGGTTGCAAAACAACTTTGAATCCTACATCATCATGTGTGATCGATAGAGTGAACACACATTTTCTATATGTTCTATATGCTCCTAAGGGTGACTTGATTCTCACTAGTAAAGTATGGAATACTCTTAAGCACTCCATTTGGCATATCATGTTATACACTAGTAGTAAGGGACTCCCTCCAAAGAAAATTTTGTAAAGTTTCTTAATAGAGGAGGTTATCGATGCATCATTACAGGTGCGTAGGCTATCTTTTACGAGGAGGAGTTGAGTTGGGAGGCATGCTAGAGATAGAGATGTGTGCATGGGATTTTTGGAACGACCTCTTCTCGGGGATAACTAGAGGTACTCAAAAGAATCTTCAACTACTACACTTCTTCTTGTATGCACTCTTCTCATGAAAGGCTCTTAGGACTGCTAAAACAGAGATCTTAAAATGTTGGGAGTCACCAAATGTGTTGAAATGAGCCTCTAAAGGCTGAAATACTAAGTTCACACACCAGAACTTAGAAATATGAAATTTGAGCTTTTAATGCTGGCCCCACTAGGCATGCCATAAACTATTGGTTTCTCAAACGTGTACCCACATCTTAGATCTTGGAAAGGCTGAGGTGTTTGAGACCACAATGGAACCATACCCAAGTTCTCAAACCTTACGAGCTTGGGATGGATCTCTAAAGAAGGCCAATTCATCTATCTATTTCTACTCACATCTGCTACTCCTAGTGCTAAATAGGGGAAATTTAGCTAATAATGCCAAGGGACTAGGGGTAGAAGAATAACATGAAAGGAAACTACACTAAAAGGAGATAACACATTAAAAGAGGGATGAAAAGTATCATTTCGAGTGAGAACGAAGGGAAATGCATGACAGGAGGATAGGAATGAGTAAAATAGTGAAACATGTATTCACCAGATTGTTTTCATGGAACACAACTAAATATGGAACTATAAGGAACCTGAAATAGCACAACCAGCAAACAACATGAAAGAAAAAGAAATAAGAAGGAATGCAAACATGTTAGGATAGAGAATAATCACAAACAAATGTTTCTCTTTCTTCCGTAAATGCACAGAGATGTTATAATGATGGAGGAGACCAATATCCACATGCAAGAGCCAAACATAGAGGTCTCGAACTTAAAATATAGAAAATATGGAGTCCTTAGCAAAATGTGTAACGATCCAAAGTGTCCAACATAACAAATGATCCTTGCTTTTATATTTAGAGATGAATCCATGGAGGAAAAAAGGAAGGAGGTAAAATCCAAATTTGAAACACAACCACTAACAAGAAGCATTTAATGCTTGCAAATCCACCTAGAGATCTATGAAGAGGGAGGATCATATTAAATCAAGTGGTTGGAGCAATCATATCTACTCATTAATGCTCAAAAATATGTTTTCCCATTTCTCACCTACTAGATCTCGCCAAAATTTGAATTTGAACTTCTGGCACTATAGTTAATGTCAACATCTCTCTGACAAGTGTAGGTGCATGCCGATCTAAGCTCTATAGTAAAATATATGGCTATAATAGTATGGAAGAGTCATCAGCATGCACAAAACATGTGGCGCATATGGATTGGATGAAATGATGGCAAAATATGAGAATATGTGTTTCTACCACGTTTCACTTGCTGATTTGTTGTGAATATTCAACACCTCTGTTAGCATGCGCTTGATTGGTTACATGAGTCACATTCAAGCATGTCAAAATATGACCTGACATAGAAGGGCATGAGGGAAGGGTGTAAGGAGAAAATAGAGGAAGGCATAGAGGGGGTGCAAGCGATGTGCATGGGGAAGTGAGGCAAACTGGTGAGTAGAGAACACATGGTCAAGGCACAACTATTACAAAGTAATGAGCATAGTGCATGAGGGGTCAAGGACCTTGCTAATAGAAGCAAGTGTGGGGTGTGTGGTAAGGGAAGAAGCTGAATAGGAATAAGTTGAATGCATGGAAGTTGGGTGTAAGGGAGAATTGGAAGGAAAGAAGGAAAGGGGAACGTAGGGAAACTGCAACCAAGGGGATGTGCTAAGTGATCTTGAGCATGCACAACATTACAATGAATAACCTAGAGCCAAATGTGTATTCAAGTTACCCAAATTGCTAGGAGAGATATTTAGATAACAGAACATTTCAAAAGGAGGGATATGCATGTAGTGACATCAATTATATGGAGAATGATGATTTGTAGGAGAAGATTAAAAAAATGGAGACATATATAGTACATTCAAGGGCCACAACTTAGATGAAAGCATTTAGAATTGACTATAGGGCACCTTATCCATAGGTCATCCCTATGCCAAGACATTTTAGCACACAACAGAAGCTTCATTTCATAGTTGAGATGTTGCCCCAGATTACACAATGGACTGAGGAGATAGAGGCCTACAAACTTAGAGTTAGGGATCCTTGTCAATGGGTAAGTCCCGCATCATCATATAACAATTTTCTCTATCCCCAAGAAATACCATCTCATCCTAAGCCTCAATTTCTGAGCTTCTTGTCTACTACCCCTTGTGTGGAATCCCCTTCTCCATCCCCTAGTCTTCCATCCCATTTTTATTTTTTTTCCTTTTCCCTTCCAAATCTAAGCTCCTCCAAAAGAGTGAAGTATAAATCCCTTCCATCACCTCCACCACCAAAATGAAGAAATTCATAGAACCCAAACCCACCCCTCCTCTTGCATTCCCTAACTCATATTAGGGAGAGACTCAACAAACTAGTCTGGAGGAACAACAAGTAGAACAACCCAATAAATAAGAAATGATAAGTTTTTTAAGGAATTGGGCTTCAAAGTATGGAATGGATAGAATTCCCTTGTTGCTTGAGTCTCCAGAGGAGGCCAAGGTTGGAAAATAATATGTGGTAAAAGATGATTTGGTTATAGTAGAAGCAAAGGAAGAATAGGTTGAAGAAGATCAAAAATCGGTGTGTTCCTAGTGTAGTGTCCACAAAGGCACTCTATTTAAAGGAGATATTAATCAATTACTAGTTATAGAATCAGCAAGGGAAGAAATGAATGTTCCAAATATGAAAGAAGAGGAGAAATTTCCGGCCATGGAGGAGATCCATACAGTTTGAAAGGCTTCAAGAAAAATAAGGCCACATAAAAACCTTCAATTCTTCCTCCCACTTCATCCCCTTCGAGATCTAATATCAAAGAAAATTTTGAGATTTCAAAATTCATGTTCAAAGGTGAGGGGAACCATAGTGAGGAAATTTTTGATCCATACATCGAGGAGGTAGACTATCTATCTAATTTGGAGGTCTACTTTGATGGAGAAGAGCTTGTGGAGATTACCACCTTTGTTAACTCATCATTAATTTTCTAACATCAAGATCTATCTAAAAGGAGGGAGGACATTCAAGGACAACAACTTGCATCTCATGGCAGCCATCTAGAGCCAAGATTGGAGGATTTTTATCTTCCAAGATTCACACCAGACAAGGATGAGGAAGAAAAAATGATGATGAAATTTCCACACTAGTCATCAAGGTAGAGGATTAGCTACTTGTAGAAGCAATACAAAGAAAAAATAAGCATGTAGGTAGATCCTTTTCTCAGGAAGGTCCTGTTATCAAAATAGCTCCCCTAGCGATGTGGATAACTTGCATACGCATTTGGCCCTAAGACATCTATTGAAGAATTACACGTGCTCAAAATCATTTGGCACATTCTTTTGGTCACAGCTTTACCTGCACTCCCTTTTCCTTTTCTCCTTCCACTTCTCTCTTACGTCCACATTCCATGCATCCACATTCTTCTAAGTCAGTTTCTCCCCATCCTGCATGCCTAAGTCCTTGGCCCTTCGTGCGCTACACCCATTACTTTGTAATAATTTCACCTTAACCTTACATTCTCTACTCATGAGATTGATTCATCTCCCCACGTTCATTACATGTGCCCTCTTCATGCCTTCCTTTGTTTTCTCTATGAACCCTTCTATGCCAGATCATCTTTTGACACGTTTAAATGTGTCACGCATAACTAGTTAAGTGCACCAAAGAAGGCACCAAATCCTTGCAACAAATGAATGATTGACACATGGAAAAAATGACAAATAGTTGTACATTTGGCCACCATTCTAGCCAATCAGCATGCACCATGTGTTTTTATGTACGCTGATGACTCTGACATATTATGAAAGCCATATCATCAGCAATGAGCTTAGATCGGCACATGACTAGACTTATTAGAGAGTTTTCGACATCAGCTACAGTGAAAGAAATTCAAAATTCAAATTCTGGTGGATCTAGTAGGTGAGAAATGGGAAAATGTCTCTCTAAACATTAATGAGTAGATCTGATTACTCCAACCACCCAATTTGGTATGATCTGCTCTCTTTTGTCTTTAACACATCAAACAGGCATGGGGAAGCGTATTTCATAGATTTCTAAGTAGATTTATAGACATTGAATGCTTCTTGTTGGTGGTTGTGTTTCAAATTTAGGTTTTCCCTCATTTTCCCTTCTTCCTCCATGGATTCATCTATAAATGTAAGAGTAAGGCTCATTTGTTATGTTGGATACTCTGGATCCTGATGCATGTTGCTAAGGACTCCATATTTTATGTATTTTGAGTTGCAAACATCCATGTTTGGCTCTTGCATGTGGATATTGGCCTCTTTATCATTATAACAATTCTATGCATTGTTGGAAGTAATAGAAGCATCATTTTGTGACTATTCTCTGTCCTAACGTGTTTTCATTCCTTCTTCTTGCCTCTTCTCTTACATTGTGTATTGTTGTGCTACTTTAGGTCCCCTGTAGTTCCATATTTGGTTATGTTCCATGAGAACAATTTAGTGAATGCATTTTTTTGTGCTACTCATGCCTAGCCTCCTCTCACACATTCCTTGTCATTCTTTCTTAGAACAAATAGTGTTCATCCCTCTTTTCTAGGTGCTATCACCTTTTAGTGTAGTTTAATTCATGTTATCCTTCTTTCCCTGGTCCCTTGGCATTCTTAGCTTAGTTTCCCCTTTCAACACTAGGAGTAGCAGTAGTAGTAGAAATAAATAGAGGAACCGACCTTCTCCATAGATCTATCCCAAGCTTGCAAAGCTCCCACAACTTGGGGACATTCTATTATGGTCTCAAACACCTCAGCCCTTCTGAGATTTGAGACGCGGGTGCACGTTTGAGCAACCAAGAGGTCCACAAGAAGACTCCATTATGGGAATTGAATTTCAAAGAAATGGGAAAACTTCATGGGTCAAACCATTCCCAATAAGTTACTTGGCTTCATTGGGCTAAGGAGAAGCCAAAACCGGTAATTTCCATTTTAGGGTATGAGGATGATATTCAAAGCACCAAGGGTCTCCATCAACACCTCAAGGAGTCCAATTCCAATAAACTTGAGGAGGTATTTTTGATTAATTTTGATGCTTTGGTTATTTGGGTGGAATATTGGCCTCTGTTAATTTTTTCACTCTCATACATGACCATTCCCATTTCCAAATCAATTGCATGCTCCAAGATTATGAGAAAAGAAGCTACTTCTCTCTATCGATTGCAAGTTTTTTTCTCGAGTTCCCTTTGCCTCCCAGGTTAGAGTAAGGTAGGTAGGTTTAATTTCAAAAGAACAAGTTCTTGTGTACACTCTACATATCCCACTTTGGGTATGTATGATTTCCTATTTTGTACATAGTTGTGTGTGTGGTGGTTTCTCTTGCATAGTTCACCATGTTTTCGGAGGTAGTGGCGTATTAATGGATTCAAAGTTATAGGAAACAATTTCCATATTCAATTAATTCCAAATGTAAAGTAACTAAATAGGATAGAGGGACAATTTTGAATGTTTTTATCTCTAATGTATCTCTAGATTAGTCACATTTGAGCTCCTATGCCTCTTGTTGCATGATAAAATCAATTGCAGGGCATTTCTATCTTCAACATTTTAGCTAGGGTGTGTCCATGAGGAAAATCAAATTTTGGGGCATTTTTAAAAAGAGCAGCTATCAACCCCAATAGATCAGTTGTAGGTCTAGAGTTCTCCTTTTCCTTACGTTAGTCAAGTTTTAAATTTTGGGAGACAGGTTTGTGTTTTATCCAAAATCTTAAAAATAGCTTTTAGAGCATTCCAAGGGGTTTCATCCCAATGCTAAGTTCACACAAATCTAGGGGATAATGTTTCAAAAGGAATAGATCGGTCTTCAAAGTTAGGATTGAATCCATACCTAATATATGCTTCAAAGCTACTTATCTCTTCATCTAGTAGGAATTTGTCCCCGAAAGGTCACCATTGTTATCCCAAATTTACTCCTTGGTTAATTTGGATAATTTATTATAAATGGAATTAGACATTCAAATTATTGGATGTGCGTAAGACCATAAAATTAAGCCCCATGGATCAAAGGATAAAAACCCTAAGTATTTCTTGACCGAGTTAACAAGATCACCACAACGAAGGTCTGCGTTGTTTTGGAAAGGTTGTCAAGTAAAAGAAAAGTGACAGATAAAGAGCCATGGATAACATTTTAAAATGTTATCGATTGGTAACATTTACATGCTATCGGCTAGTAGTAGGTATGAATACTACTAGCCGGTGAGTAGGTGAGTAGGTCAACACTCGGTGGTAGCATAAGAATACTATAGGCTGGTTACACAAGGATTTCGAAAGGAGTAGTGGGGTGAAAACAAGGTGCATGTAGCATTATATGGATGCTACCGACCAACAAAAAATTTAAGCTACTAGCTAGTAGCGGGGAAAACATGTCGCTCGGTTGTAGCATATTGTAAAATTCACCTCATTTTGAAGAGAGACATTCTAGGAGCTGGGAAAACTCTTGCAATTTTTTTCCTCAACTCGATTTGAGCTGCGAGCCTCCTCTTGGACCTAACAATGTATTTAAGCCTTTATGCATCAATGTAAATGGTCTATGCATTTTTAAAACAATAAAACATGTTTTTATGGCTTTTCAAGCCCTTTTTATGATTTTTCATATGTCTTTGCCTCTCCATTATCATTGTTGTCTTTTGTGCATGTTTTCTCACTTTTAGGTGTAATATGTTGTGTTTCATGGAATACGATGGCGAATGGACACCGTGTTCGTGTCACTAATATTACGACCTCACCTAGCTCTATCTTTCCTCTTCTTTCCCTTAGTAGAGTATCTTGCCCCCATTTTCTAGTGTTATCACCCCTTTAGTGTAGGATTTACCATTTCATGCACTTCCTCTCTCCCTGTCTCCTTGGAAGTCTTAGGATAGGTTTAGATAGGCGTCATTTCTACATTAGGAGTAGTTGTAGCATTAGGATTAGGTATAAGAAGCCATCTTTCTCCAGATAATTATCCTACTTGCAAAATCCCACACTACAGATAATCCCATGTTATGCATGTTACATTGATTTTCTAACACTTAAATCATAAGCAATCGGGGTGCTCTAATTTTGTACTAAAAGGACCCAAATCTCATATGACCTAGACTACGAATAACCCTCCATGGTTAAACAAAGAAAATCCAAATGGCTAAATTGAATAACAGTCCAGTGACTTAAGTACAAAAAATAGAGAATACATTTAATCACAATGGGTAAAAACAGTACTTGGAAGCTTCAGTTAAGATCTAACCCGACCTGGGTTATCAAAAACTAAACAAACCTTCTTAAATTGATCAAGGAATAATACAACCAAGATCATACCCAACTGGGTTGAGAAACAACTCACCCATACGAGGCTTATCATGAAGGAAAATTCCCATTAACTCATAGTTACATTGATCATGAGTTCAAGTATTCAAAATAAGATACGAAAATAGACCCAAAATAGATAACGATATCTTTATATGACACTAGTCTAACTTGATTGAGTGCTTGAGTTTCCACTTGACCCACAACACAAAGGGTCATTACTTCATTTAAAAGATAAGCATGAAAGCTCCATAGTAATAAAAAACTAACAATATAAAGATTGATAACAAAACTACAAAAAACCCTTTGTAAAATATAAGCACATACAACCCAAAGTCATCGAAATAACATTACTAAGATAAATATCACCATAGCATAACCGATTTACAAATAATTTTCATATGCAATCAAGAATAACAATTTTTCCTTCCACTACAATTATGACAAGTTTATTTCAAATGAATAACACAAGTCATGTCACCAATATCAACATTTCAGCCATGATAAAACAAGTATAAAGTTGCAATCTTGAAAACTAGTTACAGAGCGATACTACTTACCAATCTATAGATTACATTTTAATGATCAATAGTAAAAACTCGGAACCCAAAATGCATTCTATCATAAGTAGAGTTTTGTATATGAACTAATTAGATAGACCATGTTTTTACAAGGGACTAGAACCTATCATGCCTAGTAGATCTTCTCAAGTTTTCTTCCACTCCCCCGTGATCCTTCTTCCAATTCTCACAAAAATTCTACAATTAAAGCCGTTAATCTTCACAAAAATCATCCACTTTTCCACTGAAAGCTCTCCCAATAGTTTCTCCATGAAACAAAGAAGCAAGTTTCAAACCAAATCAAAAATTTCCAAAACCTCCATTCGCAGAGTGAGAAGGATAAATAAAATGACTAAATGGAAATCCAAAAACAATACTGTCTTCACCGAATCTGGCATGTTTTCCCCTAGGCAGTTTGGAATAGTTTTCCAAATCATTAATGCTTGTTAGGATGGTTCATTCCTCCCGCCAACCAACCAAAATTTTCTAACCTTTCTTAGGTCAGTTTCTAACTTCTTAGCCATCCAAATAATCGTGTTAGGGTCATTTTTAAACACATGCCAAATCCAAACTTGGCTTACCACTAAGGAGTGGTGGTTTCTGCCATTAATGGCATTAAATCAAATTTCCAATACATGCAAAGGTGGTAGAAACCACCACTTCTTACCTGACCATGCATCCCCTTCCCAATGCCAACTAGGGTTAGCTTCGAGTTAGGGTCTGAGTCTCCCTTCCATCCTAGGTTAGGATTAAATTAATCTTAGAAACATTACCATTAGGCATAGATCACTTAGGTTAGGTTCTTAGGAATCAACTTAGTTCATATGCCTTAGGCCTTAGGTTAGGTCATTAAAATTCAAATGTTAACAACACATCAGTCATAGTCTAGGCTTAATAACTACCACATCTGAACCTTACCAACCAAGAAATGTTTTTAAAATGGAGTAGTGTTACTCAAAAAGATCTCAATAGCTTCTGGTCCTTAGCATGGTATTGAATCGTAAGAAAACTGGAATAAGTCACTAAGATTAATTAGTATACTTGGGTAATTCATGACAATGAACAACTGTAATTTCCCACATTAATCACAATTATAGATTGAATTAAGGGAATGCCTTGGATCAATGAAACTGATCCAAGGTATTTTCTTAATCAATTCAATAATAATAATAATAATAATAATAATAAGCAATCATTATTGACTTAGGATAATTTTCCCATTTTACCAGCTTACCCAATGGTTCCAAGAATAGAAATTGAACTTTCCACAAGTTGCAGATATCTAGTTCATTTCACGAATCAATTAAATAACATCACAATTCAAGAGTACCTTGTAAATAATGGATGATTAATCAAGAAAATCTCAACTGAGATAAATATTAATCTAGCAACATGATTCATTTAGTTCTAAGGAGAAACAACTCAAGAAAAATCACATGTCAATGTTGTAATCCATTTCTCAAATGAGCAAGTACAGATGAAAGGATGGTAGAGGTGTTACATTCTTCCCCTCTAAAGTATCATCATCCCGATGATTGTATTAATTCCAAATATTTTATCTAGAAAATAGGTTCAATATGAATTATTTAACCATATGATTCCTTAGCAACAAAAAAATTTAATCCAAAAGTTCATTTTTTCAATAGTAAACAAAATCAATGTTTGTATTAATACTCTAAATGGGTATTTTTCTCAAAACAACAAACCCAAAATCAGTTGTAAGTCAAAATGATCCAATTTTTACATGAGAAAGGAAATCTTTCTACTAAAACAAGTGAGGAAAAGAAACTTTCACATCCTCCAGATTTTCCCAGGTTGCACTTTCTTCGTTAAATTGATCCCATTGGACCTTACATTGTCCAATTTCATGATTACACAAGTGCAACTTCATGGGTTTCCAGTACTCTAACTGGTTCTACCACGATTACCCCTAGGTCTTGGACATACAAGGCATTCCAGTTTAAAACATGTGATAAATATGAAACATATTTCTTAAGTAAAGAAATATGAAAAATATCATGCATTTGTGCCAATGAGGGAGGCAATGCAAGTCAGTAGGCCACAGGGTTGATTATTTCAACAATCTCAAAGGGGCCTACATAACAAGGTGAAAATTTTGTTAACTTACCAAATGTAATCAAGCTTGTTTTAGGCTTGAACCTTAGAAAATAATTATCGCCAAGTTCAAACTTCCTTTCGATCCTTTTCAGGTCTGCATAGATTTTTTGTCTATCAACAACTTATTTTAATCTTTCCCATAAACTTGACCTCTTGTTCCATTTTTATAAAGCATTTCAAGCCTAATTACTTATCTATCCTCAATGTTATACCAAGTGACAGGATCCTACACCTCCGCCCATACACGACCTTGAAATTTATCGGTTTTAGAGAATAATGGTAAGTGTTATTGTATGCAAATTCAACCAAAGGAAGATATTCTTCCCATTTGTACTACTGATCCATGCAGTACATCCTAAGCATATCTTCAAGAACCTGATTCACTCTTTCAGTTTGTCCATCTGTTTTTAGATGATAAGAAGAGCTAAAGTTTAGTTTTTTCCCAAAGTTACATTAAGAGTTTACAAAAATCATGAGGTCATTTGTGGGTCCCTATCAGAGATTATCAATTCAGGAACACCATGTAATATGAAATTTTCTTGAACAAACCTTTTTACAAGAAAAGGTGAGTCGTCCTTCGATTCCCCACATTGAAATGTGCTACTTTAGTTATTTTATCAACCACAACCAAAATAACATCATGCTTATTTCTTGACATAGGAAATCGTTGAATAAAGTCCACACTAATAAATTTTCATTTAAATTGTGTTATGCTATGAGGTTATAATAAACCAAATTTGGTGTATATGCTCACATTTCACATGCCGGCATTCTAAGCAATGAGACACGATAAAAGCCAAGATATCTCTCTTCATCCCTTTCCAAAAATATTGTTGTTTAACATCAACAAGCATCTTTGTCACCCCGAGATGTCTAGAGTAAGGTGCATTGTGAAATTCAGTCATCACTTTCTTCCTTAACTCATTTCCCAGTGGTATATACACTCTATCCTCATACCTCAAAATCCCTTCACCATCTAACCAAAACCCTTTATACCTCTTATCCTTTGGATTTTCAGCAAGTGTTGTTTTTACCTGCTAGAAGTATAGATCAGACATTAAGGTGTTCTTAACCTCATCCTTAAATTGAGTTCTCAAGGTCACTAGTGCAGAAATATATTTTCTATGACTTAGTGCATCTGCCACTCTATTTTCCTTTCCTTTTATGTAGCTGATGTCAAAATCATATTGGGATAAGAACTCCAACCATCTCCATTGCCTCACATTTAAGTTAGGTTGAGTGAAGATATATTTTATCCCAAGATGATCAGTTTTCAACTCGAAGGGTTTCCCTAAGAGGTAATGTCTCCAAACTTGCAGTACACGTACTATTGCAAGGCACGTTCTAAATTATGAGGAGAATAATTTTCTCATGCACCTTAAGATTTCCTTCTTTTATATGTTATTACATGATCATTCTATAGTAATATACCCACTAATCCTTCCTCGAAGCATCCGTTACCACCATAAAACTTCCATTTGTATCGGGAAAGTAAGTATATGGGCTGAAGTTAGATTTTCTGTCAATGTTTTAAATAAAGCTTCACATTTTTCACTCCATAAGAACTTTTTATCTTTATTTTGCAATGAATTTATTGGGGCAACAACCCTTGAGAAATCCTTTACAAATTTTCTATTGTAGTCAACAAGTCCCATGAAGCTTCTAACTTCATGTACATTCCTAGGTGTTGGCCAATCTACTATGGATGATATCTTAGAGGGATCAATTGAGATTCCATCCTTATTTATTATATGTCCCAAGTATTGTACCTCAGTTTCATAAAAATAACACTTGGATAGTTTCATGTATAATTTTCTCTTTCTTAGCACCTCAAGTACAATCTTTAAGTGCTCATTATGCTCCTCCAAGCTTCATGAATAGATGAGAATATCATCCAAGAATACAAGCACAAAATTTTCCAAGTATTCTTGAAATATGTTATTCATCAAATTCATGAAGGTTGCAGGGGCATTAGTTAACCCAAAAGGTAAAACCATGAACTCATAATGTCCATATCTCATTCTAAAAGTAGTCTTATGAATATCTTCTTCCTTGATTCTCAATGGATGATTTTTAGAATGCATATCTATTTTAAATTAAATTGATTCTCCATGCATCTGATCAAAAAGATCATCTATCCTTAGAAGAAGATATCTATTCTTAATAGTTGCCTTGTTCATAATCCTGTAGTCAATGAAAATTCTTAAAGTTCCATCTTTCTTTTTAAAAAGATCACCGATGTTTCCCAAGGTGAGGCACTTGACATTATTAACCCTTTAGACAATAATTCATGAAATTGTGCCTTAAGATCTACCAATTAAGTGGTATTCATTTGATAAGGTTCCTTAGAAATAAGTTTTGTTCTGGTTTGATTTAAATAGTGAAGTCCAACTCTCTTTTCGATAGAAGACATAATAACTCTTCTAGAGACACATCATTGTAATTCCATAATAGTGGATTTTTTTTTTTCCAAAAATTCACCCCCTTCTTTAGATCAATCTGAATTTTTATTGCATTAAGCATGCAACCTTTATTTTTGGCCCTTCTCAGCTACATAGCAAATATATCTCTAACTTTTATGCTTCTTTTTATTCCTTGAATGTATGCTGATTTCTGTAGGTCATCCAAACACCTTATATGTTTCAAAAAATAGTCCACAAGTGCTTTATGATCAGCCAAAGATTTCACTCCAATTATTATGTCATAAGACCCTAGAGGTGTTACATATAGGTCTACCTTAGTTTTGAAGCTTAGAAATTCCAAGGTTGCACTAAAAGGAACTTACTAACTCACATGGAAAACATTATTCCCATACTAGAGAGTCCATGATTTTTCCAAAAAACCAGCTTTATGTTTTAATTTAGTGACTAACTTGCTAGAAATAAAGCATTCAAAAGCACCAATATCACAAAGTATAGTTACATATAGGCCATACCATTTTACCTAACAACTTTTTGGGCGTAATCTTCTTTTCGCTTTATTTGTTAGCTACCACAACATGTATCTTATGTTTTTGGTTTCTATAATTTTTATTTAAAGGACAATGACTTGCATAGTGGCTTCCTCCACAATTAAAACAACCTCCAACGGGTCCCTTCTTAGGCTCATATTTATTCTCAACCTTGAAAGTACTATTTGGCCCATGATTTCCCTTCTGGCCATTATTTTTATTATTTTCTGTAGCTTTACCTGCTGATGTTTTCTTTTCATTTGTAGCCAAAGGATTTACTTTGTTTGCAAAATTCTTCCATATACCCTTCTTGGGTGGAATAGATTTAATAAGAATTCCCATTTTTCTTACGTTTCTCCTCATGTGCGTAAATTATCTTCGCTTTCTACTCCCGCCGAATGGCTTTTTCTACCACTTCTTCCATGGTGGTAGGGATATATGTACATCAACCTCACCACCTATGATAAGATACATCCCCATGATGAACTTCCTTTTTCATAATTTTTCATCGCTTTGGTACTTGTGGTACATAATTTAGAAGCTTGGTGAACTTCTCCCAATATTCCATTACCAAAAGTTTTCCTTGAGTTAAAGTTTTGAACTCTATCATTTTCTTGTCACAATAGAGCTAGGGTAGATAGCACTTCCTAAAATGACCCTTGAATTGGTCCCATGTGATTTTTGTTTTGTCAACATTGAGCCCAACCTTTTGGTTGTCCCACCATGAAGATGCTTCAAGGGAGAGTTGATAAGCTCCCCATACAACCTTAGTTTCCTTAGAGAAATTTCTTACCGCAAAATAATTTTCCATCTTGCCAAGCCAATTCTCATCCCCATCTCCCTAAGTGGTTCCATCAAAATTTTGTGGACTTATCTAATTTATATCGCTAGTCAGCTTAAGCTGCAAATCTTGACCTCTTATTATCAAGTTGATGGGGTGCATTCCTATTATCATTATTTCCAACGATTATTTGTAGCATTCTCATTTGTAGAATTGAGATCCTCAACTTCATCATTTATCTCATCATGAGCATACCCCGAGAGACTAATCACTATCGATATCGGTGTTATTTTAAGCCACTAGTTTTTCAAAAACAACAATATTATTCTTTGTGTCTAGAGCAGTGGCAACAATGATTTCATCCAACTTTTGAGTTGTGGTTGCTTCACCACCCGGAGGTGATTTATTTGTAGCACATCCCCTTTTTCTTACAATTTTCATAATAAAAAGTTTAGTTTTATCAGAAGTGGACTCAAATAGGTCCAAGAGCTACAACCTTTAGCTCTGATACTAAGATGTAACATCCCTATTTCATGATTACAAAAATAGGGAATTTTTTTATATCAATGTTCACTGCTCTAAATTCAACATTTAGAACCACATTAAATTTGCTAATAAATCCTACAATAGTAACCATATGTAGTTTTTATGACTCGGTGTAACCGATATCTCATATTTCATTTCAATGATGACTTAGTATAGAATTGATCTCTCATATTTCATTTCAATTATGACTCGGTATAGAACCGATATCTCATATTTCATTTCAATGATGACTCGGTATAGAACCGATATCTCATATTTCATTTCATTGTATACTCAATATACTTGTGGTTCCCTTTTTCATTTAAGGGATCATCAAGTGTAACTAACCAAGGGCTTATCTAGGTACTTGTTACGAGTACCCATCCTATATCCCGCACCTTAGTCTAGTGAATTTAAGACAACACAACCAACAACTTACGATACTTTGGAAAAAATTTTAAACATGTTTTCCATTCCTATATTCCAAGATGGCATACTCTTCATGAAGGAATATGTCTTTCACCACACTTGAAACTATTATCTTGATTATACTTTCTTGACTCTTGTCAATCCTTCTCATTTTTGTGTTAAATGCTAAGAAGAGATTGTTAGTGTGAGTTATCCTATGTCTCCTCCTCTCATATTGGAGGGTCATCTCACATGGGTTAGGTTTAGGGTTAGGTTTAGGGTTTACATGTGTGTCATGCACTAGGGTTACTCAGCACCCTATATGTACTCTTTTTCTATTCATTTATGAGCATGCCAAGACACTCCATTGTCTTTTTCTTATGAGCAAGATTTATATATGTTAAGAAAGATCTTCCATTGTTGATCGATCCTTGCGATTACGTTGGAACCATTCGATTCCATTAGAGTGTAACCTCTTCGTGGTGCATCGTTGCCGATACAATTCTCACAAAAGATTCTTTCATAGTATCGTAGCCGAGATTGGGTAAATGTGCATTCGTTATTTTTAGTTGTGATTACTCTTTCATGGTGTCATTCTCTTACTCCTCGTGTAAGTATTTTTGATCGTTATATTCTGGTTTTTTCCTTGCTAACATTATTAATGTTGTTCTTGAAAAGTTTTCATTTTTTGTTTTGTCTTTTGTGTATGAAGACATCTCCTTAAAGCTATCAGGGGTTTCATAGCTACATTTAGCTAGCTGTGGATAAATTTAGTAGATCAGCTAAAAATAGAAGTTTATTTTCTAGTTTTCTAATTTTTTTATTATTAAACTTGAAATATTTTTTAGATCTCTACATTTTGTTTGCTCTTTGTTTTCATGGTATTTTTGTAGAATACAGTGTTTTTCTGTGGTGTGGAGTTCATTTCAAAGGTTTTTCCACCTCCTCAAGCTCATGTTATTCCCTTGCGAGTCCCTTCGTGGTTAGTGAGCTCATGCTTTGGTCTCGCAAGCTCATGTTTTACTATGTTGTGTGCCCCTGGTTCGGCTCACCTGCTTGTTCACCGGTTCACCTTGGCCTCTCGATAGGCTCGCTGTGAGCTCCCTATCGTGGCTTGTAACCTCCTACTCCCTCCCACATTTTTCATGACCTACACCATCCCGAGCTCCCACCACGACCTCTGCTTGGCCCTCTGTGTCCTCTGCTAAGCCCTTTCTCCACGTGAACTGAATGGTCCTGCGGCATTTCGCCGACACCTCAACTCGCACCTCTCTAATGGCTTTCCCGCATCTTCTCCAATGGCCCTCTCGACGTGCCATTCAACTACTCGCTTTCCCACGTCCCATGTTGAGCTTCCTATTTTTTTGGTAAGTTGGTAAGTTTGTTTAAATTTTTTTGGTAAGTTTTTTAAAACGAGTTCTTTGATAAGTTTTTTTAATACTTTCTAAACTTATTTTCAAACTCAAAAGCTTTAATCATTTTTTTTAAAAAAATCTTTCATAGTTAGCTTTTTTAAATAATAGAAATCTTTCCTTCTTTTTTAATAAAACTCACGATAAGTTTTAAGTGGGTTTTGTTTTTTAATAGAAATTCATTTTATTTAATTTTAAAATTGATTTCTTTTTAAAAAACGAAAAGGTTTTTTTCATTATTTTTAATTAGGATTTCATTTTATCTTAATTAAGTTTTTTTGTAATTAATTAGGATTTAATTTTTTATTAGATCTTAATTAGTTTTTTTAATTAATTAGATTTAATTAAATCTATTTATATTAATTACAATTTTTTCCTTTTTCGATTAGTAAATAATTTTAAAATCATTTTTAATCAACGTTTTTAATCTTTTTTTTTTAAAAATCCAATAGCTCTAAAATTAGTCAGATTGGACGTTTCAAAACGGTAATTCCTTAGGTGTTATTATTGATTTTTTTACTAATCATGCGCTCAAGTGTGTAGTGACACTTTGACATTTTTTCCTTCCGAGCGTTTTTCTGGCATTCTGAAGACCTCTGAACTCCTTCGAGTTCATTTAAAAACATTGTATTTTACCCTTATTATTACTTGTGACTAGTGAGTGCATCCACCATAGTCTGCAACAAGGGGGTTTTTTCATTTGCGACATGAGACACTTTTTCTCACAACCAGGATTGGCTTTCACCTCCTTCCTTGTTTTTACTTGTGCTTGTTTACAGAGTCCTACTTACTTGCACTCCATGAAACACTATTGTGGTATCCTCTCTTGTGCATTATTATGTTGATTGTAAAACAATTTACCAATTGTTTCAAACCACATGCACGAACCCGATTATAATCAATGCACTAAACTATAAAGTTCCGAAAGTAGGGGGTTGTTATATTATCCTGGGTGGTTGTGTTTCTTTTCTGCATTTCTTTCTCTCTCTCTACACTATGGATGCACTTTCAATTCCTTTTCTTACACCGTTCAAATATTTCAAATGTAGATCAAAAATAATAATGAAACTAAGGGGTAAAGGGTTATTCTGCATCACCATGGGAACTGAGACTGAACAAGATGATGAACCTAAAAATCTAAGTGGTTAAACCATAGTGATGAAGCTTTAGGTCTTCTTTACATGTCTGCTTTCTCTTGACTTACTCTTCTACATTGAGGCATCCAAACACCTAAATCTGTGTGGAAAACACTTTGGATGTAATGTTTGGACAACTAGATGACATGAGAGCGCGTGAGTTGGAAAATGAACTACTAGGGTTAAATCCTAGTGAATTTGAAAACCTACAAGATTTCTTCTCAAAATTTGTCCACATTAGATTGTTGTTAAAAGGATGTCAAGTAAAGAAGAAAGATTCTCAACGATCTTGTCGATTCTCTCTAATCTAGGTCCCGAATATTCTTTCTTCATCTCAACTTTCTATGCTACAAAATTTGCTTTAGGCAATACTTGGAATATGCCCTCCTTTGACTGTTTTTTGTTCTAACTCATTCAAGAATAAGACAAATTCATTAAAATGGGGTCTCTTAAGTCCAAGTCACATGCCCTTGTAACAAGTACTACAAGGAAAGAATACTCAAAGAAGAAAGAAACAAAGGATCAACCTAAGAAAGAAACCAAGACCAAACCTAAAAATGACACAAACACTTTGACTTCTGAGCCTAAGGCACAGAAAAGTAAGTTTTTGTGTTCCTATTACAAGAAGTCTAGTCATGATGAGAAACACTATTTTTAGAAACAGATTGATCACTTATCTCATTTACTTGAGAAGAATAAAATAAGTGTTCCTGAATCCATAAAACAAAGTGCTCCGAAGGCCGAGTCTTCTACTGCAAAAGGTGCTAAAAATGATAAGAAGAAAGGAAAGGCCCTTGTAGCTAGAGTTACTCCTTCATCGACATGGATTATAGATTCTGGTGCCTCACACCACATGGGTTCCTCACATATTGAGTTTTCCAACATCAAACCTTGTGGAATGTCCCAAATCATGATGGGTAATGACATGATAGTGTCGGGCTTCCGATAGTGGATCATTAGAGCTAAATGGGGAACATTTAACCAAGTGTTGAGTGTTCCCGATCTCTCTACAAATCTCCTATCAATTACCAAATTACTCACCTTGGTGAAGGAATATGAGTGGAATTTATTCCTAACTCGGTGATTATTCGTGAGCTTAACAATGACACTACAACAAATGAGGCAAAGGATGATCACCGTTCATAGTTATATACCTTTTCCCACTTTACTTCTAATTCTATGCCCACTACCTTGCTCACTCATCCAAATGAGGTTAGTAAGCTATGGCATGAGTGTTTTAGAAATCTAAATTATTGTTACCTTGAAGAATTGAGCCAAAACGAAATGGTCAACGGGTTGCCTCACGTCAAGTTTTCTAAGGGTCTTTGTGAGGGTTGTACCCTTGGAAAGCATCTTGAAAAAGAATTTGACAAAGGAAAACCTCCGAGTGCTACTCATCCTTTGGATCTTGTTCACATCGATGTTTCTGGTCCATTTCCTTCTCCTTCATTTACTAGAGCTATTTATGTGCTAACTTTCATTTATGACTATTCGTGATATACTTGGGTATATTTTCATAAGCTTAAGTCTAAGTCTTTGAACATTTTCAAGACATTAAGGCTCTTGCTAAGAAACAGGAGGAATGGTCTATCAAGGTTCTTTAAATGGAAAATGGAGGTGAATATGTAAACAATAGGTTCATGGATTTTCTGTACTTCTGAAGGGATCTCTTTACAACATACAATTGCTTATAGCCCTTCACAGAATGGAGTTGCAGAAAGAAAGAACCGTACTCTTAAGGAGATGGCCACTTGTATGATTCACTCGAAGTCTCTTCCTCCATAGTATTGGGCCGAAGTAGTGAATTATGTAAATTACACTTATAACCATGTTCCACATAAGGAAGTAAGAGGGATGACACCCTT
Organism: Taxus wallichiana var. yunnanensis; assembly: GCA_018340775.1. Classification (NCBI taxonomy): domain Eukaryota; kingdom Viridiplantae; phylum Streptophyta; class Pinopsida; order Cupressales; family Taxaceae; genus Taxus; species Taxus wallichiana. Next base: position 155,564,865 of record CM031243.1, on the reverse strand, counting down.
TAAAGCCTAGTTTGGATGCAAGCCTGATGTTGAGCACTTTTGAGTCTTCGGATCCAAGGCTATGACATGGATTCCCAAGAAGAAACGTAAGGCCTTGTAACCATAATCAAAAACTTGTATCTTTATAGGGTATCCTGATGGTGTGAAGGGATATCATTTGATGAATCCTACTTATGATGATATTTATATTGAGAGAAGTGTTAAGTTCGATGAGTCTTCTTCAACTTCTACTTCTCCACCTATTGAGGTTCTTCAACTCGCTAATTCAGATTCTAATTCATCATATTATGATACTATTGAGTGTGCTCCTCTTAATGATCCTCTCAACCATCAGACCTCTGAGTCTTCTAATTCTGACATTAGTGATGATGAGGACTATGTCCCTTCTCACTCAAGTGAAGAATCTTTTGACTCTGATCCTGATCCTCCTAGTCCTCTTTGGGCTAGGAAAACTTTTCAAAGTGCTATAGATTTAGTTGGAGATACTTCAGATATGAGATGTACTTGCTTATATTTCATTGGAACCCACTCTTTCTTCACCTCTCGCTTACGATCCATAGTTCTTCCGGAAGGCTTATGGTATTCTTGAGTGGGATTCTACCATGGATGAGGTGTATTCCTCTCTCATAAAGAATGATACTTGGGATCTCACCCCTCTTCCGAAAGGAAGAAAAATTGTTTGGTGTAAGTGGGTGTTCCAAACTAAGTATGAAGTAGATGGAGGCATCTAAAATTTTAAAGCACAATTAGTAGCTAAGGGTTTATCCTAGATAGCTAGGGTTGATTATACTAAAACCTTTACTCCGGTTACAAAGATGACTTCTATTCAACTGACCCTAGCCATTGCCGTAGTGAATGATGGAAATTCCATCAAATGGATGTTAAGAGTGTCTTCCTTCATGCTGACCTAGAGGAAGAGATCTATATGGAACAACCTCCAGATTATGTCCAAGATCCCTCCCTCATTTATAAGTTAATGAAGTCTCTTTATGGCCTTAAACAAGCCCCTCAGGCTTGGTATGCCAATATGGACTCCTTTTTACTTACATCAAGGTTTACTAGGTGTCACTCTAATCCAAATGTTTATATTCTATGGCAAGATGAATCCATAATCATTCTTGTTCTCTATGTTGATGACTTGTTGATCACAAGCAACTCTTCCTCTATTATTGATTCTATGAAGATCACCTTGGCCAAAAGGTTTTCCATGAATGAATTAGGTTCACTTCATTACTTCCTTGGGATCCAAATTTCAGAATCTGACTTGGGAATCTTGATTTCGCAACCTAAGTATGCTCTTTATTTGCTAGCTCATTTTTAGATGTCTAATTTTAAGTTTTCTCCTACTCCTTTTCTTTCCGAGTTAAGTTGGTTTCATATTTCTCTACTCCCTTGGTTGATGGTACTCTTTATCGAAAGTTGGTGGGGAGATTAATTTACTTGACTCACAATTGACCGGATTTATCATATTCCATTGGGATCATGTCCAAATTCATGTAGGAGCCACATGAGTTGCATTGGAAAGAAGCTAAATAGATCCTTCATTATGTTTGTGGCACTTATGCTGATGGAATTCTCTATCATGGAGGGGTAGATACTGACTTGATTGGGTTCACAGATTCTAATTGGGCCAGTGACTTAGATCATCAGAAATCTACTTCTTGCTATAGTTTCTCTCTTGGTTTGGGTCCTATTAGTTGGTATAGCAAGAAGTAGAATGAAATTGCGATATCATCTACAAAGGAAAATTATAGAGGAGTAGTTAATGCTACCACATAAGCTATTTGGCTATAGGGTATTATGACAGAGTTTGGCATCCACTTTTAGTAGCCTACCATTATTTACTGTGATAACATGAGCACAATATCTATTTTCATAAATCTAGTTCAACATCGGTTGACGAAGCACATTGAGATCCATATGTACTTCATACAAGATATTATTCATGATGGTGTCATCGAAATTCAATTCATTTAGACAACCGATCGATTACGATTTATTTACCAAGTCCTTCACCGAGATTAATTTTCTTCACTTATGGTCTCTCTTCTTGGGGCTATGTAGTCCTTTTCTTCTTCTTCTTCTAGGAATATTGTGTTTGTATATGGGCACCTTATCAGGCCTTTAGTTATTGGGCCCCATTGACACATCTTTCTTAGTTATTTAGGAGTGTCTTCTCTTTTTGTCTGACTCATCATAGCCACTACCCCAGCTTCGATGAAGGGGGTGTTATTGTGAATTATCCTATGTTTCCTCCTCTCATATTGGATGGTCATCTCACATGGGTTAGGTTTAGGGTTTACATGTGTGTCATGCACTAGGGTTACTCATCACCCTATATGTACTCTCTTTCTATTCATTTATGAGCATTCCAAGACACTCCACTGTCTTTTTCTTATGAGCAAGCTTTATTTTTGTTAAACAATATCTTCCATTGTTGATTGATCCTTGCAATTACATTTGAGTGCAACCTCTTCGTGGTGCATCGTTGCCGATACAATTCTCACAATATCTTTTAGAGATAAACAACATGTGCTAGTTCAGATAATCCACTTATGGTAACTAAGGGTCATCAAGGGTATTTGAATCGACCCCTGTTGTTTCAAGTACACTTCATCACCTATAGTTAATGTAAACCGACATCATCTGCACCATGGACTCATCACTACCTAGTGTTTAAAAATGAATTGAGATCCCATTCCGATATGGTCTCAATTAGAGGAGCTAAACAAATTATTGTGCCATAATGACTACTCCATAGTAACCACCCAATGAACCCCGTCATTGGATGGGTATTGTGTAATAGTGGTTATGCTGCAACAACCCATTAAGTTCCAAAATCTAAACCTTCCTTCTTAAAAATTTCATTAATCCCTTTAATTCGTAGCTTGTTAATCCCACCCTAGTTATTTTCAGCCTTTATGTGTCATTCATAAGGACTAACTCGGGTTCTATCAACATCTCAATAAAGAACATTATGTTTCTACTTAAGTCAAATAGAAGGAATCAGTAGGTTTATTTCAGCTCATTACTTGTTCTCTTTAAGTATGAAGCCTCCATTAGTTGATATCATATCTTAGAAACATATTATAGTTATATTACGGGGCAATAACCTCACATATCCAATTATACCTTTAGGAGAATTCTAAAGTTCATTTTAATGACTCTAAATGGGTTTTATGAATTCAACCCGTAATAGTCTCATGACTTACATTTACTTTCCTTTAATTCATTCAACTATTCAAACTATCATCACTTAGTTAAACTTAATCCCCTAAGTGTGTATCATCTATGATGGGAATATATTTTACATCCGACTCATAGTCTATTCGAAGGGTTCATTTTGTCACCCAATAGTGAACAATCCCTTGTATCAAGTTTACATAACATAATTACATTATGCATGCAAGTCAAATATGTATCATATTTATGACTTCATTATTACAGCAAGAAGAACTTTGTTCTTAATGCCTTAAAGGTTAGGTTAATTTATACATCTAACCCCATATTATCATCCTATCCCTCTTAAGTACAATTCCTTTTCATTATTGTACTTATTCATTTATTAGGATAGATAGAATGCATTATAGTATAATCACTTAGATTTCTTTACTATTAATCATGCATCCCTTTTTATTTTATATCATTTCTCTTAAAACAATCATACAAGTATTGTTCGTAATGATGTAATTAAGCATAGTCATTCATGACTTAATTTCCACAACATTTGAATACAGCTTATTCACTACTTCCATATTATAATAAAATCAATAATTAAAAGTTATAACAACCAATGACTATTTCAAGGATAAGACATTATAATTATACCTTTCATACAGGTCATTAAAAGGAAATGATTCCTATCTATTCCCTTTTTCCTCGTATTAAAGGATCAACAATAATATTCCTTACTTTATAATAGCAATATAAATTTGGTAACATTTCATATAAATTTCCCCAAAATTATAAATCAATGTCAAGAAGTAAATCAATGTATATCAATGATTCCCTACAAGCTTACTTTCTAAGTGAAAGAACTCTTTTAAATTGAAAACATCATTCACACACAACCAATCTAGTCAAGAGAGAATGATTCAAGAAACCACTTCAATCATTTCTAATTTAAGATGTCAATTTAAGTAGATAAGAAATAATTCAAATTCTTTCAATAGTTTACATTACCGGCCTTAAACATTACACACTTATTCACAAGAATAGTTCAAGAATTAAACATAATCTTTTCATCAAACTACATTTCTTCAATCAATAGAATAAATGCAACTTTCCATAAGTCTTCCTCTTTTCCTTTTTCATGAAATTTATCTACAAGAGCATTAGCATTGGTCAATTCATTTGAAATGAGCATGATAATAGCTAAATCCTTGGAACCATATATGTTCTAGATAATAACTTCATAAAGGAACACTGCTTATTAATAGAAAATAGTCAAAGGTTATGTTATCCAAATAACTCTCCCAATTATTTGGAAAACTTGTATACATATTGTGGCTCGAGATCTTTATTGCAAGGTTATGTGTGCTCAAGCTCCCTTGGTGCATTCCCTTATTTTCCTCCCGTGCCCTTGTGTTTTTCATCTTCTTCCTAGCAACTATTTACCCTACACGTGCACATCGAAATTGCTTCAATCGCCTATTCCTCGGCCCTCATGTGTACCCTACACATGACTTTGTAATAGTTATGCATTGACCATATGTTCTTTGCTCACCAGCTTTCCTCATCTCTCTACACGCGCACGCATGCCTTCCTTCATACTTCTTCCTATGCCCATTTCTTCTATGCGTATATCTTTTCTCCATCCCTTGCACCTTTTTTGACAAGTAATCCTCTAACATGCTTGAGTGTGCCACACGTAACCAGCCAAAGCATGCCAATAGGGCACTTTGAATCCTTGCATAAAATTAGTGAGTGATATGTTTTAGAAACAATAGGAATATTTTCATAGTTAACCATCCTTCACCAATCCACATGTGCTATGTGTTTTGCATGCGCTAACAACTCAAAAAACTTCTAACAATCATATATTTTTCTAAAGAGCTCGATCAACGTGCTCTTATACTTTTAGATAATTGTTGACATAGGCGATAGTGCTAGAGATTCAAATTTAAATTCTTGGCAGACCTGGTAGGTGAGAAATGGGAAGATGTCTTTCTAAGCATTAATGAGCTAAGCTAATTGATCCAACCACCTGATTTGATATGATCCACCCTTCTTCCTTCTCCAACACACCACACGGACCTAGGGAAGTGCATTTGACATATTTGTAGGAATTGAATGCTTCTTGTTTGTGGTTACATTTCAAATTCATATTTTCCCTCCTTCTCTTCTTCTTCCATGGATTCATCTATAAATGTAAGAGCTGAGCTCATTTTTAATGTTGGACATTTTGGATCCTTACGTAATTTTGCTAAGGACTTCATATTTTCTGTATTTTGAGTTGTAGACCACTACATATGGCTTTTGCATGTGGATATCATCCTATTTAACCATTGTAATAGCTCTGTGCATTTTAGGAAGTAATAGAGGCATTGTTTTGTGACTCTTATATGTCATAACGTGTTTGTATTCCTTCTTCTTGCCTTTTCTTTTGCATTACATGTCTTTTGTATCATTTCACATCCCTTACAGCTCCTTATTTAGTTGTGTTCCATGAAATTGATCTAGTAAATGTTAGGAAATAGTATTTACATTGTGTAGATAATACTTACATTTGGTAATTATTATTATATTAGTAATTTTTATTTAGTTGTTATATAATACAACTAATAACAAATGTGTGTTGAGTTGTTTGGTTGTTACAAACAACTCACGAGATTAGTATTTTTAGTTAATTTATAGGAAACTATGTGCCTATATATTTGTAATTGCATCTTATGTAAATCATCCAGAATGAATTGAAAGTATATTATTATTCCGTGTTTAATATTGTACATTATTCATCTGTAAAACTGATCCAAATCTATTATTTGGTATCAGAGCGACACCATGGAGGATTAGAATATTAAGGGGAAAATTGCTCGTGCCCTGAGCTATGATATTCGATGCATGCATTGATGTATCCATTCATCGACTCTCTCCTGCGTATAGTTTTTCTCCATGTTGTAGATCCGTTCAAAGGATATATTGGTCAGTGTATGACATGATTGTGTTCAACACATGTATTTTTTTATCTGACAGATCCTTCTATCAATGTGCCACTGTATCACTATTTTTTTTTTGCGCGTAGTAGATTTGTGGATCTCCGTGAAAGTTTCAGCAGGCCTGATTTTGGTTCCACGTGGCTCATCAATTTATGACTCGATCTGATTCATTTGTCAAATATCTTTGATTGTGTAATTTAGAGGAAATGTGTCTCCATATTGCTCGACTCGGATGCATCGAGTTATATAAATCATCTTTGCATATTTTCTCGTGGACTCGCATTGTATTGGTTTAGATTTATAGCTTATAAGTCATTATCTACATACTCATATTTGGCAATAATTGGGAATTGAGAAAAATTTGTAAGCATTGTGAATCAAAAGAGGAGTTATGTATTTATGAACCTCCTAATGTGACGAATTATTTCTACAAATCCAAAAGATCTCGGTTGTTAGTCACCAGCAATGCATTTTTTATAATTGCTTATGTAACAAGGTCATATTTCTTCAAGGAGCGGATGTTGTGGATGGAGCATGAAGACTCACAGTCCCTACCACGTACAGGTCTCTGCCAGAGTTGTCTAAATGATATATCTATAGATTCTTTGTTGTTTATCACTCGAATATGCATCTGCTACTATCCAGCTTGTGTGTTTTCTTTCCTTCAACGAATGAAAATTATACTCCATTCCACGCCATTTTCCAAAGGAAACTGATACAGTCATACAACCCTATATCATGCTTTGAAGATTCCTATCTTTGATTTCATAGACAGATGCTTCCTTTATGGTTTCGAGACACTCCTTATAAGATAAGTTTATTGCGTTTTATTATTCATGGTAATTTTTGAGTCATTAATCTCCTAATATGTTTAGGAATGGAGTCTATGTGTTTTTTTGTTTATTATTTTCTTGTCTCATAGGTTAAGTATTTTGAGTAAAATTAAATGTTTGTATTATTAGGAGTGTCAAGTTAAAATTAATTTTTCAAATGTTGACATAAAAAAGTGTTGTCAAATAGTGCATGTTGTTTTAGGTTCATCAATATATTTTGTGTCATCTTTCCATCATATATGTCATTCATTGTTGTTATGTTGTTAAAATGTGTTTAGGTGAATAATAGGTTATTAATGTCAAAGTAAAAAAGGGTCAATATAAAAATTGTAAGAAAATCAAATTAAAATAAAAAAACTATTATTTCTTACGGATGCATTATCGCTAGAACGCGACATCCAATAGCTAAACTTGAGCTTCATGTTCACATTCCGTTGAGCTAGCAGCGTCACAATGGAGGAAGGAGGAAGGAGGTCGAACAGCGACCTCTCATCAGTCACCAACGACGGGGCCACACAGAAGCTATGGTGGCATATGTATGGTGTGAGTATATGATTTTCAGTGTGGTTTCCATTTTCTCAGTGTGCTTCAGTTTGCAGTGTTCCTATTTTGTGTGGTATTTGATGGATGTTGGAAAGAGAGTTGTGTTGGAGCGCAGATGACTATCAGTGATCCTCTAACTGACTTGGTCCTCTGACTGCCGTACTTCATTGGAAGATGGTCAGCTAGAAGAATACGTTCACTAGCATTAGTGACCATGTGCAACAAGACCTAACTAGCAAGATCCATTCAGGAGTATGTTCTTTGATGCATTTTGCTTCTCAGTATCTATATGAGTGGAATTTCACATTGTGGGGGGGAATACATACCAATGTTCCATTCCCATTCTACACCCAAAATGACTTAGTTAAGGAAAGCTTCCAGTAGCAATGGTAGTTTTCTATGTTGTTCGAGATCGAGTGGCAGTGATCAATGACAGAGACTACGATTAAGAACATTATGATTCTTATAGGAAGTAATGTGAAATTTTTTCAATATATCTTCTATTGTGTAGTTTTGTGATATGCAAGTTGTGTTTCCTACATAATTCCCTGATGTATAAGCATAGTGGTGAATAGTAGCACCAGAGTAAGTTAGTTCATGGATCTTGAAAGGGTTTGTGGGAGGATCCAAAAAACCACACGAGGTGGATAGTTGATGGGACCTATTCACGTCAAGGTTTGTGGTAAGCTTGTTTAAAACCATGGAAGGAGAGAGCCTTTCTTTTGGATCAAGGTCATGAGTCACAGAGTTGGACATGCCACAGGGGTGAGCATACTGTAGTTGAGAGTGTGGATGTTTTTCTACCATGTAAACACTAAGGGGGGGAATGTTAGGAATTAGTATTTACATTGTGTAGATAATAATTACATTTGGTAATTATTATTATATTAGTAATTTGTTATTTAGTTGTTATATAAAACAACTAATAACAAATGTGTGTTGAGTTGTTTGGTTGTTACAAACAACTCACGTGATTAGTATTTGTTAGTAGAATAGTTTCCTAATTTATAGGAAACTATGTGCCTATATATTTGTAATTGCATCTTATGTAAATCATCCGGAATGAATTGAAAGATATATCATTATTCCATGTTTAATATTGTACATTATTCATCTATAAAAATAATCTAAATCTATTAGTAAATACATTTTAATTTGTGCTACACATGCATAGCCTTCTTTCATGCATTTTCATTCATTTTCACTCGAATAAATAGTGTGTATCCCTCTTTTCTGGTGTTATCACCTTTTAGTGTAGGTTTTATTTCATGTTATCCTTCTATCCCTAGTCCCTTGGTATCATTATCATAGTTTTCCCTTTTAGAACTAGGAGTAGTAGTAATAGTAGAAATCGATAGAGAAACTAGCCTTATTTGAAGATCTATCCCAAGCAAGCAAAGTCCCACAACTTGGAGATGGTTCCATTGTTGTTAAAAAGGACTCATTCTTTCATATTCGAGACACAGGTGCAAGTTTGACGACCAAAAGTTTCTAGCATGCCCGGTGGGATAAGCAATGGAAGATTAAATTTAATATTTCTAAGTCCTAGTGTGTGGAATTAGTATTTCATCCTTTAGAGGCTCACTTCAACACATCTGAAACTCCCAACATTTGGAGATATTTATTTTAGCATCCCTGAACACCTTTAATTAGAAGAGTGCATACAAGGAAAAGTGTAGTAGATGAACATTATTTTTAATACCTCTAGCTATCCCAAAGAAGAGTTTGTTCTAGAAATCCTGTACACGCATCTCCATTTTTAGTGCACCATACCCATTCAACTCCTCACTATAGATAACCAAAGTTCCCTATAATGGCACATCAACCACCTCCTCCATAAAGGAAATTTTTTACTTCACCAGAGGAAGTCCCTTGGTTCGGCCGTGCAAAATGATAAGCCAAACAACGTGCTCAAAATTATTCCTTAATTTATCGGGTGAGAATCAAGTCACCCTCAGATCACATCCAAGATATAGCAAACACATGTTCACTCTATTTGATCACACATGAATATGTAACAATTAGGCTACTTGTAACATCTTTCAAAGGTAAAGCACTTCAATGGTACTGAGGATTGAGACTTGGATCTATTGCCACCGGGATGACCTAGGAACATTTGTTTACAATTATTTTGAAGATAAGTCGATCATCTATCTTTGGTGGAGAAATTGAAAACAATAATGAGGGTGCCCAACAAGCGATGACTAATTTCAACATCAGATTTCAGAAGACTTGGGACATAATCCCTCTTGTGGTAAGACCTACAACCCAACATGCTTTTCTACATTATCTAAAGGTGCTGAAAAAAAACATCTCAGTCCTCATTCAATCCATGGGAGGTAGGGCTTTACCAGTTGATTTTAATATTGCAAGGTAAGAAGAAAATAGTCTTATTCAGGTAGGAAATATATCTCCTAGACTACATATCCCCTTATTCCTAGAAATATTCCAAGTTCCCCAACCTTCTTTGGCCCTTATTCCTATTCTGAGAAAAGTGCACAACCTATTGCATCAACATACTACTCTCTAACGTAGTAGAAAGAAGATGAAGAATTGAAGACCCTGATTAGAAATTTTTCAAATAAAGTCATATCATTAGAAAAAAACAAGCACAAGCCTACAGAGAAAATTCTAATTAGGTGCATACCCAAAGTAGTCAGACTTGGTGTAATCAATATGGAAACCAAAGATACACACCCAACCAACAGAATGATATATGGCATGCTAATACACATATGACCTTGAAATTTGTTCCTCACATGCCCTCTCTTCCACCGCCCAAAGGAAGTTAGGAGTTTGTTCTAGTTCGTAAAAAATTAGTGCAAGAGTTGGAGTGGTGATTTCCTTGAAACATGCCTCATAGTCAATATCATTGTGCCAATGTTACGTGCACCGAAGCTTGCATGATCAAGAATGATTCAACCTGTGAGTCTTCAACAAGTTCCCCTAAAGTAAAAAACCAAGAAAGGCTATAAGTTCTTCCCGACTCCAATCTGATGTTCTTTGGAACTAAGGACTTCTGTGTAATCAACCAAGCTGTAGAGGACATAAGCAACCCACACACACAAGTTGCAGACAATACAAGAAGATAATTCTTGAGTTTGGCGCACATGTCACAATCCCAACAACACAAGCGGACCAAAAAAAGAAATATGCAGCCAAGGCATCCATTGGTAAACATGCTCAGTTCCTACATAAGAGATCTTGTGCAAAGCTTTTCTAGAAGTGGCATGCACCCCTCCTTTGATAGGTCAAACCTTTGCTCCTGCCAATTACCCTACTTTCATGCCTAAGTATTCAAGAATGGAGGTTATGATTCCCCAAATGCACAAGTCATCAAGTATTCCATTTAGCATTGTGGACTAGATGAAGAATAAAAATATAAATGTCATAATGTGGGATGCTCTAACCATTCCATCTCAATGGGATCTGCTGCATGAGGCCTTTTCTCAACTTTTGTGCATTGATCTAGCTATACGAAGCCATGCACTTCTATCACCATCTACTAAGAAGAGGAGAAACAAGTAAGTAAATGTGTTAAAACCCCACCCTTCTATATGTCCTTGATCATTAGAAAACACCTAGTGCATAACTACATGATTGAATCAGGTGCTAGTACTTCTGTTATGCCCAAGAAGATGGTTGATATATTAGGTCTCAAGTAGAACCCCCTAAAAAATGGAGTCCTACAACTTTATGCCTTGACTGTTACCACCTTAGGAGTCATCAAGGATCTTGAGTTGACCCTTCATGCATGTCCAAGCCTCACCATAACTCAATATGTATATATCATTGACTTACCTCCTTTGTTTTCCCTATGTCTATCATGATAATTTATTGAAAAAGTGGGTGGTTACTTGTCTTTGTATTGGTCTCATATGTTACTCAAGACAAGGTATGGTACCTGGTTTACCATACAAGTCGAGCCTATATATTCCTATCATGTAGAGTCATATGTCTCATCCCCTCTCCAAACTAATTTTTAATTCAAGAACAAGCTTCATTTCTTGAAGAGCATCCTCTTCCACCCTCTATTCTGATATAGTTCTTGATGAGTGAGTAAAGAGGCACTATAAATTTTACCCATATGCCGAAGAACTAGAAGCTTACAAAACTAGGCTTGGTACTTACTTGTATTCTTGAAGAAGAAGTTGTGCTTCCACACGCGCTCAAAAAAGACCAAGTCAAACATGGTCTATGGAAATTATAATTTTATGGATCCAAAAGTAGAAATGGAGTGAGAGCAGGAGTTGTTCACATTTCTTGTAATGATGAGAAATTCTTCTTTGAGCACAAATTGTAGTTTACATTCTCTAATAATGTGGTAGAGTATGAGATGTTGGTGTATGGTTTGCTTATTGCTAAAAAGAAGAAAATTAAGGCGGTGTAGATCTTTGGGGTCATAGAATTAGTCATCCACCAAAGTTACCAAAAATTCCAGTAAAAGAATAAGCTCCTCAAATATTATAAGCATAGAATTTGGGACCTTTTTGAGATATTAAATGCTCTAAATCTATAGGTGGTGCCACACAAAATAAACAAGAAAGTTGATCAAATGGCCACACTCGGTTCATATTTCTCTCTGCGCCGAGGACTTTGTCAATGGAAAAACTTAGCACACTAAGATGGTGATCGAACATCCATTCCGGATAACAATACCAGCTGGAAAGTGTTTGATAGTGACATGCAGATCGTCTAGTTCTTCCAAAATCAATTTGATTTCTCATTAAACATGCAAGCTGACTTGCATGACAGCTATGGTGACCAAGTGATTCAACTGAAGTAAAAAAAGTTTCCTAAAGGGTTGGTCACCTTAGAGAAAATTTTTAGCCCTGATGATGAGTTCAAGGGTGAATAAAATTATGTGCATGCCATGTAAGAAGACTTCTCCCTAGTCACTATTTCACATGGGAAAGAGTTACTACTTAGTAAATATTTCACGCACAAAGAAAAGTAGGCCTTAATATTTCTCTATACAAAAATATAGTGATATCTTCTCATGTGAGTATGAATACCTCAAAGGATTTGATCCAAGTGTTTCTCAACACTCCATTGACATTGATCTTAGTATCAAACTTGTCGTAAATAGGTAAACCAGTCAATCCAAAGATAGAGCCCCTCGTGAGAAAGGAGTTATCCAAACTCATTAAGAAGAAAATTATTTTTCCCATCAAGTACTCTACTTGGGTCGTGAATCTAGTTCCAGTGCATAAAAAGAATGGTGAAATAAGAATCTGTGTTGATTTCAAAGATTTGAAAAAGGCATCTCTAAAGGATCATTATCCTTTGCCTTTAATGGAGTATATTCTATAGACTATGGCTGATGCACAAAGATTCTCAATGCTAGATGGGTATTTAGGTTTCAATCAGATCCTGGTCAAGGAAGAGGATCAATTAAAAATGACGTTTACAACCAAGTGGGGAACATATGTGTATCAAAAGATGCCCTTTGTTTTGTTAAATGCATGAACTAAATTTTAGCGTACTATGGATATTACCTTCAAAGGATACATCAATGAGTTCATCTTGGTTTACCTTGATGACATAACAGTCTTCTCAAAGTAGAGCATGGATCATATGGTGCACCTAGAGAAATTATTTGAGATATGTAGAAAGTATGGGGTGTATCTTAACCCCAAGAAGTGCAATTTTGTTGTGGTGTAGGGTAAGCTCTTAGGCGATGTGGTTTCCAAAGATGGCATTACAATTAATATTGAGAATGTTGTAGACATCTTAGATATTTCATCGCCAAAGACACAAGAAATCCCTACAGTCCTTCCTTGGTAAAATTAATTTTGTTAGGCATTTTATTCCTAACTTTGCAGGACTGATTCAACCCATCACCCTGATGCTTAAGAAGGACATAACCTTCAAGTGGACAATAGAAGGAATAAAAAGCTTCAACAAAATCAAGCAAGAAATTTATTACATGCCAACACTCATTAACCTATATTATCCCAAGGATTTCATCCTTTATGCTTATGACACCGATATGAATGGTGTTTCTCTCCTAAAACAAGAAAATGAATAAGGGTTGGAACAAACAATGGCTTTCTTCAGCTAGACATTGAAGGATTATGAATTAAATTATAGTCACACGAAGAATTAGGTCTTCACCATCATGTGTGCACTCAATAAATTCAAAATTATGCTCACCACAAATCATATCAAGGTGTTAGGCTCCCACTCCTCTCGTGAGACTTCATCATGAGAGAAAAAATCAAGTAAAAAAGAGCATGATGGGTGACCAAAACCATGAAATATGACGTGAATATCAAAGCCACAAAATTGGTATGAGATAGCACGTTCTGTAAACAACTTGTTGAGGATGCGTAGAAAGAATCGAGACTTCTTTATTTCTAGATGAAGGTCTCCCATGCACATAACTTGAGCAGAATATAGATCCTAGTGCACATGAGTAGATGAAGGACATGATCACATTCCTTTCCGAGGGTGTATACCCTCCCGATTTGAACAAGGCAAAAAGAATACATCTGAAGTTGCAATCTATCCCTTATGTTTTAATTGAGAGACTTATCTTCAAAAAAATATTAATGGCAGCTGTTAGATTAATGGTGCGCATCTTGTTAGGATGTATTAAAAAATGAAGATCATAATGGCAGAAATATTTTGCCTTCTTTATTTTCAAATGCACTCAAATGGGTCATAAAAAGTGTAAGGAATGTACTTTCACGTAAATATTGGAAGTGCTTCTCTTCGTTGGACACTTTTCTACCAAGATCTACTTCAAAAATGAAGACCTTCAAAATATCTTAAGTCACTAACTATTATGGACTACTTTACTTTCAGATGCACTCAAATGGGTCAAAATGTAAGGAATGTATCCTTGACTTTCTTTGTAGGAATAAATATTGAAGTGCTTCCTCAAACCATTATCTCAAATGGATCAAAAATCCTTTTAGAACAGAATCAATGAGATCTCTCTAAATTTAGGCATGATGAATCTACCTACCCCCAAGGTAATGAAGATCTACACACAAGTGGGCACTAACTACTATGGACTATCTTCCAAATATAGATGGCATACAAAGGTATCGAGTTGATAGAATCACACTCAAAGGAAATATCAACTTACAAGCTTGTCATCCTTCCTTTCTTCTAGAAAGGCATAGTCACTAGAGAGTTTGAGCATTCCTCTACCATTATCTCTAATAATAAAAATCCTTCCTTGGAACTAATCTAATTACATGGACTCTAAATTTAAATTAGGGCATCTACATTTACTATGTAAAAAATAATAAATGTAAAATGTGGTTAGTATGTGGTAAGTTAGTAAGTTAGAATAATAAAACAATTAGTATTGTTTTATTATTATATTAGTGAGAGGTCCCATATGGGTGTATGGTTGTATATGAAGACAAATGTTATCTATCTGAAGGATTGTTATTTTACATCTCCTATATAATGGAGTGTATTGAAATAGTGAATTAATGAAAATATAATATAGAGTTGTTGATTTCAATTATTATGTCAAGCTATTTCATGGATTCTTTGTATTAGAACCTAATTTCTACATTTGACAAATCTGTCTCAAAGATGATCTCGTAACTTTTGTTTCGTGACAATTAATATCAACCAAATATACGTGGCATACAAAGGTCTCGACTATACAAACACTATGGGTAGAAATAGAATCATAATTCAAATTTCAAAGATTCAGGGAAATAGAACTTCACCATGGAGAGTAAAAATTCAAGCTTAATGAATAAAAATCTATGGAGGATAAGAAGGAGGCTACCCTTCCTTTGATTCTAGAATTAAACTAATTAGCACTTTACTATAATTAGAATAATTTCTAGAGTTCAAAGGTGTGGAGGTTGGAGGTCATTCAGAGAGAAATCATAATGATAGAGCTAGTTATTATTGAAGAGTCAAGGTTCTCTACCAATAAGTGGAAATAGAACAACATCATTCAAGATGAATGGTTCTGACAAAGAGCTAGGCCTTCAGATTTCCTAATTTGGGGACTTGGTTTTGATTTCAAGCTAAACTAGGGCACCATTCAAAGTTTGATGCAGTGATGAGAGTTGGTTTTTAGTGGCCCTTGTTATATCCGAAAAACTATCCGCAGGTTGTTTAGGCACCATTCAAAGTTGTGATGTTTGGAGTGGCTTAACATCACTTCATGCAAAGAGGATAAATCTTTTGAGTTAACTCATCTTGATGGAGGTGTGCTACAAATCCCAGATCATGAGATGTATCTCAAACCCTTCCATGTTCGCACTAAGTTTGCTGCATCATTTTTATATATTAGAGTAGTTTTAATTCCTCTAAATGCATATGTGGTAAGTTAGTAAGTTAGAATAATAAAACTCACATTATTTATTTTTACATAGTTCTTTCTTCTCGTATATAATGGAGTGTATCAAATAGTGAATTAATGAAAATATAATATAGAGTTGTTTTTCCAGATTATTGCCTTCTTTCATGGCTTACATGATTCATAATAGAGTAGGCCTCAAGATTTTAAGTGAATTCAAAATGATTACATAGTAGATGCTCCATTCCTAGGGACCATTCTAAAGTTTTGATCCTTGTTTCTTTTTAGAAGATTAGTGGCCAGTTAAACAAAACAATGAGTGGACTACCTAATGAAGATAGATCTGGAGAAGCGTGATGCTTCTAAAAGGTTATGTCAATCCAACTTTTTATATAAAAATATTAATGCTATTTAAAATATACATGAAATAATGATCCTATTGGAATTGAAATGATTTAGGTATCTCATACAAAAAAATAAGAAAGGTCATTAGGTAAAAGGTGATTGAGGTCAAAATGGGTCAGTGATTGGTTGTGTTGCATTATAGTCAGTCCTTGTACATGAGCTCTTGGGTAAGGTCTGGTAAAGATTAGAAATGGTTATGGATTTTGGGAAGTGGGTATTAGCTCATTGGTCTGAGGTATATTACTGCAACAGAGTAAACCGATGTTGATTGTATGATCGATTCCGGTTAGCCGAATGACCGATGTCGGTTGGCTAACTAACTAGGCGTCAAGGGGGGGAAATTATCATAAATTTCTTGGAGTTGGTTTTTCAGACTCCCTGTGATTGCACAAGGTTGGAAATGGTGAGGGTGAGGTCATAAAATGGTCTTGAAGACTCAGAGATGATTAGAAGAGGGTGAAGATAGGTGAAAGGGCCAAGTATGGTAAAGTGATAGGTTGGTGGGAGGAAGGAAGTATATACGGGTGTGGAGAAAGATAAACTACTAAGATGAATAATAAATCTTACTGAAAGAAAATGGAGGTAAATGAAGAGGTGTTAGGTACTTACTTGAACAATAGATTTAGAGAACATAGGTGATGAAGACGGTGAGGGTAGAGATCTAGAGAGAAGAGCCATTGTATTCATGTCATGTAGAATTTCAAACCTCCATGCTTCTCTATGTGAATCCATGATCGTGAAGAAGATGATGAATGCCAAATGGTTGTTGGTAGTGCTCTTGTGTGTTTTTTTTTCCTGAGTGCTTTAGAAATTTGAGTGCTCTAAGTCTCTGTTTGTATGAGATCCTGAATCGAATGACCAACCTAGGAAAAGGATTTTGGAAATGTATTTAACCTAACCGACAATGGTTAGGTGACTGATGTCGGTTGAGATATAATCGGCGTCGATCAAGGTAGGAATATCTAGGTTGGCCAAAAATAGCCAGATTGTTGCTATTTTTTGGCATGATCTCCAACCTTCTTCCGAGTCTTGAGTGATGATCATGAAAGATAAGTAGGAGTCCTTTTAGGTTTGTTAATAGGAGTTAAGTCTAGGTTTAGACTAAGTCCTAGTTGGTTAGGATAGGCTTAGACTTGGTCTTAGGTCATTAATGAGGTTTGAGTGGGTCATTTGAGTGAGGTGGCTAGGTGAGTTGGTTGGGTGAGGTGGTTAAGTGAGGATATTAATTAATTTAATTAAGATAATTAATTCAATTAACATGTGCACTAGGGATATGAATGGGTAGGATATGGTTAATTTAATTAATGGGGTTTTAAGGGAGTATGACCCAATTTTGGTGTCTACATTTTCCCCTTTTTTGTCATGTGTAGCTTGTATTGATAAGTGAAATGCTGACAAAAATAGGAAGTGGTTGCCCCAAATATAAGTGAGAGTGAGGTTTCCCCAAGTATGGGTGGAGGTGATCCCCCTCAAACCAGGAGTTGATGAGGTGTGAGATGAAGTCGGTGAGTGGTTTGATAAATGGGTAAGTGATGAAAGTGAAGGTAGGTGAGTTGTAGGTAAGGGTATGGGGTAATGGGTAATGGGTAAATTGGGTAATGGGTAATGGGGTCATATCGGGTAATGGGTAATGACAATCAAACACACACACACATGTATAGATTGTGACACGGTACCAGTTGAAGAGCTTGCAAAACTCTACATCATCCAAGGTCGATAGGTTTATCCAAACAAGGTTGAAGTGATTCAGGTATCTAGGGTACATGATATGGTCTAGAAACACAACTTAGGTTAGGTGCAGGAATGTTTAGGTATGATCTCGATACACCAAAGGTTTGGTCGGGATAAACAACATGATAATAGGCAAGGTAAGGTCATTAGGCTAAACAACATAGGTAATGACATCACAAGGTATAATGAGTACACAAGTTCAAAGGTCACAAAAAGTGGTTCAAGTCAAGGTATATAGGTCATGGCATGGGTAAGGCCGAGGTATAGGTAAATAACAAGTCCCTAAACATAATTAAGGAAATGTATGGGTAATTTAGGCTAGTGGGTAGGGTGTAATAGGTGTTGGTGAGGTTACGAGGTATTGGGGCAATAATGTTTTTAGGCCAAAATGGGAAAAATGTAGGTGAAATGGTATTGGTAGGTGATGATGTCGGTTATAAGGTTATCGACATCGTTTTTAGTATGATGAATGCCCTGTCATGTGTCGAAGTTAGGGTTATAAGGTTGAAATTCCATTTTTACAAAATCATTGTTGTCTTTTGACTTTGAGAAAATGACATAGCCTATTGACTTGTGCATTTTTCTTGAGAAAAAGACAAGGCATTGTACTTGGATGAGGTGGAGGTTACTAAGTGGTGAGAGGAGCCAGGTATATGGGTCCATGAGATTGGTTGGAGATGTGTGATTGGTGGAGAGATTCAAGGTAGATTTCAGGCATGGCAGGTGGGAGAGGGGTTCGGGTGGACCACCGACACAATGGCCAAACATGCCACCACGTAGGTGACACCATGATGAGGTAGGGGGCATTCCCTAATTTTTATTTGCTAAAAGTTTGGTTAAAAATGAAGAAATTGGGGTGGGGGGTTTTCATTTTGAAATGTGGGTGAAAAGTGGGTAAAATCAATATGGGGAAGGGAAAATGTAGGATAAATGGGATGATAAATGAATATAAGATAAATTGGGGTGGATTGGGGTAGGTGTTAGGTTAGATTTTGGTGAATTTTAGGTGAAATGGGTTATGGGGGATGGGTTTCATTTTTTTGGGTTGGCGTTATGATAGACCGATGTCGGTTATTTGGTCTAGGTTTGGTTGAACATCGATCGGCTTTTTCCATCATTGGTCAGGCCTTAGGTGACCGACACCGGTTAAATGGAACCGATGATGGTCATGGGAAAATGGAACCGATGATGGTCATGGGCAACCGAGTGCCGGTTAGGGTTAAAGAAAAACAGGGGTAAGAAGGGTTAGTTTGGAAAGAAAAATAGGTGGGAAGGGGTAAATGAAGAGTGTATGTAGAGGGATGAGGGTAAAATGTGAGTTTGGCAGGATAAAATAGGTAAGTAGGTTAAATAATGTTAAGATGATGGGTCATGATTGTAAAGGGTAGTAGGCTTGTAGGTGAATTAGGTAAATGGGGTAGGCATGATTGATGTGGTTGGGTATGGTTTAGTGGGTAAGAGGTAATTTTGGGGTAGGAAAGTCTTGACAATGTTGTGTTTGATGTTGCAGGCTAGGGACCAACTTAGGATGTAGGATAGAGTACCACCTCTATTTGGTGTAGATGCGGTCCAATGTGACTACAGAGGAGTGGGAGCATATGATGAATGTTGAATGATTGGGATCTCGATGCTATAGGTGTATATCCCAGATCCTAGCTTGATGGTCACACTCATCGATAGATGGGATTCAATGACCAACACATTTCATTTACCGATGGGTGAGATGACTATCACCCTAGAGGATGTGTATAGATCCTCGAGGCTACCAATTTTTGGGGAGCCAATGTATTCTATTTCATTAGAGGCATCAATGGAGCCGATAGTGGCTGGTTTTGGGGAGGTGATGGGTGAGATGAGGTACCATAGCATGAGCCTTAGCTATGGAGACATGTATGCAGCCCATCCTCAGGAGACGAGGCTGGTTGTATTGATGATGGAGGTGGTATGTTGTTTCACCTTACCAGATGTTGAGGGTGGGAGATTCCCATGAGCACTGATGGGAGTGCTCCAGGATATGATGGAGGAGTGGATCTACTTTTCCTGGGCACCGACATTCCTAGTGTAGCTATATAGGGAGTTGTGGGCCTATGGGAGATTATGGTGGTTTAGTTTGTGTTACACCTTTCTACTTTACACTATTGGGCATACGAGCATATCATATGTGTGGCTAGTTGGTTTTCCCCAACATGATTGGTTTGGGGGTGGCTGAGGTCGAGTTGGATATAGATGGTGGGTACCAGTTGGTGGGAAGCATAGAGTGGCTAGGGCCACATATGATGTTTTATATTACAGGTTATTAATTGAGGGGACTTTTAGGGGTCGATATTGTGTGGAGACCCTATATTAGCTATCCCTCATACAGGGGTATGATGGAGGAGTTAGAGAGCTTCATGGTTGAGGTGGATACAGGGGCATCATGTGGCCAGAGAGCATGAGATGATACTTGTAGATAGGGTTAGATGACAATTTGGGCTACCACAGATGTGCCTCCACCCTTCCCATAAGTACAAGAGAGATGATGTGAGAGACCTATGTCTCCACCACGTCCGAGTGTGTCGATAGGGCAGGAGGAGTAACCAATAGATAGGTGGATTGATGATGCTAGGTCACTGATGGATATAGGTGGTGGTGGGTAGCACAACTACGAGCAACACCACCGAGACCAGGGAAGCCAAGACTTAGCCACCATCACAATGTAGAGGGATACCTTATAGGGTCAGTGGCTTTCCCCTTCAGAGTAGATTATAGTTTTACAGGGGTATCTTACTAGGTCAGAGGCATAGGTTTCCCTTTTATAGGCTCAGGTGGTGGCCCTTACAGCCCAGTAGCACATGAGAGGACAAGGACAAGTGCCCATAGGGGGAGATGGAGATGGAGGAGGTGGCCACCACCTTACAGCATAGTAGTAGGGTTACATGGCCAGCCACCACCACATAGCTTAGCTTGTGCCCTATGGCCAGGTTGTGCTACAGGCCTAGGTTACAACACAAGTGCCTCCACAGCTCAGAAGGGTCCCATACATGACAGCAAGTAGGAGGACAGGGTCCCATGGTATAGGGAGGAGGACAAGGCTCACAGGATAGGGACCAAGGCCAGTGTTAGCAGGGAAGAGCTCACAGTTGTTGTGAGACCTATGGCACCACCACAGATGGTGCCTATGGTGAGATTTAGGGATGCCTTGAATGAGGCCCGTACTATCAGATCACCTTGACGACTTTTGGATAGATGTCCCATCTATGCGGAGTACATGGCACAATAGGAAATGAGTGAGAGGACTAGATCCCACACTCATAGAATTGAGAGCACAAGGGGCCGGTGAGCCCAGAGACATGGTCAGGGTGAGGCTACAAGTTCACAAAGGCTAGTCCTAGGTGAGGGTCAGGTGGAGATTAGACCAAGACCCATGGAGGGTGGAGAGATGTTGGCAGGGTCGCTAGACTGGAGGAGAGAGGAGGAGATATGAGACATGTATGGATATCAAGTGAGGTGATGATTAGTCACCGATATGATCATGTATTGATTTTTGATATATACCGGCCTACGTGTGCCAATGATAGTGAGGTTGTACATGAGAGTTTTGAGATTTTGAGTTTTATATCGGCCTGCATGTGCAAAGATAGTGAGGATGTATCTGAGTGATTGAGATACTTGTATTTATTTGTATCTGTGTACATATGTATGGATACATACTTTCCCAGTTATATTGATGATGAGAGTTATTGGATGGATAATGTATCTATGTTTTAATTTCCATTGTTATTTGTATGTGATGGAAACTAGGTGAATTAGGCATGATTGAGTCAAGGTCATGTAGGCATGGTTGAGGTAGGTTGAGTTAGGCATGGTTAGGTTAGGCATGGTGAGTTTAGGTCATTAGGCATGGTGGAGTTTAGGTTGCATGATCGAGTCTAGGTGAGTTAGGCATGGTGATTGATTGAGTCAGGTCATTTAGGCATGGTGAGGTAGTTAGTTAGGCATTTTTTTAGGTCTTTTAGGCATGAGTCAGGTGTAGACATGGTGGAGTTTTAGGTCAGTTAGGCATGATTGAGTCGAGGTCATGTAGGCATGATGGAGTCTAGGTCACTTAGGCATGGTTGAGTTTAGGTATTTTAGGCATGGTTGAGTCAGGTGTAGGCATGGTGGATTTTTAGGTCAGTTAGGTATGTTTGGTCATGTTGTTGGGTTTGATTTAATTTCCATGTTATTGGTAGTATGGAAAATAAATGATGATGTATATTTATGTTATGGTGTAAACTTCCAAATATTTGATATTATGGAAATGTGAAATGATTAATGTATGATATGATGATGTAAGAAATAAGTAGGTAGACATGTTTATATACTTGTATGTTTGTTTAATTTCCAAGTAGTATATAAGATGGAAACTAACTAAGGTAGAGTGTGAATAGAAAAATGGGGGGGGGGGGATGGTTAGGGTAAAGAGTGGCCGAGCTAACCTCCAAGGGCCCCATGCCCTCGAGTGTTACCTACATAGCCCCATGAAAAGGGGCCTCAGGCGATGTAGTTCTCCCATAAGCTAGGGAAGAATATGATGAGGTAAAGGGATGGGTTGGTAGGTTTTAGGCATGATTGAGTCTAGGTCATGTAGGCATGGTTGAGTTTAGGTCATGGTAGGCATGGTTGAGTTTAGGTCATGTAGGCATGGTTGAGTCTAGGTCATGTAGGTATGGGTGAATTGAGGTCATTTAGGTATGATTAAATGTAGGTGTCAAGGCTTGGTCCTGTAGAGGATAATCAACAAGTAATGAAGAAGGTGATTGGTAAGAGGTGACAAAAAAGAGATGCACCTAAGTGATAAGAACCATAACAAGAGTTTATCATACCTAAGATGGGCTTATGAACGTAAGACCCTAAAGGTGTTGCATGATGGACTATTCTAAGGTTGAAGAAAGTCACATGATCATGAAATGTCACATTTGTGGCACATCCCTTGAGTGGGTAGGAAATTAGGGTGAAAAGGTGATGAGGTGAAATTGGTTGGTTTTAGCATAACTAGTGTGAGAGACAACATGCCTACTTGGCAAGAGTCCCAAGATCAAAATAGGCAAGTCCATGATGAAAAATTTATCATTTTCTTTTTTTTTTTTTTTTTAGACTAGATGATGATGAAGTCTCTATGTGGGATGAGTATATTATCTCCTTGAGGTCTTCTTGAAGTTGATCGATGTGGGAAGCTTCTAAATATTTTATTTTATTTTTTTTTGCAAAGAATAGTCTTCTTTTATGATAGACTATGTACAATATGGCTAGCTTTGTATAGTTTTCCTTCGAGGGAGCAGTCTATTTATAGAAGAGATAGAGAAGATATATGTCCTTTTTTTGAGGGAGTCATCTTTTTTTTTAGAAGTTTGACTCAAGGAGTTGAATCCCATTTTACTTTTGAAATTGTTTTTCTTTTGGACTTTTAAGTCATGGACAAGACTATAAAGAAAAATAGGCTCTTATTTTGAATACAAAACTATATCACACACAGAGGTTAACTATGAAAGAGAGGGTTTAAGTGATGAATGACCATGGGATTCCATCTTGAAAAAGATGAAAAGTATCCATGAGAATCATGCCATGAGTAGAGCCATGATACTCATATTGAAGACAAGGTTGAAAGGTAATGGGTAATCACATGATCTTGGTTTAGTCGTTGATCCTTAAAATAGGTAAAATGGAAGGTGAATGGTGCTCAAGGGATGAGCATTTAATAGACAAAAGGTGATATAGACTTAATTCAATAATAGAATGGTCAAAGATGCAAGGCATTGAGGGGCTTAGGTTTGGGTTTACCTTCGAGTGAAGACAAATGATAAGCACCTAATCCATAGGTATGAGTAACGATATAGGGTCCAAGCCAATTAGGAGAAATTTTTCCCATTTACTTTTTTTCCTCTTTTGTTACATGTTGATTTTCCTTCAGATGAGGTCACCAACTTGGAAGGTTCATTCATGGACACATTTATCATAGGCATGTTTGATACATTTTTGGTAGATTTGGAGATGGTCAAGAGCATTGAGACAACGTTCATCTAATAACTCAAGTTGTGCCAAATGGTCTTGGAAAAATTCATCATCATTGAGCATCTCTTTAAGTGAGATACAAAGAGATGGAATCTAGACTTCAAGAGGTAGAACAACCTCTGTATACTATAGACCAGAGAAAGGTGTGGCAATAGTTGATGTATGAATACTAGTATGATAAGCCCATAAGGAAAAAGGAATGTGCGTATGCCAATCCTTTCCAATGTATCATCAACAACTTTCATAAGAATTTTGTTTAAGGTTTTTTTGGTTGATTCAACTTGGCCATTTGTTTGAGGGTAGTAAGGTGAAGAAAAATTGAGTTGAATGCCAAAGGCATCACAAAATTTTCCAGGGTTTTTTTTTTTTGAACTGTTTTCCATTATCAGTGATGAGATGATGAGGAACACCAAAGTGACAAATGATGTGATGGTTGATGAATTCACATATTTTCTCATATTTTTTTAGAAATAAGAGGTATGGCTTCTACCCATTTAGTGTAGTATTTAGTAGTGGTGGTAATAATCCATTGATGATGTTGTGAAGAATGGGATTGATCTCTCCAACAAGATCCAAACCCCATTGAGAGAAAGGCCAAAGGTCTCATGTGACTTGTAAGGCGTGACTAGGTGTGTGATGAAGATTAGCATGTTGTTGGCACTTCACACAATGTTTGACATAATCACAACAATCATGGTTTAGGTTGGCCAATAATAGCCTAGGTGGAGAATGTGTTTAGTGAAAACTAAACCACTAAAAGTGACCTCCAAAAATTCCATCATGAACTTCCTTGATGGTGTAGGGAATTTCAGAACTTGTAAGGCATCGTAAGAGGATATCATCAAAGCCACATTTATAAAGAAGACCACCCATGATGACATAATGAGAGACACTTTTGAGAAAGGCTTGTTGTCCATTACGAGTGAGTAAGGTCTGGAGGTAGAATTGAAAGGGAAAGGTAGTCAACAAACTTTTATACCAAAGGTCACGTGGGTCAGGTTTAATGGTTCCGACAAGGTTGACATCTCAAAATAGATAAGAAGGTGATTGCAACCTTTGTACTATGTGACAAATATTTTCAAGTCAGAGGGTGAAGTGGGTATTTGAGAAGCAAGGCAAGGCCATGGTATCCACAAATTTTTAGTGGAACGTGGAGTGGTTTGAAGTTCATAATGGTCAAAGGTAGTCAAAAGTATGTCTACATGATGCTTATACTTTTGAAGTATCTCATTATGAAACATTATATATATACCATTAACTTGATTTACAACCAGTTGGGAATCACCAAAGATATTAATCGATTTAACATCTAAGGTGATGGTGGCTTGAAGACTAATACAAGTGCTTCATATTCGTGATATTGTTAGTACAATTCAAAATCTAATTTGAAAGATAAAGGCATAGGTTCACCATCAAGAGGAATGAGGATAACTCCAACACCACCCCCATGCTAACATTTGGAACCATCAAAGAATAAGGTCATTTGGTAAATGGTATCATCCAAAGAGAGGGTAATGATGGATTCATCTGGGAAATCAAAGTTAGAGGGATGATCTCTGGAGAGAGGTGCATCTGCAAGTTGGTCAATGATAGTTTGGCCTTTGATAGATTTTTGATGAGTGAATTCAGGTCTAGGTCTACAAGAAGCATGAGCCAACATGTGCAACATGTTGATGTTGGTAGGGCTTGGCGTGTACATGTAATGTAAGGGGTCTATATTGGTGACAACAAAGGTTTTGTGGTTAAGTAGGTAATGGAAAAGTTTAGTGGCAAAAAAAAACTAAGGCTAAGAAGAGTTTTTTGGCATGGGTGTATCGGGTTTCATAGTCCAAAAGCATATGACTTATATAATAAACCACTTGCTCCTTGTTTTTCATCACGATGAGCGAGCATGGCACCCAAGGAATGATCCATAGCAGAAATGTAAAGGTAAAATGGTTGGTCATCCTTAGGAGGAATGAGTACAGTGTGGTTGAGGAGGTATTATTTTAAGGCCTCAAAGGATTTGTGGCATTCATCATCCCATTTGAAGGAGACATCCTTTTTGAGGAGATGATGAAATGGGTGGCAGGGTCAAAAAAGCTGCAAAATAAAATGATGAATAGATTACAACTTTCCTTGCAAACTACAGTAGTTGGTGAAGGTTAGTAGGTGGAGGCATTTTGAGAATAGCCTTGATTTTAGTGGGATCAACTTCTATGCCATGCAAAGAAATGATAAAACCAAGGATTTTCCCGAGAGAACAACGAAGACACACTTCTTAGGTTGAAGGTGAACACAATACTTGATGAGATGGTCAAAGATGACCTTAAGGACTATAAGGTGTTCGGCCCGAATGTTTGGATTTGGAAAGAAGGTCATCTACGTAATCTTCCAATATGTGATGCATGATGTCATGAAAGATATAAGTCATAGCCCACTTGATATGTAGCACCAACATTTTTAAGGCCAAAGGGCATGACTCGATAGAAGAAGGTCCCCAAGGAGTGATGAAGGTGGTTTTTTGTGTTGATCTTCTGGGGAGTAATATTTGGTTATAACCCGAGAAACCATCCATGAGTGATAACATTTCATGGCCAACGTAAGATCAACTAATTGGTCTATACTAGGTAGAGGAAAGTCATCTTTAGGGCAAGCTAGGTTAGGTCACAAGGAAATCCATGTGCAAATGTGAGTCCCCTATCACTTTTGTGATAGAACGATGTTAGAGATCCATTGGGGATAATCAATGGGTAGGATGAAGGAAACCAAAAGAAGGCATTGAATTCTTCTTTGACAAGAAGGGCAAATGTGAGGATGCATTTTTTCAGTATCTTCTTTTTATAGGTTTGGCTTTAGAATAGTTATGATATTGTGGACCACAATGTTTGGGTCAATACTAGGCATATCAACATAGGACCAAGAAAAATTGTTGCTATGATCTCAAGGAAAGAAGTAAAAGCTTCTCTGTTCAACAACATCTAAAGATTGGCCTATCTTTAGAATGTGTGGGTCATCCTGAGTGTTAATATTGATTTCATGGTTGATTCATTTAACATGGTTTGTGTCTCAGAAGGCAATGACCGATGAATATAAGAATCCTCCACACCAAGATAGGTGAGAATAGACTCATCATCCTGACATTGAATGATGTTAATGGATGGTGTATCATCATCGATCATGTCAGGATATAGGAAGGGAAGAGAAGAGGGAGCCTCACCATCATGTTGATAAGTCGAGGTCCTAGGAAATGGTGTTCATGAAAAAAAAAAAGTTAGGAGGAATGGATTTTGGATCCATAGACTCCATGGGTGAAGGTGGTGAAGTTGGTAAATGGGGTGAAGAAGGTTTTTCATCCTCAATGAGTTCGACATGGGGATTTCTTGAAGATGGTTCAAAAATCCAATACCACTATGGTCATTATGTTTACGTGTGTACACATGGGATGACAAAGTATGGTGGCCCTATTCATAGAACCCAAAGCCAAAGCCTTTCCATGCACAATGATGGAGGAAAGTGTGGGAAAAGTGGTGGTTGGTGAGATTGAAGGTCAAAAGAAAATGGTCACATTTGGGAAGGTGGCTCGGGGTGAGTAGGTGGAAGTATCAAGTCCCCCATATGTTAAGTTGGTACGAAGGTGGGGAGGACCATAAGGGAAAACCTCACCTATGTGGTGATCATAACGAGGATGTTGGTGAAGGTTACCATACTCTTGAGGAGTAAGGAATGTGTCGATGTTATATAGTGGTACTCCCCCAGAGTGAGACGTTGAAAAACACCTTCTAAGGGATCGTAGTTTGATATATGGGTAGTGGGAATAGATGAATCACTAGGTGATTGGGAAGAAGAAGCATTGGTTGGTTGAGAAGTAGATGGGTTAGTGGATGAGTCAGCTACGGAGGTTGCGGTGGTAGTGGGAATAGAGGAATTAGGTGTGGGAGAGGTAGTGGTAAACATTGGTGGATGGGGTTGTAGGTGAAGGAGAAGTGGTAGTAGTGGTAGATGCCTTAACTAGTACAAGGACATCATTAGGTTGGTACAACATGTTATAGGTTTTGAATGGTGAAGGGTCAATGGGATGGTATAGTTATGTCCTTCATGTTCAAATTTTACACAACATGTAAGGTTGAAGGAACACAACCCATGACATGGATCCAAGGTCAGCCAAGTAACATGTTGTACTAGAATCCCCCTCTAAGACATAGAATAATTCTGGAATGGTATGGGGGCCCACACAAATGTGGAGGATGATGGTGCCGAGAGTGGAAGTGATGGCATCATTGAATGAATGCAACATAACTGGGTTATTATGCATGTAATTTGAAGGGATGCACATTTGATTGTACATGGGAGGAGATGATGTTATATGGGCACCATCCATCAATCATAACACATCAAACATGTATATTATCAATATAAATGGAAATGAAAAGGGTGGGATCAAGATCATCTGATTGAGAGGTATAATCTCATCATCAGAGAAACTGAGGGTGGCTACTTGGTGAGTAGTGGCAGGTGTAGAGGAAGGGGATGAATTGGTGAGAGAGCCACATGGTGAGGGGTGATAATGGAGGCCACATGGCATCGTTCATTAGGTAAAACCTCGATGGATTGCAAAACCTCCATGAGGGCCTGATCGATGAGATTCAGAGGTTTGGATGAGGTCATACAAAGACATTTTTAGAGGGGATTGGTGTAATTGTTTTATCATTATACGATGGGAGACCCCATCAAAATAGGATATGTGGGTCCCCGAATGGTGATTTTTGGTGTGGGTGTGAGATGGTATATTGGGCACAGGATTGGTGGATGGGCTGGTTTCTTTCTCCTTTCCTTTGTCTTTTTGGGCACAGTGGAAACTTGATCATGTTAATCTGAGGAAGAGATGTGGATGGAGAAGGTGTGTCAAGAAAATATAATGACATGATGGACAAAAACCTAGTGTGATAAGAGCCTTGTGAAATGAGTAGGGTGCACTGGAATTTTGGTGGGGTTTTGGCTAGCTCTCTTATACGGACCATATTGATCTCAAATTTTGGAGGTGGATAAAAGGGTTGTGGAGGTGGTGATGCAGGTCACTGAATAGGTAGTGGGTGAGGATGTGTGGTGATAGGTGGAGGTGGAACTGGGTCCTCATCTAGAAGATCATCATCATCAAAGTTTTGTTTAAGAGGACAAAGTTGGAGAAGAATGGTTTTAGAGCCTTACAATTTTCTACATCATGTCCTGACACACGATGGTAGGCAAAATTTTAGTATCATCAAACCCTTTTGGTTTGGGTTTGAGTGGGTCATAAGGTCTAAGTGGTGGTAATGTGATGACAGAGGTCTCTAAAAGGTTAGCTAAAATGTTAGCATAAGATCCTACCAATGGATCACAATGTGAAGTGAGTGTGGGTTTGGGTTGAAGTGTGGGTGATTTTGATGTGAGGTGTTCTAGGTGGGTGGAATTGGAGGTGGATAGGTTTGACCACCGGTTTGGTAGGTGGTACTATTTTAGGCTTGGGTTGTACCTTCTTGGGTAAAGGTATAGTAGATGAACTAGCAATAGAAGGTGTTGTAGGCTTAACTACCTCTTTGGAGGGTAGTGGGTTTTTCAATTTTGGTTTTACCTTCCTAGGTAAAGGTGAAGGAGGAGTACGTGATGTAGAAGGGAAAGTGGATGGTGGTAGAGGATGAGTTAGCCAAGGTGATAAAGGAGGTGTGGTGAAGGTTGTTGGAGAGGAGGCAAGGTGGAAGGTATGGGTTGAAGAGAAGGAAATCTCATAGGTAGTGATGAGGCTATTATTGGTGGTGGGGGGGTAGGTGGTAAGAAAGATGTGGGTGATGGTGAAGGTGTACATTGTGTAGGTAGGTTAGGTGTAATAAAGGATCATGATGAAGAAGAGGGATGTTTGCATTTTTTATTTTCCTTGGGTAAGGGGTTGCTTGACCAAGGTAGATGGGTGAGGCCCTAGGATAGATGGAAGGGGTGAAGGTGACAAAGGCATAGTGGGTGAAATTGGTGTGTGGGCCTAGAAGGTTGGGTCTTCCTTTTAGGTGGAGGAATGGTTTTTGTGTGGGTTTGGGAAGATGTGGCTAAATCCAATTTGATAGGAGGATGAACTAGACTTGATGTCGCATGACACCCAATGTGGTAATGGGTCTAGATGTGGGGGAAGGTGTAGGTGCAGGTAGGTTCTTAGGCATAGGAATAAGTTTAGTTGTTGGTAAAGGTTTGGATGTAGGTGAGGGTGATGAAGAAGAGGCCATTTCAATAGGCATGGTCATGGTTGATTGGGTTGCTTGAAATACCTTTGATAGATCATGGCAGGTATCCACAGTGACATTTGCATTTGGGTTGAAAAGGGTAGCTAAAGGCATCCCCAAAGCATGGAATTATCAACGTAATCCAAGTGGTCAGCCATGTGAAAATGACAATTTTTTATAAGAGGAGATGATGTTGGCTTAGTAGAAATCCCTATAAAATATGTCTGTGAGATAGGGAACTGGTTGGCTTTGGACTCTGTGGGTAAGAGAGCCGAGAGCAGATCAACGGGATCCTGGAAGGCTAATGGGGAATTTCACCAATAGGTAGTGGTGCATCTAAAGGATCCCCTATGGGTAGGGGAGATGGTAGGTGGGATGAGGTAGGTTCCTCTTTTGGTGGAGAAGGTGAGGATGACTCTCCCATGGGTAGGAGAGTTAACACCATAGGTTGTTCATTAGGTTGTGAGGTGGGTGGTGAAACTGCATCGACAAAAATTGTGGACTCCTCCATGGGTGAAGGGGAGATGAAGGGGACTCCTCTATGGGTGAAGGAGTAGATGAGGTAGGCTCCTCCATGGGTAAAGGAGCTCATGCTAGAATCTCCTCGATAGAGGGGATAGGAGGAAATTGAGGAATGGTTGGTATGACTTCAAAAACAACATGGACTTCATGGAAATTGTTGTCATTGGTTGAAGGTTCACCACTTTTGTTAGATGATGGGGTATGATTAGGGAATGGTTTCTTGAAGATATGCAAGTTTGATTTTCCGTGTGTTTGGGTTGTCCAGATGAGATCTCCATTATCTAACATTTCCTAGACAATGTTCTTGAAGGTTATACAATTACCATCACTATGGCCTTTTACGTGATGATAGTTACAATAGTCATGTTCCTTATACCATGCAGGCATAGGATGAGCGGGGTCAAAACTAGTATGTGGTTTTATGGGTGGAAGAGAAATGGCTCTCGGCCTTAAGAAGTTTTTCTAATACTAAAGAATAAGGCTCCCCATTGGAGTGTATTTTCATTGCTCCCATCTAAACTAAAAAGTTTGAATGGGAGAAAGGTTAGAGGTAGGTTTTGATTGATTAGAGGGGTGAGATGGGCCAACCTTTAAAACTACCATGTTGGATCCTTTGGCTTTTGAATAATTTTTTGGGGTTTTGAAGAGGAAGAAGCATCATTTGATTTAAATGTGGCATTTTTGTTATACAATTGAATTTTCTTCTCTTCAATGGCACAAATTTCTAGTTTTTGCATGCCATGGTAAATGCTTCATCAAAGGTACGAAGGTTTGTACTTGGAGAGAGTTGGTGAGATGTGCCTGACACAAGCTCTAGTGAACAACTCTATAAGCTTGGTTTGAGGCAACTAGAATGTTAGTTAGTTGATGAGGCTTCACCAACGAGTGACAAAAAATCATGTGATAGATTCATCATCATATTGTCATTGTGTTGAGTACAAGTCGGTCATGGTGACCTTCTTGATGATATTGATTAAAAATGGTCCAGGAAGGCTTGAGCCACTTGATTAAATGAGTAAATGGAATGTCTTGGGTAAACCACTATACCAATCTAACGCAGGTCCTATCAAGGACATTGGGAATGTTCGTAGGAGTAAAGCATCATCATGGGTGATTAGATAACACCCATGTTTGAAAGACCACAAGTGTTGTTTGCAGGTCTTCTTTACTATTGAACCGGTTGAATTTGGGCATTTCCCAATGCACATGGTATGGGTGAATGGGAATAGATGGATGGATGGGCTCATTATATATTCATCATAGGTTAAGGAGTTGCATGAGAGCTAAAACCGATGCTTCCAATGTTTGCATCTTTTCCATCATCATTTTAATAAGGTCGTTGGTAGGTTGTGATGATTGGGCACCCCCCAAGTATAAGGAGGTTGATGATGAATGTATGATGTGGATGACATCCCAAGTATATGGTGGTGCCGAGTATGAGAACTATGAAGGGGGAATAGATGCAGGTGGAAAATATCTTGAATAGGTGATAGATGAGATTGGGGGTTGTTGGTGATATGTGTAAGTAGGTGGGGTAGATGTATGACAATCTTGTGGTATTGGAGGTAAAGAACTACGGATGGAGAGGATGATGTTTTGGAATGGGGTATGGGTTTCACACACACCATGGGTGGTGCATGATGCAATAGGTATATATGAGGTGGTAGGTGCAGATGGGGGCTATGCTCAAGGTGGTTGATGAAGGAATGGTTGACACCATGGGAGAAACCGACAAAAAGTGTGACCGATGTGTCGGTGCCATGATATATGATGATGTGGGTCAAGTTGGGATACTACAGGTGGTAAGGTGGAAGAAGGTAATGCCGAGCTAGTAGTAGCTGACATAGAAGTGGGGGTGAGGGCAGGGAGGAATGGACACATGCATGTCATATACCAACTATCCTGATGAATCATGAGTAGATGAATGGGTGAGATAATGTTGTAAGGCAACAGGGGTTGTGGTCAAGGAGTCTTGTGAACTCCTCATCACCGGTATTGATGATAATGGGTTGAGTAGGATCCATAGGTGACAGGATGGAAGGTGGCGATGATGGGCTAGGTGGGAGCAGTGGTAAAGGCTTGCATGGAATACAAGGGTGTTGGCTTGACTACAAGTCAAAACCATGTGAGTTAGCATAGACTTGGTAATATGTTCTCTATAAATGACACAAAAAATAGAAGAAATGAAGAAAATAGGTTCCGGGAGGTGAAATTGGTCATTGTTTTAATTAAAATTAAAACACAGAACCGATGGTGGTTAGGTTAACCAATGATGGTGATGAGATGGTAACCAATGATGGTTAGGTTAATCGATATCAAGCTATCGTAGGGAATCAAAAATTTTTGATAAATGAGGTAATAATATGAAAATGAAACAAAATCTAGATTTTATAATGATTTTAAAGGTCCAGAGGTATGATGATGTGTCTGAAGACTTCAAAAGAACAAAAATGTGGTGAGTGTTTTTTTTGTAAAATGACCAAAAAAAATTGAAACTGACAATGGTTAGGTAAACCGATGATGGTTGATGAAAACCAATGATGGTCCTTGACCAATGCCAATGAATGTGAAATTTGAAAAGATGGAAGAATTTGATTTTTGTGACTTAGATCAGATAAACTATCAACCCAGAAACCTGAGTATGATAGTAATGGACCCTAACACACCCAAAAAAGTTTGAATACACCAACTATAATCTGGGGGTGTGAAAGGAAGAAAAAAAATGAGAAACGTGACCTCACAACTCAAAACACAACTCAAGAAAAAGCTAAGAAAAACATGAAATCCTATGAGTGAATTTTATGTTTTAGCTTATGCTATTTTAGACTAGACTTGTGAATAGAAACAAAGTTTTTTTGGTTGGAAAGAGGGTATCCTATGAAGAGGAAGATCTAAGGATGGTTTCAGGTTATGTTTTGGTGGGGGGGTCCTTTCTCTGAGATAATGACTAGACAAAGAAACCAGCTGGGTGCCCATTGTCAATCCTTTGATCGTGTGATCGTTGATAACTTTCTTCTAGGTAAGGTGTTGTTTAAGAAGATGTGTGAGTTTATTTTTGTGTAGTTTGGAAAAGAGAGAAGAGAATGTGCTCTATGATTCAATTATGTCAACCATCAACTGGGCATGACTTCCAATGTATAGGTTTCCCTCAATTTTAATGTGAGCTAAAAATGCAAACATAGAAGTATGAAATGCAAGTATTTTAGAACCCAAATCAAATGTGATATTCGATGTAAACAAAGAGTGAATAGGAAAGAATATGACTTCACTAATGCAAATGCAAGAAGAGAAAGAAAGATTCTTTTTAGTCCCAAAATACAAATGTCACTTAGACAAGTAGAAGAGAGAGAAGATTCCTAGGAGAGAATTTAATGTTAACTTCCTTTTGAAAAGAAACAAACATACAATGGTTCCCTAAGAATGAAAAATGCAATAAGGAACCCCGATGGGTCCCACTAGGTGTGCCAAAATGTTTCACCAGATTCTTAGTAAATTAATGAAATAGATAAGGGTAGTAGGCCAAGGAGGAATACCTGTTTGTAATGTCAGTTGAAGGTTGTGCATGCATTCTGATTTCCTGATCCAAGTTGACTTGAGAGATCTCCCTTTTGGCTAGGAGGAACTACCTATAAATGTAAAACAATACCACCAGATAGAGTTAAACAAAAAATGAGTGGACTACCTAGCCTAGTGGAAGCTAGATCCGGGAAGCGTGATGCTTCCTGAATAGTCAATCCACTTTTATATAACAATATTAATGCTATTTAAAATATACATGAAATAATGATCTTATTGGAATTGAAATGATTTAGGTATCTCATACAAAACAATAAGAAAGGTCAGGTAAAAGGTGATTGAGGTCAAAATGGGTCAGTGATTGGTTAGTGTTGTTGTAGGTCTAGTACAAGCTCTGGGTAAGGTCTGGTAAAGATTAGAAATGGTTCTGGGTTGTTGGGAAGTGGGTATTAGCTCACTGTTGGTCTGAGGTATATTTCGATCACATAATAATGTATGTCGGTTGTATGACCGACCGATGCCGCTAGGGCAGAATGACCAATGTCGACTTGGCTAATCGGTGCTGTAGGGGGGAAATTATCATAAATTTCTTAGTTTTTTTTAAGACTCCCGTGATTGTGCACAGAGGTTGGAAATGGTGAGGGTGAGGTCATAAAATGGTCTTGAAGACTCGAGATGATTAGAAGAGGGTGAAATAGGTGAAAGGGCTAGGTATGGTAAGGTGATAGGTTAGTGGGAGGAAGGAAGTATACGGGTGTGGAGAAAGATAAACTACTGAGATGAATAATAAATCTTACTGAAAGAAAATGAAGGTAAATGAAGAGGTGTTAGGTACTTACTAAATAGTAGATTTAGAGAATCGTAGGTGATGAAGATGGTGAGGGAAGAGATCCAGAGAGAAGAGTCATTATATTCATGTCTGGAAATTTGAACCTTTGTGCTTCTCTGTGTGAATCTATGATCATGAAGAAGATGATGAATGCCAAATGGTTGTTGGTAGTGCTCCCATGTGTTTTCTTTTTCCTGAGTGCTTTAGAAATTTGAGTGCTCCAAGTCTCTATTCGTATGAGATCTTGAATCGAATGACCAACCTAGGCAAAAGGCTTTTGGAAATGTATTTAACCTAACCGACAATGGTTAGGTGACCGACATTGGTTGAGATATAACCAACATCGGTCAAGGTGAGAATATCTAGGTTGGCCAAAAATAGCCAGATTGTTGCTATTTTTGGCATGATCTCCAACCTTCTTCCAAGTCTTGAGTGATGGATCATAGAAAGATAAGTAGGATTCCTTTTAGGTTTGTTAATAAGAGTTAAGTCTAGGTTTAGACTAAGTCCTAGTTAGTTAGGATAGGTTTAGACTTGGTCTTAGGTCATCATTAGTGGGTCATTTGAGTGAGATGGTTAGTGAGTTGGCTAGGTGAGGTGGTTAAGTGAGGATATTAATTAATTTAATTAAGATAATTAATTCCATTAACATGTGCACTAGTGAATATGAATAGTAGGATATGGTTAGTTTAATTTACTGATATCCCCACATGCGTCGTGTGCGCCTTCCTTCAACCTTCTTCCCATGCTCATTTCTTCCATGTGCATATATTTTCACCCTCCCTTGTGCCTTTCTATGACAAGTCATCCTCTCGAAATGCTTAAGTGTGCCACACCCAACTAGTCAAAGCATGCCAACAAGGCACCGAATACTTACAACAAATCGGTGAGTGAGACATGGCAGAAATGACATGAAGATTTACACATTGGCCATCCTTTAGTGAATTTGTGTGTGCCATGTGTTTTGCATGTGCCTTAGACTCTAAAAAACTTTTGACATCCTTGTATTTTTCTACAGAGCTCGATCGGCACATGTGTGGACTTGTCAAATAGCTCTTGACGTAGGATATAGTCCTAGACATTCAAATTTAAATTCTTGGTAGACCTAGTAGGTGAGAAATGGGAAGATGTTTTTATGAGCATTGATGAGAAAAGCTAATTTCTCTAACCACCTAATTTGATATGATCCACCCTACTTCCTTCGTAACATGCCAAATGGACCTAGGGAAGTACATTTGATAGATTTATAGGTAGATTTATAGGCATTGAATGCTTCTTGTTAGTGGTTACATTTCAAATTCAGATTTTACCTTCTTCTCTTCTTATTCCATGGATTCATCTATAAATGTAAGAGTTGGGCTCATTTTTAATTTTGGACATTTTGGATCCTTACGCACTTTTTCTAAGGACTTCATATTTTTGTATTTTGAGTTGTAGACCTCTAGATCTGGCTCTTGCATGTGGATATCGGCCTCTTTCACCATTGTAACAGCTCTATGCATTTCTAGAAGTAATAGAAGCATCATTTTTTGACTATTCTCTATCCTAACGTGTTTGCATTCCTTCTTCTTGCCTTTTCTTTTACATTGCGTGCTTGTTGTGCCATTTCACGTCCCTTGCAGCTCCTTATTTAGTTGTGTTCCATGAAACTGATCTGGTAAATACATTTTAAGTTGTGCTACACATGCCTAGCCTTCTTTCACACATTTCCCTTCATTTTCTCTTAGAACAGATAGTGTTCATCCCTATTTTCTAGTGCTATCACCTTTTAGTGTAGGTTTTCTTTCATGTTATCCTTCTATCCTTGGTCCCTTGGCATCATTATCATAGTTTTCCCTTTCATCCATAGGAGTATCGTAGAGAAATATAAATAGATAGAGGAACCGACCTTCTCTGAAGATCCATCCCAAGTGCACAAGGTCCCACAACTTGGGGATGGTTCCATTATTGTCACAAATGATTCAGTTCTTCCAGATCTGAGACACGGGTGCAAGCTTGATGACCAACATGTTCAAAAATATATGTTCCTATTCGAACACTTCAAAAGTACCATACCCAAGTGTATCACAAAACCCTGTAATGTTAGCTTCTAACAATCCAAATGAGTCTAATTTCTATCAACAAATGAATATAACATTCATCAATCATCCAACCAAACAAGTAACCTCAAAATATACAGTATAGATTCTTGCTTAAGAAATATCGAACAATAAAGCAAAACCAATTATACCTAATATCATGTGAGAAAATAAGAGTAGATATGTCTTAATCATGTAGCCCATATAACATGACTAAAATATTTTACTCGAATCCAATTAATTACAAACAAAAATTAATTCCAATTCAACAGTCTAACAATCCGAAGGTTGGAAAAGATTATAGTTGAGTAAAGAGATAATGATAGCAAGCTCTCAAGGCCCAATCTATCTTAACTTGTTATACAAAGCAACCCATGCCATAACTACTTGGCTCTAACGAAATGAGAATTATACAAACTACTAAAATAAATTATATAATATTTATGAGGTAAGGTTTTCTAGGAACCATAAAAGTATTCCATATAAGACTGGTGCAAATCATACTTAACTTATTACCTCACTTATACATAGAAATGAAATGATTTCACATAGGAAAAGAAAACTCACAATCGAATAACCTTTCAATGACTGAATGATATCCTTGATCATACAAATATGATCAAGGTTCGACATGAATTTAAAATGATCATACTTAAGCAAGTTTAATGAACCATCCAACTGGTTCAGGTCGAGGTTCCGACCAAGAGGCCTGACCTGCAAGATCATTAAAAATGGTGGTCAAACTTAAACCTACCAGTCAAAATAATGACCGGAAGTCTTCTCCAAATTTGAACATTTCATAGAGTAATACACAATATCCCCCAGGTGGCCATTACACTTTCATGGCTTAATAAAGTCCTATTAAACACTATGTCCAACCATCTACCCTAGTAGTATAAAAGCAACATAACAGTTACCATGATGAAATAAGAGGACCAAACGTTTATATGACCTAAACTACGAATAACCCTCCACAGCCTTAGGTGAAGCAAAGCTTTATGGATAAATCAAATAATAGTCTAGTGACCTACTTACACAAAATAGAGAATGTATTTAATCACAATGGGTACAAACAATACCTAGAAGCTTCAGTTAAGATCTAACCTGACTTGGGTTATCAAAACTCAACAAACCTTCTAAATTGATCAAAGAATAATACAACCAAGATCATACCTAGCTGGGTTGAGCAATAACTCACCCACATGAGGGTGATCATGAAGAAAAATCCCCATGAACTCATAGTTACATTGATCATGAGTTTGATTATTCAAAACAAGATTAAAACACATACCCGAAATAGATAGAAATATCTTTAGATGACACCACCTAACTAACTCAACTGAGTGCTCTAGTTCCCACTCGACCCATAACACAAGGTCATTATTTCCTTTAAAAGATAAGCACAGAAATTCCATAGCAATCAAAAACTAACAATATAGAGATTGATAACAACACTACAAAAACCATTTGTAAAATATAATCACATGCAATCCAGAGTCATCAAAATAACATTACAAAGATCAATATCACCATAACACAACTGATTTTCTTACACATGCAACTAAATAAAAAATATTTTTCTTTCCACTACAGTCATGGTGAGTTTATTTCAAATGAATAACATAGTCATGTAAAGAAAATCAACATTTCAACCATGATAAAACAAGTATACAATTGTAAGCTCAAAAACTAGTTCCAATAGCTACTTACCAATCTAAAAATTCCATTTTATTAATCAATAGTAAAAGACAAGTACCCCAAAATTTATTCTATCATAAACAAAGTTTGTTTATGAACTAATTAGATAGAACAAGTTTTTGCAAGGGATTAGAGCCTATCATGCCTAGTAGAGCTTCCCAATGTTTTCTTTCAACTCCCAGGATCCTTCTTAGACCTCTCATAACAACTTCTACAGGTTGAATTAGTTAATCCTCTAGAAACTTCCTCTAACTTTCCAATGGAATCTCTCCCAACAGCTTCTCCAAAAAACAAAGAAGCCAAGATTCAAACCGAATCAAAAACTAGATAAAATGCATAAAACCTCCATATTCAAAGAAATAAGGAAAATGAAAATGACCAAATGGAAATCCAACAACAATACTACCTTTTCCGAATCTAGAATTTTCCCCTAGGTAGTTTGGAACAATTTTCCAAATCATTAATTCTTGCCAAGATAATTCGTTCCTCCCGCCAACCCACCAAATTCCTCTAACCTTTCCTAGGTTAGCTTCTAACTACTTATCCATCCAACTAATCATGCTAGATTCATTTTTAGCAATATTCCAAATCCAAAATTGGGTTATCGCTAAGGAGTGGTGGTGTCTACCATTAATGGCATTAAATCAAAGTTCTAATACATGAAAAGGTGGAAGAAACCACCACTTCTTACTTGATCACACATCCCATTCCAAATACCAGCTAGGGTTAGCTTTGAGTTAGGGTACGAGTCTCCCTTCCATCCAAGATTAGGATAAAATTAATCTTAGAAACATTACCATTAGAAATAGATTACTTAGGTTAGGTTCTTAGGAATCGAATTAGTTCATATGACTTAGGCATTAGGTTAGGCCATTAAAATTCAAATGTTAATAACACATCAATCATAGTCTAGGCTTAATAACTATCACATTAAAACCTTACTAGCCATGCAAAATTGGTGAGCAGAGAATGCATGATAATGAGCGCAGCATGTGAGGGATCAAGGACCTAGCTAATAGAAGCAAGTGCGGGGCACGCGGGAAGGGAAGAAGATGACTAGGAAGAAGGTGAATGCATGGAAGTTAGGCATAAGGGAGAAGAGGAAGGAAAGAAGGAAAGGGGCGCACATGGAAACTACAACCAAGGGAATGTGCCAAGTGATCTTGAGCATGCGCAACATTGTAATGAATAACCTAGAGCTAGAATGTGTATGTAAGTTACCCAAATCACTAGGAGAGATATTTGGATAATAATTTTGGAGACTTTCGGGGCCATCTACCTGCTAGATGAAGGAGATCAATCACTGGAGCATCCATTGGGCATGGAGTCCACTTATGTAATCATGAAGCTACCCTTGCAGTCACTTGACTCTATTCTAAATCTTGCAACTTTTGAGAGAGGTTTTATGTTTTGGAAGAAACAAAAGAGTATGCGTAGGAAACATGTGAGAAGAAAGAACTATGTACAAACAAACAATGTGTTCATGCAACGCACTTAGAGAAATTGAAACTACTCTAACATATACAACATGATGTAGAAAAATCAATGGAAAGGTTTGAGATAGATCCCATTTACTAGGATTTGCAGCGTGCCTCCATCAAGATGAGTTAACTCAAAAGAGTTAGCTTCTTTGAGAACTAATGATGTATGGGCCACTCCAAAGTGCATCAAAATTTGAATGACACCCTAGTTTAGCTATGTTAGCATCCCATTTTAGAACCAAGTCCCCAACTTTGAAAGCTTGAGGCCTAGCCTTTATGTCAAACCATTTCTTTGTTGCTTGTTGATGTTGTTCTAGCTTAATCATGGTAGAGTTCCCGAGTTCTTCACGATTAACCATCTCTTCCATTCTGATTTCTCTTTGGTTTGTGTCTTAAAATTCCAGCTACTGGGCAAGCGCTAACAAATTCAGCTCTAGTGTCGAAGTAAGGGTAGCTTCCTTTCCATAGACAAGCTTGTATGGCAAAGTTCCTATTGCCCTTTTGAATGTGATTTTATCTACCTAGATCACACGTGAGACCTTTGTATGCTACTGTGTTTGGCTGATGTTCATTATGCATTTCATGATTCTGATCAGGTTCTTGTTTATTGATTCTACCATATCATTTCCCCAAGGGTAATAGTTGGAAGAAGTCTTTAGGTAAATACCTAGACTTAGATCCCAATAAGTTATTTTAGTACTAAGAAATGCCTTTACATTATCATAGATAATGGTTTGAGGAATGCCAAACCTTGTGATTATACCTTCGAGAAAGTTAAAGATGACTACCTCGGTTGATTCCTTAAGTGTGACAACTTCTCTCCATTTGGTGAAGTAATCTATAGCTATCAACACCCATTTATTTCCAGCTCTTGAAGGTGGATTGATCATGCCTATGAAGTCAATACCACATTGTGCAAAAGGCTGATCTTATTAGATTGGTCAAAGGGGAAGCACTGCCAATTTTTTCTTCCATGCAAAGAAAGTGCATTCCTTGCATCTTCTCGACCCACCCATGTGCATATGAGAATACAATAGGCTAGAAGATACCTACCATTATGATCTTGATTATTGTAGTTTTAGTAGAGAAGTTTCCACTAGAGAATCCATCGTGAAATTCTACTAATACTTTATTAGTCTACGCTCTGTTGATACATCTTAAGAACATGCCATCAAGATTTCTTTTTAAGAGAAGTCCATCAATCAACACATGAGGGAAAAATTATAACCTTAGATGTCTTCTCTTTGCTTTTTTTAAACCAGGAGGATAAGCACACTTAGAAAGGAATGTGATCATGTCCTTCATCCATTCATGCACACCAAGGTCTCTATTTTTATCAAGTTCAACACGTGGAAGTTCTTCATCCATAAATATTGAAACTTCAGGTTTAGTCGCACATCCTCGGTAATCATTTTACTGAGAGCACACCACCTCTTACCAGCTTTGTGGATTTGATAGTCACATCATAATCAATTATTTTTGTCACCCATCGTGCTCTTTTCTCACTAATGTTTTCTCCCATGATGAAGCCTATGACAGAGGAGTGGGAGACTAATACCCTGATATGATTGGAGGCAAGCATAGTTTTGAATTTCTTGAGTGCACGCATGATAGAGAAGACCTACTTATCCTTGTGACTATATTTTAACTCATAATCCTTCAACTTATGGCTAAAGAAAGCCACTGGTTGTTCTAGGCATTATTCATTTTCTTGTGTTAAGACAACAACAGTACTTACATCAATGCCATAATAATAAAGGATGAAATCCTTTGAATAATCTCAATTGATAAATGTTGGCACACAAGCAATATCTTGCTTGATATTGTTGAATCTTTCTTGTCCTTCCTGCAGTGTATCTATCCAAGGCTTTGTTCTTCTTGATCATCAAGGTGATGGGCTGGACCAGTCTCACAAAGTTAGAGATAAAACATCTAACAAAATTGATCTTTTCAAGGAAGGAATTTAGGGCCTTTTTATGCACAACCAGTGGAAAGATCCGAGAATGGCTAAAATGTGCTTAGGATCATTTGTGATGCCATCCTTAGAAACTACATGGCCCAAAATCTTTCCTTACACTACTAAAAATTGCACTTCTTGGGGTTAAGAGATACCCCAAATTATCTACATCTCTCAAATAATTTCTCCAAATGCGCCATATGATCCCTGCTCTACTTTGAGAAGATTGTTATGTCATCAAGGTAAACTAGGATGAACTCATTGATATAACCTTTGAAGGCAATATCCATAGCACGCTAAAATGTGGTGCCCACATTTGATAGACCAAAGGGCATTTTCTGATATGCATATGTTCCCCACTTGGTTGTAAATATCATTTTTAATTGATCCTCTTCCTTGAATAGGATCTGGTTGAAACCTGAATACCCATATAACGTGGATAATATTTGCACAATAGCCACATTCTACAAAATATGCTCCATTGAAGGAAAAGGATAATGATCCTTTAGAGATGCTTTATTCAAATCTATGAAATCAACAAAAATTCTGATTTCACCATTCTTGTTGTGCACCGAACCATATTTGTGACCTAGGTTGAGTATTTTATAGGAAAAATCATTTTTGCCTCAATAACTTTAGATAATTCCTTCCTCATGAGGGGTTCTATTTTTGTATTGATAGCCACTACTTTTTTCTAACAGATTGATACCGTGGATCAAGGTTAATGGAGTGTTGAGCAACACTTGGATCAAAACCTTTAAGGTCTTCATATTCCCATGAGAATATTGTTAGTGCAAATTCACAAAGCACCCCCAAATGAGCTATGGATCTAATTTTTTAAGGTAAATTCATTTGGTGTGAATGCACAACATTGAGCTTTCCCAAAAGTGTGGGACCTTTGCAAATGGGAAACCTCTTCGAGAGAAGGTTGGTTCCTTTTCCTAAAATACACCTTACAAGATATTGCAGTGTAGGTAATCTAATCTAATCCTAATCTAAATTCCAAGGAGACAGGGAGATAAATAAAACTAGAAAAAATAGAGCCTACACTAAAACAGTGATACACCAGAGAAGGAAAGTGTTTAACATCTATCAAAAATTCCATGGAAACAAAGAGAGGTGAGTAATGGAAGGATGGAAAAATGCATCATAGACCAAAGATGGATTTGAAACAAAAAATATTCCAAAACTCCATGAACATAGCTCCAAAACCTATAATGAACATCCAAACATACACAAATACTTGAAATGAATAGAGGCAAGAAGAAAACAACCAAAAATGAGCAAGGATGGACAAATGCATCACAAAACACGTTTTTTATTGCTCTAAAAGTTTGCACAGAATCATAATTTCATGGGTAAGAGGAAAAAATTCCATTACAGAGTAGGGAGGAGGTTCAAACTCCATTTTCAACCCTAGGGAAGAAAAGAAGGGAGAGCAGAGAAGAATGATGAACAACTTGTTACAAATGAGCCAAAACTGGCTTTTAACACTCGGACGAATGAAAGAAATGAGAAAATGCGGAAAAAAATTATTTAAAACTTCAACCACTGATAAGATCCATTTAATTGGCTTGCAAAATGATGGGTTTCTATGAAAAAGTCTATACTTCAAAGTACATTGCTTCAGCAGAGCAAGAAAGAGGCCCATACTTCATTAATGTTGGTGGTTTCTACATTTTTGCATGCTAGAGACATTTTCCCAATTTTCTCCCATAAATATCCATCAAAAATAAAAATCAAACCATCCATCATGTAGAGGATTTCAACATCTTTCCATTGATACCAAAAACATGAAAATCCAAGATCTTGATCAAAAGATATACCCTCTCGAACATTTAGGGAAAAAATGGCGAAATTAGGGAAAAATTTGGGTTCCCGGTCCCTCTTTTTCCAAATTGGGAAAATTTCCCAAAAATTCTCCATGCCCCACTCCTTTGATGACACATGGCATCCTCTGGATTGGCCGTGGCTCAAAACAACATTTTACCTCTTTTACGAAATTGTGAAAATTTCCCAAAATCCTCTGCGGCCCCGCCACTCTGCATCGATGTGGACACATGGAACATTTTGATTCAGTGTGGAGATGCGGTTCAACTTTTTCCTTTAAGTTTTTATGGTTTTGGCAAAAACAAAACTCCTTCGAGACCCAAACTCTTGCTACTTCGACTAGACACGTGGTGCCTTCTAATTGCTCGACGGGGATGCGCTCTATTTTTTCCCTTGATGCATTTTGACCAGGATTGACGTCAAAAACTTGAAATCCCTATGATTCCCGTCACTACAACTTGACACGTGGTGCATCCTAACTAGGCACGGGCCTCAAATAATATATTTTCCTCTGCAGGATTTCGGGCTGAAATTTTCCTTTGAGTTTTTTTAGCCAAAAGGCTAAGTGCCAAAAATTTTCCCACGGGTCCGCCTTGGAAAATTTTCCCTCCAAACTCTGCTCGAGCCATAACTCAAAAAATACAAGGAGTTAGGAGGACTTATTTACCTTTATGGAAAGGGGAAAGAATTATCTATCTAATGAAGCAATACCCAAAATAAGAAGGGGATAATTTTGGATAACAAATATATTACTTGTAATTTTGACAGAGAAAACAAAGGCCTGATTTTCATCATATGCACAAGTCCTACTGAGAAAAAA
The DNA here is from genome assembly GCA_018340775.1 of Taxus wallichiana var. yunnanensis. NCBI lineage: Eukaryota > Viridiplantae > Streptophyta > Pinopsida > Cupressales > Taxaceae > Taxus > Taxus wallichiana. The sequence continues at coordinate 155,519,926 of CM031243.1, read as the reverse complement.
TCTTTCCCACACGTAATGGTGATAGAGGAGAAGTCTTCTTGTGTGGCGTGCATGTACCTTTCTTCACCCTTGAACTCATCATCAGGGATAAACATTTTCTCTAAGGTGACCAGCCTTTTAGGTAACTTATTTCTCTTTAGTACTATCACTTGGTCACCATAGTTGTCATGCAAGTCATCTTCCATACTTGTTGAGAATTCAACTTCATTCTAGACAAATTTGATGATCTGCATCATTGTCAAACACTTGCTAGCTGGTGTTGTTATCTAGAATGGATTTTCTGATCACCATTTTGATGTGCTGAGTGTTTCCTTTGTTAAAGCCCTGAGTAGGAGAGAACTATGAACCTAGTGCATCCATCTGGTTAGCTTCCTTGTTCATTCTGTGTGGCACCACCTACAGATTAAGAGCATCAAAGCTATCAAGGAGGTCCCAAACTCAGTATTTATAAGCTTTGAAAAGGTTATTCTTTGTCTAGAACTTGTTGGTAACTTGGCGAATGATCAATTATGTGTCCCCAAAGATCTGTAGTGCCTTAATTTTATTCTTCTCAACAATTAGAAAGCCATGCACCAACGCTTCATACTCTTCCACATTGTTAGAGCATGCAAATTGTAGCCCATGTGCGAAGAAGAATTTCTCATCCTCAGGGGAAATGAGAACCACTCTTTCTCCCACACTTTTTTTTTCGCTTCTCAATCCATTAAAGTACAACTTCCATAACCAGTTGAACTTTTTCTTTCTTGATGGCACGTGGGAGCATAGTGTCTTCTTCCGAGAATGTAATAAGCACCAAGCCCAATTTCATAAGCTTCCAGCTTCTTCAACATTGTTGAGTTTTAGATTTACACTTGGAATGAAACCAAAGTCAGGGGACAAGCAAGTCCCTCCTCTTTAATGGGAGAGGTTCCCTTATTGAAAGCAAGGGAAAAACCTATGTACAAATACACAATATTTCATTCAATGGTGGTTTCTCGATATCTTGAAATATGCTTTATGCCTGAAATTTATCAATACATGAGGATATAAGACTTGAAGAGAGGAGGGAGGCAGAAGAAGACAATACTTTTAGGGAAAAGAGATGGCAGAAAACCCTTATATGTATTGAGAAAATGAAATATAGAATAGAGCCATTCATGTTTATAATGGGAACAATCTGTAGACTCAAATTTATTGAGATTGTATAAACTAGAACCTAAAGTTTCTAAGCGAGCATGGATTAAATGATCCACGAGATCAAAGAAGGAAAGAGGAAAAATGAAAAAGGGGAAAACTTTTTATTTATTTCTTCCAATTTGAAAAAATCCTATGAAATAGCTCACAAGAGCTGGTTATAAATTCCTTGAGAAAACAAGAAATAGGAATTTGCACCAGATTTCACCAGTTATAATATGGGCCATTCTATTTTCTTTTACAACTTTAAATCTGGTCCACCCAGTGGAAGAAATTGATTAGAGTGTTCTTGTAGATGCCTTTTTCATTTTTACATGTGACATGTGGCTCCTTCCACCAGGTCTTGGACTTTTCAACAAACAACTCTATCTCTCCATTGAATTTGACCACATGGCGAAATGGAACTCATTTTAGATTGGAACTTTTGTTTCACTTCTTTTCGAAATTGCACCGTTGAGGCATGTGGAGGCCTCTGCCAACTTGCTTATACTTAGTCAATTTTAATGATCGACTTTGTCTTTTTAGGACTGAGACACATGGAGGAATGGAAAAAAATTTTATAACTACCCCTAGCTTTGACTCTTGAAGTTACACTGATGAGGCACGTGGCGTCATCTTCCGATCCTTCTATACTTAGTCGATTTTAGATTATTTTGCCTTCATTTTGTACCTGGGACACGCAGAAAACCTATGCTTATTTGAGGACTATCCCTTGGAACCTGCCCCTAGAGTTGTGTCATTTGGACATGTGGAGGATTTTCTGATGCTAGAAACATGGCCAAACCGCATCTAATCAGATATTCCCACATACTACCTATGGATTCTAGGGAAAAAATTAATGGGGAAGATACACCTAACATTCCCGACTATTGGAAAAAGAAATAAAAAGAAGGGAAGAAACTTCACCATTATGCCCGAATTTCAAATTTTTCTCCATGAATGGGAAAACTACAAACAATTTCATGCTTGACGTGATCCAATACTCCAAGGAACAAACTCAAAATTTCAAAACTTGACTTCAAAAGAGAGGAATTTTGAGGATGACAATAGCTTTCTCTTTTTGGGGATGACTTGGCTTGGAAAAAGAGCAAGGAAATATCAAGAACTATAGATAACTCGGGAAAGAGGACTACTACCTTATCTATTGGGAAAATGAGTCAAAAGCAAAACCAATACAAGGTAAGACACATAATACATGAAAAGAAACAAAAAAAACCAAAAGGGAAGAACAGAAATGAAACACAAAGGAATGACCCAAAACCAAAACACTGTACAAAATATACAGAAGGACCACCTAGTCACCTAGGACTTGAACAACTTTAGATACTACCCACTATAAGGAAGTGGGAGAGGATAACCATCCATGTAATCCAGATAAAAAGAGTTCTCTCTAGAAAAATGTTTGATTCTAAAAGGACCAAGCCAAAGAGAATCAAACTTACCATGGATTCCTCATGGCTCATGTCTTTTGTCCCAAAGTAGCACAATGTCTCCCACTTGGAAAACTATGGGTTTGGCTTTCTTGTCAAATAAATCCGTCACTTTCAATTGATGAGCTGCTATCCTATCAACCACTTATAATTTTTCCTCATCAAGCTTCTGAAGGTACAAAATTCTCTTGTCCAAAGAGCTACTGAAACTTGAATCTTCAATGGTTTTCATCAGATGCAAGGCTGGAAATTCCACTCGTGACTAGCAGTTGAGCTTCCACACCATACACCACTTGGAAAGGAGACATTCCAATTGCTCTCTTGGGTGTAATTCTATCAGCCCAAAGTGCATCATATAGCTTCTTATGTCAATTCCTCTTAGAATCATTTACAAGATTTCTAACTATGTTCACCATGTTCTTATTTGTTGATTCTTCCTATCCATTCATTTAGGAGTAGTAATCGAAGAATGAGAAATTGAGATCCCATACCCATAGAAAAATTCCATCATCTGAGAAGAAAATTTGGAAGCTTTTCAGTCTCAATTTTTTTGGGGTCCAAAACCTAATCAATATGTTCTCCTTAATGAAGTTGCAAACTACCTCGGAAGTAGTACTCTTGATTGGGATGGCTTCCACCCACTTGGTGAAGTAATCTATGGAAGTCAACACATGGGTATGTCCAGCACTAGAAGGTGGGTTAAGAGTTCCAATAAAATCCAATCCCCACTGTTGAAAGGGCTCATCAATCACTACTAGCTTTAATGGCAAAGCAACCAACTTAGGTCTTCCAACAAACATTTGGCATGCTTCACATTTACCAACCCATTTTGATGCATCTATGAATAGAGTGGGCCAATAATAACCAACACAAAGTATTTTATGAGCTGTTATAGTAGAGGATAAATGACCTCCACAAGCCTGGTCATGAAAAGAAGAGAACAACTTCTTTTGTTGCTCCTTGTCTACACACTTCAAAAACCTTCCATCTATGCCTCATTTGAACAAATAATTCTCACATAACACATATTTTATAGACATCGGTTTGAAGGATCTCTTCTCTTTGGAACTCAAGTGAGATGGACACTCTCCATAGGTCATAATTTGAGCAATGTCAGCATACCATACATCTGCCGAAATGAGGAACAATAATAAGCACATCAACTCCATCTTTGTATAACTCCTTGGAATATCCCTCAGCAATGAGTTCACATAGTCCCTTACCCAAAACCACCTTTGTTGGCCTGATGTCAAGATCATACTCTTACACCTTTGCTACCCAATTACCTCTCTTGGTTCCAAATTCTTGCTAAGTAAGAATGGATTTGATTGTTGTATTAGGCACCAACACCACAGAATGAGAATTAAGGATGTAAAACCTAAACTACTTGACAGCTTTGATGACTACAAAAGCATGTTTCTCCATCATGGTGTACTTCATCTCATGATTTTTCAAGACATAACTCATGAATTCAATTGGGAGCTCATGATCTTCAACATTCTTCTGGGCTAACATAACTGCTAGGGTATTTTCAAAGTGGCATAACAATAGATATTGAAATATTTGACAAAGTTAGGGCACATGAAGATTGGAGTCTTTGTAATAGCTTGTTTAATGTCCTCAAATGATTTATTCCCTTCAGAGGACCAACCAAATTTTTCCTTCCCTTGCATCATGTGAGCAATGCTCATAGTAAGTTCTATAAAATCAAGGATGAATCTCCTTAGGAAATTGATCTTACCAAAGAAAGAATGGACACCTTTCTTACTTAATGGAAGAGGAATTTGTTGGATAGCCTGAAATCTTAGTAGATCAATCTTGATCCCTTCCTTTGAAACAACATGTCCCAACAAATTTCCTTCTATGACACAAAACACAAACTTCTTAGGGTTTAAATAAATTCCATGTTCTCTACACTTCTACAATACTATTTCAAGGTGTTAAAAGTGATTTGTTCTTTCCTTAGAAAATACTTTCAAGTCATTCAAATACATAATAATGCATTTCCCTTTCAAAATTCCAAAAGCCAAGTCCATGGCCCTCTGGAAAGTAACACCAGCATTGATGAGATCAAATGGCATCCTCTTGTATACAAAGGTTCCCCAAGGAGTAGTAAAGGTAGTCTTTTGTTGATCTACATTATTCAACTCTACTTGATTGTACCACTGATAATCCATCTAACATAGATAGCATCTCCAAGCCTGTGACTTCTTACAATACTTGGTCCATCATGAGGAGAGGGTAGTTGTCCTTCAAAGAACCCTGATTTAGATTTTTGAAGTCCACACAGATCCAGATCTCACCATTCTTCTTCCTGACAAGAACTATATTAGCAATCCACATTGAATTGTGGATGGGAAAGATGATCCTATCCTTCCGAATCTTTTGTATTTCTCAAAAATTATATCATCTATCTTTGGATTATATTACCTTTGCTTCGCCTAAAGGGTTTGATCCCGTGCTTAAGAGGAATGAAATGTTGCATTTCTTTAGGCTAAAAAGCCTTAAGATCATCATAAGAGCAAGCTAGAACATCAACATACCTCTTCAACAAATTCACCACCTTATTTTTCTCTTCTTGAGTGCAACATTTTCCAATGTTAACCATTTTGGGATCATCAAGAATCCCAATATTCACTTTCTCGATCTCGGGAGATTATCGGGCTCCTTAGGAAACTTTAGACTTCATATATCTATCATGTTTATCAAAAAGATCCTCCAAACTCACTAGACCTTTAGGGATTTTGTTTCCTTTTAGTTTTATGCATCCATCTTTATCCATCTCTTCTTTGACACCCTCTTCATTTGATGACACACACTCTTTAGGAAGATTTTCACTTCCTTCAAAGTAAAGCTGATAAAAGTTGTCTCTGAGCTCAAAGAAAGAAAGAAAATGCTGGTCATCATTAAAAACTTGCCAATTATTTATATTATCAGGAACACTGGGTCTATGGATCAACTCAATGGTGAATATCTCCTGAGAGAAATAAGGGTGAGGAATCAACAAGGACCCAAAAATAGCTAGAGATTCAGCCCTAGTGTTCCTTTCACTTGTCACAACTTAAATGGAAAAGCATCAAGGATATCAATGGAATCCCGCACTGATTCCTATAGTGTTTCAACCTTTTTTTCTTTACGATAAAGGTCTCTAACTTTTTTTATAATTAGCTTTACATCTCCATGAGCAAGAAGGTTCTTCACTCCCATTTCCTTCGCCATGCCCAACCCAAGAATGAGGGCCTCATACTCGTAGTATTGTTGGTATTTTCAAAATGAAATTTCAAGGAGAAAGGATGAACATTATCCCCAAGAGAAATGATCACTACACCAGCTCCAAAACTAGTTGAAGAGAATCTTCCATCAAACTCCCAAGTCCACACATCATTAGGATCAAACAACACTCCCTTTGGTATACTTGTCTCCTCTTGTGACATGATCAAGTAGTTCTCATGCCCAATGTCTACATACGTATTTATTCTTTAGGATCATCTATATTTTGCACAATATACTCTGCTCGGTTCTCGTGTAGTAGCTTCTTCATCTTCCCCTTGACAAGGATCAAGGCAAGTGACCAATCTATTTGGATTTCCCCCTACCTCCTTACAGAAATTTCTACTCAAAGAACATCCCATATGGAGGAATATTAGCTACCAAAATGGTGGCTAAGACCCTTTTCTGTGGGAAAGCAAAAAAATCTACTTGTGCATCTTTAATTATGCCACCAATGGTACTTTATTACTCTCCATGGAATAACAGAACCAAAGGTATGTATTAGGGTCAGACCTAAAGCATGGGATAATTTTGTAGGAATTACATTATCTGAAGCTCCTGAATCTATGACACATTTACTAAGTTTATGGCTAGATATGAGAAGGGTCACATAGAATGGTTTAACTTTATCATCGTGGAAGTGACTGTGGCCACAAGGCTTGATTGAGGTGAGGAAGAGGGAGTGGGAAAAAGGCCTTTAGAAGAATGGGCTGGGGTTTTAGATTTAGAATTTACAAAGTTAACCATTTTGGTAAAGGCTTTAAGATGGGTTTGATAGAACTCTACCTTAGAAATCTAAATCTTGGTCTTTTTAAGATGGTCTATAATGTCAAAAGATCCAAATGTGGATGGGGAATCACTACTAGGAGTAGGAGGAGCTTTTGATCTAGCAGATTTATTGTTTATTGGACAATAATTCTTAGAAGTAGAAGTAGAGGAGAAAGACTAGCAGAGCTTAAATTTTGGGTGGAAGTAGTAGGAATAGGAGCTCCTCTTCTTGTAATAAGCAAGATGGTGATGGGGTACTCCTTGGATCTTTTTACAGCTTGCAAAGACTTTTTCCTTTTTATTGGTCATCTCCCGGTCATAACAACATATGACTCACTGTTCATCTCAACCACTACAACATCATAGTCATCTTCATTATCCACACCTTCAATGGTGAGGAAATGAACTCGAGAACCACCAAGATCCTCTAGTTCTTCATCAAATTCCTCTTATTGTTCATCATATATCCCATTTTCTTCCTCATCATCAGGCTCAAGAACCTCACAAGTAGCATTGACATGCACCTTGAGGGGTGGACCTTTAATGGCCAACCTAGTTTGAGAAGAGGGAAAGTGGTTCCTAGGCTGAAATTTCTTCCTTGGAACATCTTGATATGGAGCATGCTGATCCAATTGTTTCTTGATGGAAATGAGGTCATTAGCCAGCTTTTGCACCAACTAATCTGCATTACCTCTAGGAGGAGAGGAAGAAGAAGATGCTTTGGATTTGAAAAAATCCCTTTTCAGCTTGTTAGACATGATCAAGTCATCTTCCACACTAACAGCCAATCTCTGATCAACATCCAAAGTTACAATATTTTCTCTCCTCAGGGCATAACTTAGTTCCGTAATTGATCATTCGAGAAGAAATACTTCAATCTGATCAACAGTGCCTAGTATTTAGTGGAATCTTGTTAGTTAAATTGTTTGAACTTGGCCACAAATTCTCTCATAGGCTCATGTGGCTCCTTCTTGATTTGAGAAATATAAGCTAACAAAGCATGCACATATTCAATAGGTTTGAAATGCTACTCAAATTAAGTCCTCATAGTAGTCCAATCAATGATGGTCCCAGGAAGATGGTAAAACCAATATGCAACATTGTCTTGCAAGGTCTCCATAAATAGCCTAACAAAGACATCCTCATGTTCAAATCCAAGGACCCCACATGTAACAATGAAAGCTGCAATGTGTTCATTAGGGTGCACTTTTCCATCACCTCTAAACTTGGGAAAATTATTCCTGTTACCCCTAGGTAACTCATGCAATGGTTGAGGAAGAGCCAGAGGCCCAACTCTTTGTCCCCAAGGCTGAGGTGCTTCCATCCTTGGAAATATTTCCTAAAGTGGAACTGAGACACCAATAAGAATTAGGGCATGGAGATTAGGGATAAGTTGTTCTTGAGGAACGCTATTATAAGAAGCTCGTTCTTTAACAGAGATGTGCTCATGGAACAAAATCTTCTATTTCTTCTTGTTGGAGGAAGATGAAAACCTTTTTGATCCAAGATTTGAAATTGGGGATCTTCAATTCCAATATCCCTTCTACCACGAGTGTATCTTAGAGTCGCCAGATCAAAGAAATGATCAAATTAGTTGGTCTTTTTAGAAAGGATTTTTTTAACAAATCCCTAACAAATTCACCAAAAACTTTTGGGTTTTAGATTTGTAGTTGGAATGAAGCCACAAATGTGGGACAAGAAAGTCCCTCCTCTTTAATGGGAGAGGTTTCCTTATTGAAATAAGGGGCAAAACCTATGTATAAATACACAATCTTTCATTCAATGGTGGTTTCCCGATATCTTGAAATGTTCTTTATTCCTGAAAGTTATCAATACATGAGGATAGAAGACTTGAAGAGAGGAGGGAGGCATAAGAAGACAATACTTTTAGGGAAAAGAGATGGCAGAGAAAACCCTTATATGTATTGAGAAAATGAGATATAGAATAGAATCATTCACGTTTATAATGGGCACAATCCACAGACTCAAAGTTCTTGAGATTGTATAAAATAGAACCCAAAGTTTTAAGCATGTAAGGATTAAATGATTCACATATCGTAGAAAGAAGGAAAGAGAAAAAATAGGAAAAAGGGAAAAAAATTGTATTGATTTATTCCAATTCAAAATTAGAGTTTCAAATATCAAAATTCCAACCTCTTACAATGGCTTTGAAAGCCACTAAATAGCTAACAAGAGATGGTTACAACTTCCTCGAGCAAGAAATAAATAGTTACAAATTCCTCAAGCAAGTAATAAATGGTTATAAATCATTCCAACCATTTTTCCCCTTTTGAATTCTTTATTCACAAAGAAATGTTAATGGTGGAAAAACCAGGTTCAAATATATGGCCGTTACATTATTTCACTACTTAAAACATGGGTCATTTGATTTTCTTTTACAAATTTAAATTTGGGCCGCCCATGTGGAAAAAATTGATTGGAGCGGGCCTACAAATGCCTTTTGTATTTTTTTCCTTTGAAGTTGTGCCAGGCTGAAATGTGGCTCCCTCCACCGGTTTTGGAATTTTCAACGGCCAACTCTGTCTCTCCATTGACTTTGACCATGTGGTGAGCTGGCACTCATTTGAGATTGGCCCTTTGGTTTCACTTTTGAAATTACTTCATTGAGGCACGTGGAGGGCTCCACTGACCCACTTATACTTAGTCAATTTTAACAATCGACTCCATCTCTTTTTGGACCTGGGACATGTGGAGGACTAGCGCAAGTTTTAGAACTTCCTTGATTCGAATCTTGAAATTGCACCGATGAGGCACATGGTATTGTTCATTGAGCCTTCCATACTTATCTAATTTTAGATTTTTCTACCTTCCTTCTTTACCTGGGAAATGTGAAAAGCCTGCACTTATTTGAGGACTATCCCTTTGACCCTGCCCCTAGAGTTGCATTGTTTAGATGCATGGAGGCTTCTGTTGATGCTAGAAACATGGCCAAACCACATACAATCAAAGATTCCCACGTACTACCCATGGATTCTAGGGAAAAAATTAACGGGGAATATATGCTTGTCATTCCAAACTGTGGGAAGAAAAATAAAAATAAGGGAAGAAACTTCACCATTACGCCTGACTTTCAAATTGTTCTCCATGAATGGGAAAATGAAAAACAATGTCAGGCCTGATGTGATCCAATACTCCAAGGAAAAAAATCAAAATTTCAAAACTTGACTTCAAAAGAGGGGAATTTTAGGATGACAACAAGCATAGGGATCAAATTTTTGGTTTCTTTCCACCCATTCATCAAGCACTAGGTCGGGAACAGGGGGAAGAGACTGCTCTTCAGAACTAGAGTTTTTCTTCTTGGATTAAATAGCTAGCTTGGAGAGAGGATGGGACATATGATTCTACATGATATGAAAATATAGGCTCATCTTTTATGGTGAACTGGGTACCATACCTTGTCTTGAGTAACATATGAGACCAATCAAAAAATAAGTAACCACCCACTTTAGTAGTAAATTCTCTTGATAGATATAGGGGAAAATAAATGATTGACACATCTTGAGTAATTATAAGGCTTGACATGCATGGAGGGTTAACTCAATATCCTTGATGACTCCTAAGGTGGTAACAATAGAGCCATCAAGTTCCAGAATCCTTTAGACAAAGGGCTATATTTCGGACCTACGACATCAACTATTTTCTTAGGCATAACAAAATTACTAGTGTCCGAGTCAATCATGCAATTATGTGCTAGGTGTTTACCTATAATCAAGGACATATATAAAGATGGGGTTTTAACAACTTTACTTACTTGTTTCTCCTCTTCTTGGAAGATTTTGATAGAAGCGCGTGGCTTCTACATAACTAGATCAGCACGTGGGAGTTGTGTCAGAGCTTCATGCAATAGATCTAGCTGAGATGGAATGGTCAGGGCATCCCACATTGTGATATTTATGTTTTTTCTCTTTATGTGTCAACAATGATAAATTTAAGGGCCCCCATCTTGTGCATTAAGGGAACAACATCCTTTCTTAAATGTTCAAGCATGGAATCCTGAACTTTAGCTGAAGCAGAGGCTTGATCTACCAAAGGAGGGGTGTGTGCTACTTCAAAAGAAGCTTTACATGGGACCTCCTACATATGGATTTGAGTGATTTTACTACAAGATGCCTTATCTACTTCTTTCTTCTTTTAAGGATCTGCTTGAGTTGTTGGGGTTGTAACCTATACGCCCGACTCTAATATTATTTTCTTTTATCTTGGTGTTGTTTGGAACTTAGGTGCATGGTTTGTTTGCATCTTCTGTAGCTTGGTTGATTACACACAAGTCCTCTGTGCCAATGAACATAAAATTTGTCTTTGAAGAAACTTCTAGTCTTTCTTGATTATCTACTTCATGGGCACTTTTGAAGGCTCATAGACTGAAGCATTCTAGATCATGAAGGCTTGGGTGCACACATCATTAGAAAAATGATATTGACTATGAGGCATGTTGCAAGGGAAGCACCATTCTGACTCTTGTGCCAAGTTGTTCTGAACCGGAGCAAGTGCCCAAATCACACTTGGTGCTGGAAGAGAAGGCATGGGAGGAAAAATTGCAAGGGAAGATGTGTATTAAGCTGCCATTTATCATTCTATTTGTTGGGTGCATATCTTTGGTTTCCATATTAATTCCGCCAAGGCTGATTACTTTGGCCATGTGCCTGATTTGAATTTCCTCTATAGGCTTGTACCTATTTCTTTTCTAATGATATGACCTTGTTTGATAAATTTCTAATTAAGGCCTTCAATTCTTCATCCTCATTCTGCTGCGCTAGAGAGTAGGATGTTGAGGAAACTAGCTACACACTTTTCTCGAGAGATAGGAATAGGGACTATAGAAGGCTAAGGTGCTTGTAACATATCTAGGAACTAGGGCATAGGTAGTCTAGGATCCAGCTTTCCAGCCTAAATAAGACTATTTTCTACCCTTATTACAATACCATAAGCATTTGGTAAGGTCCTACCTCCCATGGATTGGATCATGACTAAGATATCAATATTGAGCACCTTCAGATAATACAGAAAGAATGTTGAGCTGTAGGTCTTACCACGAGAGGGATTCTATCCCAAGTCTTCTGAAATCTGATGTTGAAATTAGTCATCTACTTATTGGGTGCCCTCCTTGTTGTTGTCAGTTACTCCACCAAAGATAGGTGATCTGACTTATCTTCAAATTAATTACAAATATTTATTCCTAGCTCATCCTAGGTGGTAATTGATCCAAGTCTCAAGCCTCAGTACCATTGAAGAGATTTACCTTTGAAAGAGGATACAAGCAACCTTGACTGCTACATCATCATGTGTGATCAGATAGAGTGAACACACATTTTCTATATCCTGGATATGCTCCTAAGGGGTGACTTGATTCTCACTAGTAAAGTATGGAATACTCTTGAGCACACCATTTGGCATATCATGTTGTACATGCCCCGAGTGAGGACTCCCTCCAACAAAGTTTGTAAAGTTTCTTAATAGAGGAGGTTGTTGATGCATCATTGTAGGGTGCATAGGCTATCTGTTCTAAGGTGGAGTTGAGTGGGGGAGGTGCGCTAGAGATAGAGATGTGCATATGGGATTTATCGAATGACCTCTTCTCGGGGATAGCTAGAGGTACTCAAAATAATCTTCAGTTGCTGCACTTCTTCTTGTATGCACTCTTCTCATGAAAGGCTCTCAGGGACTCTGAAACATAGATCTTAAAATTTTGGGAGTCACTAAATGTGTAGAAATGAGCCTCAGTAAAGGCTGAAATACTAAGTCTGCACACTAGAACTTAGAAATATGAGATTTGAGCTTTCAATATTGGTCCCACTAGGAATGCCAAAAAAGCTGTTGGTTTCTAAAACATGCACCCACATCTCGGATATTGGAAAGTCCAAGGTGTTTGAGACCACAATGGAACCATCCCCAAGTTTTGAACCTTGCGAGCTTGGGAAGGACTCCGAAGAAGGCCAATTCATCTATCTATTTCTACTCACTCTATCTTACTCTTAGTACTAAAAAGGGGAAACTAAGCTAATAATGCCAAAGGACTAGGGGTAGAAGAATAACATGAAAGGAAACTACACTAAAAGGATATAGCACATTAAAAGAGGGATGAAAACTATCTGTTTTGAGTGAGAATGAAGGGAAATGCATGAAAGGAGGATAGGAATGAGTAACACAAAGAAACATGTATTCACTAGATTGTTTTCATGGAACACAACTAAATATGGAACCGTAAGGGACCTAAAATATCACAACCAGAACACAACGCAAAAGAAAAACCAAGAAGGAATGAAAACATGTTAGGATAGAGAATATTCATAAACAAATGCTTCTCTTTCTTCCAAAAATGCACATAGATGTTACAATGATGAAGGAGGCTGATATCCACATGCAAGAGCCAAACATAGAGGTTTGAAACTCAAAATATAGAAAATATGGAGTCCTTAGCAAAATGCGTAAGGATCCAAAGTGTCCAACATAACAAATGAGCCTTACTTTTATATTTATAGATGAATCTGTGGAGGAAAAAAGGAAGAAGGAGGTAAAATCTGAATTTGAAACAAAACCACTAACAAGAAGCATTAAGTTCCTACAAATCTAACTAGAGATATGTGAAGAGGGAGGATCATATTAAATCAGGTGGTTGGAGCAATCAAATCTACTCATTAATGCTCAAAAGATGTTTTCCCATTTCTTACCTACTAGATCCACCAAAATTTGAATTTGAACTTTTGGCACTATAGTTGATGTCGAAGCTCTCGACAAGTGTAGGAACATGCCGATATGAGCTTTGTAGTAAAATATATGGCTATAAGAGGATGTCGAGAATCATCGGCATGTGTAAAAATGTGGCACATGAAAATTGGATGAAATGATGACCAACTATGTGAATACTTGTCATTTTTACCACGTGTCAATTGCTGATTTGTTACAAATATTTGGCACCACTGTTAGCGTGCTTGATTGGTTACATGAGGCACACTCAAGCACATAAAAAGATGACTTGACATATAAGGCCATGAGGGAAGGGTGTAAGGAGAAAATAGAGGATGGGGTAAAGGGGGCACGAGTTATGTGCATGGGGAAGTGAGGAAAACTTTTGAGCAGAGAACACATGGTCAAGGTACTACTATTACAAAGTAATGAGCATGGCATGTGAGGGGTCAAGGACCTAGCTAATAGAAACAAGTGTGGGGTGCAGTGAAGGTAAGAAGCTGAATAGGAATAAGTCAAATGTGTGGAAGTTATGCGTAATGAGAATGGAAGGAAATAAGGAAAGGGGCACATAGGGAAACTAAAACCAAGGGGATGTACTAAGTGATCTTGAGCATGCACAACATTGCAATTAATAACCTAGAGCCAAAATGTGTATTCAAGTTACCCAAATTGCTAGGAGAGATATTTAGATAACAGGAACATTTCAAAAGGAGGGATATGGATGTAGTGACATCAATTATATGGATAATGATGATTTACAGGAGAAGATTCAAAAAATGGAGACATACATGGTACATTCAAGGGCCACAACTTAGATAAAAGCATTTAAAATTGGCTATAGGGAACTTTTTCCATGGGTCATCCCTATGCCAAGACATTTTAGCACACAACAGAAGCTTGATTTCATGGTTGAGATGTTTCCCCAGTTACACAATGGACTCGAGATATAGAGGCCTACAAACTTAGAGTCGGGGATCCTTGTCAATGGATAAGTCCCGCATCCTTATATAAAATTTTTATCTCTATTCCCAAGAAATACCATCTCATCCTGAGCCTCAATTTCTAAGCTTCTTGTCTACTACCCCTTGTGTGGAATCCCCTTCTCCATCCCCTAGTCTTCCATCCCATTTCTAGTTTTTTCCCTTTTCCCTTCCAAATATAAGCTCCTCCAAAAAACCCCTTCCATCACCTCCACCACCAAAAATGAAGAAATTCATAGAACCCAAACCCACCCCTCCTCTTGCATTCCCTAACTCATATCGGGAGAGACTCAACAAACCGAGTTAGGAGGAACAACAAGTAGAATAACCCAAAGAAATAAAAATGATATATTTTTAAGAAATTGGGCTTCAAAGTATGGAATGGATAGAATTCTCTTGTTGCTTAAGTCTCCAAAGGAGGCCAAGGTTGGAAAATAATATGTGGTAAAATATGATTTGGTTACAGTAGAAGCAAAGGAAGAATAGGTTCAAGAAGATCAACAATCGGTGTGTTCGAGTGTAGTGTCGACAAAGCCATTCTATTTAAAGGAGATCTTGATCAACCACTAGTTAGAGAATCAAAGAAGGGAAGAAATGACTATTCTAAATCTGAAAGAAGAGGAACACTTTCTAGCCATGGAGGAGATCCATACAGTTTCAAAGGCTTCAAGAACAAATAAGGCCATAGAAGAACCTTCAATACTTCCTACCACTTCATCCCCTTCGATATCTAATATAAAAGAAAGTTTTTAGATTTCAAACTTCATGTTCAAAGATGAGGGGAACTATGGTGAGGAAATTTCATATCCAAACATTGAGGAGGTAGACTATCTATCTGATTTGGAGGTCTAATTTGATGGAGAGGAGCTTATGGATATTACCACCCTCACTGCCTCACCATTAATTCTCCAACATCAAGATCCATCTACAAGGATGAGGACATTCAAGGACAATAACTTACATCTCATGGAATCCATCTAGAGCCAAGATTGGAGGATTTTTATCTTCCAAGATTCACACCAGACAAGGATGAGGAAGAAAACAATGATGATGCCATTTCCACACTGGTCATCAAGGAAGAGAATTAGCTACTTGCAGAAGCAATACAAAGAAAAAATAAGCATGTAGGTAGACCCTTTTCTCGGAAGGTCCTGTTATCCAAATAGCTCCCCTAGTGATGTGGATAACTTGCATACGCATTCTGGCCCAAAGAAATCTATTGAAGAATTTCACGCACTCAAAATCATTTGGCACATTCTTTTAGTTATAGCTTTACCTACATGCCCCTTTTCCTTTTCTCCTTCCACTTCTCTTACGTCCACCTTCCATGCATCCACATTCTTCTAAGTCGCTCCTCATCTTGTATGCCTATGTCTTTGGCCCTTCACGCACCGCACCGATTAATTTGTAATAGTTACACCTTAACCATACATTCTCTACTCACCAGTTTGATTCATCTCCCGCATGCATAGTGCGAGCCCTCTTAGTGTCTTCCTTTGTTTTCTCTGCACACCCTTCTATGTCGATCATATTTTGACATGTTTAAATGTGTTATGTGCAACCATTCAAGTGCACTAGTAAGGCATCAAATCCTTGCAACAAATGAATGATTGATACATGGAAAAAATGACAAATAATTGTACATCTAGCCACCATTCCAGCCAATCAGCATGCACCACATGTTTTATGTACGTCGACGACTCAAAAATATTATGATAGCCATATCATCAGCTAAAGATCTCATATCAACACATGCCTAGTCTTGTCGGAGAGCTACGACATCACTACACGATGAAATAAATTCAAAATTTAAATCCTTGAGGATCTGGTAGGTGAGAAATGGGAAAATGACTCTTTGAACATTGATGAGTAGATCTGATTGCTCCAACCACCCAATTTGGTATGATCCACTCTCTTTTGTCTTCAACACGTCAAACAGGCATGGGGAAGCATATTTCATAGATTTATAAGCAAATTTATAGACATTGAATGCTTCTTGTTGGTGGTTGTGTTTCAAATTCAGGTTTTCCCTCCTTTTCCCTTATTCCTTTGTGGATTCATTTATAAGTGTAAGAGCAAGGCTCATTTGTTATGTTGGATACTCTGGATCCTTACGCATGTTGCTAAGGACTCCATATTTTCTATATTTTGAGTTGCAGACCTCCATGTTTGGCTCTTGCATGTGGATATTGGCCTCCTTATCATTGTAACAGTTCATGCATTGTTGGAAGTAATAGAAGAATCATTTTGTGACTATTCTATGTCCTAACGTGTTTTCATTCCTTTCTCTTACCTCTTCTCTTGCATTATGTATTGTTGTGCTACTTTAGGTCCCATGTAGTCCCATATTTGGTTATGTTCCATGAGAACGATTTGGTGAATGTGTGTTTTGATGTGCTACTCATGCCTAACCTCCTCTCACACATCCCTTGTCATTCTTGATCAGAACAAATAGTGTTCATCCCTCTTTTCTGGTGATATCACCTTTTAGTGTAGTTTACTTCATGGTATCCTTCTTTCCCCTGGTCCATTGGAATTCTTAACTTAGTTTCCTCTTTCAAAGCACTATGAGTAGCAATGAATAAAGAGAAATTGATAGAGGAACCAACCTTCTCCATAGATTTTCCCAAGCTCACAAGCTCCCACATCTTGGGGACGGTTCCATTATGGTCTCAAACACCTCAGCCCTTCCGAGATATGAGATGCGGTGCATGTTTGAGCAACCAAGAGGTTCACAAGAAGACTCCATTTTGGGAATTAAATTTCAAAGCAATGGTAAAAATTCATGGGTCGACCATTCCCAACAAGGTACTTGGATTCATTAGGGCTAAGGGAGAATCCAAAACCATTCATTTCCATTTTAGGGCATGAGGATGATATTCAAAGCACCAAGGGTCACCATCAACACCTTTAGGAGTCCAATGCCAATCAACTTGAGGAGGTATTTTTAATTGATGTTGATACTTTGGTTATTTGGGTGGAAGATTGGCCTTTATTCATTTTTTCACTCTCATACATGACCATGCCCATTTCCAAATCAATTGCATGGTCCAAGATTGTGAGAAAGGGAAGCTACTTCTCCCTACCAGTTGTAGGATTTGTTTGAGTTCCCTTTGCCTCTATGTTAGAGTAGGGTAGGTAGGTTTAATTTCAGAAGAACAAGTTCTTGTGTACACTCTACATATCCCACTTGGGGTATGTATGATTTCCTCTTTTGTACATAGTTTTTGTGTGGTGGTTTCTCTTGCATAGTTCACCATGTTGTCGGGAGGTAATGTCGTAGTAAGGGGTTCAAAGTTGTAGGAAAAAATTGCCATCTTCAAGTAATCCCAAATGCAAAGTAACTAAATCAGATTGAGGGACAATTTTGAATGTTTTTATCTCTCATGTCTCTCTAGATCAGTCACAGTTGAGCTCATATGCCTCTTGTTACATGAGAAAATCAATTGCAGGGGAATTTCTATCTTCGACATTTTAGTTAGGGCGTGTCCATGAGGAAAATAAGATTTTGGGGCATTTTTCAAAAGAGCAACTATCAGCCCCAATAGATCAGTTGTAGGTCTAGAGTTCTCCTTTTCCTTACGTTAGTCAAGTTTTCAGTTTTGGGAGACAGTTTATAGGTTTTATCCAAAATCTTAAAAATAGCTTTTAAAGCATTCCAAGGGGGTTTCATCCCAATGCTAAGTTCACACAAATCTAGGGGATAGTATTTCAAAAGGAATAGATCGGTCTTCAAAGTTAGGATTGACTCCATACCTACTCTATGCTTTAAAGCTACTGATCTCTTCATCTAGTAGGAATTTGTCCCCGAGAGGTCACCATTGTTATCCCAAATTTACTCCTTAGTTAATTCAGATAATTTATTATGAATGGAATTAGACATTCAAATTATTGGACGTGCGATGACCATAAAATTAAGCCCTAGGGGTCAAAGGATAAAAACCCTAAGGATTTCTCGACCGAGTTAACAAGATCACCACAAAGTGAAGGTCCGAGTTGTTTTGGAAAGGTTGTCAAGTCAAAGAAAAGTGACATATAAAGAGCCACCGATAGCATTTTAAAATTCTATTGACCGGTAGAATTTTACATGCTACCAATCGATGTGCAGTATGAATGCTACTAGTCGGTAGTAGGGTGAGTAGGTCAATAGCTCGATGGTAGCATAAGAATGTTATAGGTCAGTTACACAAGGAGTTCATAAAGGAGCGGTGGGGTGAAAACAAGGTGCATGTAGCATTGTAAGGATGCTACTACCACCAACAAAAATTTAAGTTACCAACCGGTAGTGGGGAAAACATGTCACTCGGTGGTAGCATATTGTAAAATTTACCTCATTTTGAAGAGAGACATTCTAGAACTGGGAAAAATCTTGTAATTTTTTTCCTCAACTCGATTTGTGCTTTGCGAGCCTCCTCTTGGGCCTGATAATGTATTTATGCCTTTGTGCATCAATGTAAATGGTTTATGCATGTTTTGAAGCAATAAAACATGTTTTTGTGGCATTTTCTAGCCCTTTTTATGTTTTGTTGTATTTCTTTGCCTCTCCATTATTATTGTTGTATTTTGTGCATGTTTTCTCACTTGTAGGTGTAATATGTTGTGTTTCATGGAGTGCAGATGGTGAATGGACCCTATGTCTATGTCACTATTGTTTTGACCTCACCTAGCTTTATCTTTCCTCTTCTTTCTCCTCGGAGAGTATCTCGCCCCCATTTTCTAGTGATATCACCCCTTTAGTGTAGGATTTACCATTTCATGAACTTTTTCTCTCCCTATCTCCTTGGAAGTCTTAGGATAGGTTTAGATAGGTGTCATTTCTACATTAGGAGTAGTTGTAGCATTAGGATTATGTATAATAATCTAGCTTTCTCTGAGGATTATCCTACTTGCACCATCCCACACCGCAAGATAATCCCATGTTATACGCAGTTACATTGATTTTCTAACACATAAATCATAAGCAATCAAGGGTGCTCTAATTTTGCACTAACAGGAACCAAATTTCATATGATCCAGACTATGAATAAACCTCCATGGTTAAACGAAGAAAATCCAAATGGCTAAATTGAATAACAGTTCAGTGACCTTATTACACAAAATAGAGAATACATTTAATCACAATGGGTACAAATAGTACCCAATAGCTTAAGTTAAGATCTAACCCGACCTAGGTTATCGAAAACTAAACAAACCTTCTTTAATTGATCAAGGAATAATACAACCAAGATCATACCCAGCTGGGTTGAGAAACAACTCACCCATACGAGGGTGATCATGAAGCAAAATCCCCATGAACTCATAGTTACATTGATCATGAGTTCGAGTATTCAAAATAAGATTTGAAAATAGACCCAAAATAGATAGCAATATCCTTAGATGACACTAGTCTAACTCAACTGAGTGCTTGAGTTCCCACTCGACCCACAACATAGGGTCATTACTTCCTTTAATGCAGACAAGCATTGGAATCTCCATAGCAATCAAAAACTAACAATACAAAGATCGATAACAACACTACAAAAACCCATTTGTAAAATATAAGCACATACAACCCAAAGTCATCGAAATAACATTACTAAGATCAATATCACCATAGCATAACCGATTTACAAATTATTTTCACATGCGACTAAAGAATAACAACTTTTCCTTCCACTACAATTATGGCAATTTTATTTCAAAATGAATAACATAGTCATCTAATGAAAATCAACATTTCAACCATGATAAAACAAGTATAAAGTTGCAATCATGAAAACCAGCTTGTAATAGCTACTTACCAATCTATAGATTATAGTTTAATGAAAAATATTAAAACCTAGAACCCCAAAATGCTTTCTATAATAAGCAGAGTTATTTTTATGAACTAATTAGATAGAGCAAGTTTTTATAAGGGATTAGAGCCTATCATTCTGGTAGAGCTTCCTGAAGTTTTCTTCCAGCTCCCAGGATCCTTCTTCTAACTCTCATGACAACTTCTACAATTAAAGCAATTAATATTCACAAAAATTTCTCCACCTTTCCACTAGAATCTCTCCCAATAGTTTCTCCATGAAATAGAGAAGCCAAGATTCAAACCAAATCAAAAACTAGATCAAATTCCCAAACCTCCATTTACAGTGAGAAGGAGAAACAAAATGACCAAATGGAAATATAAAAACAATATTGCCTTCACCGAATCTAGCATGTTTTCCCCTAGGTAGTTTGGAACAATTTTTCAAATCATTAATGCTTTCTAGGATGGTTCGTTCCTCCCACCAACCCACCAAATTCCTCTAACCTTTCCTAGGTTAGCTTCTAACTACTTAGCCATCCAAATAATCATGTTAGAGTCATTTTTAGAAACCTGCCAAATCCAAACTTGGCTTACCACTAAGGAGTGGTGGTGTCTACCATTAATGGCATTAAATCAAAGTTCCAAGTACATGCAAAGGTGGCGAGAAATGAACACTTCTTACCTGACCATGCATCCCCTTCCCAATTCCAACTAGGGTTAGCTTCGAAGTTAGGGTATGAGTGTCCCTTCCATCCTAGGTTAGGATTAAATTAATCTTAGCAACATTACCATTAGGCATAGATCACTTAGGTTAGGTTCTTAGGAATCAACTTAGTTCATATGCCTTAGGCCTTAGGTTAGGTCATTAAAATTCAAATGTTAACAACACATCAGTCATATTCTAGGCTTAATAACTGCCACATATGAACCTTACCAACCAAGAAATGTTTGTAAAACAGAGTAGTGTTACTCAAGAAAGATCTCAACATCTTTTGGTCCTTAACATGGTATTGAATCATAAGAAAACTGGAATAAGTCATTAAGATTAATTAATATACTTGGGTAATTCATGACAATGAACAACTACAATTTCCCACACTAATCATAATTACAGATCAAATTAAGGGAATGCCTTGGATCAATGAAATTGATCCAAGGTATTTTCTTAATCAATTTAATAATAATAATAATAATCAATCATTATTGACTTAGGATAATTTTCCCATTTTACCAGCTTACCCAATGGTTCTAAGAATACAAATTGAAATTTCCACAAGTTACAGATATCTAGTTCATTTCACAAATCAATTAAATAACATCACAATTCAAGAGTAATTTGCAAATAATATATGATTAATCAAGTAAATCTCAATTGAGATAAATATTAATCTAGAAACATAATTCATTCAGTTCTAAGGAGAAAAAACTAAAGAAAAATCACATGTCAATGTTACAATCCATTTCTCAAATGAGCAAGTATAGATGAAAGGATGGAAGAGGTGTTACATTCTTCCCCTCTAAAGTATCATCATCTTGATGATTGTATTAATTACAAATAGCTTATCTAGAAAATAGGTTCAATATGAATTATTTAACCATATGATTCCTTAGCAACAAACAAAATTTAATCCAAAAATTCATTTTTTCAATAGTATAACAACATCAATGGTTGTATTAATACTCGAAATAGGTATTTTTCTCAAAAAAACAAACCCAAAATCAGTTGTAAGTCAAAATGATCCAATTTTTTACATGAGAAATGAAATATTTCTACTAAAACAAGTGAGGAAAAGCAACTTTCATGTCCTCTAAATTTTCCCAGGTTGCACTTTCTTCGTTAAACTGATCCCATTGGACCTTACATTTTCTAATTTCACAATTACACAAGTGTAACTTGTGGGTTTCCAAAACTCTAACTGATCTACCACAATTACCCCTGGGTCTTGGACCTGTAAGGCATTCTAGTTTAAAACATGTGATAAATCTGAAACGTATTTCTTAAGTAAAGAAATATGAAAAACATCATGCATTTGTGCCAATGAGGGAGGCAATGCAAGTCGGTAGGCCACAGGGTTGATTATTTCAACAATATCAAAGGGGCCTACATAACAAGGTGACAACTTGTTGACTTGCCAAAGGTAATCAAGCTCTTTTTAGGCTTGACCCTTAGAAAAACTTTATCACCAAGTTCAAATTTCCTTTCGACCCTTTTTAGGTTTGCATAGCTTTTTTGTCTATCAACAACCTCTTTTAATCTTTCCCAAATTAAATTTACCTACTGTTCCATTTCAGAAAGCATTTTAGGCCCAATTACTTATCTATCCTCAATGTTATACCAAGCGTGACAGGGATCCTTCACCTCTTCCCATACATGAAATTGAAATTTTTCAGTTTTAGAGAATAATGATAAGTGTTATTGTATGAAAATTCAACCAAAGGAAGATATTCTTCCCATTTGTACTGTTGATCCATGTAGTACATCATGAGCATATCTTTAAGAACCTGATTCACTCTTTCAGTTTGTCCATCTATCTCTAGATGATAAGAAGAGCTAAGTTTAGTTTTTTTCCTAAATTTACATTAAGAGTTTACCAAAATCATGAAGTCATTTGTGGGTCCCTATAAGAGATTATCAATTCAAGAACACCATGCAATCTGAAAATTTCTTGAACAAACCTTTTTACAAGAACAAGTGAGTCATCCTTCAGATTCCCAACAATGAAATGTGCTACTTTAGTTAGTTTATCAACCACAACCAAAATAACATCATGCTTATTTCTTGACATAGGAAATCCCTTGAACAAAGTCCATACTTATAACTTTTCATTTAAATTGTGGTATGCTATGAGGGTACAATAAACCAGCTGGGTGCATATGCTCGATTTCACATGCTGGCATTCTAAGCAATGAGACATGTAATCCAAGATGTATCTCTTCATCCCTTTCCAAAAATTGTTTTTAACATCAGCAAGCATCTTTGTCACCCCGGGATGTCCAAAGTAAGGTGCATTGTGAAATCCAATCATCACTTTCTTCCTTAACTCATTTCCCAGTGGTACATACACTCTATCCTCATACCTCAAAATCCCTTCACCGTCTAACCGAAACCCTTTGTACCTATTATCCTTTGGATTTTCAGCAAGTGATGTTTTTACCTACTAGAAGGACAAATCATACATTATGGTTTTCTTAACCTCATCCTTAAATTGAGTTCTCAAGGTCACTAGTACAGAAATATATTTTCTATGACTTAGTGCATCTACCACTCTATTTTCCTATCCTTTTATGTAGTTGATGTTAAAATAATATTGGGATGATAACTCCAACCATATCCATTTCCTTTCATTTAAGTTAGGTTGAGTGAAGATATATTTCAGCCCAAGATGATCAGTTTTCAACTCGAAGGGATTTCCCTAGAGGTAATGTCTCCAAACTTGCAATGCATGTACTATTACAACACATTATAAATCATGAGGAGTGTAATTTTTCTCATGCACCTTAAGATTCCTTCTTTTGTATGTTATTACGTGATCATTATATAGTAATATACCCCCTAATCCTTCCTCGGAAGCATCCATTACCACCGTAAAAATTCCATTTGGATCGGGACAATCAGTATAGGGGCTGAAGTTAGATTTTTTGTCAATGTTTTAAATACAACTTCACATTTTTCACTCCATAAGAACTTTTATCTTTATTTTGTAATGAAGTTATTGGGGCAACAACCCTTGAGAAATCCTTTACAAATTTTCTATAGTAGCCAGCAAGTCCCATGAAGCTTCTAACTTCATGTACATTCCTAGGTGTTGGCCAATCTACTATGGATGATATCTTAGAGGGATCAACCAAGATTCCATCTTTATTTATTATATGTCCCAATTATTGTACCTCAATCTCATAAAAAGAACACTTGGATAGTTTTTCGTATAATTTTCTCTTTATGTGCACCTCAAGTACAATATTTAAGTGCTCATTATGCTCCTCCAAGCTTCGTGAATAGATGATAATATCATCCAAGAATATAAGCACAAAATTTTCCAAGTATTCTTGAAATATGTTATTCATCAAATTCATGAACGTTAGAGAGGTGCATTAGTTAACCTAAAATGTAAAACTGTGAACTCATAATGTCCATATATCATTTTAAAAGTAGTCTTATAAATATCTTCTTCCTTGATTCTCAACTGATGATTTTCATAATGCATATCTATTTTAAATTAAACTAATTCTCCACGCATCTGATCAAAAAGATCATCTATCCTTAGAAGAGGATATCTATTCTTAATAGTTTCCTTATTCAACATCCTGTAGTCAATGCAAATTCTTAAGGTTCCATCTTTCTTTTTAAAAAAGATCACCGGTGCTCCCCAGGTGAGGCACTCGACATTATTAACCCTTTAGACAATAATTCATGTAATTGTGCCTTAAGATCTACCAATTAGGTGGTATTCATTTGATAAGGTGCCTTAGAAATAAGTTTTGTTCTTAGTTTGATTTCAATAGTGAAGTCAAACTCTCTTTTCGATAGAAGACCAGGTAACTCTTCTAGAAACACATCATTGTAATTCCATAATAGTGTATATTTTTCCAAAAATTCACCCCCTTCCTCAGATGAATCTGAATTTTTTATTTCATAAAGCATGTAGTCTTTATTTTTGGTCCTCGTTAACTACATAGAAAATATTTCTCTAACTTTTATGCTTCTTTTTATTCCTTGAATGTCTGCTGATTTCTGTAGGTCATCCAAACACCTTATATGTTTCCAAAAATAGTCCACAAGTGCTTTATGATCAGCCAAATATTTCACTCCAATTATTATGTCATAAGACCCTAGAGGTGCAACATATAGGTCTACCTCAGTTGTGAAGCTCAGCAATTCCAAGGTTGCACCAAAAAGACACTTACTAACTATGTGGAAAACATTATTCCCATATTGGATAGTCCATGGTTTTTCCATAAAACCAGCTTTATGTTTTAATTTAGTGACTAAATTGCTAGAAATAAAACATTTAGAAGCACCAATATCAAAAATTATAGTTACAAGTAGGCCATACAACTTACCTAACAACTCTTTGGGCGTAACCTTCTTTTTAGCTTGTTTGTCAGCTACCACAACATGTATCTTATGTTTTTGGTTACTGTCATTTTTATTTAAAGGAAAATGACTTGCATAGTGGCTTCCTCCATAATTAAAACAACCTCCTGTGGGTCCCTTCTTAGGCTCATATTTATTCTCATCCTTGAAAGTACTATTTGGCCCATGATTTCCCTTCTGGCCATTATTTTTATTATTTTATATAGCTTTACCTACTGATGTTTTATTTTCATTTGTAGCCAAAGGATTTCCTTTGTTTCCAAACTTCTTCCATATACCCTTCTTGGGTTGAATAGACAAATAAGGATTCCCATTTTTCTTATGTTTCTCCTCCTTATGTGCAGAAATTATCTTAAGTTTCGCTCTTGCCAAATGGATTTTTCTACCACTTCTTCCATGGTGGTGGGGATATGTACATCAACCTCACCACCTATGATAGGATACATCCCCATGATGAACTTCATTTTTCAGAATTTTTCATTAGTTTGGTACTATGGTACATATTTGAAGCTTGGTGAACTTCTCCCAATATTCCGTTACCAAAAGTTTTCCTTGAGTTAAAGTTTGGAACTCTATCATTTTTTTTCATTGTAGAGCTAGAGCAGCTAGGACTTCCTAAAATGACCCTTGAATTGGTCCCATGTGATGTTTTTTTCATCAACATTAAGCTCAACCTTGTGGTTGTCCCACCATGAAGATGCTTCATGGGAGAGCTGATAAGCTCCCCATACAACCTTGGTTTCCTTAGAGAAATTTCTTATCGTAAAATATTTCTCCATCTTGCTAAGACAATTCTCATCCCCATCTCCCTAGGTGGTTCCATCAAACTTTGGTGGAATTATCCACTTTATATCAATCAATATCAATGTTATTTTAAGACACTTGTTGTTCAAGAACAACAATCCTATTCTTATGTCTAGCAGGGTAATAATGATTTCATCCAACTTTTGAGTTTTGGTTGCTTCACCACCCATGTGAGTTATTTGTACCACATCCCTCAGTAACATCCTCATTGTTATACATTAGAACAAGTAATTTTTTTTTTTTTGATAAATGCTTCTGGTTCTAAATAGATAATTTAGAACTCACAAATCAAAACAACCATTCTTATAACAGATAACCATATGCAATCAGTAATGACTCGAGTACCTCCGATCTATTCATTCCATGACTCGGTAATCTACCAATCTATTCATGAGTATTAAGAGTTGGCATTTTTATTTTAACACATCACTCTTGCGGTTCTCTTCCCTAATCTAGGATTCGAATGCTCTGTCCAAGGAACCTATCTTGAATAATTGTTACCATTATTCATCGGCATCTCATCCCTTAGACTAGGTGACATAGGACAACATAATCAGCAACTTGCGATACTTTGGCCAAAGATTTGAAACATAATGCTTATGTCTCGTATTCCTTGATGGCATACTCGTCAATCTGGAATACGTCCTTCACCCCATTCCTTTGTTATGTAGAATGTCTTATACTGACTTCTGTCAGTCTCTCCTGCCCCAAGTTATTCACTCAAGAAAGGATTAATAATATGGCAATGTTATAAGGATGCTCTTGAGAACTAGGGATACTCTGACATACTGGGTCAACCCTAGTTAACCCTGTGTGTCAAGGTACCTCGAGTCTCCAGGGGCAGCCTCATAACATGACCATGTCGGTAACCAGTCCCAGAGTAAAAACTTGTTCGAGTTTAAGGAGTAAATCTTGACGATCAATGCAAAGGGTGTCGCCATAAGTCACCTGCATTGTTGTATCTTCGAGAAGATCCTAATCTTCTCGAAGGTACAACCCTACAATCGACTTGTGCCATCAACCTTCAAATCCACCTCGATAAGATCTACTAAACTTTAAGGTGTTACTTACGTGGAGTTTAAATTATACTCTAAGACACTCCTTTTTAGGGTAGTCTTTTCCCAACCCCTGGGTTCCTCATCTTAAAATTTCCTTTCTTATTAAGACCCATTCCACAAAGAGAAGTTTAATAAGATTGAGGTCTCAACAAGGAGATCATTGTTTCACAATAATCTTAATCTACGAAATTGGGTAGTAACCCCAAGTCTTCTCATAAGATTGCTAACTTATCCCTTTTGGGTTTATTCCAGATCTTTAAAACTGAAATATATCTTACTTATTAGTGTTAAGATATAGTGATTTTAAAAACATTCAGTACGTTGTCTTGACTTAGATCAAGGTTAGAGAGTAACAGATTACTCTTCCCGTTCAGCTTCCTGAAAGGGTTTATTTTAACCTTAGCTTCTCAAAAATCAGTGATCTAAATTACAATTAGCTTTAAATAGATCGTAATAGAACTACTAAACAATCATAAGTATTCAGTCACATATCCTTGCAAAGCTTACTTAGATAATCACAAATGTCTCCAAGATATACAATAATAACAATGCTCTTAAAATCATTCGAACCGAAGAAGATCAATCCCTCATGATACGAATGCAACACATAAGTAACAAATACCTCATTCCATTCATTTCTAAGCTAATCAAATACATTTTATGCATTCAAAGATATTGATACAATACTCAACAACAAAAGAACATCGTTCTTCAAGTAGTACATTTAGAGAATCAAATTGAAATTCATCATAAAACCAAATTAAATAATCTGAGCATCATATCAGATCTGCGTGCCTTTACCACTTACGACAACCATCTATAAAATTGTCAACACGGGTCAGTTCTGTGAACTGAGCATGATAAGCACTAAATCTTAAAACAATTGCATTCTACAATTGCTCTCATTGAACAACTTGTTTAAATGAAATCAGGCTAAATATCTTTCTACAATTTTAACATAACTATAATGCATAACCTCTATTATAGCTGTCAAATAGTCCTAAATATTTTTAGATGACTCAACGTACATATTAGAGACTAAGAAGAACAAAATAATTCCAAAACATCCATCCATCTGTATCTCCAAGACAACATCAATCCATCAATTTATTCCATTCTAAAAAGAATATCCTATCAGCTCGTATTTCAACAAGTATGATTCAAACAAGTTCACAAGGCAGTTTATAATAACCAGCAAGCTCACTGACATAATTCCTTTTCAATCATACACTATGTTAATGGTACAGACAAGCATAGCCACTTATACAGCAACACACAATTTATGCCAGGCTCTCCATACAGTACTACTGTCTATTCTTGTTTTACCCTTACCATAGAGATCACATAAGGATACAAGAGAAGAAAACATTCATAGTTTCTAGACAAGGAGAGAATAACTTATTATTCATACAGTTATAGATATCAACATAACTTAACAGCAGAGGAGAAAGAAATAGAGACATTCATATTCCATTCCAATCATGTTCATGACTGTACCGTCCTCTCAAGAGTAATGCATTTACACTATACGCATGTGACTAAATCAGCCGAGGCCACAAGAAGATACTACAGCTTCACCAGAATTCCAATATAAAATTCACCTGTAGATTATTAAGCAATACAAGAGTTCACGCGACAAGCAATAATAAAATATCTGACCCCAAAAAGGCTCAACAAATCTTTCCATATTATTCAACAACATGCAAAATATCCAACGCCATCACCTGTCATGGCACAACTAAGAGCTCTTTGTTTCAGTCAAACTTGAAACAAGATCACATTAAAACAATTAACGTTTCCATATGAAATACAGTGACATTCACGCAGAGTCAAAACACAATATGCACAGCTTCATTCAACTAAGCAAAATCCCTACGATTATACAACATGGGTGTAAATTAGAAGTCAAATTTCAAAAATAATAACCTCAACAAGATCTTCATAAAAGTCATCATCATATCATTATTTTCAACAAAGTTTCATCCAAGCCGAGATAATACGAATACAGCAAGGACTCATACAGAGTCGAGTTTAAAAAGTAAACACAGCGTGGACTAGATCTAGAGTCGGTCAGATCGATTTCATAATTCATACGAAAACATTCAAGGTTTCCAACTAATTCAACACCAATAGTCTTCACAACTAAACTTCTACAGAAGTCTAAATACAAGATACATATTAAGGACTCCAACAGAGCCAATATCAATAAGTATTCACAACCAAGCTTATACAGAAGTCGAAACACTGGTTACATATCCAGGACTCCAACTGAGTCAATAACCACAGTATTCACAACTGAGCTTTACACAGAAGAGAAAAACATAATATACGATTCAAGGATTCAAAAGGAGTCGAACCCATGTAGTATTCACAAATAAACTTCTACTGAAGTAGAAATACAAGATACATATTAAATTCAAGAATTCCAACTATATCAATAACATACAGAATTCACGACTGAACTCCTACAGAAGTAGAAACGTATGTTACTTTTCAAGGACTCAAAAGGAGTCGTACCCATTTAGTATTCTCAAATAAACTTCTACTGAAGTAGAAAGATACTATCTATTTCCAAGAATTCCAACTGTATCAATCTCCACAGTGTTAACAACAAGGCTTCAACAAAAGTCTATACCAAGCAAGAAAGCATTTTTATGGACTCCAACAGAGTCGAATTCGTACATTATCCTTGCAAGCATTTCTACGAAATCTAACCAAAATGCAAAACACAACAAGATAATTCAACCGAACGAAACAAAATGTACACCCAGCAAGGGTTCAACTGAATAATCGAACCAGCATGAAGATACAACAAACTAATTCATACAATGCTACCATAAAAACCAACTGGACCAAAAATCATCTGAACAGAGTTGTTCTAATGAAATCATTTGAAGGAAAGAAATATTTTTAAAAGTTAGGGCCTAACATGCCTAGTAATGTCGCTTAAAAATCCGAAGAAGACCTCTGAAAGAGCTCGAGCCTTCTCCTCTTTTTCCACGTTAGATTCAACAACAATAATTTGTTATTTCCATGCCTTATAAACTTTCCTCGACAGAGAAAAGAGCTAGTTATTCTCATAGTTGCCATGCAACACCAAGTAGACTGGTTCGAAGAACCAGTGATCAAACAGAGAGAAAATCGGAGCGCATGGAAAACCAAACAAACAACTAGTTTTCCATTTTGCATGCCTTCCCGAGCAATCCGTGCTTGGAAATCGAGTTCCTTAATTGCATTAACTCCAAAATTCCCGCTCAATCTCCATTGCCACCGACCGCCATAGTTGGCGATGGACAAAAACAAACCAAAGACCATTTCCAGATTTGGCGACTCTGCCACGTCGGATTTCACTAGCCATTTGAAACTTCCACCAAATCCCTCATCCTTCATACTTATCCATCTCATTTAATGCCATAGAAACTACCGCCCATGGCTCACACCCCTTCATAGGTCCCTTTCATCCATGATCATTAGTTAGGTTAGAAACATAGGTTAGACCTTAAGGTGATACTTAGTCTAACCTCCTTAGCGCTAGGTCACTAACCTTAGAACATTTAGCTTATAGTTTAGGGCTAGGTTAGATTATAGTTTAGGTTTAGGTTATTAACCTTAATAGAACCAGTCTAGGTCTAACAAATAGAATTGTTCAGTATAAGAACCAACAGATATACATTCGGATTCAATCCAAAGCATTGATAATAAGCTAGCAATAAATATATCGAATTTATTACCTTCAAGGTTTAGGCCTTCCCGATATTACGATATCGGGAACCAATTCATTTAACACGATCACTTGAGTTAGACTCCGAATTGCTTATTCAACACATTCGGACCTTACAACCTTCCTAAGGTCTATAATTTTTGTTCATCCCGAATAAACTTAAAACATCTCTTGATCAATGCCACTTGATCCAAGGTGAGTCATATAGATGGGTAAATCCACAATTCATTCCAAAATTAGATTAAACTCGAAAAATGAAAGAAATAAAAGAGTCCAAGCATATCCTGGCTCAGTCAAAGATCTTCAAATGCAAAGAAGATACAATCTATATCAAGCATGACTTCACAATCAAAGGAACACATCCTTTTACAAAAGAAATCATATATCAACACTTGAATGCTCAGGAGGAAGTAACAATAGTTCAGGGTGTTACATGCTTCCCTCCTAAAAGATTCATCATCCCGATGATTACATATTTGATTTACCTTCAGGTCAACCAATTTATTAGTTCACAAAACAATGTGACTATTTCCAACTTGAATAGTTCCAGAAATCAATGTCACGATACATTTTATTCAGCCTGAATAATGTTTGCCTCAATCTGGCTTTCATATAAACATGAAAAAGATAAGTTCATAAAAAAAATGTTTTGTCAATAGATTTCATCCTGTTGAAAAAGAAAAGGAAAAGCAATTTTCATTTCTTCCAGATTTTCCCAAGTTGCACTTTCTTCGTTAAACTGGTCCCACTGGACCTTACATTGTTGTATTTCACGATTTCTCAAATGCAATTGGTGAGTTTCCAGCACTCGTGTGGGTTTAACCACGATTATTCCTGGGTCTTGGACCTGCAAGGAATTCCAATTTAAGACATGTGACAAATCTGAAACGTATTTCTTAAGCAAAGAAATATGGAAAACATCATGCATGCGAGATAAAGCAGGTGGTAATGCTAATCGATAAGCTACAAGATTGATTATTTCGACAATTTCAAAAGGTCCCACGAAACGAGGTGACAACTTGGCAGCCTTGCCAAAAGTTATAGAACTCTTTCTGGGTTTAACACGAAGAAAAACCTTCTCACCAAGCTCAAACCTTCGATCAACCCACTTAAGGTCAGCATAGCTCTTACTACTATCTCTGCTTTTCCTTCCTTTAATCGTTCACGAATCAACTTAACTTGCTGTTCCATTTCAGTGAGGATCTCTGGTCCAATTACCACTCTATCCTCAACACTATCCCAACTAACAGGGGTTCTGCACTTCCTTCCATAAAGTGCTTCAAATGGTGCCATTTTAAGAGATGAGTGATAAGTGTTGTTGTATGCGAATTCAACTAATGGAAGATACTCTTCCCATTTATACTGTTGATCCATGCAATACATTCACAACATGTCTTCCAACACTTGATTTACTCTCTCAGTTTGTCCATCCGTTTCCGGATGATATGCAGAACTGAAGTTTAGTTTCGTTCCAAGAGCTTGTATTAAGCGTTTGCCAAAATCTTGACGTCATTCTAGGATCCTGTCAGATATAATCAATTCTGGTACACCATGTAACCTGAAAATTTCGTGTATGTACGAATCTTTTGGCCAACACTAGTGAATCATCCTTTAGATTTCCAGCGATGAAATGAGCTACCTTAGTTAGTTTATCTACAACTACCAAGATAACATCATGTTTATTCCTGGACATAGGTAACCCTTGTACAAATTCCATGCTTATTACTTTCCATTTGTACTTTGCGGTATGCTATGAGGATATAATAGTCCAGCAGGGTGCATGTGTTCTACCTTAACCCACTGACATTCCAGATAATGAGTCACAAAATCAATGACATCCTTTTTCATACCTTTCCAAAAGTATTGTTGTTTCAGATCAGCAAGCATTTTTGTGATACCTGGGTGTCCAGAGAAAGGTGAATTATGAAATTCAACTAACAACTTCTTTCTCAAATCATTCAAATATAGTACGTATACCTTGTTTTCATAATGTAAGATTCCTTCATTATCAAAATGAAAGCCCTTATACCTTTCATCATTAGGTTCTGCAGCAAGCGCTGCTTTTACTTGCTGAAAGTATATATCAGATTCTGAGGCACTTTTTACCTCATCCTTAAACTGAGTTCTTAATGTTATAAGAGCAGAAATGTGCCTCCTACGACTTAGAGCATCTGCTACTCTATTCTCTTTCCCTTTGATGTAGCTAATATCAAAATCATATTGGGATAAAAACTCTAACCACCTTCTCTGTCTGGCATTTAGATTAGGCTGAGTGAAAATATATTTCAGTCCTAAGTGATCAGTTTTCAACTCAAAAGGTTTCCCAAGTAAATAGTGTCTCCAGACTTGAAGCGCATGAACAATGGCAGCAAGCTCCAAATCATGAGGAGCATAATTCAGCTCATGTAACTTAAGTTTTCTACTTTCATATGCTATGACTTGATCATTTTGTAACAAAACACCTCCAAGGCCTTCCCCAGAAGCATCCATTACAACAGTAAAGCTCCCATTAGGGTCTGGTACAGCTAATATAGGTGCGGAAGTCAACTGGCTTTTCAGACTTTTGAAATCCATTTCACACTTATCATTCCAAATAAATTTCTTATCCTTCTTCTGCAATGAAGTTATCGGTGCAGCCACTTTAGAAAAATCCTTAACAAATTTTCTATAGTAACCAGCAAGACCCATGAAGCTTCTTACTTCGTGCACATTCTTTGGTGCAGGCCACTCAGTTATTGCCACTATTTTTGAAGGATCCACAACAATTCCTTCCTTACTAATGACATGACCCAAATAGTGAACTTCTGTATCAAAGAAAGAACATTTGGATAACTTACCATACAACTTTCTTTTTCTCAAAATTCCCAAAACTATCTTCAAATGCTCATTGTGCTCCTCAACACTTTTAGAATAAATGAGAATATCGTCCAAGAATACAAGTACAAACTTGTCCAAATATTCTTGAAAGATATTATTCATTAAGTTCATAAAAGCTGCGGGTGCATTAGTTAATCCAAAGGGTAGAACCGTGAATTCATAATGTCCGTACCTTGTTCGGAAAGTTGTTTTATGAATATCTTCTTCTCTAATCCTTAATTGATGATAACTAGATCGAAGATCTATCTTAGAATAAACCGCTGCCCCACGCATCTGATCAAATAGATCGTTGATCCTTGGAAGTGGGTATCTGTTCTTGATTGTTGCTTTGTTCAACATCCGATAATCAATACACAGCCTAAGTGTTCCATCCTTCTTTTTCACAAATATTATTGGTGCTCCCCAAGGTGAAACACTTGGTCTAATCAAACCTTTAGACAAAAGTTCTTGCAATTATGCCTTAAGCTCGACTAACTCTGTAGTAGTCATCCGATAAGGTGCTTTGGAAATAGGTTCCGTTCCTGGTTTGATTTCGATGGTGAAGTCAAATTCCCTCTTGGGTGGTAAACCTGGTAATTCCTCCAGAAAAACATCTTTGAAACTTTGTAGCAGAGGAAATCATTTCATGGAATCACCATCTTCTTCTGAAAATTTAGATATCTTTACTGCATAAAGGGTACATCCTTTGTTTTTAGCCTTTTTAAGCTGCATAGCTGACAGTTTTCTAACTAAAATTTCCCGTTTCACCCCTTGAATCTCTGTTGTTTCCAGCCGATCATCTAAACATTTTATATTCTTTTCATAACAGTCTACTTTTGCTTTATGTTCAGCTAACCAATTGACACCAATGACAATGTCGTAAGATCCCAAAGGTGTAACATAGAGGTCAACTTCCATGGAAAAGTTAGGTAAGTCAAGGACTGCCCCAAAAAGACACATACTCACTGTATGAACAAAGTTATTACCATACTGTACAGTCCAAGATTTATCCATTTTTCCAACTTTTCTCTTAAGTTTAGAAGCAAGTTTATTAGAAATAAAACATTCAGTAGCTCCTGTATCAAAAAGAATAGTGACAGGTATGCCAAATAACTTACCCGGAACTTCTATAGGTGTCACCTACTTTTCAGCTTGCTTGTCTGCTACTGCAGCATGTATCTTATGCTGCTGATTACGATCATCCTTCTTCAAAGGGCACTGATTTGCATAGTGGTCTTTGCCACAATTGTAGCAGCCTCCTACAGGTCCCTTTTTAGGCTCAAAATTGCCTCCAGCCTTGTAATTATCACGTTGTCCTCCATAGGGCTTCTGCCCATTGTTATAATTTTTGGCAAAATTATCCCTTACATTTCAAAGAGGCTTATTCGCTCTTTTCTTTCTTACTATTATCCCCTGGAAACTTACTTCTGTTTCCAAACTTTTTCCATGGTCCCTTTTTGGGTGCAAGTGAAGTTGAAGAAGGGTTTGCAATCTTCTTCCGCACTTCCTCTTTATGAGCAGAAATAGCCTTTAATTTATGTTCTTGTCTTATGGCCTTTTCAACAACTCCTTCCATAGTGGTTGGACTGTGAACATCGACCTCTCCCCTATCACGGGATTTAGTCCCATGATGAATTTCCGTATTCTAAACTTCTCGTCAGTTTGATACTGCGGTACATACTTGAGGAGTTTTGTAAACCGCTCCCAGTATTCAGTTACTGTTAGCTTCCCTTGAGCTAAGTTCTGGAATTCTGTCATTTTCTGATCATAGAAAAGTTGTGGCAGCCAACGTTGCCTAAAATAGCCCTTAAATTGATCCCAAGTAATATTGGTCTCATCAATATTTAGCTCAGCTTTACGGCTATCCCACCACGAAGATGCTTCGTGGGAAAGCTGATAGGCTCCCCAAATAGCTTTGGTTTCCTCTGAGAAGTTTCTTATTGCAAAGTACTTCTCCATTTCACTGAGCCAGTTCTCAGCTCCATCACCTAATGTGGTGCCATCATATTTAGGTGGACTTATCCTTTTTATATCATTAGTGAGTTCCGCTGCTAACCTGGCCTTTTTGTTTTCTGGTTGTACAGGTGCATTTCAACATTATTATCAACACCCATATCGGGGTTTTCCTCAGGAGGTTGCTGATTGTTATTACCAGCTTCATCTTCCTCCTCATTTCCCATTACTTGCTATTCAAGTACAGCTAAACGATCTCTTGTGTCCAATAGGGCAGCAAGGATCTCATCAAGCTTTTGGGTTGTTTCTAGCCCCTCCTTCAGGTGGAGCATTATTCGCAACGTTCCCCCTTGTTCTAACCATTTTCTGTTACAAGAAAATTCAGGTTTTTATCAGATTATGGACACAATAGGTCCAAGAGCTGCAACCTTCAGCTCTGATACCAAGATGTAACATCCTCATTTTTATACATTAGAACAAGTAAATTTTTTTTTTTTTTGATAAATGCTTCCTGGTTCTAAATACATAATTTAGAACTCACAAATCAAAACAACCATTCTTATAACAGATAACCATATGCAGCTATAATGACTCGGAGTACCTCCGATCTATTCATTCCATGACTCGGTAATCTACCGATCTATTCATGAGTATCAAGAGTTGGCATTTTTATTTTAACACATCACTCTTGCGGTTCTCTTCCCTAATCTAGGATTCAGAATGCTCTGTCCAAGGAACCTATCTGAATAATTGTTACCATTATTCATCGGCATCTCGTCCCTTAGACTAGGTGACATAGGACAACACAATCAGCAGCTTGTGATACTTTGGCCAAAGATTTGAAACATAATTCTTATGTCTCGTATTCCTTGACGGCATACTCGTCAATCTGGAATACGTCCTTCACCCCATTCCTTTGTTATGTAGAATGTCTTATACTGACTTCTCAGTCTCTCTCTGCCCCCAAGTTATTCACTCAGAAATGGATTAATAATATGGCAACGTTATAAGGATGCTCTTGAGAACTAGGGATACTCTGACATATTGGGTCAACCCTAGTTAACCCTGTGTGTCAAGGTACCCCGAGTCTCCAGGGGCAGCCTCATAACATGACCATGTCGGTAACCAGTCCCGAAGTCAAAACTTGTTCGAGTTTAAGGAGTAAATCTTGACGATCAATGCAAAGGGTGTCACCATAAGTCACCTGCATTGTTGTATCTTCGAGAAGATCCTAATCTTCTCGAAGGTACAACCCTATGAATCGACTTGTGCCATCAACCTTCAAATCCACCTCGATAAGATCTACTAAACTTTAAGGTGTTACTTACGTGGAGTTTAAATTATACTTTAAGACACTCCTTTTAGGGTAGTCTTTTCCCAACCCCAGGTTCCTCATCTTAAAATTGCCTTTCTTATTAAGACCCATTCCACAAAGAGAAGTTTAATAAGATTGAGGTCTCAACAAGGAGATCATTGTTTCACAATAATCTTAATCTACGAAATTGGGTAGTAACCCCAAGTCTTCTCATAAGATTGCTAACTTATCCCTTTTGGGTTTATTCCAGATCTTTAAAACTGAAATATATCTTACTTATTAGTGTTAAGATATAGTGATTTTAAAAACATTCAGTACGTTGTCTTGACTTAGATCAAGGTTAGAGAGTAACATATTACTCTTCCCGTTCAGCTTCCTGAAAGGGTTTATTTTAACCTTAGCTTCTCAAAAATCAGTGATCTAAATTACAATTAGCTTTAAATAGATCGTAATAGAACTACTAAACAATCATAAGTATTCAGTCACATAACCTTGCAAAGCTTACTTAGATAATCACAAATGTCTCCAAGATATACAATAATAACAATGCTCTTAAAAATCATTCGAACCAAAGAAGATCAACCATCTCAGATACGAATGCAAACACATAAGTAACAAATACCTCATTTTATTCATTTCTAAGCTAATCAAATACATTTTATGCATTCAAAGCATATTGGATACAATACTCAACAGCAAAAGAACATCATTCTTCAAGTAGTACATTTAGAGAATCAAATTGAAATTCATCATAAAACCAAATTAAATAATCTGAGCATCATATCAGATCTGCGTGCCTTTACCACTTACGACAACCATCTGCAAAATTGCCAACACGGGTCAGTTCTGTGAACTGAGCATGATAAGCACTAAATCTTAAAACAATTGCATTCTACCAATTGCTCTCATTGAACAACCTGTTTAAATGAAATCAGGCTAAATATCTTTCTACAATTTTAACATGACTATAATGCATAACCTCTATTATAGCTGTCAAATAGTCCTAAATATTTTTAGATGACTCAACGTACATATTAGAGACTAAGAAGAACAAAATAATTCCAAAACATCCATCCATCTGTATCTCCAAGACAACATCAATCCATCAATTTATTCCATTCTAAAAAGAATATCCTATCACTCGTATTTCAACAAGTATGATTCAAACAAGTTCACAAGGCAGTTTATAATAACCAGCAAGCTCACTGACATAATTCCTTTTCAATCATACACTATGTTAATGGTACAGACAAGTATAGCCACTTATACAGCAACACACAATTTATGCCAGTCTCTCCATACAGTACTACTGTCTATTCTTGTTTTACCCTTACCGTAGAGATCACATAAGGATACAAGAGAAGAAAACATTCATAGTTTCTAGACAAGGAGAGAATAACTTATTATTCATACAGTTATAGATATCAACATAACTTAACAGTAGAGGAGAAAGAAATAGAGACATTCATATTCCATTCCAATCATGTTCATGACTGTACCATCCTCTCAAGAGTAATGCATTTACACTATACGCATGTGACTAAATCAGCCGAGGCCACAAGAAGATACTACAGCTTCACCAGAATTCCAATATAAAATTCACCTGTAGATTATTAAGCAATACAAGAGTTCACGCGACAAGCAATAATAAAATATCTGACCCCAAAAAGGCTCAACAAATCTTTCCATATTATTCAACAACATGCAAAATATCCAACGCCATCGCCTGTCATGGCACAGCTAAGAGCTCTTTGTTTCAGTCAAACTTGAAACAAGATCACATTAAAACAATTAACGTTTCCATATGAAATACAGTGACATTCACGCAGAGTCGAAACACAATATGCATAGCTTCATTCAACTAAGCAAATCCCTACGATTATACAGCAAGGTCTTAAATCAGAAGCCGAAATCAAAAATAATAACCTCAACAAGATCTTCATAAAAGTCATCATCATATCATTATTTTCAACAAAGTTTCATCCAAGCCAAGATAATACGAATACAGCAAGGACTCATACAGATTCGAGTTTAAAAAGTAAACACAGCGTGGACTAGATCAGTAGTCGAATTCATACGAAAACATTCAAGGTTTCCAACTAATTCAACACCAATAGTCTTCACAACTAAACTTCTACAGAAGTCTAAATACAAGATACATATTAAGGACTCCAACAGAGCCAATATCAATAAGTATTCACAACCAAGCTTATACAGAAGTCAAACACTGGTTACATATCCAGGACTCCAACTGAGTCAATAACCACAGTATTCACAACTGAGCTTTATACAGAAGAGAAACACATAATATACGATTCAAGGATTCAAAAGGAGTCGAACCCATGTAGTATTCACAAATAAACTTCTACTGAAGTAGAAATACAAGATACATATTAAATTCAAGAATTCCAACTATATCAATAACATACAGAATTCACGACTGAACTCCTACAGAAGTAGAAACGTATGTTACTTTTCAAGGACTCAAAAGGAGTCGTACCCATTTAGTATTCTCAAATAAACTTCTACTGAAGTAGAAAGATACTATCTATTTCCAAGAATTCCAACTGTATCAATCTCCACAGTGTTAACAGCAAGGCTTCAACAAAAGTCTATACCAAGCAAGAAAGCATTTTTATGGACTCCAACAGAGTCGAATTCATACATTATCCTTGCAAGCATTTCTACGAAATCTAACCGAAATGCAAAACACAACAAGATAATTCAACCGAATGAAACAAAATGTACACCCAGCAAGGGTTCAACTGAATAATCGAACCAGCATGAAGATACAACAAACTAATTCATACAATGCTACCATAAAAACCAACTGGACCAAAAATCATCTGAACAGAGTTGTTCTAATGAAATCATTTGAAGGAAAGCAAGATTTTTAAAAGTTAGGGCCTAACATGCCTGGTAATGTCGCTTAAAAATCCAAAGAAGACCTTTAAAAGAGCTCGAGCCTTCTCCTCTTTTTCCACGTTAGATTCAACAACAATAATTTGTTATTTCCATGCCTTATAAACTTTCCTCGACAGAGAAAAGAGCTAGTTATTCTCATAGTTGCCATGCAACACCAAGTAGACTGGTTCGAAGAACCATTGATCAAACAGAGAAAACTGAGCACATGGAAAACCAAACAAACAACTAGTTTTCCATTTTGCATGCCTTCCCGAGCAATCCATGCTCGGAAAATCGAGTTCCTTAATTACATTAACTCCGAAATTCCCGCTCAATCTCCATTGCCACCGACCGCCATAGTTGGCGATGGACAAAAACAAACCAAAGACCATTTCCAGATTTGGCGACTCTGCCACATTGGATTTCACTAGCCGTTTGAAACTTCCACCAAATCCCTCGTCCTTCATACTTATCCATCTCATTTAATGCCATAGAAACTACCGCCCATGGCTCGCACCCCTTCATAGGTCCCTTTCATCCATGATCATTAGTTAGGTTAGAAACATAGGTTAGACCTTAAGGTGATACTTAGTCTAACCTCCTTAGCGCTAGGTCACTAACCTTAGAACATTTAGCTTATAGTTTAGGGCTAGGTTAGATTAGCACTAATCCAACCCATAGGTTATAGTTTAGGTTTAGGTTATTAACCTTAATAGAACTAGTCTAGGTCTAACAAATAGAATCGTTCAGTAAGAACCAACAGATACATTCCCGAAATGGATTCAATCCAGCATTGATAATAAGCTAGCAATAAATATATCAGAATTTATTACCTGGCTCAAGGTCTAGACCTTCCTGATATTACGATATCGGGAACCAATTCATTTAACACGATCAGCCTGAGTTAGACTCCGGAATTGCTTATTCAACACATTCAGACCTTGCAACCTTCGTAAGGTCTATAATTTTTGTTCATCCCGAATAAACTTAAAACATCTCTTGGATCAATGCCACTGATCCAAGGCTGAGTCATATAGACGGGTAAATCCACAATTCATTCCGAAATCAGATTAAACTCAGGTGCAAAAATGAAAGAAATAAAAGAGTCCAAGCATATCCTGGCTCAGTCAAAGATCTTCAAATGCAAAGAAGATACAATCTATATCAAGCATGACTTCACAATCAAAGGAACACATCCTTTTACAAAAGAAATCATATATCAACACTTGAATGCTCAGGAGGAAGTAACAATACAAGAGCTACAACCTTTAGCTCGATACCAAGATGTAACATCCCTATTTCATGATTACAAAAATAGGGAATATTTTTATATCAATGTTCACTTGCTCTAAATTCAACATTTAGAACCACATTAAATATGCTAATCAATCCTACAACAATAACCATATGTAGTTGTTATGACTCGGTGTAACTGATATCTCATATTTCATTTCAATGATGACTTAGTATAGAACTGATATCTCATATTTCATTTCAATGATGACTCGGTATAGAACCGATCTCTCATATTTCATTTCAATGATGACTCGGTATAGAACCGATCTCTCATATTTCATTTCATAGTATAATCGGTATACTTGTGGTTCCCTTTTTCATTTGAGGGCTCATCAAGTGCAACTAACCAAGGGCTTATCTAGGTACTTGTTACAAGTACCCATCCTATATCCCGCACCTTAGTCTAGTGAATTTAAGACAACACAACCAACAACTTGCGATACTTTGGCCAAAGTTTCAAACATGTTTTCCATGCCTATATTCCGAGACGACATAATATTCATGGAGTATGTATTTGACCAAACTTAAAACTATTATCTATATTATACTTTCTTAACTCTTTTCAATCTGTCTCATTTCTATGTTAAATGCTAAGAAGAGATTGTTAGTGTGAGTTATCCCGTGTGTCCTCCTCTCATATTGGAGGGTCATCTCACATGGGTTAGGTTTAGAGTTTACATGTGTGTCATATATTAGGGTTACTCAACGCCTTATATGTACTCTCTTTCTATTCATTTATGAGCATGCCAAGACACTCAGTTATCTTTTTCTTATGAGAAAGCTTTATTTCTATTAAGTAAGATCTTCCATTGTTGATCGATCCTTGCAATTACATTGGAGCCATTTAATTCCGTTGGAGTGTAACCTCTTCGTGGTGCATTGTTTCGACATCGTTTCGTAATCTCTTTCATGGTATCGAGCTAAGATGGGGTAAACGTGCACTCGTTATTTTTAGTTGCAATTACTCTTTCATGGTGTCATTCTCTTACTTCTTGTGTAAGTATTTTCGATCGTTATATTCTATTTTTTCCTTACTAACATTATCAACAGTTGTTCTTGGAAAGTTTTCATTTTTTTCTATGTCTTTTGTGCATATGTAGGCATCTCCTTGAAGCTATCAGGGGTTTCACAGTTACATTTAGCTAGCTGTGGATAAATTTAGTAGATCAGCCAAAATAGAGGTTTATTTTTCTAGTTTTCTAATTTTTTTATTATTAAACTCGAAATATTTTTTAGATCTCTGTGTTTTTTTTGGCTCTTTGTTTTCATGGTATTTTACAGAATACAGGTTTTTCTGTGGCTTGGAGTTCATTTGAAAGGTTTTTCCACCTCCCTGAGCTTGTGTTATTCCCTAGCCGAGTCCCTTCATGGTCAACGAGCTCATGTTTTGGTCTGCGAGCTCATGTTTTACTGTGTTGTGTTCCCCTGGTTCAGCTCACCTTGCTTGTTCACCGGTTCACCTTGGCCTCTGATAGGCTCATTATGAGCTCCCCGTTGTGGCTTGCAACCTCCCTACTCCCTCCCACGTTTTCCGCAACCTACACCATCTCGAGATCCCACCGCGACCTCTGCTAGGCCCTCTACATCCTCTGTTTAGCTCTTTCTCTGCATGCACCGAATGGTCCTACAACATCTCTGTGACACCTCAACATGCACCTCTCTAATGGCTTGCCCACATCTTCTCCAATGGCCCTCCCATGTGCCATTCGACCGCCTCGCTTCTTTCCACGTCCCACATCGAGCTTCCTATTTTTTTTTGGGTAAGTTGGTAAGTTTGTTTAAAGTTTTTTGGTAAGTTTTTTAAAACGAGTTATTTGATAAGTTTTTTTAATACTTTCTAAACTTATTCTCAAACTCAAAAGCTTTAATCATTTTTTTTCAAAAAAAAAATCTTTCATAGTTAGCGTTTTTAAATAATAGAAATCTTTTCTTATTTTTTAATAAAACTCACCATAAGTTTTAAGTGGGGTTTTTTTTTAATAGAAATTCATTTTATTTAATTTTAAAATTGATTTCTTTTTTAAAAATGGAAAGTTTTTTTTCATTATTTTTAAGTAGGATTTAATTTTTTATTAGATCTTAATTAGTTTTTGTAATTAATTAGATTTAATTAAATCTATTTATATTAATTACAATTTTTTTCTTTTTCGATTAGTAAATAATTTTAAAATCGTTTTTAATCAACATTTTTATCATTTTTTAAAAACTCCAATAGCTCTAAAATTAGTTAGATTGGACGTTTCAAAACAGTAATTCCTTAGGCGTTATTATCGATTTTTTTACTAATCGTGTGCTCAAGTGTGTAGTGACACTTTGACATTTTTTCCTTCCGAGCATTTTCTGGCATTCTGAAGACCTCTGAACTCCTTCGAGTTCATTTAAAAACATTGTATTTTACCCTTATTATTGCTTACGACTAGTGAGCATGTCTTCCACA
Organism: Taxus wallichiana var. yunnanensis; assembly: GCA_018340775.1. Classification (NCBI taxonomy): domain Eukaryota; kingdom Viridiplantae; phylum Streptophyta; class Pinopsida; order Cupressales; family Taxaceae; genus Taxus; species Taxus wallichiana. Next base: position 155,476,382 of record CM031243.1, on the reverse strand, counting down.
GTCTGCAACAAGTGGGTTTTTTCATTTGCAACGTGAGACACTTTTTCTCACAACTAGGATTGGCTTTTGCCTCCTTCCTTGTTTTTTGCTTGTTCTTGTTTACTGTGTCCTATTTGCTGCACTCCATGAAACACTGTTGTGGTCTCCTCTCTTGTGCATTATTACGCTGATTGCAAGATGAGTTACCAAGTGTTTCAAACCACACGCACAAACCCAATTGTAATCAATGCACTAAACTATAAAGTGCCGAAAGCAGGGGGTTGTTATATTGTCTTGGGTGGTTGTGTTTCTTTTCTACATTTCTTTCTCTCTCTTCACTATGGATGCACTTTCAATTCCTTTTCTTATGCCATTAAATTTTTTTGAATGCAAATCAAAAATAATAATGAAATAAATGGGTAAAGGGTTATTCCGCATCACCATGGGAACTGAGACTAAACTAGAGGATGAACCTAAAAAATCTAAGTGGTTAAACTGTAGTGATGAAGCTTTAGGTCTTCTTTGCATGTTTGTATCTCTTGAATTTCTCTTCCACATTGAGGCATCTAAAACACCTAAATTTTTGTGTAAAACAATGGATGCAATGTTTGGACAACTAGATGACATGAGAGTGCATGATTTGGAAAATGAACTTTTAGGGTTAAATCATAGTGACTTTGAAAACCTACAAGCTTTCCTCTTGAAATTTTTCCACATTAGATTGTTGTTAAAAGGATGTCAAGTAGAGAAGAAATATTCTCAACTGATCTTGTCGATTCTCTCTAAGCTAGGTCCCGAATATTTTGTCTTCGTGTCAACTTTCTACGCTACAAAATTTACTTTGGAAGATACTTGGAATATGCCCTACTTTGACTATTTTTCATCCCAACTCATTCAAGAACAAGACAAACTCATTCAAATGGGGTCTCTTAAGTCGAAGTCATATGCCCTCGTAGCAAGTAGTAGCAAGGGAAAGAATACTAAAAAGAAGAAAGAAACAAAGGATCAACCTAAGAAAGAAACCAAGACCAAACCTAAAAATGACACAAACACTTTGACTTCTGAGCCTAAGGCATAGAAAATCAAGTTTTTGTGTTCCTATCACAAGAATTCTCGTCACAATGAGCAACACTATTTTCGAAATAGAATGATCACTTATCTCATTTAATTGAGAAGAATAAAATAAGTGTTCATGAATCCATAAAACAAAGTGCTCCGAAGGCCAAGTCTTCTGCTTTGCAAAAGGTGCTAAAAATGATAAGAAGAAAGGAAAGGCCCTTGTAGCTAGAGTTTCTCCTTCATCGACATGGATTATAGATTCCAGTGCCTCGTACCACATGGGTTCCTTGCATTTTTAGTTTTCCAACATCAAACCTTGTGGAATGTCCCAAATCATGATGGGTAATGACACGACAAGCGTTCTTTGCCTTGACATCTAAATTATTGGTACCTTAAACAATTGAGCCAAAACGAAATGGTCAATGGGTTGCCTCACGTCAAGTCTTCTAAGGGTCTTTGTGAGGGTTATACCCTTAGAAAGCATCCTAAAAAAACTTTGACAAAGGAAAAGCTTGGAGAGCCACTCATCCTTTGGATATTGTTCATAACAATGTTTCTGGTCCATTTCCTTCTCCCTCATTTACTAGACCTCTTTATGTGCTAACATTCATTGATGACTATTTGCGATATACTTGGGTATATTTTCTTAAGCTTGAGTCTGAAGCCTTTAAACATTTTCATGAATTTAAGGATCTTACTTGAGAAACAAGTAGAACGATCTATCAAGGTTCTTCAAACCAATAATGGAGGTGAATATGTAAACAATAGGTTCATGGATTTCTATACTTCTGAAGGGATCTCTTTGCAGCATACAGTTGCTTATAGCCCTTCACAGAATGGATTCATAGAAAGAAAGAACCATACTCTTAAGGATATGGCAACTTGTATGATTCACTCAAAGTCTCTTCCTCTCTACAAGATTGGGCTGAAGTAGTGAATTGTACAAATTACATTCATAACCATGTTCCACATAAGGAAGTAAGAGGGATGACACCCTTTGAATCCTGGTTTGGATGTAAGCCTAATTTTGAGCACTTTCGAGTCTTCAGATCCAAGGCTATGGCTCAAATTCCCAAGAAGAAATGCAAGGCCTTGGAACCACAATCCAAACCTTGTATCTTTATAGGGTATCCTGATGGTGTGAAGGGATATCATTTGATGAATCCTACTTCTCATGAGCTATATATTGAGAGAAGTGTTAAGTTCGATGAGTCTTCTTCGACTTCTACTTCACCTATTGAGGTTATTCAACTCGCTAATTCAAATTCTAACTCATCGTGTGATGATACTGTTGAGAATTCTCCTCTTCATGATCCTCTCGACCATTAGACCTCTAAGTCTTCTCGATTCATACAAGAGCGATGATGAGGTCTACGTCCCTTCTCACTCAAGTGAAGAATCTTCCAACTCTGAGCCTAATCCTCTTGGTCCTCTTTGGGCTAGGAAAACTTTGCAAAGTACTAGAGATTTAGTTAGAGATACTTTGGATATGAGATGTACGTTTGCTTCGATTTCATTGGACCCCACTCTTTATTCACCTCTGCTTCTAATCCACAGCTTTCCTGAGGCTTCGGTATTCCTGAGTGGGATTCTACCATGGATGAGGAGTATTCCTCTCTCATAAAGAATGATACTTGGGATCTCACCCCTCTTTCAAAAGGAAGAAAAATCATTCGATGTAAGTGGGTGTTCCAAAAAAGTATGGAGTAGATGGAGACCTCAAAATTTTAAAGCACAATTAGTAGCTAAGGGTTTCTCCCGATAGCTGGGATTGATTATACTTTGAACCTTTGCTCTCGTTACGAAGATGACTTCTATTTGATTGACCCTAGCCATTTCCGCAGCAAATGATGGAAAGTACATCAAATGGATGTTAAGAGTGCATTCCTTCATGGTGACCTAGACAAAGAGATCTATATGGAACAACCTCCTGGTTATGTCCAAGATCCTCCCTCGTTTGTAAGTTAAAGAAGTCTCTTTATGGCCTTAAACAAGCCCCTTGGGCTTAGTATGCCAAGATGGACTCCTTTTTACTTACATCATGGTTTACTAGGTGTCACTCGATCCAAATGTTTATATTCTACGAAAGATGACTCCATACTCATTCTTTTCTCTATGTTGATGACTTGTTGATCACAGGAAACTCTTCCTCTATTATTGATTCTATGAAGATCACCTTGGCCAATAGGTTTTCCATGATTGACTTAGGTTTGCTTCATTACTTCCTTGGGATCTAGATTTCACAATCGACTCGGAATCTTGATTTCACAACCTAAGTATGCTCTTGATTTGCTAGCTCATTTTTAGATGTCCGATTACAAGTTTTCTCTTACTCCTTTTCTTTTCGTGATTAATTTGGTTTCGATTGCTCTACTAACTTTTTTTATGGTACTCTTTATCGACAGGTTGGTAGGGAACTTGATTTACTTGACTCACACTCGATCAGATTTATCATATGCTATTGGGATCGTGTCTAGATTCATGCATTAGCCACATTATCTACATTGAAAAGAAACTAAATGGATCCTTCATTATGTTCATGGCACTTATGCTGATGGCATTCACTATCATGGAGGGGTAGATATTGACTTGATTGGGTTCACAGATTTTGATTGGGTCGGTGACTTAGATCATCAAAAATCTACTTCTAGCTACATTTTCTCTCTTGTTTGGGTCCTATTATTTGGTCTAGAAAGAAGCAGAATGCAATTGTGATATCATCTATAGAGGTAGAATACGAGGAGCAAGCTTAACACTATCACGTAAGCTATTTGGCTACGTGGTATTCTAATAGAGTTTGGCATCCACTTTTAAAGAGCCTAACATTATCTACTATGATAACATGAGCACAATCTCTATTTTTAGAAATCCAGTTTAGCATCAGCGGATGAAGCACATTGAGATCTATATTAACTTCATATGAGAGCTTATTCATGATGGTGTCATTGAAATTCAAACATTCTGGATACCATGATCGATTGTAGATTTATTTACCAAGCCCTTCACCGAGATGAAGTTTTGTCACTTATGGTCTTTTCTTGGGGTGAGGTCTTCTATAGCTTCTCATCTTCTTCAGCTATGTAGTCCTTCTTTTCTTCTTCTTCTTCTAGGAAATTGTGTTTATATATGGGCACCTTATCGGCCTTTAGTTCTTTCCGGCCCCATTGACACATCTTTCTTAAGTGTTTAGGAGTGTCTTCTTTTTCTGTCCGACTCATCATAGCCGCTACCCCAGCTTTGATGAAGGGGGATGTTAGTGTGAGTTATCCTATGTATCCTCATCTCATATTGGAGGGTCATCTCACATGGGTTAGGTTTAGGGTTTACATGTGTGTCATGCACTAGGGTTACTCAAAGACCCTATATGTACTCCTTTCTATTCATTTATGAGTATGCCAAGACACTCGATGTCTTTTTCTTATGAGCAAGATTTATTTCGTTAAGAAATATCTTCCATTTTTATCGATCATTTCGATTACGTTAGAGCCATTCAATTCCATTGAGTGCAACCTCTTCTTGGTGCATTGTTGTCAATACATGATTCTTACAGTCTCTTTTCGAGATAAACCACATGGGCTAGTGTAGATAATCCACTTATGGTAACTAAGGGTCATCAAGTGTATTTGAATCAACCCCTGTCATTTCGAGTACACTTCATCACCTGTAGTTAATGTAAGTTGACATTGGCCATAGACCATGGACTCATCACTACCTAGTGTTTTAAAATGAATTAAGATCACATTCCGATATGGTCTCAATTAGAGGAGCTGAATGGATTATTGCACCATAATGACTGCTCCATAGTGACCTCCCAATGAACCCCGTCATTGGATGGGTGCTGTAATAATAGTGTTATGCTACAACAACCCATTAAGTTCCAGAAATCTAAACCTTCCTTCTTAACAAGTTCATTAATCCCTTTAATTCATAACTTTTTAATACCACCCTAGTTATTTTAATTCTTTAGGTTTCATTCCTAAGGACTAACTTGGGTTCTATCAACATCCCATTAAGGAACGTTATGTTTCTACTTAAGTCAACTAGAAGGATCTGCAGGTTTATTTCTGCTCATTACTTATTCTCTTTAAGTATGAAGCCTCCATTAGTTGATTTCATATCTTAGAAACATCTTATAGGTATATTGTAGGGAAATAACCTCACACATCCAATTATACCTTTAGGAGCATTCTAAAGTTCATTTTAATGACTCTAAATGGGTTTTATGCATTCAACCTGCAATAGTCTCATGACTTACATTTACTTTCCTTTAAGTCATTCAACTATTCAAACTGTCGTCACTTAGTTAAACTTAATCCCCTAAGTGTGTATCATCTATGATGTGAATATATTTTACATCGACTCATAGTCTATTTGAAGGGTTCATGTTTTCATCCAATAGTGAACAATCCCTTGTATCAATTTTAAATAACATAATTACATTATGCATGTAAGTCAAATATGTATCATATTTATGACTTCATTATTGCAGCAAGAAGAACTTTGTTCTTAATGCCTTAAAGGTTAGTTCAAGTTATACATCTAACCCCATGTTATCATCCTATCCCTCTTAAGTAGACTTCATTTTTATTATTGTATTTATTCATTTATTAGGATAGATACGATGCATTATAGTATAATCACTTACATTTCTTTACTAGTAAACATGCATCCCTTATTTTTTTATATCGTTACTCTTAAAACAATCATACAAATATTGTTGGTAATGATGTAATTAATCATAGTCCTTCATAACTTAATTCCCACAACATTTGAATATAGCTTATTCACTACTACCATATTCTAATAAAATCAATAATCTAAATTTAGAACAACCAATGACTATTTCAAGGATAAGACATTATAATTATACGTTTCATATAGGTCATTAAAAGGAAATGATTACTATCTATTCCCTTTTATTTTCCTTGTATTAAAGGATTGAAAATAACATTCCTTACTTTATAATAGCAATATAAAGTTCATAACATTTCATAAAAATTTCCCAAAAATATAAATCGATGTCAAGAAGTAAAGCAATGTATATTAATGATTCCCTACAAGCTTACTTTCCAAGTGAGAGAACTCTTTTAAATTGAAAACATCATTCACACACAACCAATCTAGTCAAGAGAGAATGATTTAAGCAACCACTTCAATCATTTCCAATTTAAGATGTCAATTCAATTAGATAAGAGATAATTCAAATTCTTTCAATAGTTTACATTATTGGCCTTAGGCCTTACACACTTATTCACAAGAATAGTTCAATAATTAAACATAATATTTTCATCAAACTACATTTCTTCAATCAATAGAATAAATGCAACTTTCCATAATTCTTCCTCTTTTCCTTTTTCACGAAATTTATCAAAGCAAGAGCATTAGTATTAGTCGGTTCATTTAAACGGGCATGATAGGAGCTAAATCCTTGGAACCATATGTTCTAACTAATAACTTCGAAAAGGAACACTGCTTATTAATAGAAATCAGTCATGGGTTCTGTTATCAAAATAACTCTCCCAATTATTTGGATAACTTGTATACATATTGTGGCTTTGAGCTCTTTATTGCAAGGTTACGCGTGCTCAAGCTCCTTGGTGCATTCCCTTATTTTCATCACGTGCCCTTGTGTGCTTTTATCTTCTTCCTAGAAACTATTTACCCTACGCGTGCACCTCAAAATTACTTCAATCAGCCTATTCCCTCGGCTCTCACATGCACCATGCACATGACTTTGTAATAGTTATGCATTGACTATACGTTCTCTACTCACTAGTTTTCCTCATCTCCCTACACGTGTCATGCATGCCTTCCTTCTTACTTCTTCCCGTGCCCATTTCTTTTGCATGCATATCTTTTCTCCATCCCTTGCACCTTTTTTTTGACAAGTAATCCTTTGAAATGCTTGAGCGTGTCACACGTAACAAGCCAAAGCATGCTAATAGGGCACTAAATACTTGCAGAAATTAGTGAGTGACATGTTTCAAACAATAGGAATATTTTCAAAGTTAGCCATCCTTTAGCCAATCCGCACGTGCCATCTATTTTGCATGCACCGATGACTCTGAAAAACTTCAAAAAAAATATTAATGGCATGTTGTAAGGATGCATCAATGGTGCGCATACTGAAAAAGTGTTAGTAGAATTTCATGATGGATTCTCTGTTGGACACCATTCTACCAAAACTACAAAAATGAAGATTATAATGGTGGGAATATTTTGGCCTACTTTATTTTCATATGCACACAAATGGGTCATAAAATGCAAGGAATGTACTTTCTTTGTAGGAAAGTAAATATTGGCAATGCTTCCCCTCCGACCAATCCAAATGGATCAACCTTTTGTGTAATGAGATATCGACCTCATAGGCATGATGAATATACCTTCAAGCTCTACACACAAGTGGGAACTAACTACTACGAACTACTTCATTAGATGGACAGAAGTTGTCACACTCAAGGAATCAACTAAGCCAGTCATCCTTGACTTTCTTGAAGGCATAGTCACAAGGTTTGGAATTCCTTAAACCATTATCTCTAATAATACAAAATCCTTCCTTGGAACTAGAATCATTGATTGGGCTCTAAATTTGGGCATCTATCTGAAAATCTCTTCCAACTATTACCCCCGGGTAATTACCTAGTAGAGTCAACAAACAAGAACCTAATTAGGATCATGAAGTGCACAATGAATATCAACCAAAGACAAGTGGCATACAAAGGTATCATGTGTACTTTGGGTAGATAGAATCACAATTAAAAAGGCAATAGGAACTTCACCTTACAAGCTTGTCTATGACAAGGAGGCTACCCTTCATTTGATTCTAGAATTGAACTCATTAGCGCTTTCATAGCAGCTAGAGTTTGAAGATGTAGACCAAAGAGAAATCATAATGATAGAGCTAGTTATTCTTGAAGAGTCAAGGAACTCTGTCATGATCAAGCTAGAACAACATCAACAAGAAACAAAGAAATGGTTTGACAGAAAGACTAGGCCTCAAGATTTCAAATTTTGGGACTTGGTTTTGAAATGGGATGCTGACAGAGCTAAACTAGGGCACCATTCAAAGTTTGATGCACTTTGGAGTGGCCCATACATCACCAGTTCATGCAAAGAGGATAAATATTTTGAGTTAACTCATCTTGATGGAGGTGTGCTATAAATCCCAAGTAAATGGGATCTATCTCAAACCCTTCCATTAAGTTTGCTACATCATTTTGTATATATTATAGTAGTTTTAATTCCTCTAAGTGCATTGCACTCACATTATTTGTTTGTACATAGTTCTTTCTTCTTGTGTGCTTCTTGTGTGTAGTCTTCTTTTTCTTCCAGGATGTAGGCCTTCTTTCAGTAGCTTACATGATTCATAATAGAGTCAAGAATAATCCTTCAAGTGACTTCAAGGGGAAGTTCTTAAAATGATTACATAGTAGACTCCATTCCCAATGGATTCTCTAAGTTATTTATCTCCTTGTTTCACCATATTTTTAGAAGATTAATGAAAAAGATAAGGGTAGTAGGCTAAGGAGGAATACATGTTTGTAATTTCGGTTGAAGGTTGTGCACATGTTCTAATTTTCTGATCCAAGTTGACTACGAGAGCTCCCTTTTGGCTAGAGGAACTACATGTAAATGCAAAACAATACCACTATATGGAGTTAAACAAAACATTGAGTAGACTACCTAATGGAAGATAGATCCAGGAAGCGTAATGCTTCCTAAACAAGTTGTCAATCCAATTTTTATATAAAAATATTAATGCTATTTAAAATATACATGAAATAATGATCCTATTGGAATTGAAACAATTTAGGTATCTTGTAAAAATAATAAGAAAGGTCATGTAAAAGGTGATTGTTTTCAAAATGGGTCGGTGATTGGTTAGTGTTGTGTTTGCAGCTCTAGTACATGATCTGGGTAAGGTCAGTAAAGATTAGAAATGGTTATGGATTATTGGGAAGTGGGTATTATCTCATTTTTCTAAGGTATATTACAAGAGAGTAACCGATGTCAATTATATAACCGATTCTAGTTAGGCAAAATGACTAATGTCGGTTGGCTAACCAAAGATTGGTAGGGGAAATTATCATAAATTTCTTGGATTTTGTTTTTCACAATCCCTTCGATTGAAAAGAGGTTAGAAATGATGAGGGTGAGGTTGTAAATGGCTTGAAGACTCATAAATGATTAGAAGAGGGTGAAGATAGGTTAAAGGACTAGGTATGGTAAGGTGATAGGTTGGGGGGAACTAAGGATATGGGTGTGGAGAAAGATAGACGATATTGAGATAGATAGTAAATATCACTAAAAAAATGGAGGTAAATAAACAAGTGTTAGGTACTTACTTGAACAATATATTTAGATAAAATAGGTGATGAAGATGGTCAGGAGAGAGATCTAGAGAGAAGAGCCGTTGTATTCATGCCATAGAATTTCAAACCTCTGTGATTCTATGTGTGAATCCATGATAGTGAAGAAGATGATGAGTGCCCGATGGTTGTTGGTAGTGATCCTGTGTGTTTTTTTTTCCTGAGTGCTTTAGAAATTTGAGTGCTCTAAGTATTTGTTCATATAAGATCCTGAAACGAATGACCAACCTAGGAAAAGGCTTTTGGAAATTTATTTAACGTAAACAGAAATGGTTAGGTGATTGACGTCAGTTGAGATATAATCGACGTTAGTCAATGTAGGAATATCTAGGTTGGCCAAAAATAGCCAAATTGTAGCTATTTTTGGTGTGATCTCTAACCTTCTTATAAGTCTTGAGTGATGGATCATGGAATGATAAGTAGGATTCCTTCAAGGTTTGTTAATAGGAGTTAATTCTTGGTATAGACTAAGTCCTAACTGGTTAGGATAGGTTTAGACTTGGTCTTAGGTCATTAATGAAGTTTGAGTGGGTAATTTGAGAGAGGTGGTTGGGTGAGTTGGCTGGGTGAGGTGTTTAAGTGAGGATATTAATTAATTTAATTAAGATAATTAATTACATTAACATGCGCACTAGTGAATATGAATAGTTAGGATATGGATAGTTTAATTAATAGGGTTTAAAGAGGAGTATGATCCATTTTGTGTCTACATTTACCCATTTTTTGTCATGTGGCTTGTATTGGTAAGCGACGATGACAAAAATAGGAAGTGGATGCCCAAAATATAAGTGAGAGTGCTATTTCCCCAAGTATGGGTGGAGATGATGCCCCCAAAATCGGGAGTTGATGAGGTGTGAGACGAAGTCGGTGAGTGGTTTGATAAATGGGTAAGTGATGAAAGTGAAGGTAGGTGAGTTGTAGGTAAGGGTATGGGAGCTTTGAGTAATGGGTAAGGTTCAAATTGGGTAATGGGTAATGACAATCAAATGCACACACATGTATAGATTACGGCACATGATACACTGTTAAAGAGTTTACAAAATCTACATAATCCAAGGTCGATAGGTTTATCCAAACAAGGTTGAAGTGATTCAAGTATCTAGGGTACATGATATGGTCTTGAAACACAAGGTAGGATAGGTGCTAGAATGTTTAGGTATGATTAGGTACACTTTGAAGGTTTGGTCGGGATAAACACCATGATAATAGGCAAGGTAAGGTCATTAGGCCAAAACAACACAGGTAATAGCATCACAAGGTATAGTGAGTACACAAGTTCAAAGGTCACAAAAAGTGGTTCAGTCAAGGTATATAGGTCATGGCATGGGTAAGGCTGAGGTATAGGTAAATAAAATATCCCTAAACATAATAAAGGAAATGTATAGGTAGTTTAGGCTAGTGGGTAGGATGTAATAGGTGTTGGTGAGGTTACAAGGTATTGGGATAGTAAATTTGTAGGCCAAAGTGGGAAAAAATGTAGGTGAAATGGTATTGGCTACTGACTGATGTCAATTATAAGGTGACTGATGTTAGTTTCGTATGATCAACACTTTGGTCATGCCGAAGTTAGGGTTATAAGGTAGAAATTCTGTATTTTACGGAATCATTATTGTCTTTTGACTTTGAGAAAATGACATAGCCTATTGAATTTTACATTTTTATTGGAAAGAAAGAAAAGGAATTGTACCTAGATGAGGTGGAGGCTACTAAGTGGTGAGAGGACCCAGGTATACAAGTTCACAAGATTAGTTGGAGATGTCTGATTGGTGGAGAGATTCAAGGTAGATTTTAACATGACAAAGGTGGGGGAGGGTTCGGGTGGACCATTGGCACAATGACCAGACATGCCACCACATAGGTGACATCATGAAGAGGTAGGGGTGTTCCTTAATTTGTTATTTGCTAAAATTTTGGTTAAAAATGAAGAAATTGGGGTGGGAGGTTTTCATTTTAAAATTTAGGTGAAAAGTGGGTAAAATCAATATGGGAAAGGGAAAATGTAGGATAAATGGGATGATAAATTTATTAAGATAAATTGGGGTGGATTGGGGTAGGTGTTAGGTTAGCTTTTTGTTTATTTTAGGTGAAATGAGTTATGGGAGACGTGTTTCATTTATTTTTGGTTAGCGTGATAGAGACCGACATTGGTCTAGGTTTGGCCAACATCATTCAACTTTGACCGGCATAGGTCAGACCTTTGGTGACTGACACCAGTTAAATAGAATCGATGATGGTCATGGTGACCGAAACTAGTTAGGGTTAAAAAAATAGGGTAAAAGGGTAAGTTTGGAAAGAAAAATAGGTGGGAAGGTGCGAATGAGGAGTATATGTAGAGGGATGAGGGTAAAATGTGAGTTTGGTAGGATAAAATAGGTAAATAGGTTAAATAATGTTAAAATGATGGATCACAATTTTAAAGGTTAATAGGCTTGTAGCTGAATTAGGTAAATGTGGTAGGCATGATTTATGTGGTTAGGTATGGTTTAGTGGGTAAGAGAGAATTTTGGGGTAGGAAAGTCTTGACAATGTTTTGTTTTGATGTTGTAGGCTAGGGATAAGCTTAAGATGTGAGTCAAAGTACTACCTCGGTTGGTGCAGATACGATCTAGTGTGACTGCACAAGGAGTGGGAGCATATGATGAATGTTGTATTGATTGAGATCTAATGCTATATGTGCATATCCCGAGATTCTAGCTTAATGGTCGTACTCATTGATAGATGGGATTCAACGACCAAAACATTTCATTTACTAATGATTGAGATGACTTTCACCCTAGAGGACATTTACAGGATCCTGAGGCTACCGATCATCAAGGAGCCAATGTATTCTATTTATTTAGAGGCATCAGTGGAGATGATATTGGCTGTGTTTAGGGAGGCAATGGGTGAGATGAGGTACCATAGCATGAGCCTTAGCTATGGATACATGTATGTAGCCTATCCTCAGTGACAAGGCTAGTTGTATTGATGATGGAGGAAGTATGTTGTTTCACCTTAGCAAAAGATGAGGGTGGGAGATTCCCATGAGCAATAATGGGAGTGCTCTAGGATATGATGGAGGAGTGTATCTACTTTTCCTGGGCACTAACATTCCTAGTGCAAATATATAGGGTGTTGTGGGCTTATGGGATATTATGGTGGTTTAGTTTGTGTTGCACCTTCCTTTTACACTGCTAGGCATATGAGCATATCGTATGTGTGTGGCTAGTTGTTTTTCCCCAACATGATTGGTTTGGGGGTGGATTGGTAAGAGTTGGCTATAAATGGTGGGTACCAGTTGTTGGGTAGCATAGGGTGGCTAGGGTCACATATTATGTTTTATATTACATGTGGTTGTTGTAGGGACTCTTAGGAGTTGATATTGTTTGGAGGCCATATATTATCTATCCCTCATATAGGGACATAGCGGAGGAGTTAGAGGAGCTACGATTCTTGAGGTGGATACAAGGGCTATGTGCTAGAGAGCATGAGATGATACTTGTAGATAGAGTCGAGAAATTTGGGCTACCATAGGATGTGCCTCAACCCTTCCCACATTACAAGAGAGATGACGTGGAGATACCTATGTCTCCACCACGTCTGCGTGTTCTGATAGAGTAGTAGGAGCAACTAGTAGATAGGAGGATTGATGATGTTGAGGTCATTGATGGATATAGGTGGTGGTGGGTAAAATCTCTACGAGGATCACCACCGAGACCAAGGCATTCAGACTTAGCCACCATCATAGTGTAGAGGGATACCTTACAGGGTCGGTGGCTACCCTTCAGGTGTAGATTATAGTTTTATAGGGACAACATATTGGGTCAAAGGCATAGGTTTCCCTTTTACAAGCTCAGGTGGTGGCCCTATAGGCCCAAGCAAAGATAGGGACAAGTTCCCATGTAGGGTGCAAATGGAGATAGAGGACAAGTGGCCACCTTACAGGTGTAGGTATTAGGGTTACAAGGTAAACTGCCCACTACACAAGCTCAGGGTGTGGCTCTATAGACCCAGGTTATAGCACAGGTACCTCCATAGGTTCAAGGAAAGGGTCCCATACTACAGGCAGCGGCGAGACAGGGTCTCATAGTACAGGGAGGAGGACATGGCTCATAGAGACGTGGACCAAGGCCGATGTTAGTAGGGAAGAACTCATAGGTGCTATGAGACCTATGACACCACCACGAAAGGTGCCTATGAAGAGATTCAAGGATGCCCCGAATGAGGCCTGATACTATCAAGATCACCCGATGATCACAAGATAGATGTCCCATCCTATGTGGAGTATAGGGCATAATAGGAAACGAGTGAGAGGATTAGATCCCACACTCATAGATATGAGAGAACATGGGCCAAACATCCCAAAACCATGGTCATGGCGAGGCTACTAGTTCATGAAGCCCAGTTAGGTGAGGGTCGGTGGAAATTAGACCAACACCCATGGAGGCCGGGAGATGGTAGTAGGGTGCTAGACTTAAGGAGAGGAGATAGATGAGATAGGTATGGATATCAAGTGGGGTGACAATTAGTCACCGGATATGATTAGTGTATTGATTTTTGATATATATCAGCCTCAGCCTGTGTTCGATGATAATGAGGTTGTATATAGAATTTCAATATTTTGAGTGTTATACCCGCCTGCATGCCGAATTTCAATATCTCGAGTGATTAAGATACTTGTATTTATTTGTATCTGTGTACCTATGTATGGATACACAGACTTTCCTAGTTATATTTATGATGAGAGTTATTAGATGGATAATGTATCTATGTTTTAATTTCCATTGCTATTTGTATGTGATGAAAACTAGGTGAATTAGGCATGATTGAGTCAAGGTCATGTAGGTATGGTTGAGGTTGGTCGGTTATTCATGGTGGAGTTAGGTCGGTTAGGCATGGTGGAGTTTAGTTCAGTTAGGCATGACTAAATTTAGATTATTTAAGCATGATCGAGTCTAGGTGAGTTAGGCATGGTGAAGTTTAGGTGAGTTAGGCATGATTGAGTCGAGATAAGTTTGGCATAATGGAGTCTAGGTGAGTTAGGCATGATTGAGTTAAGGTCATTTAGGCATGGTTGAGGTAGGTCGGTTAGGCATGATGAAGTTTAGGTCTTTTTGGCATGATTGAGTTAGGTGTAGACATGGTGGATTTTTAGGTCGAGTTAGACATGATTTAGTTGAGGACATGTAGACATGATAGAGTCTAGGTAACTTAGGCATGGTTGAGTTTAGGTCATTAGGCATGGTTGAGTCGGTGTAGGCATGGTGGATTTTTAGATCATTTAGGTATGTCTTGGTCATGTTGTTGAGTCTGATTTAATTTCCATGTTATTGTAGTATGGAAAAGAAATTATGATGTATATTTATGTTATAGTGTAAACTTCCAAATATTTGATATTATGAAAATGTGAAATGATTAATGTATGGGATGATGATGTAAGAAATAAGTAGGTAGACATGTTTATATACTTATATTTTTGTTTAATTTCCAAGTAGTATATAAGATAGAAAATAACTAAGCTAGAGAGTGAATAGAAAATGGGGGCGGGGGGAATTAGTTAGGGTAAATAGTGGTGAGCTAACCTCCAAGGGCCCCATGCCCTCGAGTCCTTCCTACATATCTCTAACAAAAAGGGTCCTCGGGAAGATGTAGTTCTCTCATAAATTAGGGAATAATATGACGAGGTAAAGGGACGGTTTGGTAGGTTTTAGGCATGATTGAGTCTAGATCATATAGGCATGGTTGAGTTTAGGTCATGAAGGCATGGTTGATTTTAGGTCATGTAGGCATGGTTGAGTCTTGGTCATGTAGGTATGGGTGAATTAAGGTCATTTAGGTATGATTAAATGTAGGTGTCGAAGGCTTGTTGATGTTGAGGATAATCAATCAATAAATGAAGAAGATGGTTGGTAAGAGGTGACAAAAAAGAGATGCCTAAGTGATAAGAACCATAACATGTTTATCATACCTAAGATGGTCTTATGAATGTAAGACCCTAAAGGTATTACATGATGGACTATTTTAAGGTTGAATAAAGTCACATGATCCCAAAATGTTGCATTTGTGGCACATCCCTTAAGTGGGTAGGAAATTAGGGTGAAAAGGCAATCGGGTGAAATTGTTTGGTTTTAGTGTAACCTAGGGTGAGACAACAAGCCTACTTGGCAAGAGTCCCAAGATAAAAATATCCAAGTACGTGATGAAAAAGTTTTCATTTTGTTTTGATTGACTGATCAATGTAAGGAGTCTATATGGGATGAGCATACTATCTCTTTGAGGTCTTCTTGAAGTTGTGTTTGTATCCAAATTTAATCTCCTTCACAACTTGAATAGCATCATGAATTTGCACAAGACACTCAAGGGTAGATAGATGATTTGTATGTCATTTGTAGTTGGGGAGCACATCTATCTAACTTGTTGGCACTCAAGATTTGAGGGAGTGGATAGCACCTTCAAAAGGATCTTGATCTGATCCTCACTGTTTTAGGTTGTGCCTATCAACCAAGGCAAGAGAACCTATATTGCAGCCCTTGTATGGTAAAGGAGATGGAGATATCCTTGTATTTTGCACATTTTATGGAGGTGGCCTTGGGAAGACATGATCAATTATCCATTATTCAAACTCAAAGGAGTTTTCACTATTAAATTATGGAAGTGCGTTCAAGACAAGGCAAAGGTCACTAGAGACATGATAAAATCCTGGTATACTTTGTGTATTTTTTGAATGGATTGTATTCCTTTGTTGACACACAATGCAATGTAAGGGGTATTATGGGTAAGATGAGTCAATTTGAATGAAATTTTTTTGGGAGATGTTTAGACAAGACTAGCTAGGAATTACCAACCTCCTTGAGAACCTTTCAAGAGATCTCGCAACACCTAAACAACAGAGATGTTTTAATGGGGTTGCAATACTCCTTCAACCAGGATATGTGCACCTAATGGAGGCCCAAATCTATACTCTTCCACACAACCTTTGATAACCTACCACAAAATCTTGAAGAAAAATACCAACAAAGTGTTCCAGAATTCTCTATTTGATCATGACCTAAGGTGCACCCAAAGGTTTACAAATAATCTCAATATTACAGATAGTAAAATAATTTTAAATTTTTTATCTTCTATCGATGAAGGCTCTTCTAAAAATAATATTTCAAATGCCATTAAACCATCAAAAGACGTGAGACCATGTGTGATCAAAGAGATCCTAAACACAAGATTGCAACATGAGCAATAAACACAAATTGAAATCATTCTACAACATAAGCATATATAAATTTTGCCAAGAGGTAACACCAAATAATCCAAAAATTGATCAAATACATCAGCAGGGGGATTTTATTGGAACAATCTCAGAGTTTTTGATGGCTTTACAACTGAAACGGACTCAACATGATGAAATTTGATGTAATGTGGAACTTAAAAATGGTTCTCAGGTGGTTTTCTCTGAGAAAATGGGTTTCTTCCAGTTTTTTGCTTGAAATCTCTAAGTCCTTTTTTCTCCCCCCTTTATTTCTTCAAAAATATCATATATATCTAATTCCAGCTTGGAGTCTTGCCCCTTAAGCAAAGCATATGCTTGAGGGATCAAATTTGTTACAAAAACCCTTATCCTTTCACAAAAATGACATAAATTTAAAAACAACTCGCATATTGCCAGGATGCACAAAACGTTTAAAATATTACACAAACTCATATCCTTATCCATCCCAGGTCACGTTTTTTCATTCAGAATTCCAACATGCTTTAGCAATCATTTTCACCTTTTTCCTTTTAAATTTTACCTCTTTAACCTTTGATTTTCACTTTTCACATTTTTTCACGGGCTAAGGTAAAAAATTACACCAAAAACATCATGGATCATCAAATTAGCTCATGAAAATGGTGCCATTGCACACTCAGAAGGCTGAAAGGATGCAAAATCATATAAAATTTTATGTAATTTGGTGAAGAAATGGTGATTCCAAGCTTCTTAAAGCTCCCATGGCAGCCAAAAAATGAAATGACATAGTTACCATTGATCTAAAATCAACTTCTAATATCCGCCCTCCACGTGGCAGCTGAAATATCTTAATATACCATTTTTGACCATTAGATAAGGCATTATATGTGTCAAAATACCATTGGATCAGGCCCCCATCCTTTAAAAATGTATTTGCGACCCTTTTTTAATTTTGGAAATTTTGCAAAAATTCTCCGCTTCTCCCCTGGAACTACCATGTGTCCACATGTGGGCCCCACTAAAAACCACGGGCTCATTTTATGAATTTTGACACTTTTTGAAAAAAGGGAAATTTTTCTTAAAATTTTCCGCAGCATGAAAACTCATTCTTTTCCTCGCCACGTGACGCTCTCCCATTCGCCGCGGGTTCAAGCCTCCATTTCGACTTTTGACTTCCCCGCCAAATTTACAAAGTTTTAAAATTCTCCTCGTGCCCACCCTCTCCCTTTGGCTTCTTAAGAAGTGTTACATATCATCCATAGATTGGTTGCGAGGCAATGCCTTCAATTTTCACTTTGAATCATTTTGCCAAAATTTGCAAAATTTTAAACTTATCTCTACGGTCCGACCTCCGCCCCTTCATATAATTTTCCTTCATTCAACAAGGTGGACAAAATTTCACTTTTGAGATTTTTTCCTTCAAAGGCAAAAAATTCCCAAATTCTCCCAAAGCCCTGCTTCTCCATTTCTTCCTTTTGGGACATGTGTTGGCTCCCCATTGGTCATAGGACCATCTTTCATATTTTACCTCGTAAACATAAAGGCAAAATTTCATAAAACTTTTCTTCGGGCCCCTTTTCCACTTTTTGAATCTTTAAACACATGTCCTCTTCTTCTACCGATCCAGGAGCTTTGGCCAAAAATTTTACATTATACCATTTGAAGTTAAAACTTTGAAATCATCACAAAACCAACCGACCTATTCTTTCCCTTTTGGACACGTGTCGCTTCATGACTCATTGCGGAGCTTCAGCTCAAATCTAAACTTTAGAATTTTGAAGTTAAAAACTTCAAATGAATCAAAACCTCCTCCCCCTCATATTGACTTCTTCTAGACATGTGTCCACCTGCCATTGGATGCGGGCCTTTGGGTCAAAACTTTCCCTTGACACCTTAAGCCCAAAAACATCAAATTTTTCCAAATTCCTCCAATACTTGCATGCCATCCTTGCTACGTGTCCTCTCTTCTTATTCATTGCAGGCCTTTGGGAAAAAACTTGACTTTGAGAATTTTGCAAAATGAAAGCAAAATTCCTAAGGAACCTCCACCACCCGCCAATCCTTCAGCCAATCAGCACGTGCCACGTAGACACCTCATTGCAAAAAGGTGGAGCCATGGGTCAAAATTTTCCCTTAGCCAAAAATTCAAAATAACAAGTTATTAATATTTCTCAACCAATAGAAACCCACCACCTTACCATAATGTTGTGATGATTAATTTGATGGGTATAATACGCCTATGTGACCGTCAAATCGTGGAAAATACAGAGGATGCCCTAGAATTTGAAATTTTCGACAAGGGAGGTAGATTTCTTGATCTTAAACCAATTGAATCATTTTTTGACATCATTTTTGACCTTGGGATTGGGAAAGCACTTGCACAAACTTGAGATTCGATCAAATTCGAGTTTTTACATGATTTGGCAAAGGAAAATGACACATCCTGAAAAATTTGAAGAAACAAGGGCACAAAAATGGGGAAGCTTAGAATATTGTTTTAGAATAGGGAAAAAAATAATATTATGGGCATTTTCAAGCATTCAACTAGGAGAAACGAATTGTAGATCACCAAATCGAAAAATAAAACGTTTGTGAGTAGATTTGGGCATGGAATATTAAGGCACATTATGAAAACTCAATAATGGGACCAACATTGGCTCCTACATGGGGATGGGCACTCCCAGTGAGTGCCACAAGGACAAAACATAGACCAAGTGCCAAAAACCATTGGGAAAAGGAGTCAAAACACAAAGTAAGCCCAAAAACTAAAATTACCACCAAAAAGGACCGAGAAAACCACCCACAAATGGTTTCCAAGGACAAAAGGGAAACCACACACCAACAAACAACAAAAAACAAAGCAAGAACAAGGACTATACAAATGTACAACTTCTGCATACCTCACTTGGTTATTTAATCCAAGAAATGTTTTAAATGTCTACCATTAACAAATAGCTCCAAAGAAATCCCCATTCGTATCCTTGAGGAAAAAGGTGTTCTCACCAATTATGATGTCAATGGCATAAGGGACCATTCCATAATGCATCAAACTTTCCATGCTTTCCCTTTTCTTCATGCCTATTATCCCATAGCAAAAGCAAGATCTCCCACATTGAAGGCTCTAGGAGTGACTTTCTTATCAAACAACCTCTTCAATTTCTCTCTAAATCTGATATGCCTTTGATGAGAGGCTCTTCTCTCTTCATCTAACTCAATGATCTGATTGATTCTTGATTCATATGGTCCATGTTCTTGATCTTCCAACTATTGGGAAAACTGAAAAGTGGATAATTGCAGGTGTAAGGGTAGAAAAGCCTGAGTTCCATACACCAATTCAAATGGGATTTTACCAGTTGCTCTTTTAGGAGTTATTGTATTAGCCCAAACTACAAAATTCAATTGCTCTCCCCACTTTTTCTTGTTGATTTCCAAGGTCCTTCTAATGATATTCAACAAGTTTTTATTACTTGACTCACTTTTCCATTGCCTTGTGGATTGTAGTTTGAATAATAAGTCAAATTTATCTCATATTCATTGCATAGTGCCATTAAAGGTTTGGCTCTAAAGCACATGACATTATCAGATACAATCTTAGTTGGAACTCCAAATTTTCATATGATATGATTCAACAAGAAATCCATTACCACTTAGTGTGTTGCCTTTCTAGATGGAATTTCTTTAACCCACTTTGTAAAATAATCAATTGCTACAAGGATCCATTTATGACCAGCACTAGAAGGATCTAAAATCTCACCAATGAATTCCATTCCCACTAATTAAAAGGGGCTTCAATTGATACAGTTGTAAAGGTAGGGAACTTGAAGCTTTTAGTCTTCTAGAGAAGCATTGGAAACTATCAAAATTCCTAACCAGTTGGGTTGCATCTTTAAAAAGAATAGGCCACCAATAACCATCTCTTAAAATCTTATGTGTCATGTCACTCTCCCAAAAAAATGTCCTCCAAAAACTCCCCATGGAATTCAGCAATCAGCTTGGGAGCTTCATCTTTAGTTATGCATTTCAAAAGGACACCTTCTCGGGTTCTTCTAAGCCAGCCCAAGGTCTGTTATGATATATTTTTGAGAAGCCAGCTTGAGGGCTCTTTTCTGATTTTTATTTAAATGACTAGGATAGCATAGGTGTCTGAGGTAGAAGATTACATATTTGTACCACTCAGACCTCATCAATTTCCCAAGAAGATCTACCCTTTCTTCCTCTAGTTTATTCACTTCTACATTTTGTAAATTGCTCTCAGCCATGAGCTTGGCAAGACCCAAACCTCTTACTAGCTTTGTTGTTTGGACATCCATATCATATTCTTGTAATTTTTTGACCCATCTACATCTCTTTCTTGATATCTCCATGTCTGATAAGATGTCTTTAACCATGGTGTGAGGAACATAGGCAACAACTTTTGAACTCAATATATAAGGCCTGAAAATCTTTGTTGCTTTCACCAAGGCAAATGCTTGTTTCTCCATGATTGTATACTTCAACTCAGCTACTTGTAAATCCTTACTAAAGAAGGAAATAGGCCTCTCAGCTCCATTCTCATCCTTTTGTAACAAAACTGAAGCAATAGTAAATTCAGAGGTAAAAGAAAAGATTTGGAAAGGCCTTTTATAGTTTGGAGCTGCCAAAACAGGTGCATGCTTAAGTGCATCCTTTATTCCTTCAAAATCTTAAATGGCAGCCTCCTCCCACCTGATAACTTGATCCTTTTTTAACATGCTTGTGATTGAAAGAGTCATCTCAGAAAATTGGAAACAAACCTTCTAAAAAAATTGATTTGGCCAAAGAAAGATTGGATACCTTTCTTGGTTCTTGGGATAGGTACTTTGCTTAATTACTCCACTCTTTCAAGATCTATCATGACACCATCCTCAGAAAAATATGTCCCAGAAACTTGGCCTTTTTCATGCAAAAATGAAACTTATTTGGATTAAGAGAAATGACAGACT
The DNA here is from genome assembly GCA_018340775.1 of Taxus wallichiana var. yunnanensis. Taxonomy (NCBI): domain Eukaryota; kingdom Viridiplantae; phylum Streptophyta; class Pinopsida; order Cupressales; family Taxaceae; genus Taxus; species Taxus wallichiana. Next base: position 155,454,813 of record CM031243.1, on the reverse strand, counting down.
CCCTACATCTGATCAGCATCTTCTCTAGGTGTTGCAAATGGTCACCTCACTGCCTTGAAAAAATAGTCACATCATCTTGGTAGACTACAATAAACTCATTGATGTAACCAGAAAAGTCAACATCCATTGCCATTTGAAAATTGGCACCAGCATTCATCAATCCAAAGGGCATCCTAACAAAAAGATAAGTCCCCCAAGGAGTAGTGAAGGTTGTCTTAAGTCTTTCTGATTCTTTGATAACTACTTGATTGTATCCAGAGAAACCATCCAAAGTAGAAAGCATTTCTGACCCTATCACAAGTTACAACATATTTTCCATATTTATCAAGGGATAGTTGTCCTTCATGGATGCTTTTTTTATTTCTAAAATCCACACACAGTCTGATGTCTTTGTTCTTCTTTCTGACTGGCACAAGGTTTGCAACCCAAGATGAATATCTAGTGGGCTGATTAATACCTCCATCTCTCAACTTATTTAATTCCTCTTGCATTTTCATGGAGATAAGTGGATTAATTGGCCTTTTCCTCTTTCTAAATGGTTTGAAATTTGCTTCAAGAGGGATCTCATGCTGAAATAAATCTTCTCTATATGCTTTCAGCTCTAAATAGGACCAAACAAGGTAGTCTTGATATTTTTTCAACAATTGGAGGTATGACTATTTTTCTTCCTTGTTTAAACTACTTCCCAACCAAACATTCCTTGGTTTTTCCTTTGTTCCCAAGTCATGCTCTTCCACATCCCTTGAAGCATACATCTTTCTATTTATGATGCAATCAACATTGTTAAAATTTTCCTCAAGTGCAACAAGACCTTTAGGAATGGTATTTGTTTTCAATTGGATAATATCCTTGTCAAACAAAGTTTCTCTCCCTTCATTCATGCATACCATTGGCTCCCAATCAATGTTCTGATTAAAAAAATCACCTTGGCATTGTAAGAACCTCAACACTTGTGCATCATCATCAAAAATCTGCCAATGTTTCACATTATCCGGGACAACTGGCCTTGTTAGCACTTCAATGTTATATTCACAAAAAGGTGAAATAGTACAATTGTCAAATCTAGAGCCAAGTATAGCCAACTCATCAACAAAAGAATTAAGACTTCTATCATGGTAAACAATGTTAAAGGAATCAAACATTTCAATCAAGTCCCAAACAACATGCTTATATTGTTTCATACGCTGATTTTTTGTAGCATACAGTTTTCTTATTTGTTTGACAACCAGCTCTGAGTCTCCTTTTGCAACAATATCCTTCACTCCATACTTCCATGCAATTCTTAACCCCAACAACAATGCCTCATACTCAGCAACATTGTTAGTGCATTCAAAATTAAGTTTGAAGGAAAAAGCATACTCTTCTAAATTAGGAGAAAGTAGAACTATACCAGCACCATTTCCAAATTTGGAGCAAGCTCCATCAAATAGCAAGGTCCAAGGAGAACCTATCATATCAAGAAACTTTGATCTGTCCATCTTTGTTCTTTTCCATCAGCAAAACCAATGAAATTCTCAGCATCAACATCAGCAAACAACACTTCATAGGAAACATTGTTGGGATCTTCAATCAAGTATAACATTTTATTTTCAGCATAGAGTTTGACCAAGCTTCCCTCAATGGGAATATTTGTAAAATACATGTCCATCTAAACACTTTGCCACCAATACTTGCAGCCCATTTTCTTGACAAAAGCATACCCCACTTGGTAGGGAAGTCAACAATTACAACATCAAGTTTTAAATTCTTACCCGGATAGGCTGCAAGTTGCACTACTAAACCCTTCACACAACCAACAACCGACACTTCCTTTGAATCCATGGTAGTACACTTCCCATAGGCTACTGTCACTTTGATATCCAACTCATTCATGACTTCTAGAGGCATGAAATTACATGATGCACCGAATCAAACATGTAATTGTGAAGTAGCCTATCTTTTATGAGCAAAGTTGTAATTAATGGATCAACATTCAATTTGGAATCAACCAAGGATTTCCCCAAATATACCTCAAGTGCCTCTCTAAGATCTTCCACTACTGGTGGTGTTTCAAGGCCAGAAATGATTTGAAGAGGAGTCTCAACAACATTTACATTTCTGCTTGGGGTGATATTGTCTTCTTTTAATCCTAAGAACTCAAATGCTCTCTTCTTATGATCAGGTATTCTAAGAAACTCAATGATGGGAACACTCTCTTTGATTTGACTCAATACCTGGAAATATCATAGGGAACACACTTTGGCAAAACAACATTGGAAGGGATACAAGTAGATTCATCAGATGGAGAAGGATTCTTGGCATCCTGGGCATGAAGAGGATTGACATTTTTACATGTGACAAAGGGTTCTTGGTAAATTTTTATTTTCTAGGATAGTCTTTTGGAATGCTTGTGAGCAAGGGTGTCTTTGGCTTGGCTAGAGGACCAACTCCTCTAACAACTTTACTTCTAGTATTATACTCTTTCTCTTGACCAACCACAACATTCATTAACAATTGTCTATCTTCCTCTGAGGGAATACCACCATCATACTTCTTGATCATTAAAGCCCTTAGATATTCAAAGTCATTATTAGGAATTTCAAAATATTAAACAACATCCACCTCATGAGTTTGAGGAAGAGAAAGAAGTGGTACCCTCTTTATGCAATCCCAAAAGGTCGCAACATTCCTTACACTTATTACATCTACTGATGTTGTTGCCTATTGTGAGCTTGAAGAGCTACCCATCATATAAATGTCATCATCCATTTCATCTTCATTATCATATTCAATAACTTACTGGTCCATTTCACATGGAGGATGAGGAAGAAAACATCTATCATAACAATCCATGTCAGCAATTTCTTTAACAACAAAAACTCTTGCGATCAGGGGTCAAGCACCACTCTATTTTCACATGCTTGGGGTTTTATTTTCCCCACCAACAATCCCTTTACCTCTATCATCTTGTCTTTGATCACCCCTAGGATGATTGCCAAATCTATCATGGTTTTGAGTTCTTTTCTTATCCTTGTGAACTTTTCCCAATTCCTTTCTCATCCTCGGGATAATTTGTAAGAAATTTATTTGACAACCCCTACCAAAGTCTTGACAACATCTTCTAAATCAGCACCCTTGCTAATTTGTGGATTCTCGTGGTTTATCAACTTCACACCATCCTCTTAAGTGGTTTACCAATAGCTTTAATATTATTTTCAATTTGAAGTTCCATGGTGAAAGCTTGCCTCAAGTTTGTAGGGTTTTTGTCTCTCAAGTAATAGGCTACCTTTTTTATCAAATGCATCTCGCATATTTGATCAAAAAGATTCATCACAATGCCTCAAGATGACAGGAAGCCTTCTCAATGTTTTGTTAAATCTTGTATTGAAGTCATGGACTGTTTCATTCAAGTTCTTTTTGATATTCTCAAATTTAGACAAAAGAAATCTAGAATCAGTCCTATCACCATATTGCAACCTAAATGCATTTTTCATCTTAGCCCATGAATCAATAGAGTTATCAGGTAGAGCCTTGTACCAATCCCTAACATCTTCTTCAAGTGTATGGATAAACAAATTTATATACACATCCTCAAATTCTATCTCAAATTCTTCCATCATATTATCAAACAGTTTGAGATGTTGATCATCAGTAATGGCATTGTTACCTTGAAAATTTGGCAACTTATTTCTGACATCTTGTGGGACAACATTTGGGTAACCATCCATTCCTCCAAAATTTATAGGACCAAAAGTGTTAACAACAAATGGAGGTCTAGGCTGAGCCATATTGTTTGGTGGGGGTGATCTTGGAGGTGAAACAAGATGGTGAGGAGTACAATATCCTTGGGGCTCAAGAATATGATTCACAAGACTAGTATCCTCTAAGTGTTTCTTTTCTTGGGAAGTTTTACTTGAATTAAAACACAGAGGTCTATATTGGAGAAGGAACTTACCAGGTACAGCAGAAGGACCTTCACTAGCCGAGGCAAACAAGTTTATGAGAGGATTTCTGAATCAGAATCACTTGAAGAAGAGTGATAGTCTTCTACCAAAGGCTGATCTCTCTCACCAATGACTATATCTTTGCTTGATGTTTGACCTTTAACCACTTTCCAAACTCTTCTCCATTCCAACTCTAATTTCTCAAGTCTGAGAAAAAAATTTAGCAGAGTCTTTAAGGAAGATAGATATTATTCCCTCCAATTTTTAGAGATCAACAACACAAAAATAAATGACGAAATATCAAGACAACGGTATTTCTCAATTCAAATCAGCATGGAGTCACCACTAAGGAATTTCACCTTAGTTGTGCAAAAATGCACTAAAATAATCTTGTCGATGCTTGCTAATCACTGATAAATTTTCAAGGTTTTATAAACCAAACCTTCTTCTTCTTAAATCAACCAAGGATAAAGCAACCAGATGTATAAACTACATTGGTAAATGCAAAAGAGCAGGTGAGCTTAAATTTTTTTACCTAAAACTTGCAGATCTAAAGCATATAATGATATTTTAACAATGTAGCAACTCAGAAACTTGAATACACAAATGCAAAAACTCTTCAAACACTTCAAGAACACCAAGAAATTCCAAGAAATCCTTGGAAATGGAGCCACTCGGGTGTTGGTATCCAAATTTAATATCCTTCACAACTTAAACAACATCATGAATTTACACAAAACACTCAATCATAGATAGATGATTTGTATGTCATTTTTAGCTGGGGAGCACATCTATCTGACTTGTTGGCACTCAATATTTGAGGGAGTGGATAGCACCTTCAAAAGGATCTTGATCTAATCCTCACTGTTTTAGGTTGTGCCTATCAACCAAGGTAAGAGAACCTATATTGTACCCTTATATGGTAAAGGAGATGGAGATATCCTTGTATTTTGCCCATTTTATGGAGATGGCCTTGGGAAAACATGATAAATTATGAAACTCAAAGGAGTTTTCACTATTAAATGATGGAAGTGATTTCAAGACAAGGAAAAGGTTGCTAGAGACATGATAAAATCCTGGTATGCTTTGTGTATTTTTGTGAATGGATTGTATTCCTTTTTTGACACACAATGCAATGCAGGGGGTAGTATGGGTAGGATGAGTCAGTTTGAATGAAATTTTTTTGGGGGATGTTTAGACAAGACTAGCTAGGAATTACCAACTTCCTTGAGAACCTTTGCAAGAGATCTGCAACACCTAAACAACATAGATGTTTTAATGGGGTTAAAATACTCCTTCAACCAGGATATGTGCACCAAATGGAGGCCCAGATCTGCACTCTTCCACACAACCTTTGATAACCTACCACAAAATCTTGAAGAAAATACCAACAAAGTATTCCAGGAATCTCTATTTGATCATGACCTAAGGTGCACCCAAAGGTTTACAAATAATCTCAATATTCAAGGATAGTAAAATGATTTTAAATTTGTTTATCTTCTATCAAATGAAGGCTCTTCTGAATATAAGATTGCAAATTCCATTAAACCATCAACAAGACATGAGACCATGTATGATCAAAGAGATCCTAAACACAAGATTGCAACATGAGCAATAAACACAAATTGAAATCATTCTGAAACATAAGCATATACAAATTTTTCCAAGAGATAACACCAAATAATCCAAAAATTGATCAAATACATCAGCAGGGGAATGTTATTGGAACAATATCAGATCTTTTTGATGGCTTTACAACTGAAACCAACTCAACATGATGAAATCTGATGCAATGTGGAATTGAAAATGGCTCTCAGGTGGTTTTCTCTGAGAAAATGGGTTTCTTCCAGTTTTTTTCTTGAAATCTCTAAGTCCTTTTTTCTCCCCCTTTCTTTCTTCAAAAATATCATATATATTTAATGCCATCTTGGAGTCTTGCCTCTTAAGCAAAGAATATGTTTGAGGGATCAAATTTGTTACAAAAACCCTTATCCTTTCATGAAAATGACATAAAATTGAAAACAACTCGCATATTGCCAGGGATGCACAAAAATTTTAAAATATTACACAAACTCAGATCCTTATCCATCCCAAGGTCACGTTTTTGTCATTCAGGCATGCTAGCATGCTTTAGCAATCATTTTTCACCTTTTACCTTTTCAATTTTACCTCTGCAACCTTTGATTTTCACTTTTCACATTTTTTCACGGGCTAAGGTAAAAAATTACACCAAAAGCATCATGGATCATCAAAATAGCTCATGAAAATGGTGTCATTGCACATAAAATGCCAAAGGATGCAAAATCATATAAAATTTGATGCAATTTGGTGAAGAAATGGTGATTCCAAGCTTCTTGGAGCTCCCATGGCGACCAAAAAATGAAATTACATAGTTGTCGTTGATCTAAAATCAACTTTTAACATCCACCCTCCACGTGGTAGATGAAATCTCTAAATATACCCTTTTTAACCATTAGATAAGGCATTATACATGTCAAAATACCATTGGATCAGGCCCCCATCCTTTAAAAATGCATTTGCGACCCTTTTTAATTTTTGAAAATTTTGCAAAAATTCTCTGCTTCTCCCCTAGAACCGCCACGTGTCCACATGTGAGCCCCACTGAAAATCATGGGCTCATTTTATGAATTTTCACACTTTTTGAAAAAAGTGAAATTTTGCATAAAATTTTCTACGAGGCCGAAAACCCGTTCTCTTCCTCGCCACGTGGCACTCTCCCATTCGCCGCGGGTCCAAGCCTCCATTTCTACCTTTTGACTTCCCTGCCAAATTTGCAAAGTTTTAAAATTCTCCTCAAGCCCACACTCTCCCTTTGATTCTTAGGAAGTGCTACGTGTCCTCCATAGATTGGCTATGGAGGCATGCCTTCAATTTTCACTTTGAATCATTTTGCCAAAATTTGCAAAATTTTCAAACTTATCTCCGCGGTTCGAACGTCTACCCCTTCATATAATTTTCCTTCATTCGGAAAGGTGGACAAAATTTCACTTTTGAGATTTTTACCTTCAAAGGAAAAAAATTCCCAAATTCTCCCAAAGCCCCACTTCTCCATTTCTACCTTTTGGGACACGTGTTGGCTCCCCATTGGTTACAGGACCATCTTTCATTTTTTTACCTTGTAAACATAAAGGAAAAATTTCATAAAACTTTCCTTCCCCTTTTCCACTTTTTGAATCTTCGACATGTGTTCTCTTCTTACTGGTCCCGGAGCTTTGGCCAAAAATTTGACAATATACCATTTGAAGTTAAAACTTTGAAATCATCACAAAACCCACCGACCTATTCTTTCCCTTTTGGACATGTGTCGCTTCATGACTCGTTGCGAGCTTTGGCTCAAATCTAAACTTTAGAATTTTGAAGTTAAAAACTTCAAATGCATCAAAACCTCCACCCCCTCATATTGACTTCTCTTGACACGTGTCCACCTACCATTGGATGCGGGCCTTCGGGTCAAAACTTTCCCTTGACACCTTGAGCCCAAAAACATCAAATTTTTCCAAATGCCTCCACTACCTGCATGCCCTCCTTGCCACGTGTCCTCTTCTTATTCGTTGCGGACCTTTGAGAAAAAACTTGACTTTGAGAATTTTGCAAAATAAAAGCAAAATTCCTGAGGAACCTCCACCACCCGCAAATCCTTCAGCCAATCAAAGACATGCCATGCAGACACCTCATTGCAAAAAGGTGGAGCTATGGGTCAAAATTTTCCCTTAGCCAAAAATTTCAAAAATAACAAGTTATAAATATTTCCCAACCAATAGAAACCCACCACGTTACCATAATGTTGTGATGATGAATTTGATGGGTATAATATGCCCGTGTGACCATCAAATCATGGAAAATATAGAGGATGCCCTAGAATTAGAAATTTTTGACAAGGGAGGTAGATTTATTGATCTTAAACCAATTGAATCATTTTTTGACATCATTTTCGACATTGGGATTGGGAAAACACTTACACAAACTTAGGATTTGATCAAATTCAAGTTTTTTCATGATTTGGCAAAGGAAAATGACACAACCTGAAAATTTGAAGAAACAAGGGCACAAAAAGGGGTAGCTTAGAATATTGTTTTAGAATAGGGAAAAACAATAATATTATGGGCATTTTCAAGCATTCAACTGGGAGAAACGAATTACAGATCACCAAATCAAAAATAAAATGTTTGTGAGTAGATTTGGGCATGGAATATTAAGGCACATTATGAAAACTCAATAATGGGACCAACAAGTTGATCGATGCGAGATGCTTCTAAATATTTTATCTTATTTTTTCACAATAATAGTCTTGATGATAGACTAAGTAGAATCTAGCTAGCTTTGTATAGTTGTCCTTTGAAGGAGCAGTCTATTTATAGTAGCGAGATAGACAAAATATATTTCCTTTTTGAGTTAGTCATATTTTTTCTAGAAGTTTGACTTAAGGAGTTGAATACCATTTTACTTTTGAAATTGCTTTGATTTTGGACTTTTAAGTCATGGACAAGACTATAGAGAAAAATAGGCTCTTATTTTGAATACAAAACTATATTACACAGAGGTTAACTATGAAAAAGATGGTTGAAGTGATGAACGACCATGGGATTCCATCTTGATAAAGATGAAAAGTATCCATGAGCATCATTTCATGAGTAGATTCATGATAATCATATTTAAGACAAGGTTGAAAGGTAATGGGTAATCACATGATCTTGGTTTAGTCGTTGATCCTTAAAATAGGTAAAATGGAAGGTGAATGGTGCTCAAGGGATGGGCATTTAATAGAGAAGAGATTATATAAGACTTAATTCAATAGTAGAATGGTCCAAGATGTAAGTAATTGAGGGGATTAGGTCTAGTTTTACCTTCGAATGAAGACAAATGATAAGCACCTGATTCATAGGTATGAGTAACGATATAGGGTCCAAGCCAATTAGGAGAAAAATTTTCCCATTTACTTTTTTCCTCTTTTGTTACATGTTGATTTTCCTTCAAGACAAGGTCACCAACTTGGAAGGTTTATTCAGGGACATGTTTATCATAGGCATGTTTGATATGTTTTTGGTAGATTTGGAGATGGTCAAGAGTATTGAGACAATGTTCATCTAATAACTCGAGTTGTGCCAAATGGTCTAGGATAAAGTCATCATCTTCAAGCATCTCTTTAAGTGAGATTAAAAAGATGGGACCTAGAATTCAAGAGGTAGGATAGCCTCTGTATCGTAGACCAAAGAGAAAGGTGTGGTAATAGTTGATGTGTGAATACTAATATGATAAGCCCATAAGACAAAAGGAATGTGCATATGTCAATCCTTTCCAATATCATTAACAACTTTCATAAGAATTTTGTTTACAGTTTTGTTGGTTGATTCTTCTTTTCCATTTGTTTGATGGTAGTAAGGTGAAGCAAAATTGGGATGAAATCCGAAGGTGTCACGAGTTTCTATAGGGTTTTATTTTAATTTCTTTCTTTTATCAGTGATGAGACGACGAGGAACACCAAAGAGACAAATGATGTGATTGTTGATGAATTAACATATTTTCTTAGATTTTGTAGAAATAAGAGGTATGGCTTCTACCCATTTATTGTAGTATTAGGTAGCGGTGATAATACATTGATGATGTTGTGAAGAACAGAGGATTGATATCTCCAAAAAAATCCATACCCCATCGAGAGAAATGCCAAAGGTCTCATGCGACTGTAAGGCATGACTAGGTGTGTGAAAAAATTAGCATGTTTCGGCACTTCACACAAAATTAGACATAATCAAAACAGTCATGATTTAGGGTTGGATAATAATAGCCCAGGCTGAGAATGTGTTTAGAGGCAACTAAGCCACTGAAGTGACCTCCACAAATTCTATCTTGAACTTCCTTGATGGTGTAGGGAATTTCAGAACTTGTGAGGCATTATAGGAGGATATTGTCAAAGCAAGGTTTATAAAGAAGACCACCCATAATGACATAGGGAGAGACACTTTTGAGAAAGGCTCATTTTCCATTGTGAGTAAGGTCTAGAGGTAGAATCAAAAGGGAAAGGTAGTTAACAAATTTATTTTACCAAAGGTCACGTGGGTCATTTTCAATGGTTCCGAAAAGGTTGAAATCTTGAAATATATAGGAAGGTGATTGCTGAATTGTTTTACCGTGAAAGATATTCTCAAGTTAGAGGGTGAAGTGGGTATTTGGGAAGCAAGACAGGCCATGGTATCTGTAAATTTATTAGTGGAATGCGGAGTGGTTTTAAGTTCATAATGGTCAAAGGTATTCAAAAGTATGTTTACATGATGCTTATACTTTTAATGTATCTCTTTATGAAAATGATATATACCATTAAATTGGTTTACAACCAGTTTGGAATCACTAAATATATTTATCAATTTAACATCTAAGGTGATGGAGGCTTGATGACCTAATACAAAAGCTTCAGATTCAGTGATATTGTTAGTACAATTAAAATCTAATTTGAAAGATAAAGGAATAGGTTCACTGTCAAGAGGAATGAGGATAACTCCAACTCCACCCCATGGTAATATTTAGAACTATCAAAGAATAAGGTCATCTTGTGAACAGTATCATCCAAAGAGAGGGTGACAATGGATTCATCTAGGAAATCGAAGTTAGAAGGTTGATCTCTAGAGAGAGGTGCATCTGTAAGTTGTTCAGTGATGTTTTATCCTTTGATATATTTTTGATGAGTGAATTCAAGGTCTAGGTCAACAAGAATCATAGGCAAATGTGCAGCATGTTGATGTTGGTAGGGCTTAGTGTACATGTACTCTAAGGAGTTTATATTGGTGACAACAAAGGTTTTGTGGTTAAGTAGGTAATGAATAATTTTAGTGGCAACACAAACTAAGGATAAGAATATTTTTTTGGCATGGTTGTATCAGGTTTCATAGTCCAAAAGCATATAACTTATATAATAAATTGCTTGCTCTCTTTGTTGCTTATCACAATGAGCAAGCATGGAACCCAAGGAATGATCTATAACAGAAATGTAAAGGTAAAATGGTTGGCCATCCTTAGAAGGTATGAGTATAGGTGGTTGGAGGAGGTAGTGGTTTAAGGCCTCAAAGGCTTTATGGCATTCATCATCCCATTTGAAGGATATGTCCTTTTTGAGGAGATGATGAAATGGGTGGTAGTGGTCAAAAAGATGCGAACTAAAATGATGAATAGATTGCAACTTTCCTTGGAAACTAAGTAGTTGGAAAAGGTTAGTAGGTGGAGGAATTTAGAGAATAGCCTTGATTTTAGCAGGATTGAATTCTATGCCACACAAATAAATGATAAAACCAAGGATTTTTCCTAAGAGAACAATGAAGACACACTTCTTAGGTTGAAGGTGAACATGATAATTGATGACACAATCAAAGATGACCTTAAGGATTGTAAGGTGTTTAGCTTGATGTTTGGATTAGGAAATAAGGTCATCTACATAATCTTCAGATATGCTATGTATGATGTTATTAAACATATAAGTCATATCCTACTGATATGTAGCACAAACTTTTTAAGGCCAAAGGGCATGACTCGATAGTAGAAGGTCTCCAAGGAGTGATGAAAGTGGTTTTGTGCTGATCTTCCAAGGTGAATAATATTTGGTTATAACCTAAGAAACCATCCAAGAGTGATAACATTTCATGTCCAATGGTAAGATCAACTAATTGGTCTATACTAGGTAGAGGAAAGTTGTCTTTAGTGTAGGTTAGGTTGAGGTCACATAAATTTGTGCAAATGCAGAGTGCCCCTATCACTTTTGTGACATGAACGATGTTAGATATCCATTGGGGATAATCAATGGGTATGATGAAGGAAACTAAAAAAGGTGCTGAATTTCTTGTTTGAAAAGAAGGGAAATGTGAGGATGCATCTTTTGTAGCTTCTATTTTATAGTTTTTACTTCAGAATGGTCACAATATTGTGGACCACAATATTTGGGTCAATACTAGGCATATCAACATAAGACCAAGCAAAAGAATTGCTATGATCCCAGAGGAAAGAATTAATATCTTCTTATTTAGAAACATCTAAACATTCACCTATCTTTAGAATGCGCGGGTTATCCTAAGTGTTAATATTGATTTCAATTGTTGATTCATTTAACATGGTTTGCTTCTCAAAAGGTAATGATCGATGAATATAATAATCCTCCACACCAAGATAGGTGAGAATATATCATCATCCCGACATTGAATGATGTTAAGGGATGGTGTATCATCCTCAATCATGTTAGGATACAGGGAAAGGGAGATAAGAGGGAGAATTTCCATCGCATTGATAAGTCGAGGTCCTAGGAAATGGTGTTCACAATTTTTAGGAGTAATAGATTCTGGATCCATAGAATCGTGTGTGTAGTGCCCACTTTCCTTTGACACTGTTTAGATACTGATCCTGACACTATTGATCATATTTTGGACATAATTATGTTTTGATGTAGTATGATGTGTATATGCTAGATCATGGATTCCTATGGACATTATTATGTTTTTCTTAGTATGATGGTTAGATGTTAGACTATGGATTAATATTGATTTGGATTCAGTTATTATGCTTGAGGATCATTGAGACATTATTATTATTATGTGGATGATGATATACTAGTTGACATGGACAGGTTATTGATGTTGATTTTAGACATGTGACATTGATATTATGAATAGCTCTAGTATAGAAATCTATTGGATGATGATATAGTTGCAAATTGAATTTAAATGATAAATGTTAAATTCTTGATAATGTTGTGATTTGGATTTAATAATTGTATGTTGCTTATATCATTTGGATGTTCTGATATGGCCACGAGGCCAAAGGAGGTATTTTGCATTTTGCAGGTTAAAATCACAACAATGTCGGGGACTGAGACTAACCATATTGGAATTCAATGTGAAATCAACAAGGTCACCATGGCAACTGTGTTTGAGTTGTATGTTGTGTTTTGTTAGGATTTCCCATGGGGGATTTCCATTATTGTGACCATGGGTATATGTGTACTTTATTTTTGTGTCCCATTTTAAAATTATTGTTGTATGTATTTTATTTGTAATGTGCTCTTTATTTTAATTATTTTAATGTGATAGTATAATGTGAGATTCTTATAGTTAAATTTCAATTATATTAATTGGGATGTGGAATATAAATTAAATGTTATTGTCTTGGTTGAAAATGAAAATTGACTTATATATATTATAACCATGTGGTAAATAAATAAATCTTTCTAAAAGATTGTAATAAATAAATGTCATAAATATAAATGCATGTGTAAGAAATTGTAAGAGGATGTAAGAGTTGTGTAAGTAAAATGATAGATTGTGTAAGGCAACTTTTGGAGTGTAGAACACTCCATCCTCTTTCAAACTCGGATTTGGTCTTGGGAGCCTAAATTGGAGGCTTGTGGCACAAGTTAAACTTGTCCCACACCTCTCAAAAACCTCCACCAACCATGATTATTGATTGCGAGTCAAAATCAATCTATTTTATTGGATTTTGATATTAATTTTGGTAAGTTTTGATTGCACTTGTCTTTTAACTTTAAATGCATTCCTTTTGGGGTATGGGCTACATTGTGTGTGTAAGTGATTTTGTCATTTTTCATTAATGGTGATTTGTTTTTGATGTGGATTGCACTCTTGGGGAAGGAAGAAATATGATGTGGCATCCCACTTGGAATCCACATCATCCTCTTCCACCCTTTCCTTTAAAATTTGAATTCCTCCTCATTTTGAGGTTGTTAAAGGTTGGAGATTTCACTCTTGGGTCAAATTTATCTTGCATTTTGGAGCTTTCTTGGTGGAAGAAGTGGATTTTCTTGTGCATACATTTACCTTGCTGATTTGGGACTAGTTTTTGGTGAAATAAAGACTATTGTTTTGGAAGCAAGTCTCCATTATGGAGAGGTAGGCTCTCACTTTTTTAAAATTGTTGTTTTTCCCTCTTTTATCATGAATTTTGAATGTATTTGTGTTTGTAATTCTTAGAGGGATGGGTAGAATTCTTTGGGCATGGTGTGGAGAGAAGAATATGAGGTTTATTAGAGAAGGGATAAGGGATTTACCATTGGCACTTGTCTTGTGGAGGGAGTGTTGGTTGGGATCCACCTAGGGAAAAGAATATGCTTGCATTTCTTACTTTGGGGAGGTATAAGGGATAAATTTGGAGGAGGGATAAGGAGGGCTTGAGGAGGGATAAGGTTTATGGGATGGTTATATTTTTAACTGTTTGTTTTAGGTGGATGCCGAATTTCAACATGGGAGGCATAAGGAGACCTCCATAGTTCTTGCTCTTGATTGGCTTGCTTGCTTGGAGAAGGAGCTTTTGTTTTGATTGAAATTTTGTTGTAGTTGAGAACTACATCTTTTTGTTTGTGCATGTGAATGTATGTTATATGTGAAAGAAGCTATGTTGCCATGTGTTGTTTTATCATGTTCCATTTCAATATGGTTGGGGCTCGGGGGCCAATGGGGAAAGATGGATTCTATTTTCCCATTGGGTATCTTGGTTGGGTGGAGAGTGTTTCCTTTCCCCCTTCCTTGTTGTGATTAAAAGATAAAAGATGAGAAATTAGCCTTTTGCTGTTTGGAGCTTGGAGAAATTAGTTTGATGATCTTTTCCTTTTGCAAGTTCATTGTAATCTTCACACTTTGAAGTAAATGATTTGTATTGTTAATTGTAATGAGAAGACATCTTGTATTGAAATTAAAAGGTTGAAAGTGATAAGTGAATTGTAATGAAATTATTATTCCATACTATGTTATGAGAAGAATGTGAAAGAAAGAAATATGTATTGTGCATCAGTAACTTGAAATTCAAAGAAAGAGATAAAATGTTGAATTATTGTTGGAAATCAAATAAAGAATTACATTCCTTTCTCAAAATTTCATTTTTGTATTAGATCCAAGTTACTGTTGTGAAATGAAAACTTTGTTTTGAAAGAGATTAAGAAATAGCATTTCTAGTAAATGTATTGTGTTTGAAATCAAAACTAGAGTTTAAACTTTGCATATGAACTATCAATTAATTGTTCTAATCAATTGAATGTCTTAGATAATATTTGAAATGCCTCCCCATATTTGGAAGATGCAAATTGGTTAATAAACTTGTTAGCAAATGATCTTTGTTTCTTTCTTTAATTCTGGCAATGAATTCCATCAAAAATGTACAGTTCATATTTTTAGTTAAAATTGAGAAAGGAAACAAAGTATTATAGATGTATTAGGTCCTATTGAACCCACATTGAACTTCATATTTAAGACAATATCTCAAAAACTCTATCAAATCCAATTTTAACTTCACAATCCAACTTACTATCAAAAAAACGTAAAATTTACCAAATGTAACCCAATATCCAAATTGGACCTTGAAAATATACTTAAAATTACCCAAGACCATTTCCCAATGCTCAATTTACATGCTCAGAAGAAGAAATATCAAAATTGAATCAAATCTTATAAGTTGAAAATTACCAGTTTTAAAATTATAAACCCTGTAGATTGATTTCTTAAAATTGACCTTAAAAATAGTAAACCCTCTAAATTGATTTCTATGCAACGAGCACTCCGAGAGATTTCGGAAAGTCCTCGTTTGCCTAAAATGGAGTTTCCTATCAAAATTTATGGCCATTTGAAGTTTTACTTCAAAATGGCCATCCCAAACCAAAAATGAAATAATTTGACCTTAGAAAATTTAAATTTTGAACTTTAGAAAAATTTCCTAAAAATTTCCATGGCCCCACCACCCTCTCATCCTATCATAATTCACCACATGGCACCTTGGAGGGGCGGACCCTTAGTAAAAACTTAACTTTAAAAAAAAAAAAATTGCCTTGGGAAAAATTTCCCAATTTTCCCATAACCCCGCATCCCCAACCAATCACGTGATGACACGTGGTAGGGGGTGCATGGATCAAAATGGAAAAACTTAACCATTTTTGAATTTGAAAAATCTTCACTTTTCTCCCCGTAACCCCACAGCCCCACACCAATCACGTGCTGACACGTGGCAGGGAGGGCCCGAGGAATTAGAATTGAAAACTTAACATTTTACACTTTTGGAAAAATTTCACTTTTTCTCTCTCACCCTCCTAGCAGCCAATGGGGTGATGACATGTTTCCCCATGGGTGCATGGGTCCATGCAATTCTTTTATCCTTTTAACCCCATGGGCGAAAAATCAAAATTTCCTTTGCCGGCCCGTAGCCAATCACAAAGCGCCACGTGGCCATTTAAGCAAGTGTGGAGGCATGGAGGAAAATTTTCCTTTGGAAAATTGAGACTTTGGTTTTGGGAAAAATTTCAAATTTTACCCCATGACCCGCTGGCCTGAACCAATCCCGTGATGACACGTGACATTTGGGAAAAATTTCCCAATTTTCTCCCCAACCCCGTGACCTCCAAGGGAAAATTTTCCCCAAAACTCCGCGCCCTGGACATAACTCGAGTTTTACAAGGAGTTAGGAGGACTTATTTATATGGTTGGAAAGTGAGGAAATTTCCTATCCAATGAGCCTAGTTTAGGAAATTTTTGATAAATCTAGGTGTGTGAAAAATCCATTTAAAGTTTAGGGCTCGATAGAGAGCAGGCTTGGTGATAAATTTCTCCCTTAACCTTAGTAAAACTTGTAACCTCCAAATTGGAACCTTGTAAACTTGTTATAAGATAAAAATATAAATATTGTGTTGAGATAATCAGAATTTGTTTCGAACCTATTTAGTTTCAAACTAGTGTCTTGCTACTTGTTTGTAGACCCTTCTTACAAAAAAAAATTATTCCATAATTTTCCTAGTTTGTTTCTTGGTCTCAAGTGGTAGTTGAAGCAGGCATTACACTTGGTATCAGAGCAGTGGTTCAAAATCTTGGACCATTGGGCACACTTGAAACAAATAGACTTGAAACCTAAAACTAGCAAATTGATAATCTAGAAAACAAAACTGTTTGAAAATTGTTCATGTTAGTAAACTTAGAAAACTGAAGGAAACTCAAGGTAATGAACTAACTCCCACTCTGGTCTGATGCAGGGAGCTCAGACGGAGTAGGAGGAATGTTCACAGAGACTCAGAGTCACCACCACCTCCACCACCACCACCACCACCACTAGATAAGGGTTTAGCAGCTATCCTACCACAGATTTTGTAGACTCTCCGGGATGTTAATGTTTCCCTACGTGGAGGATCAGTAGGAGGGTACTCAGGAAAACATGACAGAGATATTTCCATAGAGGGACATGCACCCCCTCCACTTAGTGAGAGGATGGAGGAGAGAATTTTCATGCAGATTCAGTCAGAGAAGATTCACTACCTAGGAGGTAGGGTGATAGAGTTCTGGAGCATAGAGAGAGGTCTCAGAGCCCTAGGCTTAGGGATGAGCTTATAGAGAGGCCTAGAGGCCATCAGACCATGGTTACGAGATCACATTAGGGAAATCCTGAAGCTTAGGCCATCACATTATTTAGGTGACACAGGGGGATTCCAAGTAGAGGCCGGCTGGTTAGCTTGAGCGAGTTGCTTCAATCTTTGCCCTTGTTCTAGCAACACGAAAGCTCATGTTGTGATCCATCTACTAAAGGATGAAGTTGGAGTATGGTGGAGGAAAGAGGAGCAGAAGCTCCATATAGACTTAGAGATAGTCACCTAGGAGCTATTTGAGGAGAGATTTAGGAGCATATACTTACCACAAAAATTCATACAAAGTAGAGGATCGATAAGTTCCACAACCTTCGACAGGCTTCCCTTACAAAGTGGGCCGAGTATGAGAGTAAGTTCCTGAGACCTACTTCAAGATACATTTATTACATGTAGGATGAGCAGGTGTAGATCCACAGGTTCATCGGGGCCTTAATATAGACATTAGAGGTGCAGTTCAGATCCATTGCCCAGAACATTAGCAGAGGTCATTGAGAAGGCCTATATTGCAGAGGAGACTCGGGGTAAAACCCAGCAGGCTAGAGACCGAGTCGAGCCGTATTCAGCGATTCTGAGGATAGTAGATCGAGGGGGTTAGCTCCTCCTTCCCATGGTGGTCAACATTCTTCATATTCATATTTTATGCCATAGTAGTAGTAGTCCCACCCACCTTTTAGGCCTCCTCAGAGAGTTGATGCATAGAGAGGTCGGAGCATGGGGCCTCCTAGGGGTCCCACCAAGACACAGGGTCGAGCTAGAGCTCAGTCAAGGCGGAGCTCGACCACAGAGGCCATAGTAGACTATGGCTTGATCATCAGGGTCCACATCACCTACCTCTAGGGAACCTTCTGGTGGTGCTACATTTTGGAGGAATTCAGGTGGTTGCTTCAGGTGTGGAGTAGTGGGAAACTTTTGGAGAGACTTCCCCCATAACCCTAATAAGGGTAAGGCACCCATCTCAGAGCCTATAGTCGAGACATGGGACGGAGTCACAGGATCTACGTAGTGGTTGAGAACTGCCAGGCCGAGCACCAGAGCACGGTCATTGAGACTACAAGTAGCATTGGAGGTGTTCCTACTTCTATATTGTTTGATTCTGGTTCTTCTGATTCATTTATTACACCATCCTTGGTAGAGCGATGCAGGCTAGTGGCTATTAGACAGGGTCATAGTTGGGATGTCAAGATGGCTTCAGGAGCCAAGGTCTCTGTAGACTCCTTAGTAAAGGAGTGTGTTGTTAACTTGGGACCTTTCACCACCACTTCAGATCTCCGCATACTTCCTTTGGGCTCGTATGGAGTCATTTTAGGCATGGATTGGTTATCTACACATAGGGCCAGGATGGATTGCTATCACAAGACTATATCTTGTGCAGATGATCTTGGAGTTGATTCGGTGATTTCTGGGGTCAGGAGACATGTTTCTATTCACACTATCTCCACTATATAGCTCAAGTGGTGTCCATGACAGGGTTGTCGATGTATGCTATCACACATCGGTGATGAGGCAGGAGGATGGGTCTAGTGGGCCATCGCTAGATGACCATCCCATTTTGAGAGAGTATGTAGATGTTTTTCCAGGGGAGCTACCGAGGATGCCACCCCCACGTGAGATTGATTTCCATATTGATCTGGTTCCAGGAGTAGAGCCTATCTCATGAGCTCCCTATCGGATGACTACCCCGCAGCTTTGTGAGCTCAAGTTACTGATTAGGTAAGCCTTCTAGAGAAAAGGCCTTATCCATCCTAGTGTATCCCCTTGGGGTGCACCGGTTATATTTGTTAAGAAGAAGGATGGATCCTTGCGGTTGTGTATAGACTATTGCTAGCTGAATAAGGTAATGATCAAGAATCGTTATCCCCTACCTCGCATTGATGACTTGTTTGATCAAATGAAGGGGGCCACGATGTTCTCTAAGATTGATCTCAAGTTAGGGTACCATCAGTTGAGGATTACGGAGGCAGACATTCATAAGACTACTTTTCATACGAGGTATGGGCACTATGAGTTCACAGTGGTGCCTTTTGGTTTGATGAATGCCCCCACAATGTTTATGAGTTTGATGAATGGGGTATTCAGACCTTTTAGATTGCTTCATGCTCATCTTTCTTGATGACATTCTGATTTACTCACATACGCGTGAGGAGCATGAGGGCACCTTCGTCAGGTTCTTTAGTGTCTTCGTGAGCAGCAGCTTTACGGGAACTTGGAGAAGTGTGCTTTCTTTCAGTCAGAGATTCAATACTTGGGTCATATCATCTTAGGTGAAGGTATCACAGTTGATCCTTCTAAGATTAGAGCCATTATGGATTGGCCAGCACCCACTACAAAGAGTGTGTAGCTTCATGGGGTTAGCAGGTTACTACATGAGATTTGTGCAGGACTCCTCTCGATAAAGACACCCCATCACTTCCCTTTAGCGGAAAGGGAAGAAGTTTGTTTGGTTAGACAGGTGTGAGAAGGCCTTCAGAACTCAAGGAATATCTCACTACAACACCCATTCTTGCAGTGTCGGATCCATAGGGTGAGTTCTTTGTTTGCACAGATGCTTCTTTAGCAGGGCTTGGAGGTGTGTTGATGTAGGATGACAGGGTTGTAGCTTTTGAGTCTCACAAACTCAAGGATCACAAGCTTAATTATCCTACCCATGATCTTGAGCTTGCACTAGTTGTGCATGCTTTGGTTAGATGGAGACATTTTATTCTTGGACGGAGATTCACACTAAAGACAGACCATTTGAGTCTTCACCACCTCTTCACATAGCCCAATCTAAACGCTCGTCAGAGGTGTTGGATGGAGTTACTTTGTGAATATGACATGGAGATAGAGCATGTGAAGGGGAAGGAGAATGTGGTTGCAGATGCCCTCAGCAGATAGAGGCATTTGAGCATGGCTACTTTAGTGAGCATAGATTTATGGAGCAGATTCTTCATCAGCTTCCTCTTGATAGTTTTTACATTGCAGCTCGAGCAGAGATTGAGTCCCAGAGCCCCCTTGAGGGGAAATTTGATGGTTTCTCACTAGAGGTAGATGGTCTTCTCAGGCATAGAGGTCGGATATATGTTCCTAGAGATGGAGGCTTGAGGCAGGACATCTTGATAGAGGCACATCATGCACCCTATTCAGCCCATCCTGGGGTGAAGAAGATGCACACCACCTTGAGACAGTTATATCACTGGAGAGGACTTCGCAAGGACGTGGCTCAATTTTGTGTCATGTTGTTTAGAGTGTCGAAAGTGAAGGTCGAGCATCGCATCCATCCGGCTTTCTCTATCCTCATGCTCTCTTTGGAGTGGAAATGGGACACCATTTCCATGGATTTCATTGTTGGGTTACCGATGTCGAGATATCACCATGACGCCATCATGGTCATGGTTGATAAATTGAAAAAGTAGCTCACTTTTCCCTAGTGAAGACCACCTATAAAGCTAGTGTAGTGACATGTTTTACTTGGATGAGATTTTCAGGTTACACGGGATTCCGTAGAAGATCATTTGTGACCGCGATCCTTTGTACACTTCTCATTTCTAGACCACCATGTAGTATGTTCTCGGGACGAAGATTAACTTCAGCATAACTTATCACCTAGAGATAGATGGATAGACTGAGAGGGTGAATCATATTTTGGAGGACATGCTCAGGATGTACGTGATGGATCACCAGTGAGATGGGAGGAGTATCTGTATCTTGTGGAATTTTCCTACAATAATAGTTTCTAGAGTTCTATAGGCTAGGATACTTTTCAGGACTTGTATGGTAGGGAGTGTAAGACACCCCTTAGCTGGGAAAAATTGGAGGATAGAGTATCCTTAGTTACATCTCTTTTATAGGAAATGGAGCAGTAGGTAGTGTTGATCGTGCAGAGAGATTGCAGGAGGCATAGGATAGGTAGAAGAAGTACGCTGATCAACATAGAACCGAGCATAATTTTGATGTGGGCATGAAGGTTTTCCTTCATGTTAGGCCACATAAGAGCCCGATCCATTATGGAAAAGGTTCTAAGTTATCTCCTCAATTTGTTGGACCTTTTGAGATCCTGGAGTGTATCGGCCCATTGGCTTACCGTCTAGCATTGCCACCCAGCTTGTCTCACATACATGATGTGTTTCATGTTTTTGTTCTTAGGAGATACATCACAGATCCTTCTCATGTGTTGGATTGGACATCATTGTAGGTGCAGGATCAGGGGCAGGTGATGGTGGAGCCCATCCATATCATAGATCGCAGGACCCTGGGCCTTCGAGGTAGAGAGATTGATCAAGTACGGGTGCAGTGGGATAGATATGATGAGACTACAGCCACTTGGGAGGATGCTACTGCTTTACGAGTGTAGTTTCCACATTTGTTCCAGTGACTTCCAGGAGGAATTCGAGTCTAAGGGGAGGGGGATGTAGTGCCCACTTTCCTTAGACACTATTTAGATACTGATCCTGACACTATTGATCATATTTTAGACATAATTATGTTTTGATGTAGTATGATGTGTATATGCTAGATCATGGATTCCTATGGACATTATTATGTTTTGCTTAGTATGATGGTTAGATGTTAGACTATGGATTAATAGTGATTTAGATTCAGTTATTATGGTTGAGGATCATTAAGACATTATTATTATTATGTGGATGACGATATACTAGTTGACATGGACAGGTTATTGATGTTGATTTTAGACATGTGACATTGATATTATGAATAGCTCTAGTATAGAAATTTATTGGGTGATGATATAGTTACAAATTGAATTTAAATGATAAATGTTAAATTCTTGATAATGTTGTGATTTGGATTTAATAATTGTATGTTGCTTATATCATTTGGATGTTCTGATATGGCCACGAGGCCGAAGGAGGTATTTTTCATTTTGTAGTTAAAATCACAACAATGTCGGGGGACTGGAGACTAACCATATTGGAATTCAATGTGAAATCAACAAGGTCACCATGGCAACTGTGTTTGAGTTGTATGTTGTGTTTTGTTAGGATTTCCCATGGGGGGATTTCCATTATTGTGACCATGGGGTATATGTGTGTTTTTTTGTGTGTCCCATTTTAAAATTATTGTTGTATGTATTTTATTTGTAATGTGCTCTTTATTTTAATTATTTTAATGTGATAGTATAATGTGAGAGTCTTATAGTTAAATTTCAATTATATTAATTGGGATGTGGAATATAAATTAAATGTTATTGTCTTGGTTGAAAATGAAAATTGACTTATATATATTATAACCATGTGGTAAATAAATAAATATTTATAAAAGATTGTAATAAATAAATGTCATAAATATAAATGCATGTGTAAGAAATTGTAAGAGGATGTAAGAGTTGTGTAAGTAAAATGATAGATTGTGTAAGGCAGATTTTGGAGTGTAGAACACTCCATCCTCTTTGAAACTCGGATTTGGTCTTGGGAGCCTAAATTGGAGGCTTGTGGGACAAGTTAAACTTGTCCCACACCTCTCAAAAACCTCCACCAACCATGATTATTGATTTGGAGTCAAAATCAATCTATTTTATTGTATTTTGATATTAATTTGGGCAAGTTTTGATTGCACTTGTCTTTTAACTTTAAATGCATTCCTTTTGGGGTATGGGCTACATTGTGTGTGTAAGTGATTTTGTCATTTTTCTTTAATGGTGATTTGTTGTTGATGTGGATTGCACTCTTGGGGAAGGAAGAAAAATGATGTGGCATCCCACTTGGAATCCACATCATCCTCTTCCACCCTCTCCTTTAAAATTTGAATTCCTCCTCATTTTGAGGTTGTTGAAGGTTGGAGATTTCATCTTGGGTCAAATTTATCTTGCATTTTGGAGCTTTCTTGGTGGAAGAAGTGGATTTTCTTGTGCATACATTTACCTTGCTGATTTGGGACTAGTTTTTGTGAAATAAAGACTGTTGTTTTGGAAGCAAGTCTCCATTATGGAGAGGTAGGCTCTCACTTTTTAAAATTGTTGTTTTTCCCTCTTTTATCATGAATTTTGAATGCATTTGTGTTTGTAATTCTTAGAGGGATGGGTAGAATTCTTTGGGCATGGTGTGGAGAGAAGAATATGAGGTTTATCGAGAGAGGGATAAGGGATTTACCATTGGCACTTGTCTTGTGGAGGGAGTGTTGGTTGGGATCCACCTAGGAAAAAGAATATGCTTGCATTTCTTACTTTGGGAGAGTATAAGGGATAAATTTGGAGGAGGGATAAGGAGGGCTTGAGGAGGGATAAGGTTTATGGGATGGTTATGTTTTGGCGGTTGGTTTTAGGTGGATGCCCAATTTCAACATGGGAGGCATAAGGATATCTCCATAGTTCTTGCTCTTGATTTGCTTGCTTGCTTGGAGAAGGAGCCTTTGGTTTGATTGAAATTGTTGTTGTAGTTGATAACTACATCTTTTTGTTTGTGCATTTCCTTGTGCATGTGAATGTATGTTATATGTGAAAGAAGCTATGTTGCCATGAGTTGTTTTATCATGTTCCATTTCAATATGGTTGGGGCTCGGGGGCCAATGGGGAAAGATGGATTCTATTTTCCCATTGGGTATCTTGGTTGGGTGGAGAGTGTTGCCTTTCCCCCTTCCTTGTTGTGATTAAAAGATAAAAGATGAAGAAATCAGCCTGTTGCTATTTGGAGCTTGGAGAAATCAATTTGACAGTCTTTTCCTTTTTGCAAGTTCATTGTAACCTTCCCACTTTGAAGTGGATGATTTGTATTGTTAATTGTAATGAGAAGACATCTTGTATTGAAATTAAAAGGTTGAAAGTGATAAGTGAATTGTAAAGAATTATTATTCCATACTGTGTTATGAGAAGAATGTGAAAGAAAGAAATATGTATTGTGCATTGTAACTTGAAATTCAAAGAAAGAGATAAACTGTTGAATTATTGTTGGAAATCAAATAAAGAATTACATTCCTTTCTCAAAATTTCATTGTTGTATTAGATCCGAGTTGTTGTTGTGAAATGAAAACTCTGTTTTGAAAGAGATTAAGAAATAGCATTGCCAGTAAATGTACTGTGTTTGAAATCAAAACTAGAGTTTAAACTTTGCATATGAACTGTCAATTAATTGTTCAAATCAATTGAATGTCTTAGATAAGATTTGAAATGCCTCCCCATATTTGGAAGATGCAAATTGGTTAATAAACTTGTTAGCAAATGATCTTTGTTTCTTTCTTTAATTCTGGAAATGAATTCCATCAAAAATGTACAGTTCAGATTTTTAGTTAAAATTGAGAAAGGAAACAAAGTATTATAGATGTATTAGGTCCTATTGAACCCACATTGAACTTCATATTTAAGACAATATCTCAAAACTCTATCAAATCCAATTTTAACTTCACAATCCAACTTACTGTCAAAAAACGTAAAATTTACCAAATGCAACCCAATATCCAAATTGGACCTTGAAAATATACTTAAATTTACCCAATACCATTTCCCAATGCTCAATTTACATGCTCAGAAGAAGAAATATCAAAATTGAATCAAATCTTATAAGTTGAAAATTGCCAGTTTTAAAATTATAAACCCTGCAGATCTATTTCTTAAAATTGACCCTCTAAACTTCACCAAATTCTAAAATTGATGATTTATATGCAAATGAACTCTAGAGATTTCTGGAAAGTCCTTGTTTTCCTAAAATGGAGCTTCCTATCAAAAGTTATGGCCATTTGAAGTTTTACTTCAAAATGGCCATCCCAAACCAAAAATGAAATAATTCAACCTTAGAAAATTTAAATTTTGAACTTTAGAAAAATTTCCTAAAAATTTCCATGGCCCCTACCACCCTCTCATCCTATCAGAATTTTCCACGTGGCACCTTGGAGGGGTGGACCCTTAGTAAAACTTAACTTCTAAAAAAAAAATTGCCTGGGAAAATATCCCAATTTTCCTGCAACTCCGCATCCCCCAACCAATCACGTGATGACACATGGTAGGGGGTGCATAGATAAAAATGGAAAAACTTAACCATTTTTAATTTGAAAATTTTTCACTTTTCTCCCCATAACCCCACGTCCCGCACCAATCACGTGCTAACACGTGGCAGGGAGGCCCGAGGATTTAGAATTGAAAACTTAACATTTTACACTTTTGGAAAAATTTCAATTTTTTCTCCACCCCCACCCCCTACAACCAATGGGGTGATGACATGTGTCCCCATGGGTGTGTAGGTCCATGCAATTATTTTAACCTTTTAACCCCATGGGTGAAAAATCCAAATTTCCTCCGCCGGCCCGCGGCCAATCACAAAGCGCCACGTGGCCATTTGAGCAAGTGCGAGGCACGAGAGGAAAATTTTCCTTTGGAAAATTGAGACTTTGGTTTTGGGAAAAATTTCAAATTTTTCCCCATGACCCGCTGGCCCAAACCAATCACGTGATGACACATGGCATTTGGGAAAATTTTCCCAATTTTCTCCCTAACCCCATGGACCTCCAAGGGAAAATTTTCCCCTAAAACTCCGCCCGGCCATAACTTGAGTTTTACAAGGAGTTAGGAGGACTTATTTATATGGTTGGAAAGGTGAGGAAATTTCCTATCCAATGAACCTAGTTTAGGAAATTTTTGATAACTATAAGTGTGTGAAAAATCTAGTTGAAGTTCAGGGCTTGATAGAGAGCAGGCCTGTGATAAATTTCTCCTGAACCTTAGTAAAACTTGTAACCTCCAAATTGGAACCTTGTAAACTTGTTATAAGATAAAAATGGAAATCTTGTGTTTGGTTAATCAGAATTTGTTCTGGAACCTATTTAGTTTCAAACTAGTGTCTTGCTACTTGTTTGTAGACCCTTCTTATAAAAAAAAATTATTCCATAATTTTCTCATTTTGTTTCTTGGTCTCAAGTGGTAGTTGAAGCGGGCATTACACTATGGGTTAAGATGGTGAAGTTGGTAGCTAATATGAAAAATATTTTTCATCCTTAATGAGATCGATGTGGGATTTATTAGAATATGGTTCAAAAATCCAATACCACTCTGGTCTTTATGTTTACATGTAGTACGTGGGATGACAGATATGGTGGCCTTATTTATAGAAACCAAAGCCAAAGAATTTCCATGCACAATGATGGAGGAAAGTATGGGAAAATAGTGGTTGGTGAGATATTGGAGGTCGGATTAAAATGGTCGTGTCTAGGAAGGTGGCTTAGGCGAGTAGGTAGAAGTATCAAGCCCCCATACATGAAATTAGTGCAAAAGTAGGGAGGAACATAAGGAAAACCTCACCTATGTGGTGATCATAACTAGGATGTTGATGTAGGTTACCATACTCTTGAGGAGTAAGGAATGTGTCGATATTGTGCAGGTGTGTACTTTCCCATATTGAGACGTTGAAAAACACATTTTAAGGGATCGGTGTTTAATATGTGGGTATCGAGAATAGATGAATCACTAGGAAATTTGGAAGAAAGAAAATTATTTGGTTGAGAATTAGATGGGTTAGTGGATGAGTCAGTTGTGGAGGTTGTGGTGGTAGTGGGAATAGAGGAATTAGGTGTGGGAGAGGTAGTGGTAGTGTTGGTGGATGGGGTTGTGGGTGAAGGAGAAGTGGAAGTAGTGGTAGATTCCTTAACTTGTATAATGACATCATTAGGTTGGTACAACATGTTACAGGTTTTGAATGGTGAAGGGTTAGCTGGGATGGTATAGTTATGTCATTCATGTTCAACTCTTACATAGTAATGTAAGGTTGAAGGAACACAACCCATGACATAGATCTAAGGTCAGCCAAGCAATAGGTTGTACAGGAACTCCCCCTCTAAGACATTAAACAATTCCAGAATGGTATGGGGGCCCACACAAATGTAGAGGATGATGGTACTAAGGGTGGAAGTGATGGCATCATTGAATAAATGCAACATAACTGGGTTATTATGCATGTAATTTGAAGGTATGTAAATTTGATTGTACGTGTTGAGGAGATGATATTTATATTGGCACCATCATCGATCATAACATGTCAAACATGTATATTATCAATATAAATGAAGATGAAAAGGTCAAGATCGGGATCATCGATTAGAGATAGGTATAATATCACCATCGAGAGAAATTGAGGGAGGCTACTTGGTGAGTAGTTGCGGTGTAGATGAAGGGGATGCATTGGTGAGAGATGCTACATGGTGAGGGGTGATAATGGAGGCCAAAGGCATCAAGTCATTAAGTAAAACCTCGATGGATTGCAAAACCTCCATAAGTGCCTATCGATGAGATTTAGAGGTTTAGGCAGGTCGTAAATGAAAGACTTTTTATAGGGAATTAGTGTAATTGTTTTATCATTGTATGATGGGAGACCCCGTCAGAAATAGGGTATGTGGGTCCCTGAATGGTGATTTTTGGTGTGGTTGTAGATGGTATAGTGGTCACATGATTGATGGATGGGATGGTTACTTTCTCCTTTCCTTTATCTTTTTGGGCATAAGTAACAACTTGTATCATGTTAATCGAGGAAGAGATGTGGCTAGAGAAGCGTGTCATGAAAATTATAATGACATGATGGAAAAAAACCTAGTGCATGATAAGAGCCTTGTGATATGAGTAAGGAACACTAGAATTTTGGTGGGGTTTTTGCTATCTCTCTTATACAAACCATATTGATCTCAAATTTCGGAGGTGGGTAAAAGGGTTGTGGAGGTGGTGATATAGGTCACATAATAGGTAGTGGGTGAAGATGTGTGGTGATAGGTGGAGGTAGTGTGGTGATGTGTGGTGATGTGTGATTATCATCAAAGTTTTTTTCAGGAGGACAAATTTGGAGAAGAGTGGTCTTTAGAGCCTTAAAATTTTCCACATCATGTCTTGGAACATGATGGTATGCACAAATTTTTGGTATTGCTAAACCCTACTGGTTTGGGTTTGAGTGGGTCATAAGGTCTAATTAGTAGTAATGTGATGATATAGTTCTCTAAAAGGTTAACTAAAATGTTAGTGTAAGATCCTATCAATGGATCACAGTGTTAAGTGAGTGTGGGTTTGGGTTGAATTGTGGGTAATTTTGGCATGTGAGGTGCTATAAGTGGTGGAATTGGAGGTGAGATAGGTTTGACCATTGGTTTAGTAGGTGGTACTATTTTAGGCTTTGGTTGTACCTTCTTAGGTAAAGGTGTACTAATTGAACTAGCGATAAAAGGTATTGTAGGCTTAACTACCTGTTGGTGCCATTTCTGAACTTCCATTGTGTGCCCTAATTTTTCATGTCAATTTTTCTCAGAAATGTTTTATTTCTCAAATTGGTGATTTACAATTCAGCCCCTCCAGTTGAATGCTTCAAAAATTTCATAAACCTGTTGTTTTTCCTTGATTTAAGAGGAAAACCGTGTGTGCCCTTATTTGTGCCCTAAATTTTCCAAATCTGTAGGCTCTGCCATTTTCCTTTCTTGCCCGATCATGAAAAATTGAATTTGACCAATTCATACTCGTTTGTATTTGAAAATTTGGTCCCAAGGTTGAAAATAATGTCAAATCATGCTTCAATTGATTTAAAATAAAAATTTGCAATCCTTGTTGAAAATTTTGATTTCCAGGGCATCCTTTGAATTTTTCACATTTTTGACGGTTAGACGGGTGTATTTTTCCCATAAAACACATCCTCTACATGTAAGGGCAACGTGGTAGGTTCTTATTGGCCGAGGAGTAGTGGAAAATTTCTCTAACTTATCATTTTTGAAATTTTGGCAAAAGGAAAATTTTGATCCGCATCTCCACCTTCTACATTAAGGTGCCTACATGGCACATTTTGATTGGCTAGAGGATTGGCGGGCTTTCCTTAGGAAATTTTTCTTTCATTGTGCAAAATTTTCAAATTCAATTTTTGGCCCGAAGGCCTACACCGAATAGGGAGAGGACATGTGGCATGGAGGGCATGTGGATGGCGGGGGAACTTGGAGAATTTTTTATGTTTTATGGCTCAAGTGGTAAAAATCAAATTTTTACCGAAGGGCCCTCGGCCAATCCCTGGTGGACACGTGTCTAGGAAAGGATAGAATGGGGCAGAGGTTTTCTATGACTTTGAAGTTTTTAAACTTCAAGTGGTAAAAATCAAATTTTGGCCCGATACCCCGCAGACCAATGGGAAGAGGACATGTGTCAAAAATTTACAAAAATGGAGGAGGGGGCCAAGGGAAGACTTGGTGATTTTTTCTTTGTTTTCTAAAGGTGACAATTTGGATTATAGCCCCACTCCAATCAGATGGGGACACGTGTCCAAAAGTTCAAAAGTCAAAATTTTGTGTGTGGCCCCAAAAAGGTGTAAATTTGAGGCTTGTGCGGGATCATGGGCCTTCGGAGGTAAAAGTAATTTTTGCCTTTTTGGCAAAGGGAGCTAAAGTGAAAATGAGAGGCATGCCTCCACAGCCAACCCAAGGTGGACGTGGCAAAGGAGAAAAATGGGGTGCGGGCCGTAGGAAAAAATGTGAAATTTTTCCCAAAATCCAAAAATGGAAAAATTGATTAAATTGGCCTGCAATTTTCAATGGGGCCCACATATGGACACGTGGCGCATCCAGGGGAGAAGCAGGGAAATTTTGCAAAATTTTCCAAAACTTTAAAAAGGTCACAAATGCATTTTTAAAATGCATGGGCCTGATCTAGTCACATTTTGACATGTGTCCCACCTTATCCAAGGTTTAAAAAGGTAATTTTGAGCTTATTTTTAAATTACATCTTCTACGTGGAGCGCTAATATTAAAAGTTGATGTAAGATCAACGGTTGCTATGTAATTTCATTTTTGGCCACCATGGGAGCTCAAGGGAGCTTGGAAATCACATTTCTCCATCAAATTCCATCAAATTTTATATGATTTTGGGTTGTCTGGGCCTTCTAAGAACATTGGCATCATTTTCATGACCTAATTCTTTGATCTATGGTGTTTTTGATGTAATTTTTTCCCCGGACCGAGTAAAAAACATGAAATGTTAACATCAAAAGTTGCAGAGGTAAAATTTGAAAAGGGGAAAAAGTAAAAATGATGAATGAAAGATGCTTGCATGCCTGAATGGTAAAAAATGTGCCCTGGGGTGGATAATGATCCAAATTTTGTAATGATTTAAATTTTTTGGCACACCTGGCATTCATCGAATGTTTTTCTATTTGTTGTCCCTTTCTACAAATCATGAGGTTTTTGTAACAAATTTGATCCCATAAGCATATTCTTTTCTTGGGAAGGAAGACTCCAAGATGGCATGAGGTATATTATGCATTTTGGAGAATTTTTGAATGGTCGGGAGTTGAAAATCATGAGAAAATTTTGAGAAAAAGCTCATTTTTTGAGAAAATATGCCAAAGAACCAGCTTAATGTCTCATGTGTTGGAAAATTCATGTATGTGGGTTGGTTACAAGTGTATAGCCACCACACAACTCTGAGATTGTTCATGTAACTTTCCCCTATTGTTGAATCTAACAAGTTTTGAATTAAATCTATGTTTTTCTTTGGGTAATATGATGTCTGTTATCAATTTTAAATGCCTGCCAATAAATTTTAGTGTTCTTATTGCAATCTTGCATTGAAAGTCTTTAGAAATCATACAGGATCTCCATTTCTAGTTGATAGTTCAGTGGCATTTGTAATCTCATACTCATAAGAGCCTTCATCTAATAAGGAGATAAACAAATTTAAAATCACTTTACCTTCCTTGACTACAAATATTTCTTGTAAGCCTTTGGGGGTACCTAAGGCATGGTTTGATCATGGATTTTTGTGTTTAATTGAGTTCTTTACTTCAATATTTTGTGGTGAATTCTCAAAGATTGTGTGAAGAGTGCAACCTAGGCTTCCATTTTGCCTCTTCTGGTTGAAAGAACATCCTGATTATTTTAGGCATTTCATTTGATGGTTGTTCATGTATTGTATAGATTGTCAAAGATCTGATCTATCCTAGTTTGTCTTATCAATCTCCCACCAAAAATCACCCAAAAACAAATATCCTATCATGTACTACCCCTGATTTGCATGTGTATACCCACAGAAGATCAAAATCCATTTGCAAAAGTATGCATATCAGATCAGGATTTCCAATGTCTCTAGTAACCTTTGCCTTGTTTGAGAACATACCCATGTTTTGAGAAGTGACAACTTGTGAGAGTTTCAGATCTAGGGTGTTGATCATGTTTTCATCAAGGCCTCCATCACAAAATTTCAAGCAAAGAGAAGGACATCTTCATCTCCTTCACCATTACAAGGTTACAAAATAGGTCCTCTTACCTTGGTTACAAGGCACAACCTAAAATAGCTAGGACAAGATCAAGTTCTATTGGAGTTCTATCCATTTCTCCACAAAAATGAGTGCTAGCAAGACCATATCCCCAGCTATCAATGACATACAACATGGTATAAGTTTTCTTTAAGCTCCATGACATAACTGTGGTGCTGCTTAGATTGAAAAGGAGAACAAATTTGGATACCAACACTACATCTTTGGATGGTAGTGGGTTTTTCAATTTTGGTTTTACCTTCCTGGGTAAAGGTGAAGGAGGAGTACGTGATGTAGAAGGGAAAAGGATGGTGGAAGAGGATGGGTTAGCCAAGGTAATAAAAGATGTGTGGTGATGGTTGTTGATAGAGGCAAGGTGGAAGGTATAGGTTGAAGAGAAGGAAATCTCATAGATAGTGATGAGGATATTATTAGTGGTGGGGGTATAGGTGGTAAGAAAGATGTGAGTGATGGTGAAGGTTTACATTTTTATGGTAGGTTATGTGTAATAAAGGATCGTGATGAAGAAGTGGGCTGCTATGTTTTTTATTTTCCTTGGGTAAGGGGTTGCTTGACCAAGGTAGATGGGTGAGGCCCTAGGATAGACATAATGGGAAAAGGTTACAAAGGCATAGTGGGTGAAATTGGTGTGTGCGGACTAGAAGGGTGGATCTTCCTTTCAGGTAGAGGAATCGTTTTTGTGTGGGTTTAGGAAGGTATGGATAAATATAATTTGATAGGAGGATGAACTAGGCTTGATTTCAGCTTGACACCCAATGTAATAAAGGGTCTAGATGTGGGGCAAGTGTAGGTGCTAGTAGGTTCTTAGGCATAGGAACAAGTTTAGTTGGTAAAGGTTTGGATGTAGGAAAGGGTGATGAAGAAGAGTACATTTCAATAGGTATGGTCATGGTTGATTGGGTTTCTTGAAATACCTTTGGATAGATCATGGAGGTATCTACATGTGAAATTTGCATTTGGGTTGAAAAGGGTAGCTAAACGCATCCCTAAAGTATGGAATCATCAAGATAATCCAAGTGGTTGACCAGCTTTTACAATGACACTTTCATATGAGGAGATGGTGTTGGCTTAGTAGAAATCCCTATAAAATATGTCTGTGAGATAGGGACCTGGTTGGCTTCAAACTCTATAGGTAAGAGAGCCAAGAGTAGATCAATGGGATCCTGGAAGGTTAATGGGGAATTGTCACCAATAGGTAGTGGCACGTCTAAAGGATCCCCTATCCATAGGGAAGATGATTGGTGGGGTGAGGTAGGTTCCTCTTTTGAAGGTGAGGAAGGTGAGGATAACTTTCCCATGGGTAGGAGAGTTAACACCATAGGTTGTTCATTAGGTTGTGAGGTGGGTGGTGAAACCGCCTTGACAAAAATTATGGACTCCTCCAAGTGTGAAGGAGGAGATGAAAGGGACTCCTTTGTGGGTAAAAGAGTAGATGAGGTAGGCTCCTGCACAAGTAAAGGATCTCATGGTAGAATCTCCTTGATAGAGGGGATAGTAGGAAATTTAGGAATGGTTGGTATGACTTCAAAAACAACATGGACTACACGATATTATTTTCATTAGTTTAAGGTTCACCAATTTTATTGGATTATGGGGTATGATTAGGGAATGACTTCTTGAATATATTAAAGTTTTATTTTTTCCCGTGTGTTCGGGTTATTCAGACAAGATCTTTGTTATCTAACATTTCCTGGACAATGTTCTTGAAGGTTATACAATTACCATTGCTATGGCCTTTTACGTGATGATAGTTACAATAGTCATGTTCCTTGTACCATGCAGGCATAGGACGAGTGGGGTCAAAACAAATATGTGGTTTTATGGGTTGAAGAGAAATATATTTGGCCTTAAGATGTTTTTCTAATACTAAAGAATAAGGCTCCCCGATTAGAGTGTATTTTTACTGCTCCCATCTGAACTGAAAGACTTGAATGTGAGAAAGTTTGAAGGTAGGTTTTGATTGATTAGATGGGTGAGATGGGCTATATTTAAGAACTACCACATTGGAAGATCCTTTTGCTTATGTATAATTGTTTTGGGGTTTTGAAGAGGAAGAAGCATCATTTTATTTAAATATGGTGTTTTTGTTACAAAATTGAATCTTCTTCTCTTTAATGGCACGAATTTCCAATTTTTACACCATGGTAAATGCTTCGTCAAAGGTACGGAATTTTTTTACTTAGAGAGTTGGCAAGATGTTTCTCACACAAGCTCTAGTGAAAAAATCTATAAGCTCAGTTTAAGGTAGCTGGAATGGTAATTGGTTGATGAAGCTTCGCCAACGAGTGAAAAAATATGCAATAGATTTGTCATCGTATTGTCGTGTTGAGTATAGCTCAGTCATGGTGAACTTCTTGAGGAAATTGATTAAAAATGGTCCAGGTTGGCTTAAGCCACTTGATTACATGAGTAAATGTAATGTCTGGGTAAACCATTGTACCAATCTAATGCAGGTCTTGTCAAGGACATTGAGGATGTTCGTAGGAGTAAAGCATCATCATGGGAAATTAGATAACACCCATGTTTTAAAGACCATGATTGTTGCTGCGGGTCTTCTTTACTATTGAAACAATTGAATTTGGGAATTTCCCAATGCACAAGGTATGGGAAATGGGAATATATGGATGGATTGTCTCATTATATATTTCATCGTAAGTTGAGGAGTTGCAAGACCCAGAAACCGATGCTTCCAATGTTTGCATCTTGTCCATCATCATTTTAATGAGGTTTTTGGTAGGTTGTGATGTTTGGGTACCCCTTGTAGTATAAGGAGGTTGATGATGAATGTATGATGTGGATGACATCCCCGTATATGGTGGTTTTGAGTACAAGAACTGTGAAGGGGGAATTGATGCGGGTGGAAGATATCCTGAATAGGTGATAAACAAGATTGGGGGTTGTTGGTGATATGTGTAAGTAGGTGGGGTAGGTGTAACAACTCTTGTGGTTATTAGAGGTAAGGAATACGAGATGGAGAGGATTATGTTTTGGAATGGGGTATGGATTTCGACACCATGGGTGGTTGCGATGCAATAGGTATATATGAGGTAGTAGGTATAGATGGGGGTATGCATGAGGTGGTTGATGAAGGAATAGGTGACACCATGAGATAAAATGACGTTAAAAGTGTGACCGACGTTGTAGGTGCCACATATATTGATGATGTGGGGTCAAGTTGGGATAGTACGAGTGGTAAGGTGGAAGAAGGTAATGAAGAGCTAGTCATAGCTGACACAAAAGTGTGGGTGAGGGTAAGAGGAATGGACACATGCATGTCATATACCAAGTGTGCTAATGAGTTCTGAGTAGATGAATGGGTGAGATAGTATTTTAAGGTAATGAGGTTCTATTTAAGGAGTCTTGCGAACTCCTCATCTATGATATTGATGACAATGGGCTGAGTTGGATCCATAGGTGACAGGATGGAAGGCGGTGATGGGCTAGGTAGGAGTGGCTGAAGGCTAAAGTGAAACATAAGGGTGTTGTCTTGGCTACGAGTCAAAACCATGTGAGTTAGTGTAAAACTTGGTAATATGTTCTTTATAAATGACACCAAAAATATAAAAATAGAGAACAATAGATTCCAGGAGGTGAAATTGGTCATTGTTTTAATTAAAAATTAAAACATAGGAACCGACAACGGTTAGGTTAACTAATGATGGTGATAGGGTGACCGATGCCGGTTAGGTTAACCGATACCGATTCTTGTAGTAGGAAATCAATTTTTTTGATAAATGTTGTAACAACTAATGAAAATGAGACAAAATCTAGATTTGATAATGATTTCAAAGATCCAGATGTATGATGATGCTTTTGAGGAACCTCAGAAAGAACATAAATTGTGGTGAGTGTTATTTTTAGTAAAATGAGAAAAAAAAAAGATAACGACTATGGTTAGGTAGACCAATGATGGTTGGATGAGTAAACCAATGTTGGTCCTTGATCGACACCCATTAACTATGAAATTTTGAAAAGATGGAAGAATTTAATTTTTGTGACTTAGGTCAGATAAACTATTAACCTAGAAACCTAAGTATGATAGTAATGGACCATAACACACCCAGAAAAAGTTTGAATACACCAACTATAATCTTAACGTGTGAAAGAAAGAAGAATATGGAGGAGGTGTGACCTCACAACTCAAGAAAAAGCTAAGAAAAACATGAAATCCTATGAATGAATTTTATGTTTTAGCTTATGCTATTTAAGATTGACTTGTGAACAAAAAAAAAAATTATGTTGGAAAGAGGGTATCCTATGAAGAGGTAATATATAAGGATGGTTTTAGGTTATGTTTTGGTGGGGGGGAGGGGTCCTTTCTTTGATATAATTATTGGACAAAGATACCAGTTAGGTGCCCACTTTATCAATCCTTTGATCATGTGATCGTTGACAACTTCTTCTAGGTAAGGTGTTGTTTAAGAAGATGTGTGAGTTTATTTTTGTGCAATTTGGCAAAGAGAGAAGAGAGTGTGCTCTATGATTCAATTATGTCAACCATTAGTTGAAATGAATTCAAATGTATAGGTTTTCCTCATTTTTAATGTGTACTAAATATGCAAACATAGAAGTATGAAATGCAAGTACTTTAGAACCCAAAGCGAAATGTGATATTTGATGTAAACAAAGAGTGAACAGGAAAGAGCATGACTTTCACTAATGTTAATGCAAGAAGAGAAAGAAACATTATTTTTAGTCCCAAAGTAAAAATGTCACTTAGACAAGTAGAAGAGAGAAGATTCCTAGGGATATAATTTAATGTTAACTTCCTTTTGAAAATAAACAAGCATACAATGGTTCCTTAAGAATGAACAAATATAAGGAACCACGATGGGTGCCACTAGGTGTGCCAAAATGTTTCACCAGATTCTTATTAAATTAATGAAATAGATAAGGGTAGTAGGCCAAGGAGGAATACTTGTTTTTAATGTCAGTTGAAGGTTGTGCATGCATTCTGATTTCCTGATCCAAGTTTACTGCGAGAGCTACCTTTTGGCTAGGAGGAACTACCTATAAATGTAAAACAATACCACCAGATAGAGTTAAATTAAACAATGAGTAGACTACCTAGCAATAGCTAGATTTGGGAAGTGTGATGCTTCTTGAATAGGATTTCATAGTATTAATGATATTTAAAATATACATGAAATAATGATCTTATTAGAATTGAAACGATTTAGGTATTTAATACAAAACAATAAGAAAGGTTAGGTAAAAGGTGATTGAGGTCAAAACGGGTCAGGTGATTAGTTAGTGTTGCATTGCAAGTCTGGTACAAGCTTTGGGTAAGGTTTGGTAAAGATTTGAAATGGTTCTAGGATGTTGGGAAGTGGGTATTAGCTCATTGGTTTGAGGTATATTGTCATAAATAGTAACCGATGTCGGTTGTATTACTAATGTCTGTTAGGTAGAATGACCAACTTCGGTTGGCTAATTGGCATCAGTAGGGGAAATTATCATAAAGTTCTTAGAGTTTGTTTTTCAGACTCCCTGTGATTGCACAGAGGTTGGAAATGGTAAGGGTGAGGTCGTAAAATGGTCTTGAAGACTTGGAGATGATTAGAAGAGGGTGAAATAGGTGAAAGGAACATGTATGGTAAGGTGATAGGTTAGTGGGAGGAAAGAAGTATATGGGTGTGGAGAAAGATAAAATACTAAGATGAATAATAAATATTACTAAAAGAAAATGAAGGTAAATGAAGAGGTGTTAGGTACTTACTAAATAGTATATTTAGAGAACATAGGTGATGAAGACGGTGAGGGAAGAGATCTAGAGAGAAGAGCCATTATATTTGTGTCGAGTAAATTTAAACCTCTCAGTACTTCTGCGTGTGAATCTATGATCACGAAGAAGATGATGAATTCCCAATAGTTGTTTGTAGTGCTCCAGTGTGTTTTCTTTTCCAGAGTATTTTAGAAATTTGAGTGCTCCAAGTATTTGTTCGTATGAGATCCTTAATCAAATGACATACCTAGGAAAAGGCTTTGAATTGTATTTAACCTAACCCTCAATGGCTAGGTGACCGACGTCGATTGAGATATAACCGGCGTTAGTCAAGAAGAGAATATCTAGGTTGGCCAAAAAAGCCAGATTGTTGCTATTTTGGCATGATATCTAATCTTCTTCCAAGTCTTGAGTGATGGATCATGGATTGATAAGTAGGATTACTTTTAGGTTTGTTAATAAGAGTTAATTCTAGGTTTAGACTAAGTTCTAGTTGGTTAGGATAGGCTTAGACTTGGTCTTAGGTCATTAATGAAGTTTAAGTGGGTCATTTGAGTTAGCTAGCTCGGTGAGTTGGCTAGGTGAGGTGGTTAAGTGAGGATATTAATTAATTTAATTAAGATAATTAATTCCATTAACATGTGCACTAGTGAATATGAATAGGTAGGATATGGTTAGTTTAATTTACGGGGTTTAAAGGGGAGTATGACCCAATTTTGTGTCTACATTCCTTTATTTAGTAGGAAGATGGCCCTAAAATTTTCCAAAGCTGTTATCCAAATACCTCTCCCGAGTTATTTGGGAAAATTGTATACATATTTTGTCTTTGATCTCTTCATTGCAATGTTGCACACTCCTAATTTCCCTTGGTGCATTCCCTTCTTTATCTATGTGCCCTTCCACACTTTCACCTTCTTCTTAGCGATTATTCACCCCCATGTGCATGAACCTCAAACTTGCTTCAACCATTCAAGACCCCTGTCCCTAATGTGTGCCTTGTATATTAATTTTTAATTTTTTTCCTTGACCATGCATTCTCCACTCAATAGTTTTCCTAATATCCCCACATGCATCGCATGTGCCTTCCTTCACCTTCTTTCCATGCCCGTTTCTTCCATGTGCATATATTTGCACCTCCCTTGTGCCTTTCTATGACAAGTCATCCTCTGAAATGCTTGAGTGTGCCACACCCAACTAGTCAAAGCGTGCCAACAAGGCACTTTGAATACTTGCAGAAAATTAGTGAGTGATACATGGCAAAATGACATGAAAATTTACACAATTGGCCTTCCTTTAGCGAATCTATGTGTGCCATGTGTTTTTTGTGCACTAAAAACTCTAAAAAACTTCGATAGCCTTATATTTTTCTACGATCTCTCGATCGGCACGTGTGTGGATTTGTCGATATAGCTCTTGGCGTAGGATACGATCCTAGACATTCAAATTCAAATTCTTGGTAGACCTAGTAGGTGAGAAATGGGAAGACATTTTTATGAGCATTGATCGAGAAGAGATAATTTCTCAAACCACCTAATTTGATAGGATCCACCCTACTTCCTTCTATAACATGCCAAATGGACCTAGGGAAGTATATTTGATAGATTTTCAGGTAGATTTGTAGGCATTGAATGCTTCTTGTTGGTGGTTGCATTTCAAATTCAGATTTTCCTTGTTCTCTTATTCTTCCATGGATTCATCTATAAATGTAAGAGTTGGGATCATTTTTAATGTTGGACATTTTGGATCCTTACCCACTTTTTCTAAGGAATTCATATTTTTTTGTATTCTAAGTTGTAGACCTCTAGATTTGGATCTTGCATGTGGATATCATCCTCTTTCACCATTGTAATAGCTCTATGCATTTCTAGAAGTAATAGAAGAAATTTTTTGTTACTATTCTCTTTCCTAATGTGTTGGCATTCCTTACTATTGCTTTTTATTTTGTATTGTGTGCCTGTTGTGCCATTTCACGTCCCTTGCATATCCTTATTTAGTTGTGTTCCATGAAACTAATTTGGTAAATACATTTTAAGTTGTGCTACACATTCTATCCTTCTTTTACACATTTCCTTTAATTTTCTCTCAGAATAGATAGTTTTCATCCCTCTTTTCTAGTGCTATCACCTTTTAGTGTAGGTTTCATTTCATGTTATCCTTCTATCCTTGTTCCTTGGCATCATTATCATAGTTTTCCTTTCATCCATAGGAGTATCGGTAGAAATAGAAATAGATAGAGGAACCGACCTTCTCCGGAGATCCATCCCAAGCACGCAAGGTCCCACAACTTGGGGATGGTTCCATTGTTGTCACAAATGACTCAGTTCTTCCATATCCGAGACACAGTGCAAGTTTGA
Source organism: Taxus wallichiana var. yunnanensis (assembly GCA_018340775.1). Classification (NCBI taxonomy): domain Eukaryota; kingdom Viridiplantae; phylum Streptophyta; class Pinopsida; order Cupressales; family Taxaceae; genus Taxus; species Taxus wallichiana. The sequence continues at coordinate 155,415,205 of CM031243.1, read as the reverse complement.
TGACCAAAAAGTTCAAAAAGATATTTTCCTATTCAAACACTTCAGAAGTACCATACTCAAGTGTATCACAAAACCTTGCAATGTTAGCTTATAACAATCCAAATGAGTTTAATTTCTATCAACAAATGAATATAAAATTCATCAATCATCCAACCAAATAAGTAACCTCAAAATATACAGGTATACATTCTTGCTTAAGCAATATCACACCAATAAAGAAAAGCCAAGTATACCTAATATCATGTGAGAAAATAAGAGTAGAAATGTCTTAATCATGTAGCCCATACTACATGATTAAAATATTTTACTCGAATCCAATTAATTACAAACAAAAATGAATTCCAATTCAACAGTCTAACAATCCAAAGGTTGGACAAGATTATAGTTGAGTAAAGAGATAACGATAGCAAGCTCTCAAGACCCAATCTATCTTAACTTGTTATACAAAGCAGTCCATGCCATAACTACTTGGCTCCAACCAAATGAGAAGTATACAAGCCATTAAAATACATTATACAATATTTATGAGATAAGGTTTTCTAGGAACCATACAAGTATTCCATATAAGACTGGTGTGAATCATACTTAACCGATTACCTCACTCAGACAGAGAAATGAAATGATTCCACATAGGCAGAGAAAACTCACAATCGAACAACCTTTCAATGACTGAATGATATCCTTGATCATACAAATATGATAAAGGTTCAAAAAGAATTTAAAATTATCATACTTAATCAAGTTTAACAAACCATCCAACTGGTTTAGGTCGAGGTTCGACCAAGAGGTTTGACCTGCAAGATCATTAAAAATGGTGGTCAAACTTAAACCTACCAAATCAAAAACATACTTTGGAAGTCTTCTCTAGATCTCGAATGTTTCATAGAGTAATACATAATATCCCCTAGGTTTCCATTACACTTTCATGGCTTAATACAAGTCCTATTCAACACTATGTCCAACCGTCTACCCTGGTAGTATAAAAGCAACATAACAGTTACCATGATGAAATAGAAGGACCCAAAGTTCATATGACTGGACTACGAATAACCATAGTTTAGCAAAGCAAAGCTTTATGGATAAATTGAATAATATTATAATGACCTACTTACACAAAATAGACAATGTATTTAATCACAATTAGTACAAACAGTACCTAGAAGCTTTAGTTAAGATCTAACCCGACTTGGGTTATCGAAAAATAAACAAAACTTCTTAAATTGATCAAGGAATAATACAACCAAGATAATACCTAATTGGGTTGAGCAACAACTCACCCACATGAGGGTGATCATGAAGAAAAATCCAAATGAAATCATAGTTACATTGATCATGAGTTTGAGTATTCAAAACAAGATTCAAAAACATACCAAATATATATAAATATCTTTAGACGACACCAGTCTAACTTGAATGAGTGCTCGAGTTTCCACTCGACCAATAACAAAAGGTTGTTACTTCCTTTAAAATATAAGCATAGGAAATTCCATAGCAATCAAAAACTAAAAATACAGAGATCAATTAAAACACTATAAAAAACCATTTGTAAAATATAAGCACATGCAACCCAAAGTCATCAAAATAACATTACTAAGATCAATATCACCATAACACAACTGATTTTCTTGCATACATGAAACTCAAGAAAAAATATTTTTATTTCCACTGTAATCATGGAAAGTTTATTTCAAATGAATAACACAATCATGTAAAGAAAATCAACATTTCAACCATGATAAAACAAGTATATAATTACAAGCTCAAAAATGGTTCCAATAGCTACTTACCAATCTACAGATTCCATTTTATTGATCAATAGTAAAAACCCAGAACCCCAAAATTTATTCTATCATAAGCAAAGTTTCTTTATGAACTAATTAGATAGAACAAGTTTTTGCAAGGGATTAGATCCTATCATGCCTAGTAGAGCTTCCTAAAGTTTTCTTCTAACTCCCAGGATCCTTCTTCCAACTCCCATAACAACTTCTATAGTTGAAGTAGTTAATCTTCACGAAACTTCCTCCACCTTTCCAATGGAATCTCTCCCAACAGCTTCTCCACAAAACAAAGAAGCCAATATTCAAACCAAATCAAAAACTAGATCAAATGCCCAAAACCTCCATTTGTAGAGCGAGAAGGAGAAACAAAATGACCAAATGGAAATCCAAAAAAATACTACCTTTGCCAAATCTAGAATTTTTCCCTAGGTAGTTTGGAACAATTTTCCAAATCATTAATGCTTTCCAAGATAATTCATTCCTCCCACCAACCCACCAAATTCCTCTAACCTTTCCTAGGTTAGCTTTTAACTACTTATCCATCCAACTAATCATGCTAGAGTCATTTTTAGCAACCTTCCAAATCCAAATTTGGCTTATCGCTAAGGAGTGGTGGTGTTTTCCATTAATGGAATTAAATCAAAGTTCCAATACATGAAAAGGTGGTGGAAACCACCACTTCTTACTTGACCACACATCCCCTTCCAAATACCAACCAGGGGTTAGCTTGAGAGTTAGGCTACGAGTCTCCCTTCCATCCAATATTAGGATTAAAGTAATCTTAGAAAAATTACTATTAGAAATAGATTACTTAGGTTAGGTTCTTAGGAAATCAAATTAATTCATATGCCTTAGGCATTTGGTTAGCCATTAAAATTCAAATGTTAATAACACATCAATCATAGTCTAGGCTTAATAACTATCACATTTGAACCTTACCAGCCATGCAATGTTTTTAAAATGGAGTAGTGTTACTTGAGCCAACTCTCAACACCTTCCGGTCCTCAACATGGGACTGAATCATAAGCAAATTGGAATAAGTCACCAAGATTAATTAGTATACTTGGGTAATTCATAATAATGAACAACTACAATTTCCCACATTAATCAAAATTACAGATTGAATTAAGGGAATGCCTTGGATCAATGAAAATGATCCAAGGTATTTTCTTAATCGTTCAAAAATAATATTAGTCATTATTGACTTACGATAGTTTTCCCATTTTACAGCTTATCCAATGTTCCAAGAATAGAAATTGAACTTTTCACAAGTTGTAGATATCTAGTTCATTTCATGAATCAATTAAATAACATCACAATTCAAGAGTACCTTACAAATAATGGATGATTAATCAATAAAATCTCAATTGAGATAAATATTAATCTAGCAACATGATTCATTTAGTTCTATGGAGAAACAACTCAAGAAAAATCACATGTCAACATTGTAATCCATTTCTTAAATGAGAAAGTATGGATGCAAGATAATGGTAGAGGTGTTACATCTAGAATCATACACCTAATAAGATCCTTCCATACATTAGTTGTGGCTGAAAAATACAAGTTTTCAATGGCGAATTAGTAGAAATAAAAAAGAAGAAGAGAAACACCAACTACTAACATCTAATCTATAAAGTAGAATTGAAAATACTCAATAGGATCTCTAGGGATCCAAGTCAAATCTGATGTTTCCCTCATGGCCTCTATAGCCCCCTCCCATACCTCCTCCTTCTCCTCTATCTCCTTGGGATGAATAGACTCTTCCTCTTCCTCCTCAAATCTCAAATTTTCTAACCCTTTTTTCTACCCCCCAATCGATTAGTTTCCTAACATGAGCCAAAGGCTTTCTCCCCTTCACCTTTCTCTCTATGGGAGCCTATCCAATATATATGACCTGGTGTGGTATAACTACACCTCTAAAAGCATGATCTAGTGTAATTGCATGCATATTGATCACAATTATGGGAACTATAGCCATCCATCTAAGACACCCCATGTAGTTATCTCTGGCCTCTTTGATGCCTTTGAACATAGTACCAACGATGGGGAGTGTGGTGAAAAGAGTAACCCAGACTACTAGGTTACTTGTATAGCTAGATGGATATCGATCTAGGCACGAATTTTAACTAATCGAGTATTACACATGTAGAAACCAATGCAATAGTCTCCTCACCCCATTATCTCATCATGTCCTAATATGGGTGAGCCACCATATCTAAAGTGATAAAGTAATTAGTGTCGGTGTTATATGAGGTGTGGCCCTAAGAGGGACCATATAAACCCATATCAATGTTAGGGAATAAGGGATAAAATATGTAGAATAATCCCTCACGAGATCGCAATGATAGAAACTAATATGCATAAAATATTACATATCTCAAATAAAAGTGTAGAATAAAATAACACAACACAAAGAGATAGTATTTAACGTGGTTCACCCAATTTGGGCTACGTCCACCAAGAATCACTTGCTCGGATTTTATTACAAGCCACCACTCTCTTAATACAATACCCAGATCTGTTTGGAGCTATGCTCAAAAACTCTATAGAATTCACATCCGAATTCAAAACACATATGCAATGTTTACGTTATATCTACCATACGCACAAAACCATATAAATAGACAACTACTCAAGCAATTTTACAAAACTGTGGGTATCAAAACCATGGGCTGAAATCGTCCCATAAACCTATGGGTCAAAAAACCTGCCCATATGATAAAATCACGTTTATTGATGTATTGGGTAGGTTTTAAGGCCCTAAATTCTTTTTTCGGGGGCTTTGCCCCTAAACCCCCTGCTATCGGGGCTACCACCCCTAGACCCCGCTCGCTCGAGTCTGCCCAGCCCCAACCCCCTGACAAGGATACATAAAAGGTGTATAGTACTCTTAGTGTATAGTCTTCAACACTTTTACACATGAAAACAGAGCTCCACAACCTAACAATATCCCAATTGGAGACTAGTTTTCCTCTCAAAGCAAGCTTCTCAACCCTTCACTAGTTTCCATGAAGACTAACCAAAGTTGAACACAACTTTTGTTTTTCCCTTGTGATAACCTTGGTCATCATGTCTATAAGATTCTGACTAGTATGGATCTTCTCTAGCTTCAACTTCTCTTCCTCCAAAGTTTTCCTGATGAAATGGTACCTTAACTATATATGCTTCATCCTAGAGTGGAAAGAAAAGTTCTTAGCTAGGTGTATAACACTCGACTATCACTATGTAGCTTTCCTTCCTCTTACTTATGCCCCAACTCCTTAAGAAATTGTTGTAACCAAATCATTTCTTTTCTTACCTCTGTGGCAGCAACATACTCAGCCTTTGTGGTTGAAAAAACCACCACTTTCTGTAGTCATGAAATCTAGCTCACTGCTTCCCCCACCTATAGTGTAAACATAACCTATCATGCTCCTCCTGCTATCTACATCTCTAGCCATATCTGAATCTACATAACCACACAAAGTGGTGTCTGATCCACTGTAGCACAAAACTATCCCCATGGTCCCTCTCAAATATCGAAGGATCCACTTTACTACCTGCCAATGATCTCTTCTGGATCACTCATAAATCTACTCACTACTCCCACTACATGGGCAATATCAAGCCTAGTACACACCATGGCATACATCAAATTACTAACTCATTGATGAGTAAGGTACCTTGGACATTTGGTTTCTCTCCTGCTCTGTCTTGGGACACTGCTCCTTTGATAACTTGAAATGGCCTACCAAAGGAGTCCCAACCGGTTTAGCATCCTGCATTTTAAACCTCTCCAAGACTTTCTTAATGTACCCTTCCTGAGATAAAGTCAGCTTCCTTTCCTTCCTATCCCGAGATATCCTCATACCAAGGATTTGTTTGGCTACCCCCAAATCCTTCAAAGCAAAGGATTCACTTAGCTACTTCTTGATTACTTTTATTTCATACATGTTTTTACCTATAACCAACATGTCATCCACATACGATTATGATAATATAACTTTCATCCTCAAATTTATTTATATACACACAATGGTCAGAATGACATCTAATATAACCTTGCTCCATCATGAAGCTATCAAATTTCTTATACCATTGACGTGGAGCTTGTTTCAAGCCATAAAATCTCTTCTTCAGTTTGCACACCATCTCCTCTTTACCTTTGACCTCATAGCCCTCTAGTTACTGCATATATAGTTCCTCCTCCAAATCACCATGGAGAAATGTAGTCTTTACATCAAGTCTGTTTTAAGTGCAATTCTTCTACTACAACGATTCCTAGAATAGTTCTAATAAAATTCATTTTTACTACAAGAAAAAAATCTCATCAAAATCTATACCTTTTTCTATGCAAACCCCTTGACTACCAACCTAAACTTGTATCTTTTCTTACCTCCTTCTTCCTCTTTGACTCTGAACACCCACTTGTTCTATAATGCTCTTTTTCCTTTAGGTAGCTTCACCAAATCCCATGTCTGGTTCTTCATGAGAACTTGAGGCTCCTCATCCATGGATTTCTCCCACTTCTTCCTAGCATCTACCTGCATTGTTTCATCAAATATCTTTGGCTCTCCACTATTAGTGAGTAATAAATAATAAAGAGAAGGAGAAAAATGTTTAGGTTCTCTTCTTACCCTAGAAGATCTCCTCAATATAGGAGTTTGGGGTTCTGTTGAGGAGGTTCTGAACTAATTCATGTGTCACTTTTCCATTCGGAAGATCCTCTCTTGTTGCATATTCTTTCTTTCTTGGATTCTTCCTGTTTTCCTGCAACTTCTACTTATACATGAATTTCTCATTAAAGACCACATCCCTAGATCAAATTATTTTCTTTTCCTTAATACTCCAACATTTATATCCAAATTCATCACCACCATAACCAATGAAAGTAAATTTTTCCGACTTAGCCTCTAGCTTGGTCCTATAATCCTTGTCTATATGAACAAACACCTCACATCAAAAGACTCTAAGAAATGAATAATAAACTTTCTTAACATACCAAGCCTCCTCAAGTATGCCTCCATCCAAGGCACTTGAGGGTCCTTTGTTTATCAAGTACATAATTGTGCTCACCACTTCTGCCCAAAAAGAAAGAGGCAGTTTTGCATGTAACCTCATTCTCCTAGCACGTTCCATTATTTTTCTATTCATATTTTATGATACCCCATTCTGTTGCGGAGTTCCTGGAACTATCTTTTTCCTATGGATTCCATTCTTATAACAAGTAATCATCAAATTCATTGCTAAAATACTCCCCTCCATTATCTAACCGAGAGACATTTTAGCTTAAGATCTTGTTTCATTCTCTATCGGGCTTTCCATTTAACAAAAGTGTCAAATACATCATATTTGTTTTTAATACAATAAAAATAAACTTTCCTTGTTGTATCATCAATAAAAATAACATAATAACTTGAACCCTCAAGAGATGATACCTGAGCTGGCCCCCACACATCATAATGCACCAGCTCTAACTTACTCTCTTTCTTTGTAGGTCCAACCTTGAGAAACCTTACTCACTTTTGTTTCCCATATATACAGTCCTCACAGAACTCCAAACCTGTTTCTTTATATCTAGGAAAATCCTTCTTTATGATCTTTATGCCCTTATGGCTCATATGACCGAGCCTATAGTGCCACAATGTTGTATCTACTTCTAAAGCCACAAGATTACAAACATTAGTGCTATAAGTGGTTAAATACAAGGTTCCAACCTTCTTACCTCTTACCACCACAAGAGAACCCTTGGTAACCTTATAAGAGTCCGCTATAAATATCACAGTATAAACATCACTTCCCAACTTCCTTGTCGATATCAAATTTCATCTTAATGTAGGCACATGTATGACATCATTCAATAGCCAAGTATTCTCATTCTGCATCTTAACCTGAATGCAGAACCTTTTCCAACTATGTTGCAAGGCTCATCATCACTAAGAAAACATGCCCAAAATCTCCTTGAACATAATCAACAAAATAATGCCTATGCGGAGAAGCATGGAAAAAATCCCCGAATCTAAAACCCAAGATTCGGAATATTGTGTAAAGAAAGAATCAAAGCATCCTGACATACATTACCCATTGCCACATTTTCCTCCTTGTTTTCTTCCTATTGTTTCTTCTTGTCCCAAAGCTCCCAACAGTCCTTCTTTACATGCCCATACTTTCCACAGTGCTAGCATACTATCTTGCTTTTGGATTTTGACCTTGCCCGATCCTTTGATTTTCCATGGTTTCCTCTATTCTTTTGTCTCCCTCTAGTTTCCACTATCAAAGCATTCCCTAGAAGTAGAATATTAACCAGATATTTTTCTTCACATTTCCTTGCTTAGAATCACCCCTACAACATCCTCAAACTTCAACTTTGAGTTATTAGGAACCGAGTTGCTTACCGCCATTACCATGCTATTCCAACTCTCACGTAAAGAGCACAGAACTAATAAAGCCCTAACTTCTTCATCAAATTCTATTGTAACTAAAGCTAGCATATTTACAATTGTATTAAAATAATTTAGATGATATGCTACTAAACCATTCTCAGACATCTTCATATCAAACAAATTTTTCATTAAAAATATCTTATTAGAGGTAGAGGGTTTTTCATATAACTTCCCTAATACATCCATCGGTTATTTTGTAGTCTTTTACTTTGAAACATTAAATAATATTGAAGATGGAAGACACAACTAGATTGTCCCAAGTGCCTTCCTATCTAGAAAATCTCATTCCACATCTATCATGCACAAGGGATTGTTCACCTTCTCGGAAAATAGAGATAAAGGTCCTTCGATAAAGGTAATCTTCCATCTGCATCTTCCAAAGAATGAAATTTTGCCCGTTGAATTTATCAACCCTAGATCTTCCATCATCTGTCATAGCTCCCACTCAAGATAAAACTTTCCCTGCCATTCAACATTTCAGAAAACCAAACCAGGCTCTAATACCAATTATTAGGGAATAAGGGATAAAATATGTGGAATAATCCCTCACAGAATCACAACAGTAGAAACTAAAATATTGAAAATATTACAGATCTCAAATAAAAGTGTAGAATAAAATTACACAACACAAAGAAACAGTATTTAACGTGGTACACCAAGTTTGGGCTATGTCCACCAAGAATCACTTGCTTTCATTTTATTACAAGCCACCACTCTCTCAATACAATACTCGGATCTATTTGGAGTTATGCTCAACAAACTCTATAGAATTCACAACGGAATTAAAAACACATCTGCAATGTTTATGTTATATGTACCATATTCAAAAAACCATATAAATAGACAACTACTTAAGTAATTTTACAAAACCGTGGGTATCAAAACCATGAGGCAAAAACCGTCCCATAAACCTATGGGTTAAAAACCTTCCCATATGAGAAAATCACGTTTCCCAATGTATCGGGCACACTTTAAGGCCCAAAAATATTTTTTGAGGGCTCGCCCCAAACCCCAGCTGAAGGATACATGAAAAGTGTATAGTACTCTTATTATACAGCTTGAACACTTTTACACATGAAAACAGGCTCCACAACCTAACAATCAATGTTTTTATCTCTATGGGATGTGTAATCCCAATACCCTCCTAATAGGGTTTCAATTACCCATATATCCATTACATAACTAGTGTGAGGTGTCTAAGTGAAGTGGCCCCACATCTAACTATCTTGTATAAGTCATGGTAGGTGGTACCTAATATGTCCACCACTAGGTGAATCTCCTCTTGTGATGCTTAATAATATCTATAATGTGATCCCAACATAATAATAACCTCTCAACACCATTATTTCCTATCAAATGTGAGGCCAAAATACTAATGATGGCCATAGATAGAGTGGTAATAGGGAAATATCGATAATAGCTAGTCTGAATCCCTACTTAAAACTCATATCATGTTCATGTGCATCACCCAAATAATTTTCCCATCTGCATGGCGGTCCTTATCGATGAGCTAGCATTCTTTAGCAATAAATTATTTCCAATAATAGGAACTCAAATATCTTATACACATGTTCCAGAGTGATGGTCCACTCCCCATGAATGCCGGGAAATCAAAAGTGCGTTGATCTACATCCCAATATGTCCAAAAGTCACAAAGTATGTTACTCACTAGGGAAACTGGTCGTGTCCATGCTGATTTCCATATCACCACCCTCTCTAATAGGCCTATTTTGAATGATGTTAATAAAAGCAATAATCTAGCAAACCACTCCCGCTCCCTAGCTCTACTCCATCTAACGTAGACCCCTTGAATCCAAAAATATAAAAGAGAGCATATCAGATTATAATACATACATGTTGGGCTAGCAAAAACAATACGAATACTCATAAAATAATTAAAATTTTCATACTTGGCCTTTACATTACAAAATTTTGTGATGTTATACAACCAAAAATTTTAGCGAGTAGTTGTTCATGGTGGTTACACAACCTCCATGGAAGTTGAAAAATTCCACTCTACATACGAGTTGTAGTTTCATAACCACCATGATTATTGTGAAACCACCATGGAATTCATGTCCACCAAAATCGTGGTCATGCCCTTATATCTAGAAACTCAAAAATGCAAAAAAATGACCAAAATGGTTCAAATAAACTATAACACCTACATAACGCCCCCATACAAACATTTTGACTATATATTTATTCAAAATCTCCCCTCCTAGAGATAGTTTCAAACAAAAATGATGATTTGGGAAAAAAATAAACACTTGTAACTCACTTATTCCCGACCCTCTCTTTGTTGTGGCTAGGTTTCTGACATCACGATCAAATTCAAATTGTTTTGAATATATTCATAAGTGAAAAGTTACCAGAAGTCTAGAGCTTGAAATTTAGCTAAGTTTTCAAATGCAAATGATTTCCAAAAATATAAAAAAGTGATATATATCTCATATTTGGTTTTCTAACATTTTTTTGTGTGATTGTATGCGGGGATGGTGTATGCGGGGTAGGTAGATTTATTATCCTTGCATGCATGGTAAGTATTTTTGTATTTTCATTCCAAAGTATTTTATTGAGATTTTTATATTACTCCACTTGATTCCTATTTTTTTAGGTATTGGGAAGGCTAGGATAACATAAATTTGATGTGTGGTCAAGTAACTTAATTTTTAACCGTCCCACTAGGGAGCACCATACTTGGAAACTAAGTTTTAGCCAATTCATGGTTAAAATTCTCTTATGAGGGGCACTATATATGTACCAAAAATTACATGGTTTTATATAGAAGAACACGATACATATTTGATGATGAAGAAAACTTTCTCTAGAGTAACAATGAAATCTAGATCCTTCCCCTCTCTTTTTCATGCTTATTATAACTTGTTTTTATTTATTTTCAAAATTTTGGAATCATTCTCTTTTGTGGGTCCCTTTTACCCCTTTTGTACTTCTTCTTTGGCATCATTCGTATAATCTTTGCCATGGCGGTTATGCAACTTATAGTATTCACGAGATAGGGGGTTACGTAACCACTATTTTTCTAGAGTAGTATTCCTATTGCCTTAAATTTGAGAATTAAAATATGTGTTTTTAACTCATGTTTAGATTTTGGGAGTGATAAACTCATTTCTTAACCATTTTCCTAATGTTGGGATTATTGGATTTGTATTGGAATTATCTTATTGGTTTACTATATTTAGAATGTTGACTACCACTTATTATGATGCATTGTTACTTCTTTTTAGATGTGTGTTGTTAGACTTATTCCTCCCCAAAAAATTATAAAATTCCGGACTTCACCGGATGAAGGGTTGAAGTTTTCACATTTTGGATGTAAAGTTATGTTGCTAAATTTTTTAGAGTAATTACATGGACAACTAGTTATTTTCTCTATTCCTTACTATCACATGTTTTCAGTCACTTTTTTCAACTAGGAAACGACAACCAATTGTTTGCATTGTTCCAAAGTACTTTTCACCAACATTATGCACATCCTAGGATCATCTGGATATCATTTCTAGAGAAGGAAAGAAAGATGAGGAGACAAAAAATACAACACCACATCTAGAATTCTATCATAGTTCAATAATAACTAGGTTGGGGGTGTATTTTAATTTCTTTAAGATTTTTTTAATTATATTTGTTGCAATAGAAGAAGTCCACTTCTTTTAATGCTAGTATTTTTTTCAAATATTTTTGATATCTTCATTTGATAGATTCTTCCTGAATTATCCTTATGAATCTTCTCAAGAATTTATTTGGAAGAAGAAGTGAAGAAATCGTTTTTTTATTTCATTCAACTAAACCCAAAAAAATTTAACATGGAATGTTTATACGACAAAGAGGAAATTTCTTCTGAGAAGATTTTCCCTCTCTAGAAAACCTAAGGTAGAATCTTTTCAAAATAAGTTCACTATATCTAGATTAATGGTTTTCAAATACATTCCTTAGAATACATTTTTATACAATACAAAAGCAAAGGAATAACTACATCCATTACTACTACCGATTTTATTTTATGTTATTATAAGTAGTAGTATTATATTTTAATTGATTTCTTGTGTCATGTAATAGCTTATTTATTTATTTTTATTTAAATTTTACAAAATACAAAAAGATATTAGTTGTTTAATTATTTTATTTCAATTCACATTTGCTATATTTTGTATCTCATTAGAAATGGAAAAAGAACTTCCCGTAAAAATTATTCTTCATCGAAGTTGGGACCATGGAAACAAAGGATTGAATATGAAACTTTTCATTTGAGATGAAAAAAATGTCAGAAGTTAGGACATTTCACCAGGAAATATCCCACTATAAAAGGTTCTTAAAACCATGATAAGGAAGAAGGGTTATCTCAGGGTATGATGATTGAAAAAATTCTAAAGAATCTACTAGAATCTCGTAACCACTACAAAGAACGAAAGAGAATAAGGATAGAGATTTCACAGAAATCAATCCTGATCTGAATAAGGAACAAAATAAAAAATAAATGGATTTTTTTTTTCCTAATCAACTAAATCTAAAGTATAAGAAGAAAAAAAGGTTTCAAAACCCCTATACATCGACCACTTTGGTATGCGAAAGCTCTAGCATCCCAAGACTCATGCTTTCAAAAAGAGAGTGAGGATTCAAAAGATCAAGGCAGGAAGGAGTTGGAAAATCCAGTGAAATTGATTCTAAGGGTGGATGATAAAAGCTCTAAGGTTAGTATTAATATTATTTCCAATGATCTTACTCATATGGAAAATCTAAATGTAGATCAAATAGACTTGTCTACCCAGGAAACCTTAAAGACTATTGAACAACCACTAAACAACATTCTAATGGGATCTGAGAAGCATGAATTATCATCAAATATTAAAATACTGGATCATCTTCTTGATCCCATAGTAGAAGATAAATATGATAACAAAGACAATAAGGTACTAGATAACTGCTTAGAGGAGCATAATATATCTTTGGGTCTTGATATACCTAACTTATCGGCAAGTGAACAACTTCTATTCAATGGCAGAGTATTAGATTCACAATTGAATGATGAGCATGAGCTAAGTGAAAAATAGGAGGGGCAACTAACCCCGTTCTCATCAAATGTACTCTCTGATTTTGATAATGACTTGAACAATGGCTTTATTGAAGTTAAATCCAAAAAGAGAAGAATGAAAGGATTTGAGGGGATTCTTGATACCCTATATAATGATAAAAAGAAGAAAGTAGGAAATTGGGAGGCTTCCACTTCCAGATAACTAGATCTTCTTTAAGAAGGGTAGCAGATATTAGAGGTAGCAACAAAAAAGGTAGGCCCTCAAAGAAGGAGCTAAGAAAGAAAGAAACTGAAAAATATATTGTAGATGAGACTCAAAGCCAATTGAACCATCTGGAAAATGCTTCCCCCATATTTTATAGATGAAGATAATATCTTGGAATATTAGAGGGATGAATGGAGGTCCTAAGAAAAGGATGCTCAAAGAATTAAGAAAGTCTAGTAAACATGGAATACGATATTGCAAGAGACTAAAATGAAATCCAATGTTCTTGAGGTCTATAAAACAACCTTCTGGGATACTTTTGATTCTGTTGTTGTTGAATCTCAATGAGAGTCAGGAGGAGTGAATATATTTTTGGATAATAATTTAGTTACTAGTAAGGTGATCTTTACTTCTAATCATCATTTAGCTATCAAATTTCATGGTTTGGATAATGATTCAACTTGGATCCTTTCAAATATATATACGCCCAACTTTTTTGATAGAAGAAGGAAAATTTGGGAGGATTTAAAAAAATTTAGAAATAGAGATGGGAATGATAATTGTTTGGCTATGTGATATTTCAACTCCCATCTCAACCCTAGTGAAAAAAAGGGGTAATTCTGATTTTTGTTGGCATGGATGATTTTTCTGAATTTTTCTCCTCTTTAAATCTTATGGATGTTGAACTTCATGGAAATAAGTTTACATGGACAAATAAAAGAGTTGGGAATGATATGATCCAGGTTATATTAGATAGATCCCTTATATCTACTAATTGGATTCTACAACAAGATTTTCATTTGTCCTCACTTCCTAGAATTGGATTTGACCATAATCCTATTGTGCTAAATATTTTCAACTGGTCCAAGCCTTCTCATTGTTCTTTCAAATTTGAAAATATGTGGTTAGATCATGAAGACATTGTAGATAGGATTAAAGAGTGGTGGAAATGGGATGGAGATGGAACCACTCAATTCAAACTGGTTCAGAAATTAAAAAATGTTAAAAAGTAGGTTAAAATTTGGAATAAAGAGGTTTTTGGTAATATTTTCGAAAAGGAGTTAAAATATCAGATTCAGGATCTTGAACTAAAAGTTTCCACTAAACGAATGGACTCTGCTAATCATATTTTAGAAAAGAAACTTCTATCTGATTTTCATACTATTTGTAGTAGGGAGGAAACCTATTGGAGACTCAAATCGAGGGTAATTTGGCTGAAAGAGGGTGATAGAAATACTAAATTCTTTCATATGAATACCCTAAAACATAGGTCCTATAATAGGATTATGGAGGTTTTAAAAGGAAATGACATTGTAACTAAGGATCATAATGACATAAAAGCTAAAGCTCTTAGATTTTATGAAAATATGTTAAAAGAAAATAATGCTTGCAATGAAGAAACAACCTCTTTCCTTTTAGATGCCATTCCTAGGAACATTATTGGTGAAGAGATATTTAAGATTATTTCCAAAATTATACAAATTTTTGTTTTCTCTTGAAGGGGGAAATGCACTTGGTCTGAATGGATTCTCTACAAAAAAATTTCAAATATTTTGGGATATCTGTTCGGAAGATTTACTCAAGGCAATTAATGAATTTTATAGAATGGGTGACCTTCTTAAAGAGTTGAATAACACCCATATTGTGCTTGCTCCAAAAAATATGGATGCCAAAGAATTTAAGGACTTCTAGCCTATTAGTCTGGTAAATGTGGTTTATAGAATATTTACTAAGATTATTGCTTCTAGAATCCAACCTGTTCTTTCTGATTTAATATCAAAGCAGCAAAGTGGATTCATCAAAGGGATAATTATACAAGATGGAGTGATTATGGTTCATGAAACTATACATTCCATAGATAAAATCAAGAAATTAGGTATGACAATCAAGATGGATATGAATAAGGATTTTGTAAAAGTTTCTTGGAATCTCCTTCATAAGGTTCTCAAAAATTTGGGTTCCAACATAAATTCAGGAAGATCATTGAGACATGCATTTCTACGACTAGATTTTTAGTTTTTTCAATGGAACTCCAGTGGGTTTTTCACCAGCAGTAGGGGCATAAGACAGGGAGATCCTATGTCCCCTCTTCTTTTCATTCTTATGGTTGATAGTCTTAGTAGATCTATTACTAAATCTATTAATGTAGGTCTTTTACAAGGAGTTAGACCCACTTCTACGAATCAAACAGCCTCACATCAACAATTTGTTGATGATACAATTTTATTGCTAATGGAATCTATCCTTGAAGCTAAAGCTATCAAGACTATTCTAAAATTTTATGAGGCTACATCAGGGAAACAAGTTAATTTTGAAAAAGCTCCATTTATTTATTTAATACTCCTTTGAAAAGAAAAAATAATAATTACTCTTATTTTGGGTTGCAAAATCAGCTCCTTGCCTACTTCCTACCTAGGATTACCTCTTGGGACCAATAAAGTTGTTATGGATGTGTGGAATGCATTATTAGATAGATTTCAGAGGAAATTAGTAGGGTGGAAAGGTGTTGTTCTTTCTAATGCTGGAAAATGCTTGCTTATCAAAATCACATTACAGAACTTACCCATATATATTATGTCTATGTTCAACATTCCTAAGGCAATTGTAGATAGAATTAAAAAGATCCAAAATCACTTTCTCTTGTAGGGAACTGAAGAAAGATTCATATATCATATGGTGCTTTGGGATCAGGTGTATACACCTAAGAAAATTGGGGGGCTTGGTATCAAGGACATTAAAAAAATGAATATTGCTTTAATTGCTAAGATGGGATGGAGAATGTTAAAGGAGGAACAACCTTGGGTTGAGCTAATCAGAGCTAAATATCTAGCTCAAAACAATGTGAATTCATTCCTTTATGAAGACCAACTTCCAAATGGTTCTATTTTTTGGAACAATTTGATCCAAATGAGAAAATTTATCATGCAAGGATGTAGATGGAAAGTGGGAAATGGTAGGGAAATTCAGTTTTGGAGGGACAATTGGACCAATTTCAGTTTAAAGGACATATTTGACTCCATTAAGGATATCTTAACTAAAAATTATGGTACTAAAGTCAAAGACTATATTGATATAGAGGGGAATAGAAGAAAATGGAAACAACTCAAGTGTGGATGTGGTAAATCTAAATCCTATTGTTTCCTCTCTTCAAGAACAACTTGATATTATACCTCTAAATCAAACTAAAACAAAAGATGAACTGGTTTGGAGTAATTCTTTTGATGGTGAGTATACTATTAAATCTGGTTACAACTCCTTTTTTAAAATGTTCAATGTGACTTCAAGTGGAGTAAAATTTGGATGCTTGAGTTAACTCCTAAAGTTAACTTCTTTTTTGGCTTGTTTTAAAAGGAAAAATTCTTACTAATGATAATTTAATAAAAAGGGGTTTATCATGCCAAATATGTGTTGCATGTGTAAAAAGGAGGCTGAGGATATTAAACACTTGTTGTTACATTGTGATTTTTCTTCAAAGCTTTGGAGTCTCATCTTCTCAAGATTTAATATATGTTGGACCCTTCCAAATGAGCTCCTATAGACTTGGGTATAATGGGATCCCCCTAATAAACACTACATTTTAAGAGGCTTTGGAAGTTGCTCTTACCACATGCCTTTTGGAGACTATGGGAAAAAATGGGATTATTTTTAGGAAAGAATATAGGTTTGTAAAATTATTTTCCATAGCATTGTCACTGTTGTCAAAGATAACATTGAGAGGTTCAGACCTCCTAGAAATAAGCAATATCCTAAAAATGAAAAAAATTTTGGTACCCAAATTGATTCTCCCTCGATGCTGAGCAACATCACAGATTTGACATAAAATCTTAGAGACAAGAAGATCATGTTGTGTGTCAATTTTTAGCCAGGGAAGAGATGCAACTTTCTCTTTGTCACTCGGATGTGGAGAAATGGGTAGCACCCTAAACATGATTTGATCTATCCTCACTACTTTATAGTTATACGTTTCAACCAAGGTGAGAGGTCCCTTCGTAGCCTATTGTTTGTGGAGGAGATGGATATTTACTTCTTTACAAGGTTATTAAAAAGACCTTGAAGAAAATATGATCAATACAACAAAAATATAACTCTCACGAGTTGTCACCCTAGATAATGGAGATATTTTCTAAGCAAGGTTCGAAGTTTCTACTAAAGACAATGAAAACCTGATTTATTATGCATGTTTTGGTAATAGAAATTATGCATTTGTGTACACACAAGATAAATAGGGTAGTATGGGTATGATTGGTTGTTTTTAAATAAATTTTGGTGGGAGGTGAGGCGAATGAACTTGATTCACCAGATCTTTGAGAAATTTTACAAAAAATGGAAGGCTTAATCAACAGAATGCTTCATAATAGCTAAAATGTTCCTTTAACCAGAAGGTGTGCTTAAATGGAGGCCTATATAAGCACTTTTTCACACAAAATTTAAGAATCCAAAATGAAGGCTCAAATTGAAAAACTTAACTAACATTATCAACCTTTGTTTTATCACGCCTAAGATACACTCAAAGGATAAAAACAATCTTATCATCATGCTAGGAGTAAAGTAATTTTAATTTTTTTATTTCACTATCAAATGAAACCTCTTCGATAAATTAAATTGCAAATTCCACCAAACTATCACAAAGATAAGATCTTGTGTGATTCAGAATGATTTTAATGTAAGATAGCAATGGGAATAAAAAAATATTTGCAGACATTCGAAATGAAGCGAGACATAACTTTGCTCAAAGTCAACAAAGATTAACTCAAATTTGATTAAACTCATCAAAGGGAAATTTTCTAGAACAATCTCGATCTTGTGAATTTTTTTACATCACAACCACCTTGACATTATCAAATTTAACACAAAATAAATAAATAGGTTCCTCAGATAGTCTCTCGAAAAGATGGGCTCTGTCAAAATTTTCTCTTAGGAATTAACTCCCGACCTCTAACACTCCAACCATTTACATGAAAAATTCATGCAATTTATAACATTTTATTTACAATAGAGTTTTCCCTCCAAAACCAAAAACATTCAAAGCACCATTGCTTGTTACGATTTCGATCGTGATTCCCATAATCAGATTTGCAAAAAAAAATTCAGGTGCTCGAGGGAAAATATCTCCAAATATTTCCAAATTTCAATTCTTCACTGGTATATTACTCTTCACTTCACGCGCCAACTACTTCCTCCTCTAATCTATCAAATCTAGTTTTTTGCGTGCCAAGGAAGGAAAGATTGGAAAATCAGATTGAGTCCAATAGTCAGATCACATCTTAATGGTAAAATACATTTTTAGATCTTCCTTACAAAATCAAGATATCAAATTAATTATCCTCTTTATTTGGTGTGTAAAAGAAATCAAGAAATGATAAAAAACCATAAAAAACTCGCATCCCCAAAATCTTTGGAGAAAAATTACGAAAAATCGATACATATGCACAAATTGCCATTGATTTCCCTTTTCATTTGACTGTCCATGTGGGAGATCCAAGTTAAGACGGGCATAGGGGTTCCTTTTTACCTTTTACAACTTTTGTAAAATTTCTTATTTTTCTCCACCCCTACGCTTTTGAAAAATTCTCTTGACACGTGTCCCAATATGGGTCCCAGAAGAAGCTGTGCTCAATTACGCTAGTTTACGTCATTTTTGGAAAAAGGAAAATTTCCCAAAATTTCCCCGCAACTCCACTCTTTTGTCGTTAGTTTCTGATGTGGGTCCCAATGGAACCATGCTTCTTTTTACACTTTAACCCCTTTTTTCACAAAAGGAAATTTTTCCAAATTTCCTCGAAAGTCTGCACCTCCGTCATTGAGTAAATAAAATTTTGACTATTCTCTATTGGGCTTGCTAGTCATTTTGATGACTTTAATCTTTTTGAAAATAAGAGGAAAAAAATACAAGTTACCTCCAATGGCCTACCTCCCCACCTTTTCACTTTTCAAACTGCCACGCATCTCAATGGCACATTTTAAGATGGTCCCAAAAGTAGAGACCCCAAACAAGTGCGGGCTCAACACGTGTCTCGGTCAACAGATTCTATTAAAAATTTGAACATTCAACGAATGTTCCATGTGTCTAAGGTCCGAGATAGTATTCTTTGGCTGTTGAAAATTCCAAGCAAAAAGGCAGAGTGAGGGAAGCCTCCAAGTTTCCTCCTACCACTTCTTAAAAATAAAACTCAGGGGATGGTCCCCAAACATGCGTGGTCCCTCCACATGTCTCGGAGCCCTTTAGGAAGTTGATTGAAAATTATACGTAAAGGAAGGCCCGGTGGAAACCTCCATGTGTCTTTATGGTGCAACTTTAAGATGGTCCCCAAGAGAATACCCTCCATGTGTCCAAGAGTGGAAACCTCCATGTGTCCCTCTGTCACAATTGTTAAGGTGGGACCTTGAGGAAGATCCTCAAATGAGTGCCAGCCCACCACGTGTCCACGACCCATCAAAACTATACTAGCTACATGAAATTTGTTTCTAAGTCTAGGAAAAGTAGCGAAATCCTCCATGTGTCCCCGGTGCAACCCCAAGGCTAAACAAAAAGGTGAGTCTTCAAACGAGCGTCATTCCTCCACATGGACAAGTTTTGGGTTGAAACGATCCACCAATTTTTAGAGCACCCCACCGAGCCACATCCAACCAAAAAGGGCCACATTTCTAATGATGCAAAGATGAAAATTTTATGAGGAAAACTCACCCGTCAAACCATAAAAATGTAAGGAAACCACCATTTGAGCCCGGAGATGAAATTTTCTTCAAGGAAAGAGAATTTAGAAATATTGTAAGGTTCAAACATGATCCTTTGAGCTACATCCATTCACATTTCTTCAAGTATTTGGGACAAAAAGTGACAGGGACAACAACACACAACTGTAGAAAATGGAAGGAAAGGAACAACCCAAGTTTTATGCCCAATTTATAGACACCTTCAGATGGAAAGAGAAATGAAAAAAATTTCTAGATCTTTAAGTGATCTTCACCAAGGAAGGGACTGATCATGGTAAATAGATAGAGGATATAGTCTTCAAGCACCAACACAGGGAGATAAAATATGTGACAGAGGCCACAAACTAAGGGATTTTAATGACAAATAGGGTGAGACTAATTTGAGCACCAACATCGGCTCTGACTCGGGATGGGAACTCCTTGTGAGTGCCACAAGAACCAAATAATAGACCAAGTTCCAAAATATCCATTGGGAAAAGGAGTCATCTTTCAAAGAAGAAAACAAAAACCATCTCCCAAAAACGAACCGAGAAACCTAGCAAAACCAGGTCACCAAGGACCAGAATGAGTAAAAACACAAAACATAGAAAAAAATCAACAAACTATATACTATTCAAATGATGCTCACCTTGATTTTGGGGGATCAATCAAGGAAATGTTTCAAATGCCTACCATTAACAAGAAATTCAAGCAATTCCCCCTCCAAGTATTTCATGAAGAAGGTATGTTCACTAATTCGAATGTTAATGGATTAAGGGCCCATCCATAATGCATCAAATTTACCATTCTTGCCCTTATCTTCATGCCTACTATCCCATAACAGCACAAGATCTCTAATGATGAAAGCTCTGGGTGTTACCTTCTTGTCAAATAGCTTCTTCAATTTTTCTCTAAACTTTACATGCCTTTGGTGGGATGCCCTCCTTTCTTCATCAAGTTCAATAATCTAGTTAATGCGAGCATCATATGGAATAACTTCTTGATCTTCCAATTGTTGAATGAACTGATATGAGGATAATTGCATATGCAGGAGAAGTAGAGCTTGAGTTCCATACACCAATTCAAATTGAATTTTTACCATATCTCTTTTAATAGTAATTTTATCATCCCAAACAATGAACTTTAGTTTCTCACCCCATTTCCTTTTGTTCAGCTCCAACGTTCTCCTAATGATCTTTAATAGATTTTTATTGTTAGACTATACTTGTCCATTGCCTTGGGGGTTATAGTTGGAGGAATATGTCAAATTTATCCCATAATATTTACAAATTTCCACCAAATGTTTAGCTCTAAAGCTCATGGCATTGTTAGCAAAAATTTAACTGCACTCCAAACCTACAGATGATATGGTTTAACATGAATTCCATGACAATTTGGTGTGTTGCTCTCTTGGCGGGATTGTCTTCACCCATTTAGTGAAGTAATCGGTGGCTACAATAATCCACTTATGGACATCACATGAAGGGTATGAAATCTCACCAATGAAATCCATTCCCCATTGCTTAAATGGGGATTCATTTGATGTAGGATACAAAGGAAGGAAGTCCGAAGCTTTCGGTCTTCCAAAAAATGCTAACAACTCTCACATATTCTAACCAAAAAAGTTGTATCCTTCAAAAGAGTTGGCCACCAATAACCAGCTCTCAAGATCTTGTGTGCTTTGACTCTTCTAGAAAAATGTCCCCCACAAAATCCTCCATGGAGATCAGCAATTATCTTGGGGGCTTCATCTTCTAAATGCACCTTAAAAGAACTCCCTCAAGGTTATTCCAAGCTAACCCAAAATCAGTAATGACATATTTCGGGAATCCAACTTAAGATCTCTTTTCTAATTTTTACTCAAATACTCATGGAAGTATATATTCTAAGATAAAAATTATATCTTTGTACCATTCGAAACTCATAAAATTTTCAAGGACATCCACCCTTCCTTCTTCTACCTCATTCACCTCAATAGTTTGCAAGTTTCTCTTAGTCATAAGTTTAGTTAAGCCCAAACTTCTTACCAATTTCATGGTTTGGATAGCCATGTCATACTCCCGCAACTTTTTCACCCATTGGCATATGTTTCTTGTGACCTCCATCTCGATAAGACATCTTTCACCATGGTGTGGGGAACATAAGAAACAACTTTAGAGCTCAAAATGTAATGTCTGAAAACCTTTGTTTCTTTTACCAAGGAAAATGCTTACTTCTCCATAATGGTGTACTTCATATCAACCCCTTATAATGCCTTACTTAAAAAGGAAATTGGCCTCTCATCCCCTTCATCATCCTTTTGCAACAAGACAGATGCAATAGTGTTCTCTGAAGAAAAAGAAAACATTTGAAAAATCTTCTTATAATTTAGAGCTGCTAAAACAGGGCATGCTTTAAATCTTCTTTGATCCCATTGAAAGATCAATGGTAGCCTCTTCCCATTTGATGACTTGGTCCTTATTTATCGTGCAAGTAATTGGAATGGTCAACTCAGAAAAGTTTGATATGAATCATCTGATAAAGTTTATTTTCCCAAAGGACTCAATTCCCTTCTTGGTTCTTAGAATTGGGACCTTGTTGATTGCCTCTACCCTTTCAGGATCAATCATGACACCATCCCTTGATATAATGTGACCAAGCAACTTAGCGTTTTGCACTATGAAATGACACTTATTTAGATTGAGTGAAATTCCATACTCTTTGCATCTTATCAACATTTTTTCCAAGTGCTACAAGTGATCACTTATCTTTCTGGAAAACACAGTCACATCATCTTGGTAAACAGAAATAAAATCATTAATGTAACCATCAAAAGCAACATCCATTGTTCTTTGAAAGGTTTCTCCAACATTCATCAAACCAAAGGGCATTCTAAAATAGACATAATTTCCTCAAGGAGTGGTAAAGGTTGTCTTAATTCTTTTTGATTCCTTCACAACAACTTGATTATAGCCAAAGAAACCATCCAAGGTAGAAAGCAACTCAGAACTAGTCACTAATTGTAGCATGTTTTCCATGTTTGGTAAAGGATAGTTATCCTTCATTTATGCTCTTTTTAGATTTTGAAAATCCAGACATAACCTGATATCATCATTCTTTTTTCTAACTGGAACTAAGTTTACAACCCAAGAAGAATACCTTGTTGGCTGAATGATCCCTCCATCCCTCAGTTTCTTCAATTCTTCTTGCATTTTAAGAGATAAGAGTGGATTGATCATCCTTTATTTCTACCTGAATGGATTTGCATTAGATTCCAAAGGAATTTTATATTGAAAGAGATCCTCTCTCGTATGCCTTTAACTTAGAATAAGACCAAGCCAAGTAGTCCTGATATTTCTTTAACAATTAAACATAGGACTGTTTTCCCCCTTATTCGATTACTTCCCAAGCAGATCTTCCTTGGTTTCTCCTTTGTACCAAGGTCATGTTCCTCAACATCCCTTGAGGCTACTATATGTCTATTAATAATACAATCAACATTATCAAAGTTTGATTCAAGAGAAACCAACCCTCTAGGAATGGTATTAGTTTTCAATTGGATAATGTATTTGTCGAATAAATTCTCTTTCCCTTCTCATTGCACACACCATTGGATCCCAATCAATACACTGATCGCTGAACTCCCCTTTATTCTGTAGAAATATTTTGACATGAGCATCATCATCAAAAATTTGCCAATGTTTAATGTTGCATGTGGACGAGATGGCCTTATTAACACTTCAACATCATATTCACAATATGGGGACATTACACAATTATCAAACCGAGATCCCAATATTGCAAGATTGTATGCCATAACATTGAACTTCCTATCATGATGCACAATATTAAATTAATCAAACATCTCAATCAAGTCCCAAACTGCATGCTTGTATTGTTTCATTCTCTAATTTTTAGTAGCATATAGTAATCTGATTTGTTTGACAATTAGTTATGAATCTCCCTTAACAATGATGCATTTAACATAGTATTTCCAAGTAATTATCAAACCTAACAATAATTCTTCATACTCAGCAATGTTGTTAGTACACTCAAAATTAAGTTTGAAAGAAAAAAACTCTTCCAAGCTTGGAGAAATCAGAACTACACTAGCACCATTTCCAAATTTGGAGCAAGCTCCATCAAACAACAAAGTCCATGGAGAGCCTATTTTTTCAAGACTCTTACATTGATCCATTATGTTCTCTTTCCCATCAAAAAATTCAACAAATTTATCAGCATCAACACATGTGTACAACACTTCAAAAGATGCATTGTTGGGATCTTAAATGAGGTGCAACATTTTCTTTTCTCCATACAACTTGACAAGGCTGCCCTAAATTGGTATGGTGGCATAAGACATATCCATTTGAACACTCCCACCAACACTTACAGCCTATTTTCTAGACAACGAGAATACCCCACTTGGCTAGGCAATCAACAATAACAACATCAAGTTTTAAGTTCCTACCCAGGATAAGTTGTAAGTTGTACCACCAAACCTTTCACACATCCCACCACTGGCACCTCTCTAGAATACATAGCAGTGCACTTCCCATATGCTATTGTTACTTTGATATCTAATTCATTCATGACTTCTAGAGGCATAACATTGCATGATGCTCTCGAATCAGACATAGAGTTGTGTAGCAATATGTCCTTAATGATCAAAGTGGTGAAGAATGGATCTACATTTAGTTGAGACTCTACCAAGGATGTTCTCAAATAAACTTCAGGTGGTTCACCTAGTTCTTCCAATACTGGTGGTGTTTCTAGATCTTCAATGATTGGAGGAGTCTCCACAATGTTTACATTTTTGCCTGGGGTACTCTTCTCTTATTTCAATCCCAAATACTCAAATTGCCTCTTCTTTGCTCAGGTATCCTAAGTAGCTCAACAATTGGAAACCTAACTTTTATTTGACTCAAAACTTGGGAAATGTCATATGGAACACTCTTTGGAAAGGAAGTATTGGAAGGGAGATTGACAAACTCATCAGATGGCATGGGATTTTTGACAGTTTGGGCATGAGGAGAAGTATGAATCTTGTTTGGGACAACAAGTCCTTTGGAAGGTGTATCTTTCTTAGGAACCTCTTTAGGAATACTAGTAAGCAATGGATTTTTAGATTTGGCTTGAGGCCCTACTCCTTTGACAACTCTACTCCTAGTATTATAATCATTTTCTTGAGCAACAACATCATTCATCAACAACTTCCTATCCTCCTCATATGGGATTCCTCCATCATACTTCTTTATCATTAAAGCTCTTAAATATTCAAATTTATTATTGGGCAATTCAAAATCTTGTAAAGTATCTATTTCTAAAGTATGAGAGGGAGGAAGAAGAGGTACTCAGTGAATGCAATCCCAAAAATCAGAAGTAGTTCTAGCACTTATTACCTCAATTGAAGTTTCTCCTTGTTGTGAGCTATAGAGCACTCCATCACACATGTATCATCATCAATGTTATCATCATCAACATCCTCTTCTACTTGTTGATCTACTTCACATAGAGCATGGGGCATGAAACATCTATCACACCAATCAATTATATTTGTTTCTTCAATAACGAAACTCTAGTAGCCAAAGGATCAGGCACCATTATGTTTTACCTAGCTTGGGGATGTCTATTTATAGATCCCATGGGTCCTTGCCTCTATCATCAGATCTCTGCTCATTTCTAAGATGATAGGAAAATCTATCTTGGCCTTGTTGCTTATGCTATCTTGGTGAACTCTACCCAATTCCTTTCTCTTCTCGGGCTAATTTGTATAAGATTTCTTTAATAGCCACCGCCAAAGTTTTCACAACTTCCTCCAAATCAGTAGCCTTGCTTGAGGTTTTTATGAGTTAACCAGCACACCCTCCCTCTTAGGAGGTTTTCCAATTACTTTAATTTTATTCTCAATTTACAGAGCCATGGTAAAGGATTTCCTCAAATTGGTAGGGTTTTGTCCTCAAATAGTAAGAAACTTTCTTATCAAATGCATCTAAATAATTTATAAGTTAAGATTCATCACATGCCTTAAACTCACAGAAATATCCTCAATTTCTTATTAAATCTAGTGTTAAAGTCATGCACTTGACTCATTAGGATTCTTTTAATATTTTCAAATTCGACAAAAGCAACCTAGGGTCTGTTTTGTCATCATAGTGCAATCTAAATGATTTATTCATTTTGGTCCAAGAATCAATGGAATTATTTGGAAAATATTTATACTAGTCTCTTGCATCTTATTCCAAAGTATGGATAAACAATTTGGTATATACATCTTCAAATTAAATCTCAAAGTCTTCCATCATGTTGATAAACATCTTTAAGTGCTGATCACTAGTTATAGTAGTATTTCCTTGGATCTTTGGTAGTATATTTCTTACATCTTGGGGAACTGCATTTGGATAACTGACCATCCCTCTAAAATTTATAGGACCAAAGGTATTTACAACAAATGGAAGTCTGGGTGGGGATGGGCCATGTTGTTTTGAGGAGGTGACCTTGGAGGAGAATCAAACGAAAAGGGACAAGGGGTTTTTGAAACACAGAGTATAAATTCCAAAATGGATATCCCTAAAGGATTTGTTTCTTGAAAACCCTATTAACTTTGGAAAACATAGGGGGAAATGAGAAGCAAACTTTTCAAATTCGAATGAAGGCCCCTCTCTAGATGGAGAATTTAATTCCACAAAATACTACCCGATTCGAAGTAGTTGAATGGTAATCTTCAATGATAGGCTAATAAATTTCATCAATGGAGATCTCTTTTCTTAATTTCTGATCTTCAACAACTCTCTAGGCTCTTCTTCCTTCTAACTTTGTTTTTCCTAGCTTTGGAAATAATTTCCTAGTAGGATCCTTAGCGAAGAAAGATATTCTTCCTTCCAACTTTGCAAAGATTAGTAACAAATCTCACTTGATAGAGGTTAAGACACTGGTATTTATCAAAAATCAGATCAACATGGAGTCACCACTAAGGATTTCCACCTTAGTTGTGTAAATGCACTAAAAATATGTTCTGTCAAATGTTTATCAACACTAGAAACTAGAAATGAAATGATCTAACCTTCCTTTACCTAGATTTATCAATGAAACTTAGTGTAATAACTGTATAAATTGGAAATATTACACACAACACTTGTAACTTTGAACACTTCTTATAGGTTTGAACATAATATGATGTTGAAACAATGTACTAACACTTAGAGCATATAAGAAATGCTTACCAACATATGAATATGAATTGTAATCATAATGTCCTCATAAATGGTGCAAGAAATGGTGTTGGTACCCAAATTGATTCTCCTTAGAAAGCTGAGAAACATCACATATTTGACATGAAGCTTAGAGACAAGTAGATCATGTTGTGTGTCATTTTGTATCTGGGGAAGAGATGCAACTTGCTCTTTGTCACTCAAATGTGGAGAAATGGGTAGCACCTTGAAGAGCATTTAATCTATCCTCACTACTTTATGGTTTCCCTTTTAACCAGGGTGAGAGGACCCTTTTTATCCTATTTTTTGAGGAGATGGATATTTCCTTCTTTGTAAGGTTATTAAAAAGACCTTGAAGAAAATATGATCAATACAATAAAAAGCTAACTCTCACGAGTTGTCACCCTAGATAATGGAGATATTTTCTAAGCAAGGTTCACGCTACTAAAGAAAATGAAAACCTTATTCCTTCTGCATTTTTTGGTAATAGAAATTATGCATTTGTGCACACACAGGAAAAACATGGGTAGTATGGGTATGATTGGTTGTTTTTAAATAAATTTTGGTGGGAGGTTAGGTAGAATGAACTTGATTTTCCAAATCTTTGAGAAATTTTACAAAAAATGGAAGGCTTAATCAACAGAATGCTTCAAAACAACTAAAATGTTCCTTTAACCAGAAGGTATACTTAAATGGAGGCCCAAATTAGCACGTTTTCACACAAAATTTAAGAATCCAAAATGAAGGCTCAAATTGAAAACTTAACTGAACATTATCAACCTTTGTTTTATCACACCTAAGATACCCTAAAATGCTAACAAACAATATTATCATCATGTTAGGAGTAAAGTGATTTTAAATTTGTTTATTTCACTATTAAATGAAAGCTCTTCGATAAATGAAATTACAAATTCTACCAAACTATCACAAATATTTCGATGTAAGATTACAATTACAATGGGAACAAGAAGAACTATTTACAGACAATCGAAATGAAGCAGTATATAACTTTTCTCAAAGTCAACACAAATTTACTCAAATTTGATTAAAATCATCAGCAGGGGAAATTTTCTAGAACAATCTTAGAGCTTTTCAATGGTTGTACACTTGCAACCACCTTGGCATGATAAAATTTAACACAAAAGAAATAAACAGGTTCCTCAAATAATTTCTCAAAGATGGGCTCTATCAAAATTTTCTCTTAGGAATTAACTCCTAACCTCTAACACTTCAACCAATTGCATGAAAAATTCATGCAATTTATAACATTTTATCTACAATATATTTTTCCCCCCAAAACAAAAAACATTCAAAGCACCATTACTTGTTACGATTTTGATCGTGATTCCCAAAATTAGATTTGCAAAAAAGTTGTCAAGTGCTCAAAGGGAAAATCTCTCCAAATATTTCTAGCATTCAATTGTTCACCTGGTAAATCACTCTTCACTTCACACCAACTACTTCCTCCTCTAATATGTTGAATATGGTTTTTTACATGCCAAGGAAGGAAAGATTGGAAAATCAGATCGAGTCCAATAGTCAGATCACATCTTAATGGTAAAAGACGTTTTCAGATCTTCCTTACCAAATCAAGATATCAAATTAATTATCCTCTTCATTTGACATGTAAGAGACATCAAGAAATGATAAAAACTATAAAAATTTCCATCCCTAAGAGCTTTGGAGAAAAAATGGTGGAAAATCATATACAGATGCATAGTTGTCATCAATTTCCCTTTTGAATTTGGACTATCCACATGGGAGATCCAAGTTAAGATGGGCCTGGGGGTTTCTTTTTACCTTTTAAAACTTCTACAAAATTTATCATTTTTCTCCGCCCTTCCACCTTTGAAAAATGGGCTTGACATGTGTCCTAATGTGGGTCCTAGAGGAACCGCGACTCAATTATGCTATTTTACCTCATTTTTGGAAAAAGGAAAATTTTCCAAATTTTCCCCACACTCTGCTCTTCCGCCCTTAGTTTTTGATGTGGGTCCCGGTGAAACCACGCTTCTTTTAGACACTTTAACCCCCTTTTTCAAAAAGGAAATATTTTCCAAATTTCCTCTCAAATTCCGTAACTCTATCGTTAACTAAATTAAATTTTGACTATTCTTTGTCGGAAGCTTATCGTCATTTTGATTACTTTAATCTTTTTAAAAATAAGAGGCAAAAAATACAAGTTGCCTCCAATGGCCCCCTCTCCACCATTTGAATTTTCAAACTACGACACATCTCAATGGTGCATTTTAAGATGGTCCCAAAGTAGAGACCCCAAACAAGTGCGGGCTCAACAAGTGTCTCGGCGATGGAGAGTCTTTAGAAGTTAGAGGTTCAATGGAAGGTGGCATGTGTCTAAGGTTTGAGATAGTCTTATTCAACCATTGAAAAGTCCAAGCAAAAATTTAGAGTGAGGGAAGCCTCCAAGTGTCCTCCTAGCACTTCTTCAAAATAAAAATCGGGGCCGGTCCCCAAACATGTGTGGTCCCTCCACGTGTCTCGTGCACTTTAGGAAGTTACTTGAAAATTCTAAGTAAAGGAAGGCCCGATGGAAACATCCACGTGTCTTTATGGAACAAATTTAAGATGGTACCCAAGATAGGAGACACTAAATGCATGTGGGTTCACCAAGTGTCCTGTGCCTTAGAAAATTCTTTAAAATTTAAGTACGAGCGAGCGGCATGGAAGCCTCCACTGTCCCTCTCGTCAAAATTGTTAAGGTGGGACCCTAAGGAAAATCCTTAAATGAGCACTAGCCCACCATGTGTCCATGACCCACCAAAACTATACCGGTTGCATGAAAAATTTGTCTAAGTCTGGGAAAAGTAGTGGAATCCTCCACATGTCCCCCAGCACAACCCCAAGGCCAAACAAAAAGGTGAGTCTTCAAATGAGCATTGTTCCTCCACTTGGACAAGTTTTTGGTTGAAACGATCCATAGAGTTTTTAGAGTACCCAACCAGCTGCATCTAACCAAAAAGGGCCATGGTTCCACTGATGCAGAGATGAAAATTTGATGGGGAAAACTCACCCATCAAACCGTAAAAATGCAGGGAAACCACAGTTTGAGCTCGGAGATGAAATTTTCTTCAAGTACAGAGAATTTGTAAATATTGTAAGGTCCAAACATGATCCTACAAGCTACATCCATTCACATTTATTTAGGTATTTGGGACAAAAAGTGATAGGAAAACAACACATGACTATGGAAAATGGAAGGAAAGGAACAACTGAGTTTTACGCCCAATTTACAAACACCTTCAGATGGATAGAGAAATGAAAAACAAATTCTGGATCTTTAAGTGATATTTGACCAAGGAAGGGACTAATCATGGAAACCAGATGGAGGATAGAGTCTTCAAGCACCAACACAGGGAAATAAAAAAATGTGATAGAGGCCATAAAATGAGGGATTTTAATAACAAACAGGGTGAGACTATTTTGAGCACCAACAGAAGCTATTCTCTCATATTGGAAAATTGATATTGGAAATCTTCAGAGGCAAGGAAAAGAAAGAATTGACAAGTCATTAATCCATTGGATTCCTCCTCCCAATTCTTGGTACAAGCTTAACTTTGATGGAGCCTCCAAGGAAACCTAGGTACTGTAGCTGAGGTGGCATAATAAGAGATCATAAAGGTTGTTTAATTGTTGCTTTTGTAGGAAGAATGGGTCATCAAACAAATCATTATGTTGAAGCTTTGTCAACTCTTTGGGGTTTAAGAATTGCTAAGGAATGCAATATTTTGAACATTATTATTGAAGGGGATTCAATGAATATCATCAATCATTTAAAACAAACTTACCCCCTAGCTGACAATACAATATTTTATTCATGAAGCTATAAGTATTTTTCAATCTTTCAATAATTTCAAAATTGTTCACACTTATAGAGAAGGTAATAGAGTTGTGGACTCTTTATCCAATCATGGGATTAACAACAAGTTTACCACTTGGTTTCATGATGATAATATTCCTATCGAAGTACAAAACTCCATTCTTAATGACAAGTGTGAGAGATTACTTGCTATCCAAAATCCTTAATGAGATCTTCCCACTTTATTGGGAATGAAATCTATCCCACATAAGAGAAACACAAGCACTTATTACCATTTTACTACACATGATTTATGGGTATGTAGTGATACAGTTAAGAAGCTGATTGGGGATGCAATAATTGATATTTTTAGCTATGGCAAGCACTTTGAACACAACAGAGAAAATATGGGGATCTTCTGTCACAATAGAGCCTAACTACGACTCCAACCTAGAAAGAGGATGTAGTTATGTGGATTTTTTTACAGTTAGGAGGGGTTTCAAACCTCATTGAGAAGATTCAAGGTTATGATCAAAATATCTCCTTACAATTTTCCACCGATTGGAAAAAGAGAACGGTGAAGTATGGTGGGCATGCCATTCAGATCACAGAGGATATGGTCACTGAAGTTACTAGTCTAAGCATGGAAGGGAGCAGATTTTTTAATAAAAGAATTGACAAGAACACAAAGGTAAGGAAATTTATTGAAGCAGGAGAAGAGCTTCAATTTGTCATTGCGGTATTAAGGTAAGCTCCATTCCTACTCCCTTTGATGAGCTTGCAAGGATGATGGTTCGTTTCATCACTCTTGAAGGTAGGTATATCACGGTTCCCATTAAGCATTTGATTTTTCTGAATCATTTCCATAGGAACTTACTTGTGTGTTTTCCTCATTACATTCTCAACTCCATGGAACACTCCATCCTTGAGTTTCAAAAACATGCCCATGCCATTCCACTTCACCATGGCGTAATTTTCCTCTCCGTATAGACATTTCCTAACACATCACTCTATAATTCCCTCAACCCCTGTCATTATGTCCACCCCTGACTCCCTCAATCTCAACCTTGATATCAAGCCCACAACTACTAGGAAGAAAAAACCAAAAGAACCTCTACCCCTAGTTCCCATCCTTTTCCCTCCAGTAGAGTCTTACACTGTAGAGACCAAAATTGGGTCACACTCCCCTTGGCCCCTCATCAAATAACCAACTCAAACATATTCACCTAATCATGGCCCCTTCCACCCCACATTAATATTAATTTAATCAACTTAATTAAATTAATATCCATCCTCACAACATTAATTACTTAGTTATTTTAATTAAGCTAAATTTCCACCTCACCCCTCCACCTCACCTAGACACCTCACCTAGCCACCTCACCCTAGACCTATTCTTGGCATGTTTCCATAATTAACTAAGACATGATCTCACTTTCCTTAATGATCTAAGATTTGGTCTAACCCTAAAAGCACATTCCTAAGATTTCTCTAACCACATTCCCACTCATTAGAAGGGAAGCTTCATTCGCTCGATCCACGAGAATAAACCAACCTAGCCCAAGAAATCGGAGAGATTTTCCATTTTTAGTAAACCTAGGAATCCCAACTC
Source organism: Taxus wallichiana var. yunnanensis (assembly GCA_018340775.1). NCBI lineage: Eukaryota > Viridiplantae > Streptophyta > Pinopsida > Cupressales > Taxaceae > Taxus > Taxus wallichiana. Next base: position 155,382,438 of record CM031243.1, on the reverse strand, counting down.
AACCAATGCCGGTCACCCCTAAACTGATGCTGCCGACCAACTTTGAACCATCTTCGGTTACCATTTATTCACCTTAGCAACCTTTTTTTTGGGTTGGCACATTTCTAAGATCAAGGGACAAGAAGAGTTATATGCAAGTAGAGCCAGAGTCTTTTTCACGCACCCAGACATCCACAACAAGAACCAGAAAAGATCCAGAGGTATTACACTCATGGAAGCATTCCAGAAGCACTACTGTGGCACCAAACACCATTCTTTTGATCAACTTCCATCACCATTTAGCCATCAAACTTGTATCACAGTAAGTATACCTTTTACCAACATAGTCTATTTCAGTATAATAGCCTTGTTACTTTTGTTATCAGTTTATACTTTACATGTCCTTTTCCCATATTTTACCTACTTGTAGACTCATCCATTCCTCTACCCACACCACCAAATCACCCATTCTTACCTCCTACACCCCTCTGAGTATACCCTGAGAATTTTGCTGCACCTCCTATCCATCCTTCCATCTCTATTTAGCTTCAGTCTAACTCCTACAATCATATTTCATTTGATTTCCTTTCACCTTGACCATACCAATGCCGGTCACCTATGACCATCACCGGTCTCCCCTAAATCATCGTTAGTTATACCTGACCGACATTGGTCTCTATGTTTTATACCCTTTGCCAATAACAGAACCACATAACCTTCCACCAAGTGACCTAAACAACCCAGAACCTGACCTTGACCAGTTCCAGTAACTTAACACCTACCTACCCTTCAAATTTGACTATAGCCTAGCCCGTTATGTTAGATTTTCTTATTGTGTTTGAATGAAATACCTAAATCATATCAACTACAAGGAATTTTATTATTTCTCACATTAAGTTGTTCTAAATAGTGGATTGACAGCCATCTAGGGAGTATCACACTTCCCGGATCTAGCACACACTAGGCAGTCCACTGTGATATATTACTTAACTCTTCTTTTGTGGTCTTGTTTTCTATTTTAGGTAGTTCTTCCTAGCCAAAAGGAGCTCTCATAGTTAACACTAGATTGAGAAGTCTGAACACGTGCAACAACCATATATTAACCAAAGATAAACAAGTATTCCTCCTTATCCATTACCTCTATCTGCTTTTGCCTCAATAACGTAAATAAAATGGTAAAACATTTTGGCACGCCCGATGGGACCCATCAGGGGTCTATTGCATTTTCTTCATTCCTAGGAAAAATTTGTGTGTTTTTTTCTCTCGTAAAGGCTTACACATTAATATTCTTCTCTGGTTATCTTATCTTCTTTCTAAATTTCTCTAAATGAAACATTTCTTTTGGTGCATTTAAAAAGAGTCATTCTTCTTTCTTACTTTCTGCATTTAGTGAAAGAGCATACCCTCTTCTATTCACCATTTTCTTCATCGAACGTAATTTTTTTGATTTGGGCTTAAAATTGATTGCATTACATTCTAATTTGCTACATTTATCTCACATTAAAATGAGGGCAACCTATATGCTGGAAGTCATGCCTAGCTAATGGTTGACACAAAGAATCATAGAAAGCACATTCTCTCTCTGTGTGTGTCTTACCAAACTGCACAAAATTGAAATATACACATATTAGTTGGGAACACCTATCGGTGATCACACAATCAAAGGATTGATAGGTACTCCCTAGCTCATTACTTCTATCAATTCATTATCTTAGAGGACGACCCACCCCACCATAACATAACCTAAAACCTCTCCTTTTAGATATCCTTCTTCATAGGAAGCCTTCCTCACCAAAAATGTATTCTAAATTCATGAGTCAATCTTATCAATCACATAAGATCAACACATTAAAAATCACTTATGAGGTACTTGTTTTTAGCATTTGATTGATGTGTGTTTTGAGGTTTGAGGATACGTCTCTCCATTTTCTGTTCTTTTGCCTTACGCACACTCCACAATCATAGTTGAGTATTCCAACTTCTTCCGAGTGTGTTAAGAATTCATTGCATCATCTCCAGACCTCTAGGTTGATTATTTATCTCACTAAAATTCACAATAATCCATTTTTATACATTTTTCCTATTTTCATAGTAACTGGAATTGGTTACCCCTTGTTTTTTTTTAATAGACATCGCTTTTCTGCTCTTTTTTGGGTTAAATTTCCCAAAGAAAATTTATTTCATTTTCTTTATTGCGAGTTCATGTGATTCTCTGTACTCTCTATACTTTGATAAACAATCATCATACAACTTGTTCATCTCGACCATCACTAGTTTTTGCTTCATTTAGTAAAAAAAAATTGTCTCACAAGAATCGACGCGTTGCCCCTTGAATCGGTATCATCCACCCTTAACTATTGTCGGTTACTCTATGTTGAATCTCAGATGATACATTGCCCAAATCCACCCATAAACACCTATTTTCTTCATTCCCACTTCCCTTTGTGTCATCTACAGGATACATAATCACCTGATATACATCCATTCACATGGTGTTGACTGGTAATCAATCTAACATTCTTAAATTCCATGTAATTCATAAACCACTCCACCCATTCCTTCATCACCCTCATCTTGTCATCATTTAATCCAACCCTACCTACCACCATTTTCGTAGGAGATAAGAAATTTGCATGACTCCTTAACCAGAATCCCATGGCCTTATAGTTCTACCTTTCCCACTCTTCCACCTGGGACTCCTTAGGTTAGTTGACATATGGCATGCCTATATCCATCTCTCCCACCCTTATTCCCACATTCGCATCAACCCTTACTAATGTGGTGTTACCTTCACCATATTTATCCCTATTAGTTTCATATCTAGGCCCCATATGCACTATGACCATGCATTCTGTAGTATCGGGCCTCACCTATAGTATATGTTGTCCCCTTATTAACCGCCTGCACCATAACCTCATCTATACCGATTTTATAACATATACCAATTGTGAACACAACCGCCTCGTGGTGTCGGTGACCCCGACCCATTCAATAATCTTATCCTCTCCATCCCACAATATCTACCCCCAATCGCTACTATAGTCACCGCGACTATCCCACCCACATATACATACTATCAACAACCCCCTATCTCATCTATCACCCATTATGGATATATTCCCTCTATGTTGGTCCCCTATTCTTAACCTCCCTATTCGGCATCACCATACACTGGAATGCCACCCACATCACATGTTCAGTACCATCCCTCTTACGCCACAGGAGGAGCCCTTCCACCACAACCTAACAATGACCTCATCAAATTAATGATGGAAAATATGGAGACACTAGAAGCATCGGTTTTCAGCTCATGTAATTCTCTCACCTATGATGAAATCAGAATGAACCCATTCATCTATCCATCCCTATTCACCCTTACCCTCTACTTTGGGAAATGCTAAAATTCAACCATTTCAATAGTAAATAAGACCTGCAACAACATTTGTGGTCTTTCAAACATGGGTGTTACCCGATCACCCACGATGATGCTTTACTCCTACTGCACCTTCGTGATGTCCCTAATAGACCTTCATTGACCGGTGCGGTGGGCTACCAAGAAAATTTATCTACTTATTTAATCAAGTAGCCAAAGCCATCTTAGATCACTTCTCAATCAACATTATTAAGAAGGTCACCATGACTAACCTTTATTCCACATGACAATATGATGATGAGTCTATCGCTGACTTTTTCGTTCGCTAATGCGCAAATTAATTAACCAACTCATAGTTTAATTACCTCAAACTAAACTCATAGATTTGTTTACCCAGTGCTTGCACTAGACACATCTCACCAACCCTGCAGGTGCATACTTTTCACACTTTTGATGAGGCATTCACCATGGCCCAAAAATTGGAAATTCATGCTATCAAAGAGAAGAAAATTTAACTTTGTAACAATAACATCGAATTCAAATCAAATGATGGTTCTTCCTCTTCAAAACCCCAAAAAAATATTCAAAACCTAAAGGATCTTTCAACATTGTAGTTCTCAAGGCTGGCCCCTTTCATCAATCAAACCCAAATAAACCTCCTAATCTCTCTCTCACAAAGCTTTCTAGTTCAGATGAGAACAATGAAAGTACACTTCAATAGGAGAATATTATGCTTTTGTTTTGGAAAAGCTTATTAAATATAGTGTCATTACCCTTCCACCTATAAAACCACACACTGGTTTTGACCCTAAGTACCCCATGCCCACATGGTATAAAGAACATGAATTTTACAACTATCATCGTGTCAAAGGTCATAGCAACAATAACTACATCACCTTCAAGAATATCGTCCAAGAAATGTTAGACAATAGAGATCTAGTCTTGGATAGCTTGAATGCACCCACTAACCAAAACCTACATATCTTCAAGAATTCATTCCCTAATCATGCCCCATCTTCCAACCAAGTGGTGACACTTCAACCAATGATAGCAATGTCCGCGAGGTCCATGCTATTTTCGATGACATACTAGTTACTTCCCAATTGCCTCATGTTCCTTCCATAGATGAAATCTTAGCCCAAGCTCCCCTACCTACACAAAAACCTATTTCATCTACTCCTCCACCCACAGAGGAATCCCCTTCATTTTTTTCCTTTACCCGTGGAAGAGCCTATAAATAGCACGCCACCTTTTACCCTCAAAATTATGAACAATTGTCAAGAACACCCCTCCTACTCATAGAGATACATGTCCATAACCTACACCATCACAAGGAGAGTCCACCTCATCGCCCATCATATCCTCTACCCATGAGGATCCTATATAAATACCATCTCCTTTAGATGGTCATTCACCATCAAACCTTTAAGATCCCGCTGATCTACTATCGGCTCTCTTACCCACACAGTAGTCCGAGGCTAACTATTTCCCCTGTATCTCAAACACATTTTATAGGGATTACTACTTGATCCACATTGGCCCCACCTATAGTAGTACCATTTTCATGCTTGGCTGATCACCTAGACTATGTTGATAGAGCCTTTGGGGACACCTTCTACTTCCGGTTTCTAACTCAAATGCAATTGTCACTCACCGACACCTCCAAAGATCTATCCAAAAGTGTTTCAAATGACCAAACCAAACATAACCACAACTATTGTAACACCTTTCACATCACCAACCATATCCTAACATGCACTTCTTCCCACAACCCAACATACAACTACACCCAAATACCTACCCACGCCTATATCATCTCCCTTACCTAAACCCATCACCACCTTAGGGGTCATACCAACATCAAACCTTGCTCACCCACCCATAAAATTAGATTTAGCCACATCTTCCAAAACTAACACTAAACTTACCCCGGCCCCTAAAAAGAAGACCCAACCTCCTAGGCCTCATACACCAACCTCACCTACCACACCATTATCACCTTCACCCCTTCCATCCATCCTAGGACCTCACCCCTCGACCCTGGCCAAGAAACCCCATCCATCGGTAAACCAGAACGCAACCACCCACGTCCTCATCACAGTAACTCTAATATACCCAATTGACTCACATAACCTCCGCTATCACCTATAACCTTCTTACCACCCATACCATGCTACCATCCATAACTTCTTCACTACCCATGACACTTTCTTCCCTTCCAAACTCACACCTTCTACTCAACCTCTACCAACCACCTCCACAAGAAATTAGTTACCATCATGGGTAACCCGTCCTCTTCTACCATCTACTTTTCCTCCACATATCATACACTGTGTCACCTTTTCCCAAAAAGGGGAAACCTAAAGCTAAAAATCTACTACCCTCCAATAAGTTAGTTAAACCAACCAAAACTTCTATCACAACTCTTCTACCATGCCCATACCCAAGCAGATGCAACCAAAACCTAAGACCACACCACACACCAAACTAGTAGACCAACCCACTCCCCCTCCAGTAAAGCCTCTTCCTCCACAATTAGCTGTACCTACACCCAAACCCACATTCACCTCCCATTGTGATCCACTAGTAGGGTCCTACACTAAAATCTTAACTAATCTCCTCGAAACTTCTATCATCACATTACTACCTCTTAGACCTTATGACCTGCTCAAACCCAAACCAAAGGGGTTTGAAAAAACTAAAACATGGGCATACCATCATGTGCTAGGACATGATGTAGATAACTATAAGGATTTAAAAACTGCCCTTGTCTAATTGTGTCCTCTTGAAGAAAATTTTGACGAAAATGATATTCTTGATGAGGACTCCGTCTCCCCTTCACCAATTTCCACAGATCTTCTCCCATTAACTACTCAGTGACCAAAATCTCCACCCCCGAGATTTGAGATTAACATGGTCCATATAAGAGAGCTAGAAAAACCACCACTCAAACACCAATGTGCCCAATACATTTCACAAGGATCGTATCCCCCACTAGGGTTTTGTCCCTCATGATGCTATACCTTCCATGACACACCCTCTTCATCCACATCCCCTCAAATTAAATGATCAACATCACCACCCATGCTAAGAAAGAAAAGGGAAAGGAAAAGGTAATCGCCTATCAACCAACCATTTTCCCAACATACCATCTCGCACCCATACCAAAATTCATCATTCGAGGTCCTATATTTCCTATTTCTGATGGGGTCACACATCGCACAATGCTAAAACAACTATGTTAATCCCCTCTCAAAATTTCTTTATATGATCTTGTCCAAACCTTTGAGTCACATCGTCGGCCCCTCATGGAAGTCCTTCAATCTATCAAGTCTTACCAAATGACCCCACACCCATAGCCTCCATCATTACCCCTCAACATGTTTCCTCTCACTAGGTCATCACCTTCCTCTACACCTCCACATATTCACCAAGTATTCACCCTCATCTTTTCAGATGAAGATATCACTCCCTTCTAGTATGATGACCTTGACCACTCTTTTCATCTCCATCTTTATCAATAATATACGCATACAAATGTTATGATTGATGGTGGTGCTAGTATTAACATCATCTCCTCCCATGTATATGACCAAATGTGAATACCTACTAATTTCATGCATGGTAACCTGAGCTTATGTTGCGCTCCTTCAATGATGCCATGACCTCTACCCTAGGTACCGTCATTCTCCATGTCCACATAGGTCCCCGCACTATCCCATAACTTTTATATGTCCTAGAAGGGGAGTTCCAATATAATCTATTGTTTGATGACCTTGGATCCTTGTTGTGGGTTGTGTCCCTTCGAATTTATACCGCTACCTCAAATTTGAACACGAGGGACATAATTACACCATCCCTGTTGACCCATCACCTTTCAAGACTTATAACATGCTATACCGGCCCAATGATGTGCTTGTACCAGTCAAGGCATCTGCCACTATCCCTACTTCACCTTCACCTACAAGCCCATCCACCAAAACTGCCACTACCTCTTCTACATCTAATTGTGCTATCCCCACTATGATTACAAATGCCTCTACCATTGGCCCACCTATTTACCCATCATCTAGTGAGCCATCTATCCCCACTACCCACATACTGACTAGTGATCCCTTAGAAGGTGTTTTTCAATGCCTCACTCTAGGGGAATACATCCTATACAATATCAACACCTTCCTCTTACCAAGAGTATGGGAACCTACGTCAACACCCCAGTTATGAAATCTACATCAATGACATTTTTCCTTATGGCCCTCCCCACCTTTGCACTAATATAACATATGAGGTACTTGATATGGCCACCAATAAACCCAAACCTCCATCCCAAACACAACCATTTTCATCTAACCTACAGTCCCTCACTAATCGCCACTTCACTCACACCATCCTCCAATGGTGTGCATGGAAAGGATTTGGCTTCATATTTTATGAATAGGGCCGCCATATTGTCATTTCCTGTACCTCTCGTAAACACAATGACTGTAGTGGTATTGGTTTTGATGCACCACATCCCAAGAAGGTTTGCGTCGACCTCATCCAGGACGGAAAATCTTCCACACCTTATTCATCCACATTACCATCTTCACCCATGGATTCCATAGATCCCAATGTATTCCTCCTAATTTTATTTTTTTCATAAACACCATTTCCCTGGGACCTCTCACAACTGACCTATCAACATGATGGTGAGGCTCCTCTTCTCTCCATTCCCGTATCCCCGACATGATTGATGATGATACACATTCTATTAATGTCATTTAATGTTAGGATGATGAATCCATCCTCACTTACCTCGGTGCGAAATATTCTTCTACTCATTGATCGTTACCTTCGAGATGAAACCATGTTGAATGAATCAACCATTGAAATCAACATTAACACTCAGATGAATTACACATTCTAAAGATTGGCCAATCCTTAGATGCTACTAAACAAGAAGCCTTTACCTCTTTCCTTTAGGACCATAACAATGCATTTTCCTGGTCCTATCTCTATATGCCCTGGTATTGACCCAAAAAAATGGTCCACAATATTGTAACCATTCATGGTGTCAAACCCATCGAAAAAAGATGTGGAAAATGCATCCTTGCATTGTTCTTCTAGTCAAAAGAAGAGCTTCATCTCATTCTCTCGATTTCCTTCATTCTACCCATTAACTATCCCCAATGGATTTCTAACATCGCTCTTGTCACAAATGTGATAGGGGACTTTGTATTTACACAAACTTATGATCTCAACCTTGCTTGTCCTAAAGACGATTTCCCCTACCTGGCATAAACAAACTAGTTGATCTCACCACTAGCCATGAAATGTTATCGTTCATGGACGTTTTCTCGTGCTACAATCAAATATTACTATCTCTAGAGGATCAACACTAGACTACCTTCATCACCCCTTTGGGTACTTTCTACTATCGATTCATGCCCTTTTGCCTTAAAAATGCTAGTGCTACATATCAGCGATCCATGACTTACATCTTTCATGACATCATGCATCACATACTATAATATTACATAGATGATCTTCTCAAGCAAATCTAAACATTGACCCAAACATCTTCTCATCCTTAAGGTCATCTTTAACCTTCTCATCAAGTGTTGTGTGCATATTCAACCAGAGAAGTGTGTCTTTACGGTGCTTTCAGGAAAACTCGTGGCTTCATCATTTCTTTGTGTGACATAGAAGTCGATCTTGCTAAGGTAAAGGCTATTCTATAAATGCCTCCACCCACTAATATCCATCAACTTCAAAGCCTACAAGGCAAGTTACAATCCATTCATCATTTTATCTCAAAAATTTTGATCGTTGTCAACCATTCCATCATCTCGCTCTAGAAAGACGTGTCATTCAAATGGGATGATGAATTTCATAAAGCCTTTAAAGCCTTGAAAATACCTCCTTCAACCACATTACTCATTCCTCCTAAAGATGATCAACCCTTTTACTAATATATTTTTTCCATTGACCATTCTTTAGGTGCCATGCTTGCTCATCGCAATGAGCAACACAAAGAGCAAGTGATTTATTACATAATCTATACCCTTCTTGACTACGAAACTAGATATAACCACTTTGAAAAACTCTAATTAGCCTTAGTTTTTCTTCCACCAAACTCCGCCATTACCTACTCAATCACAAAACCTTTTTCATTACTAATACTGACCCATTACACTATATATATGCCAAACCCTATCAACATCAACGTGCCACACATTGGCTTATGCTTCTTGCTGACCTTAACCTCAAATTCATTCATCAAAATTCCATCAAGGGCTAGGCTATCGCTGACCAACTGGCCAATGCACTGTTTTCAGTGAATCAACCATCTAACTTTGATTTCCCAAATGAGTCTATAGCTACCCTTTCCCTGGATGAACCCACTTACCAAATGACACTCTTCTTTAATGGTTCTAAGTGTCGCTGCAGTGGGTGGGGCTGGTGTTATCCTCATTCCTCTTGATGGTGAAGTTATGCCTTTGTCTTTCAAACTCAATTTTGATTATATAAACAATATTTTTGAATACAAAGAACTCATATTGGGTCTCCGGCTGCTTATGCCTTGATGTTAAACCCATCAACATCTTTGGTGATTCTCAGCTGGTCATAAACCAAGTCAATGGTATATACCATTGTCGTAATGAGATCCTTCAAAATTATAAGCAACATGTAGACATAATTTTGACCACCTTTGACCATTATGCCCTTCACACCACCCCACGCTCTACTAATAAATTTGTGCATACCATGGCCTGCTTGGATTTTCAGATACCTGCTTCACCCGCTAACTCTAAAATCTTTGTCACAATACAAAGGCCACAATCACCCTCTTATTTACCTTGTGAGGTATACTCCGTCAGAGCCATTACCCCTGACCCATGTGACCTTTGGTATAAGTAATATGCAGACTATCTTTCCCTTTCCATTCTACCCGCTAATCTCACTCGTAATGGACAATGTTCCTTTCTTAAAAGTGTCTCCCGTTATGTCATCATGGGTGGTCTTCTTTACAAGTGTGGTTTGACAACATTCTCTTATGATGCCTTACTAGTTTTGAAATTCCCTACGCCATTAGGGGAAGTCCATGATGATATTTGTGGAGGTCACTTTAGTGTTTTAGCTATTACAAAATGCATTCTTCACCTAGGCTATTATTTTCCAACTCTAAACCCCGATCTATTGTGATTATGTCAAATGTTGCATGAAATTCCAGCAACATGCTAATCTCCATCACACACCTAGTCATGCCTTGCAGGTTGCATGAGACCTTTGGCCTTTCTCTCAATGGGGTTTATACCTTATCGGTGAGATCAACCCCTTTCTTCAAAATTTCACCAATGGATCATAACCGCTTCGAATATTACACTAAATGGGTGGATACCATTCCCCTAATTTCTAAAAAGCCAAGAAAATATGTGAATTCATCAACCATCACATCATTTTTCTCTTTGGTGTTCCTCACCATCTCATCATTGATAATGGGAAGCAATTTAAAAACAAAACCCTATGCAAACTATGTGACACTTTTGGCATCCAACTTAGTTTCTCATCACCTTATTACTCGCAAACCAATGGTCAAGACAAATCAATAAATAAAACCTTGAACAAAATTCTTATGAAAGTAGTCAATGATACTGGAAAGTATTGGCATACGCACATTCCTTTCACCTTGTGGACTTATCACACTAGTATTCACACTTCAACTATTGCCATCCCCTTTTCTCTGGTCTACTGTGATCGAGGTTGTCTTACCTCTCGAAGTCTAGATTCCATCTCTCTGCATATCACTACAAGACATTCTCAATGATGATGAATTTCACCAAGATCGTTTAGCGCAACTTGAGTTATTAGATGAACGTTGTCCCAATGCTCTTGACCATCTAAAAATATACCAAAAATGTATCAAACATGCCTATGAAAATGTGTCCATGCATGAACCTTTCGGTTGGGTGACCTCATCCTCAAGGAAAATCAACATGTAACCAAAGAGGAGAAAAGTAAATGGGGTAGATTTTCTTCTAATTAGCTCGGACCCTATATCATTACCTATGCCTATGGATTAGGTGCTTATTGTTTATCTTCCCTTAAAGGTAAACCCAAACTGAGCCCCTTAATGCCTTGCATCTTCAACCATTTTATTTCTAATGTCTAGTTCTATATCACTTTTTGTTAGTTGATTTCTCATCCTTGAGTGATGTTCACCTTTCATATTACCCATTTTGAGGATCCATGACTCAAAAATAATCATGTGATTACCCGTCACCTTTCAAATTTTATCTTCAATATGAGTACCACGGCTCTAATCATAACATGATTCTCATGGATACTTTTTATCTTCTTCAAGATGGAATCCCATGGTCATTCATCACTCAAAACCACCTACTTCATACTTATCTCTATGTGCTACAGTCTTTTCTTCTAAACAAGAACCTAATCTTCCTCTATAGTGTTGTCCATGACTTAAACGTCCAAAAAAAAATGGATACAACTCCTTGAGTCAAAATTCCATCAAAAGATGACTCCCTCAAAAGGGACATCTCTTCTTTATATGTCACCACTATAAATAGACTGCTCCCTTGAAGGATAGCTATATCAAGTTATTGCACAAATCCAATAAAAATATCTAGAAGCTTCCCACATTGATCAGCTTCACAAAGACCTCAAGGAGATAATATACCCATCCCATGTAGACTTCCCGCATCGACTAGCCTATTACAAACAAACAAATGATGAAAAAGATGAAATTTTTTTCATGGAATTGCCTATTTTTGATTCTAGGTTTCTTGTTCCAAAACAAGTTGTCATGCACCGAGTTACACTCAACCGCCCATTCTCACCTCCTTGCCTTTTATCCTAATTTCCTCATTACTTAAGGGACTTTCTGCAAATGTGACATTTTGTGATTATGCAGGTTTCTTCACTCTTAGAATGGTCCATTATACAATGCCTTTAACATCTTACATTCATAATCCTGTTAGGTATAGTCAACTCATTAGGGTTCTTATCACTTAAGAAACTCTTTTACCACCTCTTACCATTCACCTTCCTCATTAATTATTGATTATCCTATATAGGACCAGATCATCGACACTTATATTTAAAAACATGCAACCATTCCTACGACCTAAAATCAATCATGCATGTGACCTACATTCAACCATGCCTAACACCTATCAACTCATTCCTCTACTTCATCCTAATCTTCCCTAGCTTATGGGAGAATTACATCAGCCGTAAGGTCCCTTTTCACTGGGACTATGAGGCGGACTTTGAGGGCATGGTTCCTTTGGAGGTTAGATCAGCCACTCTTTACCCTAACCAATTCCCCTTTTCCTTTCCTATTCATATTCTACCCTAGTTAGTTTCCTTTCTATATAAATAACTAGAAATTAGACGAAACAAACAACAATTGCTAAAAATCTTTACCATCATAACTCATACATTCATTTCATCATGTCTACCATTTATTTACCATAATCATACATTTTCCTACAAATCATCTTAACACGATCCATACCATCATTAATTGCACAAATTAATGAATTAGAAATTCAATCAACTATAAAACCTGACTCAACCATGCCTAAATAAAAACTGACTCAACCATGCCTAAAAAACTTGAATCAACCATGCCTAAATAAAACCTAGCTCAACCATGCCTAAATCAACCTGACTCAACCATGCCTAACTAACCTAACTCAACTATGCCTAAATAAAACATAACTCAACCATGCTTAAATCAACCTGACTCAATCATACCTAAACCAACCCGACTAACCTCGCCTAAACCGACTGACTCCATCATGCCTAATCTACTTAGTTTCCATCACATACACACATAATAACAAAAATTAAAATCAATAACCCCATTCATGCTATAAGTACCATCAGCTATAAATCGAAAGTATGTGTATACACACATGTGTACATGGATATAAATAAATACCAGTCTCTCATAAACTCTCATATACAGCCTCACCATCTTCGGCATGCAAGCCGGTATATGATAAAAAATAACAAAACTCTCATCTACATCCTCACTCTCTTCAACACGTAGGCCGGTATATATAAAAATAAACTATATAAAACAAGAGGTACATACAAATGCCTATCGACATAACCTGCTATATATCCTCCATATCTATCTCACCTGTCTCTTCCTCCTCCTCTGACCCCTATGGCATCCAGCTAGCATCTCACCACCCACCATCGGGCTGTGGGATCTATACTGGTACCTCACCTGGGGCTGGCCTCCATGAATTGGTGGCCTCGCCATGACCTTGTCTCAAGGCTCGATGGCCCCTTGTGCTCTCCACACTATGGGTGCATGACATGGTCCTCTCACTCAAGGCCTACTATGCTCTATACTCTCCATAGGATAGGAAATCTATCCTCAGTAGCCATTAGCTGATCCTAATTGTAACATTCCCATTTTAAGGCTTTTAGAAACAAGGGATTTTTTTAAAAATAATGTTCCCCGATCTAAATTCATAATTTAGATCATATATTCTTTATCAACCATTCATATAAAAAATAACCATATGCAGCTATAATGACTCGGTGTACTACCGATCTATTCATTTCATGACTCATTAAATTACCAATCTATTCATGTTAAACATCAAGTATTGAATACTTTTCTTGTATACTACGTATAATTGGTTATTTTTTCCTCTTCGTATTGAGTGATTTGTCTAAGGATCCTATCTGAATATTTGTTACCAATATTCATTGGCATCATGAGCCTTAGACTAGGTGATATAGGACAACGTAACCAGCAACTTGTGATACTTTGGCCAAAGATTTCTAACATACTGTTTGTATTACTATTCCTTGATGGCATACTCGTCAATCCAGAATATGTCCTTCACCCCACTCTATTGTTATCTAGAATTTCCTTTACTTGACTTCCATCAAGTCCCACTTGCCCAAGGTTTAACCCTAGTTTGAGTTAACAACATATGTTATGATAAGGGGAGGCTCCCAAAAACTTAGGGTAAGTTGGCATACTAGGTCGACCTAAGTCAACCCCATGTGCCAAGGTACCTCAAGTTTTAGAGGGCTACTCCATATCTTAACCATGCTACAATCTAGATCTAGAGATAAACTAAGATCAAGTCCAATGTGTGTAGATCTAGATGATCAATGCAAGGGTATTGCCACATGTCGACTGCATCGTTGTATCCTCGAGAAGATCCTAATCTTCTCAAAGGTACAACCCTGCAGTTGGCGTGTGCCAACATCCTACAGAACAACCTCATCGAGATGTACATACCCAAGGAATTTATTAATTGTTTAATTAATTTGGATTATTTAAACAGATTTCAGCCACCTACCTAATCCCTAATCCAACATTCCATAATTTATTTTCTAAATTGATTCATTTATTCCTTTAATAAATTTTTTATATTCATTTCCGCTTTTACTTTTTGCATACATAGTTAAACTGTTAGCTAAGCATAACTTCACAAAGTGTTATAATATTTCATAAAAAAACTACATTAACTTTTTAGAAATTTCAGCTTTAAGATATCCAAAATAAAATAGACTTCATAACAAATGAAGTCTGATAAATTGAATTCATGTTATCAAATCTATATGATTTATGAACAATTATGAAAGATGAATATTCTTTCATTATATGTATAGTGTTAAGGTTTATTCTTCCCCTTGATCACTTTTTTTTATAATGTATGTTCATCCTACTTTGCATTACTATGATTTATAGTTTATATAATGAAAATCACATTCTACAACTTTTCAAGTTGTATCATAAGTAGGGATATTGAGCTTAATCCTCGATCAAATATTATTACAATTTAACTATTTAACATATAAATAATATGAAAAATTGACAACAAGATGGGACCCATCTTTTTCATAGAAATGCAAAGTAATTTACACAACCAATACCGGTAATCTCCCACCTTTCAATTTATCTTTATAACCATTACATTTACAAAACTTATGCATTCAGGTAAACTACATAAAATCGTATTAATTATAAAAGAATACTAGTTTTCTTTTCTAATATAGTCTCAAGAACAAATCAGAGTTCATCACAATAAATAGAATTAAATCATCCAATGTATCATGTAAGTTTTGACTTCGTATGACTTACGAAGTCCATCTCGCAAAAATTGCTAACACAGGTTAGTTCAATGAATTGAGCATGATAAGCACTAAGCCTTAAAAAGAAGTGCATTCCAATAATTGTTCCATTAAAACAACTCTTCTTTAATGAGACAATTATTACATCAAATAATCAATATATCAAAAGCAACGAAAAAGAAGTACACTATAAACAATTAATTTTACTTCCATGAAAAGGAACAGAATATTATCTACTATTTCAACCCTATAAATAGATTCTAATTGATCCCATCAATTATCATTAGAAAAACAACATATTATAACATCTCATTTTTCCCAATATTCCATAAATGAAAACAACATTTATCTTTGCTTCAAGTAAAAGAAAAGTTTAGAGCATGCTTCGTATTAAGATGACTCATCTATCTCCTAAACACAAGAAGAAGAAGAACCATTACAATTCATGCCTAAACACAACACATCCAAGAACAGAACAAATTCAAAACATGATTCAACTGTTTCTCCCAAAAGACTATTACCTTAAAAATTTTAACAATTAAGATATTCATCCGAGAAAAATTTCATTTAATCCAAGAAGAATAGAGGATCAATTGGTTTTACCTGTAAGTTTTAAATCTACTTTTAATATAGAAGTTAAAATTTTGGAGATTTGAAACAATGTTCAAATATCAAGGACATTTACTCTCTACTCTTCATCATCCAAAGATAATTTTGAAAAAGATAGAGTGCCAGAGACAACTCACTCATCTCAAACCAACAAGAAAGGCCCTACAAAACAACAATCTGCCAACAAACTGACATTTACAGTTCAATAAAACCAAATAATATAACCTCTTCCAACATCATTTCTACAAATGATTGTGCAAAGGAAGACCAAACAACTCATACTAGTATCCCAAGGTCAGGTTTCATTTTTGCATTACAAAAAGAATAACCAGTTCTCGGTTCAAAAATATAATACAAAAACTATAAGAACAAATTCAAGTAATCCCTCCATAATAGTATACGGTACTAAATTACTAAGTTCTTCTCATAAAAGAAACTCAGAGTCTATTCTAAGAGGTTTGAAATACAAGTCTCCTCAAACTGAGAGAAAAAGGTTACTCCCAATTAAATACCATCAACATCTCAGGAAGGAAGAAATAGTTCTTAAAATGAATTAACAATTTTATTCATCAAACGAGAACGTTTTTCCATCGATATCTTGGAGAGTTTTCCCCACAATAACCCAATTATTCTCCCAATTTTACCTTGAGCAAAAACTCGACAAAAGAGTTGTAAATTTTTAAACATTTATAACAAATAGAACACAACTCCAAAGTTCTAGAATAGAGTCGACACAAGTCCTAACAAAGTTCAGAACTATACAATACACAAATACGAATGCAAAGAAAATACAACTTCCATTAATAGTCTGAAATTCCTCTACATAAAGAAGTGTACAGAGCCATAAACGACATCATCAAGCCCTATTTATTTCCAATAATATAAACATGGGTTCAACACAACAAGTGACTCCTACATGAGTTTAAATCAAATGCAAAGTCCAAAGACTAACTCAATGGAACTAAGGTTTCCCACAAAGTTCAGAGTCCACATAAATAACAAAACGTGAGTGCCATGTACATTACAACCTTGTATTAACAGTGAAAATGATCACTAGAGAAAGACATAGGCTCTAAGCCATTTACGGACTTCAACAACAGTCCAGGTCATTACAAGTATAAAAATCACGATCCTTAAGAACAAAAGTTCTCTAACAATAGTTCAGGAAATGTGAGTAATAAATTACGTGTATAAGATCAAATAAAAACTTCTAACAATTTGGAGCTACCTAGGTCTCCAAACTCTAGTTCAGAACAACAAAAGCTCCTACACAGTTTTATAAGAAAACACGAAGTCCAAATACTAGCTCAAGTAGGACTAGGAATTCCCATAGAGTACAGAGTCCACACAAGTAACAAATATGAGTGCTTTGTAGTTACTAATCTACAAAAACTATTTCAAATTTCAAAAGAATGTAAAGCATGGTTACAGAGTCCCATATTATCTCTCAATGGAACTAAGATATAAGCACCGAGCTTTATACGTGCTTCGACAATAGTCCAGAGATATACAAAATTCCAACATGGTTCAGTACAACAAGAACCTAAATCAACAGTTCTCACAAAAACTAGAACCAGTTCCAAATCTAAAATGAGCTCGAATACAAGATCCATTAATACACAAGTTCAGCTCAAGCTCATGATCAACAAAACACAAATTCCAGCTAGTTTAGATAGAACCCAAAGATCTCAAAACTCTAAACCACATCCAAATAGTGACGAAGATTTATCTAAACAGAATACTTCAATTTCCCATCCTAACATGAAAAGGCCAAGTTACAGAGATACGTTTTGCATGCATTCTTATTTTTAAGAACTGTACATGGTAAGTTTCTAAACAGAACTCTATTTACCATGAAATTCAAAACCAATAACACAAATTTAATAAACCCCACAAGTCAATAACCAGAAAAAATAAGGAATCTAAGAATCTCATAGAGCAGAATCGTTTTAATGAAACATTTATAAGAGAGAAAAAGATCTTAAAGTTTAGAGCCTATCATGCCTGATAGTGCTTCTGCCAAGTTGAAGAGAACCTCCAGCTGAGCTCAAAACTTCTCTTTTTCTCCATGAAAAATCAAATAACCATGTTCTTTTTCCACCATGCCTCCTATATATTCCACGAACTGAAACTAGGTTTAAAACCTCAAAAATAGCCATCAAGTGTAGTTCTATCTGTTGGTTTGAAAAACCAGTGAGCATGCAGAGCGAAAATCACAAAACATGCAAAGTGAAACAACCACATACCAAACCATTTGCATGCCTTCTAAGGTAGTTTGAGCATGAAGACCAAAAACAATTAATTCCCTTAACTCCTATTTTCCCGCCTATCCTCCTTTTCCACCGCCTCTCATGTTTAGTTATTGCCAAATAAAATTTAACAAAGAATTCCATTTTAGTGGAGCCTCCACCTAAGCCTCCACCAAATTCACTAACCCCTACCAAAGCTGGCAGTACCTCCAAACAATTAAAACCTTATCAACATTTTTAATGCCTTGGAACCATCGCCTACCATGTATGTGACCACCTAATTCCCCATTCAAACCCATTAGTTTAGGGTAGATTATATTGTTTAGGTTAGACCTTAGGTAATTTGTAGTATATATATACCTTAGGTTATAACCCAAACAATAATTACCACAATAGGTCTTAGCACATAGCCTAAGGTAGTTTCCACTTAGGTTAGATTAATTTTTCATTACTATAGTTTTAGGCATTAGGTTAGATCATAATATAACCTGGTAGTATTAGGTTAGGATGTCAATCAACCAAATCAAAGTAGAATAGGAAGCTTTAGGTTAGAATAGGAATTTTGTTACGTAACATAGTTTAGGTAGTAATTATCTTTACCTATCTTAGGTTTCCAGATCTTTCCTATGCCATGAATAGCTATAATTAGTTTGTGTCAACATTGTCCTGGTACAATCGAACTAAAAAGATCCAAGCATGACATACCATTGAATAGAACATGTTCATACAACAATCAAAGAACTAGTATCTGTCAAAGTTCAGTCATATGTCTATCAATTCCTGGAATGTTGATTTACCATTCATCCTACAGAGCAGATTTTAAAACATTCCTTGGATCACTGAAATTGATCCAAGGATGAGTCAGATTAGTAGAAAAGTTTACAATTCTTAAACCAGATTGTAACCCACCTACAAGAAATGAAAAATGGATTTAAGAAAGCCATTCCAATTCAATCAAAGGATCTTAAGAATAGAAGATGATTTATCCATATCAAGCATGATCTCTAAAATTCAAAAGAACACATTTTTATAAGGAAAATCACATGTCAACACTTGAAATGTAAAGGAGGAAAATAACAACTATCAAGGGTGTTACACTGATAATAACTCACCTCACCTAAGGCATCCCTCAACCTACCTATAGGTATTGTCTATGGTGGTGCCATCAGCCTTGGACCCTGTACCTATCTATTGGGACCCTATTCCACTAGTACTCTATGAAGATGGACCTTGTCCCCGTGCCTATTCCTATCCTGAGGGACCCCGTCCACCCTTGCCTATATTTGGGCACTCAAGGGCTGCAACCTATGCTTGTGCAAAGGGCTAACCGGGCTTGAAAACTTATAATTTGTTCCTATAGGTGGCCACCTATACCCCATCCCCATCTCCACCCTATGCGGGTGCCTATCCCTGAGCTACCTAGGCTTGTAGAATGGCCACCTATGCCTGCAAAGTGGCAACTTGTGCCTCTAAACCTATAAAATTCCCCACCACTATCCCCAATTGTGTAATCAGGGTAGCCACCTACCCCTATAGGGCATCCCTCGGTAATGTGATGGTGGTTAAATCTTGATGCCCCGGCCTTAGTGGTAATGCTCGTAAATGTGTAGCCCACCACTATCTATATCTATCAGTAACCCTGACACCATCAATCCATTGGTCTATCACCTTCTCCTCCTACCCTATCAGCCACTGCCGCTATGGTGCAGAGGCGGAGAGGCCTCTCCATGTAGTCCCTCTTATACTATGGGAAGGGTGGTGATATATCCTAAAGTATCCTAAATTGTTGTCTAACCCTCACAATAGGTATCATCTCATGTTATCCCACACATTGCCCCTATATCCATCAAATTAGCTATAGCTCCTTGGCCATCTACCCATATGATGGGAAAGCCACATATGGCCTCCAAATGATGTCCACACCAGACAACCCCTCTAGAAAATGCTCTCGTAATAGGCTAAATCATGTAATGCTGATAGCCCAACATTCTTCAATAGCAGGTACCCATCACCTGTAGCCTACTCAGACGAATACTACCTCAAATACATCTAGATGGGGCATACCAAATGGATGCACACACATGATGTGCTCGTATGCCCAGCAGTGTAGTAGAAATATGCAACATAGGATGAACCTCTATAGCCTCCCATAGGCCCATAACTCTTTGTATAGCTACACCAAGAATGTTAGTGCCCATGTAAACTAGGTCCTATCCTCCATCATGTCATGAAGAACCCCATCAATGCCTCTGTGGGAACCTCCCATGCGCCCGATACATATATCCATAGCTCATACTAAGACTTTATGGAACCTCATCTCTACCAACCCTTTCCAAACACAGTTAACATCAACTCCTTAGATTCCTCTCGAGGATATGGAACACACATGTGTCCCCACTATTTGTAATTTCCGGATCCTATACACATCCTCTAGGGTGACTGTGATCTCACCCATTGGTAGATGGAAGGTATTAGTCATTGAGTCCCATCTGTCAATGAGAGTGACCATCAAAATTGGTTCCCAGACTATGTTCCACTAGCGTCTGACCCCAATCAGGCCAACCTCTGCAACATGGCACCAATCATTAGTTATTGCACTCCCTTGTACCTCCATGAGTAGGGGCGGTACTCTATTCTACATCCGTAGTTGGTCCCTCGCCTACGCACCCAACAAAACACACTATTGTCAAAACCTTCCCATACCAAACACATATTATACCCAATAAACCTTGTCCCCAACCCTTATTACTTATTGTACCCACTCTACCAATTTTCCCTTGCTAAACCAATCTTTTCATGCACCTTATACCTATTCCCTACTCACTACCTTTTGTAAACATATTACCCTTACCATTATCACTCCCCTTACTTCTATCTCCCATCCCTTACCCTTCTTTTCCTAGCCTTTTCTACCTATTGATCTATTCTCCTCTAAACCCAACCGACATCGATTCCTTATGACCGGCATCGGTCCCTTATGACGCAACATTGGTCACTGCTAGATAACTCGATGCCAACATTTTCAACTGACGCCGCCCAACCCTTAACCGAAGTCGGTCACCACATGGAGCCAAATCCATTCAACCCCCCCCCCATTTTCTAAAACTTTTACAAACTAGCCTAATCACCAATCCTACCCTACCCAAAGCTAACCTAAACCCCTCCCCACCCCTATTTACCCAACCTCGACTTCCCCCTCCCTCATTTCACCAATTTTACCCACAAATTTAATTATATTTCCCTACCCAAAAACCCATACCCATATCACCCTTTTCTATTTCCATATGAAGAAAGGTTGAGAACCTACCTCATCCCGGTGTTGTCGGTGCATGGTGGAATGTCTAGCCACTACACCGGTGGTCCACCCAAACCCTCTCCCACCTCCACCATGCCACAATCTACCTCCAATATCTCCACCAATCACCTCACTCCACCGATCTCATGGACCCATCTACCTGGCTCCTCTAACCAACCAGATCTCTCCACCTCAATAGGATCTCATCCTCGTACTTTTTCTTAACAAAGCATAACTCATTCAAGGTCTATCATTTCCCCTATTTGGTAAATTACAAATGAGTCCATAAAAGTAGAATTTTCCTTTTTTAACCACACCCCAACCCGACCGCTTCGCTTATACCTGGGATCGACATCGGGTCCTGTGCCCTAGCAAATCATGGTCGATTATACCTAAACTAACATCACTCCTGCCCTAAAGAAACCATGGTCAGTTTACCTATACCATCATTGGTTAAGCATGACCGACATCGGTTACCTATCATACTCCTATCAATACCCTTTTCCCCATTTCTAACCAAAATTTACCCTTCCCACCACCTTCTTGACCTTACTCACCCTTATTGCCACCTACCTCCCCACCCATCTTACCTACACCCATCCTAAATTATGTTAAGGGACCTATTGTTTTTACTCCATACCTTGGCCATACCCATACCATGACTTATATGCCTTGACTGAAACATTATTTGTGACCTTTGAACCCATGTGCTCATTATACCTTGTGGAGTTGTTACCGTGTTTTTTATCCTACCAACCTTACCTTTCCTATTTTCATACTATTTATCCTGACCTGACCTTTGGTCTACCGAAACATACCTAAACGTTCTTGCACCTGAACTCTATCGTGTTTCCACACCATATCCTATACCTTGGATACTAGACTCACTTCAACCTTGTTTGGATAGACTTATCGACCTTGGACGATGTAGAGTTTGCAAGTTTTTCACTCTGCATATCGTGTCGCAATTTATATGTGTGTACATTCGACTATCACTACATTTGACCCTAGCCCATTTCCCTGTTTTCCCAATTTGACCTTTACCTCATTACCCATTTTTACCTCCACCTACCCTACCCAAACCTACCTACCTAACCATTGATTAAGTGGATATTCCCATGTCCTCACCTATTGCATCTTGCAATGACGATACATGTTTTACTCAAATTTAATAATAGCCTTACCTTGCCTATGGTCATGACCCATATCTAAATAAACCTTTACCTTTTGACCTTTTGGATGTACCGGAACCACACCTACGTGTTCCTGCATCTTACCTTGTTGAGTTCCCGAAACGTATCCTTTACCCTGGATACCGGACCTCACTAACCCTTGTTTCGATGACTTTACGACCCTAATTCTAACTTATATTTTTATGTTGAGAACCTCGTATCTCGTGGAATTTCACAATGTGTGTGTACATCTCGAATACTCTACCTAATCACCCATCCTACGCCTTCCAATCACCATACCCTCAATGCCATAACCTTCTTCAAACCCAACCTTGTTTTCTTAAACCACCCACCTCCTCATTTTATCAAACCACTCACCACTTCCTTCTCTCACCTCATCGGTTCCTAGTTTGAGGGGGGTTACCTTTACCCATGCTTGGGACAACACCACCTTCAATTACACTTAATGCAACCACATCCTATTTTTTTCAATTTCGCTTACCAATAAAAGCTATGTAAAAAGGGGAAAAATGTAGACACCAAAATTGGGTCACACTCCCCTTGGCCCCCCATCGAATAACCAACTCAAACATATTCACCTAACCATGGCCCCTTCCACCCCACATTAATATTAATTTAATTAACTTAATTAAATTAATACCCATCCTCACAACATTCATTACTTAATTATTTTAATTAAGCTAAATTTCCACCTCACCCCTCCACCTCACCTAGACACCTCACCTAGCCACCTCACCTAGCCACCTCACCCTAGACCTATTCTTGGCATGTTTCCATAATTAACTAAGACCTGATCTCACTTGCCTTAATGAGCTAAGATTTGGTCTAACCCTAAAAGCACATGCCTAAGATTTCTCTAACCACATTCCCAGCTCATTAGAAGGGAAGCTTCCATTCTGATCCATGAGAATAAAACCAACCTAGCCTAAGAAATCGAAGAGATTTGCCATTTTTAGTAAACCTAGGGAATCCCACCTTAATCAACATTAGTCACCCCTAAGCCGATGTTGGTCATCCCCGAACCATCATCGGTTAATGTACGATGGAAAAGTGACATGCGAGCATGGGAATCTACAAGTAACTCTTCCTCGCACCCGACCTCCCGAGGTTGTGCCGAGACAGTCGGTGGGGATGGAAAATGCGTGGATGTACAGTGCAGACTAGTTAGGCAAATCGTATGTCTTTGACATGCACTAATGGAATTTGTGAATCTAAGGTAAAGAAAGCTCTCCTAACTTGAATTGGTGTGATAGATCATTTGGTGAGGATGGCTGCTCGAAGGCTCCAATCAATATCGAGCTCTGGCGTAATCCGATCTATAGGTTGTGGTATACATGGAAAATGACCTGGGATAGTTTCGTGTATGTCTCCAGATAGGGTCATAAGATGGATGATGGATATATATTGGATTCTATGGGTGATTCTCTAGTCTAGTCTAGAAATCCTTAGCTTGGTTAGCTGCTATATCTAATAAGGATAACTATGTGATAATATCTGGTGGAAGTGGAGAGGATCTAACACCAGCCATCCGTAAACCCGTGTCAATGTTTGATTGATTTGTGGACTCGTTGTCATGTGGGATCTCAGTGGATCACAAATGCCAAGTTCATGCTCATTGTGGACCTCCTATGGTCATGTGTGGAATTAATTCCTAATCTCTAGTATCTAGTAGTTGTATGCCTTTTCAGCCTCTATATTTAGGACTAAAAGTTGTGCAATCTTCTTAGAGTACCTTACAGGGGAATTTTGGTAACCTGAATTCTTAAGCTAGTGTCTATGTCAATGAAGATATCTCCTACATTTGGCTGTGGGACCAATAGATCACAACTGAACATTTGATCTCTTTCAATCCCTTCTACAGTCATGTGGGTATCTATTTAGGGTAATCTGTAGTTTGGTTGGTTTATCCAAAATGTGTGTGCTTGGTCATCTTCTATGTTTAATCCTCTTAACTGTGAGCTGATCTATTGTAGGTCTATTGTTGTTCGAAATACTTGGATTCTAAGATTCTGATCTATATTAGTTATTACTGTAACAATATTGGGTTGAGGCACGATTGGCTCGAATACATATTCTCTAGGCTCCCTAGGTCCCGTCATTGTCATATGAAAGAAACAATATAAATCTAACTAAAAGTAAAATGAACTAATTATACGAAGTATATCCACAACATATATAAATTAAACTAAACTAATTTTGTATTTTTGATAAACTATTGAACGGAATTGAAAGAGCAATTATTTAATATATCTAGAAATTGACAACTAAACTAATGACAAAATTAAAAACAAACAAAGCAAATTGAGAATAGCTACTTTCCCGTGCATTGTAAATCTATTCTAAATAACCAAATAATTGATCTAATCTATTTGAAAGACTCTCAATCTTACCTCAGAAGTGAGGAGTGAATCATAATTTCTTAGAAACTATCAATCCCCACAGCTTCCCTGGCAATATCAAAAGTGAGATTAACTTGAATGAAATGATTGAATACCCTATTTGATATGTTTTAACTAGAACTTTGAAATATTGAACCTAGATTTTGTAGAACAATGACGAATCCAATTGTGTGTGGCTTTGTCCCCTCGGTGGTCTCCTCGTTCCTTCGTGCTCACATGAATCTAGAACAACATGTGATGTTAACATCAACGAAGTTGGTATCGAAATAATGGCAGCTTTGGATGCGATTTATACAATGTAAGTAGGAGAGGGATAGCGCAAGAGAATAGAGCTTGGCTTATGTAATTCTAAGTGGGATTTATTATGAGTCATACTAACAAAAATGTTCTATAACTTGAAACTATCCTTTTTGACGAACAAAACCTACAAATTTAATGGCTTTCGACTGAAAATGGAACTATCCTACCTCAATTGACTATATGAAATAGTAACAACACTAGCACAAGAAGATTATGTGGCTTCCAAATAGAAAAACAACACTATGCATGCAACAAATAAACTAATTCAACTCCTAAGCAAGAACTGAAAGACTAAAATTTGAAATGAGAGAATGAGAGGTAGTTCGGGGCCATTTGCCAAGATTAACCAACTATTTTGTGAATCCCCATTTACCCAAAGGTGAAAACCAACTTGAACTCTTTAACCATAAATGAATGAAAAACACTATTCCAGGGAACTAGAATCATAAATATGAGAAAAGGCGGTGAAAAATCTAGTGAATGTTGAAATTTATGTGAGTCATGATAAAAAGGAATGTTCTCGAAAATGTGTGAAGGACCACCGCACCCTAGGCTGGCTAAAGTCACGAGACTGGCCACCTGTGTAGGGTGGTGGTTTCATTATTGAAGACCAAAAAGCAAAGGAAAAGAGGGGGAATGGGAAAAAAAGCAGTAGGGGCCAGAGGGGGCATCGTGGCATATAATGTACACTTGGAGAGCTTTTCAATCCTAAACACCTTGAGGAGACTCTATATCATCATTGGGGCACATGTAACATTTTTTCGATGACACAATACCCTTTAATTTTAGATGGCACGCACTGTTGTCCCCTCGAGGAAGGCGTTTGATAGCCATGAAGAGGCGTAAAATGGTGGGTCCAAGTATGGCAGGTCCCTGAAATGGGAAGTTAGAAATTATACCCGATACATTCGTGTGTGTCGAATGATGCCATCCAAAATTTCCGCTACCTATAAAATGAAGAGAGGATTCATGCGCGATAGATAAAATAAAACAAAAAATAAATGCTAAAATAATATGAAACGAGGACTTACCATTTGGTACAGGATAAGAACTTACCTCCGCGGTGCTCCAAACTTGTGAAAAGGGGCATTCAAAACAAGTCAAGATGTTATATATGTAAAAATGGGCCCATTTTCCTATTCATTTGCACATGTTGATTTGATTGATTTTGAGATCGGGACCCACGGTGATGGTTTTTGACGAGAGTATAGTCAAAACGCTCATAACTGGAGATAGTGATCATCCTCCTCCGCGAGTAGAACATCAACCTTGAGATCATAGGTTAGTTCTTCTTGATTTACATGTTTTTTCCCCAAAATATTAAAATGAGGAAATATTTGTCATAGGGGATTATTTTTGAAAATGCTAGTGTTAATAGGGTCACTTATGGGCGCTAAAGGGGTAAGCTTTTGTTTTGGTCGAAAATAGTCATTTTTCATGTTTTTGAGGCATTTTTTAGGGCACGCAGTGACCCGTTTGAAAATTTGGGACATATTTGCAAGTCGCGCCTTCTAAGCGAGTGGCGACATAGCATAAGACCATCACCCTTTAAGGTGGTGGTTCTGAGGACTTTTTCCCTTTAAGGCGGTGGTTCTGATGAACCTCCGCCCCGCCTGGGGTGGCGGTCCTTTCTGAGAATGCCAAAACTTAGTGTTTTGAGCTAAATTTTGCATTTGTAGTATTCTTATATGTTTTAATGATTTTTTAATGCCATTCGAATACTAACTTACTCCTTTTACGTTCTTTTGGGTGTGCAGCGAAGAAGGAGAGTTATATCAGAATGGAGCCAAGAG
Source organism: Taxus wallichiana var. yunnanensis (assembly GCA_018340775.1). Classification (NCBI taxonomy): domain Eukaryota; kingdom Viridiplantae; phylum Streptophyta; class Pinopsida; order Cupressales; family Taxaceae; genus Taxus; species Taxus wallichiana. The sequence continues at coordinate 155,355,137 of CM031243.1, read as the reverse complement.
CGAGTGTGGCAGTGATGGTTTCTCAGAAAGTGTCGGGATGCACTTTCTCACAGGTGATCAGGGATGCGCTCCCGAGGTCAGACATATTGCGTATATCATGGGTTCCTCATGGCTGCACTTCCTAGCCACATACTTTGTGACTTGTTTTCATATCGGGATCTTGGGATCGAAACTGTTTCCCGATTTCCAGGAGTCGGGGGTGAGTGGACTATCACTGGAGGATGTTTACCGTATTTCGGGGAGTCCCTATCATCCCGGGAGATAGCTCACGCTTGACACAAAGCAGTATTCGTGAGCTTAGGATGTAGCCCAATGGAGCTTCATTTATGGGAAGACACATTTTATCTCAACCGTAAGTTGGGGAAGAAAGGGGCGTAGAGTCCGATCTATTTCGAGCTTCCCTGTCCCCGATTCATCGGGATATTATGGGGATCCTCGCCTCCGAGATACTCGGGGGACAAGGGGAAGGGTACACTTTGCTCTACATGCTTTAGCGTCCTCAATGTCACAAAGATTAAGGCACATGGTGAGGTGCTTTGTGCATGGGGACTGATATACTTGGGACCACTCCATGCGTGATTCCCTATCTTTGGGTGGTTCACTAAGCCGAGGATAGTCTTTGAGTCATCCGACTCTCATGGTTATGACTTGAGCTCCATGAAAGTGCATCATCCCTTGCGGGAGAGTGTAGAGGTGGTGGATCCCGATGCAGCGTGAGGCGGCCCCAGATGGACAGAGATGTCGAGTAAGAAAGTAAAACACCTCCCTGCCCGTAGGCCCCTTCGCCCGACTCTCATCACAGATACGGAGCCCACTGCTTGTATCGTGGCCATTGGCAGGTTACAAGCGAGGAGACCTTTACTTTTATCTCCTACTCTGCCAAGGGTGGTAACTTGTGGACCGGGATTTGGGAAGGGTGGTAGACACGCCCCTTTGTGCTAGTGCCAGCGGTTTTTGCTTTCCCCTACGTTGGTATGCACTTCCCCAGTGTAGTGCCACGCGTTGTTTGGAGTCAATTCGAGAGGCTGGGGAGGTCCTGCAGGGATGGGGCTGGACAATTGTTGCTCATGGTGTCCCTACTGCAGCCGTGGAGTTTGGTACATGCTCGAGGGAGGCCGGTGCTCCTCGGGCACCTTTACTTTGGATCACTGCCAACCTCTCCACTCTACAGCAAATGTATTTGACGATTCTACTGAGCATAGTACTGCAATATGCGAGGAATTTACAGGGGGAGAAATGGAGGGAGGAGATTGGCGGACAATGGAGGCTCAGTGATTTGGTCGAGAGAGGAGGATAGTGATCTTGAGTTGCATATTTACACTCGGGGAGATGTTCACAGGAGGCAAATGAGAGAGTAGGAGTAGAGTGCGGAGAGGGAGACTTTAGTTTCGTTCAGGAGTTGCGCTCTCTCCCGAGACGTGGGTGGAGAGGATGAGTCTCAGTGTTAGGATGACATGTTGCCGTCGGAACAGGAGGGACATGGTCAATGGTGGTGATACCCGTGCTGTCGCCAGCAAAACTCCTAAGGGATCCCTCTTGGAGGCCTAGAGATCCGAGTGAGAGTTATCACCCTCTCTTAATATTTGCTTTTAGATAGGATTGTCACCCAGCTGATCTCTCTCCCTCTTGCTTATTCCTATTTTTATCTTTCTTGATTATTTTCTAATTTTTCACTTTCTCCTTCACTCTGCAAAGACCTAGCCGACGCAGTGGCCAAGACCTCGATTCAATTGCATGTACTAATGCCACTCGATGATCCCTACGGAGTAGCTGACTCCATGCTTTGAGCTATTCGTGGATGCTGAGGGAGCTTCTTCAATACTGGTGTGGCACAAGTGGATGTCTTTCACCCCTATGCCTCCCCAACGTGTGGCGAAGATGGTGACTACTTCTCCATACCAAGTTGGCTAGATAGAGGACAAAAAGTGTGATGATCTCTCTCACTGCGGTATCAAACTACTCCTCAGCAATACGT